>CM060942.1:562227135-563477135 GCA_030765085.1 Allium cepa | reverse complement strand
TTTAACAACTTTGAATGTTAAAGTAAATTTTAAATGTTTGAATTTATAAAGGAATTTGATTTAAACCCTTTTAAAATCTTTTTTATAAGAAAGTATTACTTTAACATATGATTTTAAAAGTTTTTTTTATTGGATCTAAACTTTGTTAAAGATAAAATTGGTATTTATTTTAAATCTTGAATTTAAAATGAAATTTAAAAGTAAATTTGAAAATAAATGTTCTCAAATGTATATGTGAATGATAATTTAACCATAGATAAGAAAAGGTTTTATCTTAAAGTTAAATTAGAAAGTAAGGATTTGTAATTCATTTAATTATTAAAGTAATTAAATGGATAATTTATTTATTTAATAAATTAATGAAATAGATAATTACTTAAAGTAATTAAGGGTTTTAAATTAAAAAAAAAGTTTAAAATAATTATTCTTAGAATAATTAATTTGTAATTTAAGAACCATTAATTATATAAGATTAGACTTTTAATTAATGATTAGTAATTAATTAATTAATCAAGTAATTAAGGATTAATTAAGTCACAATTAACACTTAATTAAGTAATAAAAGGTTAATTAATTAATTATTCAAGGTTAATTAGTTTATAATTAATATTGATTAATGTAAGTTTAACTACTTAAGAAAAGTAATTAAAGAATTGTTAATAGTTAATGAAGGTCATTAACTAAGGATTATTTAATAATTAATTAATATGATTAATTTTAATAATTAATTAGATTAATTAATTAATGATAATCATTTGTGAAATTGTTTAAGTGTAATTACTTAATGGAAGTAATTAAGGAATTAATTACTTAATGTAATTAATGGAGTTTAATGTGATTAGTTTAAATTAATTAATTAAGTTTAATTAATTTTAATCACTTGATGATTTGATAATAATTACTTATTGTAATTGATGAAGTATAATTACTTAGTGAAGTAATTAATTGATAATTACTGGATGTAATTAATGAAGGATGATTTAAAATGGAAGTAATTTGAGTATAATTACTTGGTGTAATTAATCAAGGGATTAATTAAAGAAATTAAATTAAGGAGTAATTAATTTATTTAATGGAATTAAGGATAATTAATTACTGAATGTGATTAATCAAAGGTGATTAATAATTATGGTTTAATTGAGATTAATTATTTAATGTAGTTAATTTAAATAAGTAATTAATTTAAATTTAATTGAGGATCATTAATTAATATAATTAACGATGTAATTGAGGATTGATTAATTAAGATTAATTAATCAATAATAAGTGATTGAAGGTAATTAATTAATGTAATTAATTAAGGATTAATGTAATTAATTATAGTCAATTAATTAATGAAGTAATTAAAGGTTAATTACTGTTTTTGGTTAAGAGTAATTAATTTGTAAAATTAATTAAAGGATAATTACTTGAATGTAATTAAAGAATAATTAATCAAGGGTGATTAATTAGGGTGGATAATTAAAGGATAATTAATTAATTAATGGATATGTAAGCAAGATTTATAGTGATGTAAGTAATTAATTTAATTCACTTTAAATTAATTCGAGATGGAAGTAATTAATTTAATTCATTTTAAATTAATTATAGATGATGTGATGTAGTAAATCATTGCTTATGAATGTATGATATTGGTTGCCTTGAATGGTTTGAAATCTCAGGTTTGAGATAAGTAATGCTATGTGATATGGATGCTTTGGATTGCATTATGATATAATATGGATTATCTATGTTTGATGATAGTATGGATTATCTTTTGATAATGATAATATGGATTATCTATTATGATGATAATGATGATTATCTATCGTGGTATGTGAATTATCTATTTGTGTGTATATAGATAATAGAATTGAATTGTTTTAAAACTTTAAAACAACTTGGCCTTAAAAGATACGCTTTGGATTTTGGTGAGACCGGGATCGGGTTTCCAGATTTGGATATCCGAAAACCACGTCGATCCAAATTAACGATAGGTCTTGAATCTCAAGTGAAGAGTGAAGACTCGAGGTGTTAGGACTATTCGTCGTTAAAACTCGGAGGGTGATTCCAATACGAGTTTAACAGGGTGGTACTTTCAAATTCGAGATGAAAATTCAGAGTGCAAGGGTTATCGTCATTAACTCTGAGGGTGATTCCAAAATGAGTGTAACGAGATAATGCCTTCGGTTTCGTTCGAACCCGAAACGAACTTGTATGGATTGAATGCTTTCAGAACGTCGTCAGGTGGGCGATGAGCATTCTATGATATATGTGTTCTATAAAGGTAATCGTAGCCTCAAGCCTCATCAACCGGGAATGGCTAAAACATGGGAGGTGCAGCAAGGCTAAGTGGGTCATGCCCAAGTAAGACGGGAGTTTCCCCTGTCTAGAGGTTCCGTTTTATTCGTCTGTGTGGGCAGTTGGAATGTGCACCAACTGCGGCGTTGTCTTGTTCGGGACTGTCCAGTAAGGGATGGTTCCGACCTTGTGTTGCAGGGGATTTAGGGTGGATCCTCGATACGTTGATCTAGGCCACGTACTGTGACGGGCGTTACCCCAGTAGCCCTGCCATTGTATGGAATCCAAAATCCAATAAGTGCCAAAGGTTTTGATTGTATTACCCACTTTTGTGGCTAGTAGCTGGAATTTAATCATGTACAATTTCGGCTATTTCATATTTACTTGAAAACCCTAGACCTATTATAATATCACTGGATTTCCTATCAAATGTTTTGGTTAGCGTAAGGTAAAAACTTTTCCATGTTTATGTGTGAGAAGTCTTATGTGATACCTTTCTTTTCAAAGGTTTTTGAAAGTTAAGCAACCTTAACCTGTTACTCACACCAGACCCATGTCTGACCCGGAGTTTATCTTCTGTTTTCTTAAACTCTTGGGTACTCAAATTTTTACGTGTAGACAAGGGATTCAGGTTAGCTTTGACGAATTGTGGAGGAGTAATGGAGTAGGAGGCTTCAACATTGTAGATATATAGTGTTCCACTGTGTTTGATTTCTCTGAGTTGTATTGAGTTGTAATAACTAGACAGTGTTTATAACTGTCTAGTATGTGATGTATAACCTGTGTAACTCTGATAGATGTTGTATATGATACTATGTAATATCTTATGTTATTAATATAATTTATCTGTTCCGCTGTTGAGATTCTGATGTGTTTTCCCTTCTTTCTTCTCTATCTTTCTCTTTTCTATCCCTTTCTTTCTTATTAATGATGCGTCATTCTGTGAAGATGAATGGCGGGTCGTTACAAAAAAGGCAGGACGTTACATCTAGTATCAGAGCTTTGGTTTAGCAATAAACCTTAGCTTTGTGGTGTTTGACTCTTTACTGATAGGGTAGTAATACCCTATGGGAGTCGCTGAGTGTATATATATGAGAGAGCGTATTTGTTAGTGTTATAAAAAGGTTTTAATATTGTATTAATCTGTTCCGTTTTGTATTTATAAATTCTGGTTGATGCATGGGACGTTATGACATCACTAGGGATTTCTAGACACTTAATAGGACAGACAGACACAATATTTGTTTTGAATATAGGTGAATGAAATAATTTTGCCTATTATATTTTCTATATATAAAATAATTTTTTTAAATGATATATATATATATATTTGGTTGCAATATATTGGTTATTAGGTAATGAAATTTATAAATAATAGTTGAAATAAGATTGAAAATAAAATAAATGAAAATTGGAAATTTAGAACTTAAGTTCCGGGGTTTTGAAATTTCTTTTGAATGATTTTGAAATATAATAATAATATTATTAGAAATATTTTCTGATATAAATATTTCAATGTAATTTGAAAGAATTGCTTTAAAGAAATTTTGAAAAGGAATAAGTTTTGTACTCCCCTCTCTGTCGCTGGAAAATAATTTCGGTGATGGTGGTCGAATCATCGACATTCATTTTCGAGTTTCGAAGTGAGAAGGCTACTGTAGTAGTTTTACTACAGATTTATTTTGATAAAAAAATATAAAATTTAAATTATTTTAAATATAATGGGATATATAAATTGCAAGCATATGTTTATCTGTTATTTTAAAATGATTTTGAATAAAACCCGGTGTTTTGTTCTTAAGATCTGATAATTAAAAGTTTTAAGTAAGAGTAGTAAAATGGAATATAACTAATTTATAAATTGGAACCTTTAATTAAAATAAGAGTTAATGCTAAGTTATAAACTAAAAAAAAGGAAGTTGAAATTGTAACCTATAAAACAAAAGATAAAATTATTGAACATTAAAACATAATTAAAATATGAGGTAAAACTTGTATAAGTTTCATTTGCATTCTTTAACACATATATAACTTACCAAAAGATGTAAAAAGTTGAAATGTTAATAAGAAAATATAATGGAAATTGTACAGTAAACTTATGAATGAAAATGTTCAATGAATTTCTTTAGTAAATAAGAATTTTGTGTTGTAGGGGTTATGAACTTGAAATGTACTATAATAAAATATGGTAGAAAGTAAGTATTGTAAGTTAGCAATTAGAAACTTAAGTAAATGAATATAAATGCTAAGACATTTAATAAATGAAAGGAAGTTAGTAGGTAATGAAAGAAAAAAATGAAGATAAGTATTAATTGAAAAAAAGAAAAATCAAACCATAAATGTATGAAAAGAAATGATTAAGAATGAATTTGATCTATTTTCTGAATTTGTTTGTTGGTTGTTTTGGTTTATGAGTTGTTTGGGTAAGGATACTTTAAAATTGTCTGGATGTATGAATAATCTATTTAGCTTCATCAGAATCTGCTGAGTAAATGGTGCGCTTAGTAGTTTATTTTTCATTCTGAACAATTTGAAGTTTTGAACCCGAACAACTATTTGTTTTGTTGATGTGAATAGATAAATTGATTGGTGTTGATTTTATGTAATGGTTGTTTGCTTGTTGCAAGTGATTGATGTTTGTATTGATTTGTTGTTTATGGTTGAAACAACTTAAATATTTCATTGTATATAATTTTTAACCTTTTTGGATTATATAAGTGGAATACAGGTTATGGAAGCAATTGCTATTGCTTTTGGTTTCATAAAATAAGCATTAATTGAGGTACGTTTTCGGATTATGGTTTTCTGAGCGTTATTATATTATTTTTCCCGTGTTGGTATATATCATGTTGGAAATTATATGTTGTATATTGTTATATTTGATATTATATTTCTCCCAAGTCTCCCCGTACAAAAGAGACTCTGCCAAAAATTTCGTAAATTTTGGACTTAGAAAATATTTTGAAAATGTTTCCAAACTTTATAAATTTGAATATATAAAGATTTAATTGTTTATAAATCTTTATATTTTATATAAATTATCCTATTCTGTAAGCTTATTGTTATGAATATAATGTTTTAAATAATATATATTGATTTATAAGTTCCTCTTTTTCCTTCTTTTCCTTTTTGGGGACGAAATTTTTTGAGTGGGGAGAGTGTAAAGACCCGTAAATTTTGATAATTTAAAATCGGTTAAATTTATAAGATTTTGTAACTAAATGTAGAAAGAAATGAAATCTTATAATTTATATTGGAGCGAATGTTAGAAATTAAATGTTGCAATGGTAAATAAAATTTATTCTTGACAATTGGAATGAAACCCCAATAAAGAAATAGTGGAAAACATTATAATTTGTGAATTTAATATGATTGTGAAATTGATACCGAAAGAAATAAAATTGAAAATAGTATTAACGAAATAATAACTAAAATGAATTGCAACTGTATAAATGTAAGTTAATTGTTAATAACTTGGATGTAATGACAATAAGTGAAACCATGTAAAGGTTATAACTTGGTTACAAAATTTATATACGAAAGTGGATGTAAATATGAATTAATTAATGAGATAATAGATAGTTAATGGTAACTGGATAAAATTAACTTTATGTAAGAATTGTAACATTTGTCTGTGAATAATGAATTCATATGTGTAATTAAAAGTTATGATAACGATGGTTATAAGTTACCTCTTAAATTGGTCTATTAAATTTAAATGGGGAATCAATTAGAATTAAATAAACTTTAATGTTACATTAGCAAGTTTAAGACAATAACGGAGACTGTGAATGTAACAAAATGAATAGGAAATGCTAATTTATTCATAAAGTAATAGTAGACGTAATAAATGAATGGAAAGAAATTCCATTTAATGAAAATAAATTTAAATGTTAGGACTTAGTTATAAATGCAAATTAAGTAAATAATGTAAGTATTGTATGAATATATGAATTAATGTCTGAATTAGGGTAATACAATGAATGCATATGATGTAAGTAATTATAATAAATAATGAAATTGCAATAAATCTGAATTTAATGTTACGTTAATGTAAATTTGGGTAATAATTGGAATAACGTAAATTTTATTCAGTGTTATGATAATTAGTCGATTAGAACATAAACTTAAGTGTAAATTTAAGGAATGGAAATAAAGAGGTATTAATGTAAAACTTAATAAATGGAAATTTGAAAGGAAAGGTCAGGTGAGATATTGGAATCTGTTATAATTGGTTATGAGGTTGAAACGTAAGAAACGAATGTAATTACTTAATTAGCTAATGGAATAATAATAATATAGTTAACGGTAATTAAATAAAAGCAGAAGTATTTAAGAATTGCAATGGAAAGGGTGAATGTAATAATGAATTAAATAGGATTGTAAATTTATTCATAGTGTAGTAATCGATATAATGAAAATTTGTGCAGTAACGGAACCCAAGTAAATGAATTTATTTAGAATGTTAATCACAATTAGCGTGTATATTGGTAGAAATGTAATAAAATGAAAATAGGGATATTAATGCACTAGGTAAACCATGATAATTATATCGTAAAATGAAATCAATGAATAACAAGATAGGTTAAGAATATAGATTATCTGAAATTAAATTTATAATTACTGAATTTATGAAAATTGAAGTTAA
Source organism: Allium cepa (assembly GCA_030765085.1). Lineage (NCBI taxonomy): Eukaryota > Viridiplantae > Streptophyta > Magnoliopsida > Asparagales > Amaryllidaceae > Allium > Allium cepa. The sequence continues at coordinate 563,470,207 of CM060942.1, read as the reverse complement.
ACACTGAATTGGTAAATTTATTAACTTCGAACTGATGTCAAGGATTTGCTTTAATTCATGGCAAATGTCCAAGCAATATGAATTGAGAGAAATTGTGATTTATTTAAAATTGAACTGAAACTTGATTTAAATTAATTTAATATTAAATTATTTAATTTATGTAAAAATAGCCATTTTGGCCACTGACTCGGATTTCGACGAAACCAGTTTCATCGGATCTGTAACGGTGAATTATTGTAGGATTTCAAGTTTGGTAACAATCAGATTTGTCGTTTGATCGTACGGACACAAAACGCCTTGAAATAAATTAAATTGAAATCAATTGAAATCGATTTGGAAAATATTGATTTTAGCATAACTTCTTCATATGATGAAATTTGGACTTGACACCTTTTCCATTGCGTTTAAAATATTTTAAAACACCTATTATGATATATGGGTTAACCCAATTTCGTTCCGGAGTCGAAACGGGCTTTTTTGGGCCACTTTGTCGCTAGCGCGTATATCTATCTTATCCATCTATTCTATTCTCAACTTCGTCTATTTATACCCTATTATAAACCCTAGCCTCCTTATTTCTCATTTATCTGTGTGTACAATTCCATCAGCTTCTACTCTTTCCAATGGCCGCAAACCTTAATTTCAATTGCAAAATTCAAAAACCAAATGAAAATTAAATCTCCTCAAATACCATCAAATTTTATATGGATTCGAAGATCTCGAAGAGCGTAACTCAGACCTGCAACTCGTTTTTCGATTCGACTCATTGTTTGTCCAGAAATCGAAGAACAATTTCGGTCGTTCATCACGTCGAAATCAAACTAGTCTGATCGTCAAACCAATTCTGGGTATTGTCGAGTGGACCGAGGGGATCGCATCGGCATAGTTTGTTCGTCGTTTTGACGGTTGGATCTTCGAAAAAATTCGATTTGGGTTTTCAAATCCATGGTGGCGGCTGCTGGTCTCGTGCCTCGATTTGGGCGTTGGCACTTTATCATGAGGCACGGAGGAGGATGGCGCGGCGTTGTTTGGATGGAGGGTTCGACGTTGATGAGGTGGCGTTCGATGCCGTGCGTGAGCGAGATTGCTTGGATTCCGTTCGAATGTCTGGAGATGAAAGCGCATGGTTATCAGGTGACGTGTCTATGTGAGTGGAGGGGTAACATGTTTTTTTTCTGTTTTATTTTATTTATTTTCAAATTTAAAATCGTCTAACTTCAATTGTGAATAACTTTTGCATACAAACTCAAATTCACACGCGTTATTTTTTGTTAGGATTGTATTAGAATTCCAGACATTTTGGCACTGGTTTGGACAAATTTGGAGACTGTTCAATTTCTGGGTTTAAATTGGATTTGAATTCAATTTAAATTCAAAAGGTGAGTGTTTTAACCCACTCACAACTTCTAAAATTTCTTATGTCTGTTAAATTAAATTTTGTTGTGAGTATGCATGTATTTATGAATTTCGTATATTTTTAATCATCATCTCAGTTAATTGCATTTATTGAAATCAAATCGTTATTTAATTTATTATTGAATATAACTGCCAGTTAATTACCTATTATATATTGATATTGATTGATTGTTTTGTATGATGATTGTGATGGATATATGATTTTATGATGGATGAATGGATGTGTTATTTATATCATCATAATCTGCAAGTTGTTATGCATTTATTTTGATTCGGGATTGCTGTATGAAATGATATACAACCGCATTTTTATTTTTAATTGCGGATTGAAATGATAAATATCTGTATCACTTGACCATAGGATAGAAAATTATATACAAGCACCGCGATATATATATATAATTATTTTTGAAATGATTTTTATGGTTTTGTAAAGAAATATATGGGCTATACAGATATTGATTTTAGATGTTATATAAATACCATTTTATTATTGATTTAGCTATGTATAAATTTGTTTTGAATTATAAAATAAGCTAAATAATAAAGTTTTATTTCTTTTATATAATATGGTTAAGTATCTATTTAAATTCTATTGTATATAGAGTTTATAATGACTCAAAAAAAATTAAGGTTGGAAGATAATGTGAATTTTATTTGAATTAAATTATTTAAGAATGATCCTCGAAAAATTTGATTTGAAATGTAAATAAATTAAGATTTAATAGGTATGATTTTATAACTTGAATTTTGTTTAGAGGATTTAAATGAATATGAAATTGATTTAAATGAATATTATCAAGTTAATTAAATTGAAAGAATGTCCAGTTATTTGAAGTCTAAAGGTTTTACTAAAATGATATTTGATTTATTAAGTTAACATTTCAAATCTAAATAATAATAGTTGAAATTGATATATATAAAATTATCAAAGAATAAGTTTTGAAATGGTGGAATAAATAAAGCTTTGAAATATATGGAAATTATATTAGTTTATTTGGGGATTTAAATCTATATTTGGAATTGATTTGTGAAGATGAAGAAGATATTTTATTATATAAAGTAATTCAATATTTAAACCATTTAAGTGGTGTAGTATGTTTCAAAGTTATGAAATTCAAAGTTTTATGTTATGAAAGGCTATATTTCAAGTTTTGGTTTCGAAATATTATAACTTTGAAAATGTTATGGTTTCAGAAAAGGATATATTTGAAAATAATATTGATTTGGGTTTTTTAAAACAGAAATGATATCATATTTATATGTTTTGAAAGGGATATTATATTCTGTTTGAAGTATAATTATTTTAAAATGACCGCGGTGTTATAATAACGTTTGGTTGTTAAAGAGACCGGGATCGGAAGTTGTCATACTCTCTGCCAACTCCGAAAACCGCTTTAACAACCGTGTACGCGGTGGAGATTACAGATTGAAGTAGGATGGTGGCGGCGTTTCCTTTGAGGTAAATATATGGACCCGACTCCTGTGAGTTGGCATAAGGGGGCTAAAACAGGAGCGATTGACGAGTTAAGAAGGTAGCACCTTTTATCGGACACGTCCCTTCGATATTATACTCTGACTTTTGGATTACTTGGTGGCCACTTTTGATTTCTTTGATTTGGGGGTGTGGCTCGAGGTGGGCGGTAGCTGCAGTTATGCGTTACCACCGACCCGAAAGCGTAATTGGTATATCTACCCTGGCATTTCCTAGTTATGCCATGTCACCTACCCTAGCGCGCCTTATACGATTTTGTTTTGTATCATACCTATGGAGTGCCCTCTGATGACGCCCAGTACGGGGGAGATTACGGTACTGTATAGACTATGGGAATATAAAAGTGTTTAAGGGCTATATGGGTAACCCCTTAACGCTATTTTCAGTATATTATACTTTACTTTAGACACTATTATAATAGCGTATATTACTACATAGTAAATAGTTTAACGGATACTTAGGAGATGTGAATCCCGAGCATCTCTTAAGTTACTGCACTCACGTTAGACACTGGATAGGAGATGTCAAATCCCGTAAACATCTCCGACGCCGTTACACTCATATTTATTTCAGTTGATTTAACTTAAATAAGATCTTTTAGTTCTGACTCGAGTGTTTTGTTTTTTCAATTCGCTCGGGTCAGCTTGAGCATTTCAGGATTTGAAGACCATATTCTAGAGGACGAAGACGAAGATTTATTATTATATATTATAGTATTCCACTACTTTCACATTGTTCCACTGCATTATTATTGATTATTCTCTGGTATGTGTAACTCTGATATTGTATTGTATAAGTAAAGATAATCGAATATTTTGTAAAGCAGTTTCATGAACTGTATATTTTATTATTATATTTTTTCGTTCCGCTGTAAGATTCTATTTTGTTTTTTTTCTTTCCCTGCTTTGTCTTATTTACGCCATAACAATCCGCCCTCCCGTATTGTTTGAATTGGCACGAGTGTCGATTTAAAGCGTGCGAAAAGGCGTGACGTTACATGCTCGACAGCATGCGTACGAGTGAACACATCCATATAGCCTACGGGACCATGTGCCTCAGCTTCCTGAAGTTAATTTTTACATTCAATTATTATACATTTAAAATTATACAGCATAAAATATTTACAATTATCATTCAGTAAATTTACCAACTCCTGTCGATACTGCTGAAATGACTTCGACCCTCCGCGATGAGTGACAGGATTTTTATTTCTGCTTGTAGAGTTTCTATCCGACTCTGCCTGTACATTCAAAATTTGATACATTATTTTTCGATCACGTCAAATTAATAATTCAAAAAAATTTAGTATACTTGCCTTCACTTCGTCAGTTTCCCAGTATCCCAACCATGCTTGCCATACGCTCTCCCCTTTCCACCGTGGTTTCTTACCAGATTTCTTATTTCAGATATCGAGTCCCTATAGTTCTTGTGCATCTTCTTCATCCAATATCCTCGTGCCAGCAGCATATCGTCTGTCTGGATGTCTATCTCAACCTGTGTTTCACGATAAAAAGCAAAAAAAAGATTACACTTTAAACGATAAACAGTAGGAAAATGAAAAAACGAATTAAAAATGGAAAATAGAAAAATATACATACTAGAACATCCTGCCATATGCACTCTATGATGTGAGGAGGGATGTTATCCCACTTCGGCCTGCATGCACTCATCCTACTGCGATAAGAAGCTCTAGAGACATCCATCACAACTTTCGAGGGAAGTAGGTCGAACCCCTTGTTTTTAGATATGATACAGATAAGTACGTACGTATATCATACAAAAATAAGATGTTGAATAAAATTTAATTCTTACTCCTCTGCTCTATGGACTAACGAAACTACTGGACGTTGTGACTCTTGCGATGGGCCACTGCCATCGCCTCCTGATGATCGGGAAGAGCTCTTACCTCTATATGACATTATGATAAACCTAGGACATATATACACATCATTATATAAGAGAATAATAACATGGTAATGAAATATATTTCATATGTAAATGACATCAATGGTATAAATTGCTTAATAAATGACAGAAATGGAAATAGAAATGGAAGTGTGTTATACATGATTCATAATGGTCGTACTGTTCCGACGATAAGCGGTTTTCGTTGCATTTTTAATAAAAATTGCTAAATAAATGACAAATGGAAATGACATAAAACATGTAAACAGATTTGGTTTCTTAGTCGCGTCAATTTCATAATACATCAAGAATTCAACATAGTTACATCAATTGCAAAAAAATCAGATTCAGATTTATATGAAACGACCCACCATATTCTCCACAATAAGACGCATCATTATTAAGAAAGAAAGGGATAGAAAAGAGAAAAGATAGAGAAGATAGAAGAAACAACATCAGAATCTAAACAGCGGAACGAATAAATTATATTAATCACATAATATATTACATAGTATCATATACATAAGAGTTACATAGCTTATACAACACATACTAGACAGTTATAAACACCTGTCTAGTTATACAACTTAATACACAATACAGACAAACAACTCAGAGAACACACAGAGGAATACTATATATCTACACGCTGAAGTCTCCTGTTCCACTGCTCCTCCAGAATTCGTCAAACCTAACCTGAATCCCTTGGCTACTCGTAAAAATTTGAGTATCCAAGTGTTTAAGAAAAACAAAATAAACTCCGGGTCAGACATGGGTCTGGTGTGAGTAAACGGTTAAAATTGCTTAACTTTAAAAACCTTTGAAAGAAAAGGTATCACGTAAGACTTCCCACCAATAAACATGGGTAAGTTTTTACCTTACGCTAACCAAAACATTTGATAGGAAATCCAGTGATATTATAATAGGGTCTAGGGTTTTCAAATAAATAGAAAATAGCCGAAATTGTTACATTCATTAAATTCCAGCTACTAGCCACAAAAGTGGGTAATACAAACGAAACCGTAAGGGTACAAAGGAAGAATGGGTTTCCATCAATGGCAGGGCTACTGGGGTATCGTCCGTCACAGTACGTGGCCTAGATCACCGTACCGAGGATCCACCCTAAATCCCCTTCAACACAAGGTGGAACCATCCCTTACTGGAAAGTCCCGAACAAGACAACCCCGGCGGTTGTAGTATTCAACCGCCCGCACAGCCAAAATAAAAGGGACTCTAGACAGGGGTTCATCTCATCCTAATTGGGCATGACCCACTTAGCCTTGCCGCACCTCCCCTGTTTTAGCCATTCCCGGTTGATGAGGCTTGAGGCTACGGTTACCTTTATAGAACACATCTATCTTAGAATGCTCATCGTCCACCTGACGATGTTCTAAAAGCATTCAATCCATACAAGTTTGTTCCTGGTTCGAACGAAACCAAAGGCGTTATCTCGTTAGACTCGTTTTGGGATCACCCTCAGAGTTAACGACAATAACCCTTGCACTCTGAATCTTCATCTTCACTTGAGATTTCCGATCTATCGTTAATTTGGATCGATGTGGTTTTCGGATATCCAAATCTGGAAACCCGATCCCAGTCTCATCGAAATCCAAAACGCCATCTTTTAGGTCCAAGTTGTTTTAAAATTAGAATAATTCAATTCTATTATCTATATTCACACAGATAGATAATTCACATCATCATCACAAACAGATAATTCACATTATCATCATAAACAGATAATCCATATTATCATCATACTTCAACCAAAGCATCTCATATCATATATCACACATATCTCATCAGAGATATCAAACAATCAAGCCATTCAATATCAATCAGCCATCCATAAGCAATGATCTATTAATCACACCATCTATAATTAATTTAAAATGAATTAAATTAATTACTTTATCTCTAATTAATTTAAAATAAATTAAATTAATTACTTTCATCACAATAAATCTTGCTTACATAATCATTAATTAAACCAATTAATTAATCATCATCTTAATTATTCAACCTTGATTAATTATCCCTTAATTATATTAAGTAATTAACCCTTAATTAATTATACAAATTAATTATCTACAAACCATTAAGTAATTAACCTTAATTACTTCATTAATTATAACTAATTACACTAATCCTTAATTAATTACAATTAATTAATTACCTTATAATCACTTATTATTGATCAATTAATCTTAATTAATCTCTCATTAATTACATTAATTAATGATCCTTAATTAATTACTTCCATTAATCAACTTTAATTAATCATAAACAGTAATTATCAACCTGTAATTACTTACCTTAATTAATTAACTCCTTAATTAATTATACCAATCCTTTGATTAATTACACCAAGTAATTAACCCTTAATTACTTCTACTAAGTAATTATACTTTAATTACTTCTCATTAAGTAATTCCTTTTAATTAATTACATCCTCTAATTATACATAAATTACTTACCCTAAGCAACTACACTTATCCATCTCATTAAGTAATTATACTTAATCAATCACCAAATGATTATCTTTAATTAATAAACCCATTTGATTAACCCAAATTAATCACACTTATTTGATTAATTACAATTGGATGATTCATCCCTTAATTACCCTTTTTAAATAAATTAATTAATCTTTAATTATAGATTAATTAATCCTTAATTATTAATTAATAAACCTTAATTATCAATTAATAAAACTTAATAACAAATTAATTAATCCTTAATTAATCAGTTAATCAATTCTTAATCAGAATTAATTAACCCTAAATAATAGTTAATTAATCCTTAATTAACTTTAATTATAGATTAATAATTTCTTAATTATTAATTAAATAGGCCTAATTATTAATTAATAAAACTTAATTGCAGTATATTTTTTATTACCAATTAATTAGTCCTTAATTACAGTTAATTAACTCTTAATAAATCTTTAATTATAGATTAATTATCTCTTAATTATTAATTAATAAAACTTAATTATTAATTAATAAAACTTAATTAAGTATTATTAATCAACCTCTAATTACTTGATTAATTAATTTCTAATTACAAATTAATTAATCTTTAATTACTTAATTAATAATCCTTAATTACAATTAATTAACCTTTAATTAATTATTTGTAACCCTCAATTTAAAATTAATTAATCCTCAATCATTAATTAATTGAATTAATTAATTATTCTTAATTAATCCTTAATTATTATTAATTAAATTAATAAATCATATCTAATTTCCTTAATTAACTTAATTAATTTCAAGATAAAAATACTTTAATTATCTTAAGATAAAACATTATCTTATTTATGCCTTAATTAACATTTACACCATTAAACCATTATATCTTAACAGTTAACTATACTTAATTAAATCAATAATTAAGATTTTTTTAAACAAAATAATCATCTTACCTTGATAAATTAAAGTTATCTAAACCTAACTTTAAAAATAGCTTAAATATTTATCAGCTAATAGTTTTAAAAGCTATATTTAAGTTTGAATTTAAAACTTACCTTTTTTATATAAACCTTTTAAAAATTCCAATTCTTAACTTAATTTCAAAATCACCTTAAATTTACTTAACGAGATTTGAATTTAACAAACTTCAAACTTCTTAATAACATGTTAAAGAAAACATTTATATTAAAAAAAATAGAATTCAAAAACCAGATTTATTTCAAAGGTTAAAAACTTCCTGTATTCAAATTTGAAATTTGTTTTATAAAAACATTTAAAAACTTTTGAAAATTTCTTTTAAATCAAACCACTTCAGTTTGAATCCCGAGAACCACTCGAGTCATTCCAAGATCACTTTTTTTTCTTAAACTCCAAAAGTTAGTTTAAATTTAAAAAAGAACCTGGAATCAAAACTGTTACAGGTTTTTAAACATCAAAGGAACTACTCGAGTTCACACTCGAGACACAAACTCAAAACCACGAGCTTCTCTTCGAGCCATAACCTAACCCAACCCAAAATCCTACAGACACCAAAACATTCTCGTGCACATGCACCAGTGTCGGAATCACCTTCCACCTCCGATGAACTCTCCAGCATAACGAACTTCAATGCAGCAACCATCTCCAATCCTCCAAACGCCATCACCGACCTCAGATCATAATTGAGCAACCCAGTTAAAAACTGGAATCAACAACCATGGCCAACATCCACCTCGAAGTCGCTCCTCTGACCCTCAGACGACGAGCATCTACGTTCACTTTACCTCCGTTTATCCACGAAGTCGTTGCACTTGGTCCCATCAAACTCGATCACCTTGAGACACTGCCACGATCCCATTCCTAGGCATACCCAAAATTAGGTTTAAAAACCCAAATCACCACCTCAACTTCATCTCGATGATCTGGAGCACTTCCAGACAATTTTGCCCTACTTTCTGATCATACCTCAACCTCTACCCAAGATCTCGATCACCATAGAATTTGTGATCATCAGATATTACCAAAAATCCATATTCCAAACAATACCCAAATTCTCATTCAATACTTCACTTAAAATTGTGATTTTGATTTCAAAAATCATAACTTCCAGAGACAATTTAGTTTATATAATTGATCCATCCAATTACAACATTCGATTTTAACATTGATGTTAAGGATTTTTCAAACATCAGATACTTGAATCTATCTTTAGTACTTAGATTTTTAATAAACTAAACTATTTTGTTTGTGATCCAAAGCTTAACAATAAACAGGTAAAGAAATTGGAATTTAATTCTAGAGTTTGAACTTTGTAGTATGAAACAGACGAGAACATGGATTCAATCAGACATGCACACATGAATAAAATCATATACACAAAATTATACACTTATTTATATACATGCAGGTCATCATCACATATTTCACATGCAATCAGATAATTGTCTACTTAACTTTTAATTTTAGAGAAAAAATAAAGTTTACTCACCTTTTTTTTTGAAAAATGCAGAGAATTTTGAGACTGGATGAAAACTTGCAAACTGGATTGAAACTTTGAAAATTTGAAAACTGTATCTTGATATTTGATTTCAGAAACTTGAATTGCTCGAAACATTAAGACAGAAATGCTTTGAAGCTTGATTGTGTAACTGGAACAAGATGACGATTTAGGACTTTGAAAACCTGTTTGGTTCCAGGCTTTGAGAAAATGGTTACAGGTTGATGACATTTCTCCATTTTGAAGAATTTGTTACAAGCTTTAATTCATTTCTGGTTTTAGAAATGAACTCAGTTTCTTTGATTACAGGGTTTAACTTGAAAATGATTACACGTTTATATTTGTTTTTGAGGAACGAATTCAGGTTTGAATGACAGGGTTTGTTTTGAGGATTTTCTGTTTTTTCTTCTTCTGATTTTGGTTTTGAGGAACTTCTAGGTTTGAAAGTTGTTTGAACTGAGAAATGTATTCCAGGTTTTTGAATTGCATGAAAATTTCTGGTTTTCATTTGTTTTTAGAGGAAATGTTTTATAGGTCTGGCCATAGTTCCATGGTTTGAAAATGAAAGTATATGGAAAAGGAATGAAGGAAGAAAGTGTAAGTGTTTTATATAGATTTAATTTTGGTTTAATTAAAATTTTAAAGAAAATAAAACAAGTAATGACACTTGTCTCATACCATTATTAATTATCAAACACTTGTTACTTAAGTGGTTTAGATCTTAACACTTGTAATAATTTATTTTTATATTATTTACAAATGAATTTTAAAGATTTTTAAATATGATTTCCTAATTAATTAATACATTTCCAATTTAAGAAAGGCTTTTCTAATTTTAAATAAATAAAAGTTTTAAAAGAAAATAAAATAAAAACCAATTATATTTTAAATAAAATCATATATAATATTGTAAACTCATTTTTAAATGCTAATTCAAAAAGCCTTTGTATTTATTCCTATTAAATAAATACTTTTTCCCAATTTCTATAAATAAATTTCTTTAAAGAGAATAATATAAAACAAATATTATTTTTAAATAAAAACATTCTCCATAGATTTTAAATCCAAACTATATTATTATTTTAAGATATATATATCTTTAAATCCCATTTTTAAATTCAAATTCAAAGTTAGTTTAAAATCCAAATTTAAAGTCAATTCAAATAAATATAGATATCAATTTTAAACAAACACATTATTATGTATAAATAATTTATTCTATTTAAAATCAATCTAAAATCAAAATTTAAAACATCACATTATTAATTGTTTGGCTATTTATATTTGAAAATAACAATTTTATCAATTTTAAACAATTTAATTAAGAGATTATCACATTTTAAATTCCTTGAAATTCCGGGATATCACATTCATCCCTCCTTAAAAGAATTTCATCCTCGAAATTTGAAACAAAGATAATCCAAAGTTTTATTTTATTTCAACCAATTCAGACATACATATCAGCCATACATAACCAAACAAACAATTTCATCCAAACAAACAATTCAGTCAAACAACTCTAGCTATCTGGACACAGATCCGGATAAGCTTCCTAAAATTATCTCGAGTTTCCCAGGTACAGACATAGGGATACTTGCTCTACTAAATCCAAACTAGCTATACTACTAAGCTACTGAGCTCCCACTCATCTAGATCTATAATCTGCACAAGATATCAGACCACAAACAAGACTGATAAACAACTAAATCCTTCAGGACTACTAGTTCCAAAACCAGTGATGGACCAGACTCGTACTCCCTCAGAGACACGAGAAATACCTTGAATTCCAGTCTTCCAAACTAGCAATTCAACTCTTCAGACCAAAGCACTGATCCTTACAAAACTCAGAAGAATCCAGTATACCTCGGAGCTAACCTCATAATCTTACCAAATCTTATTGCTCCCTTCCACCGGAGAAAATCTCAACAGAAACAAAGTCTCAAACTTCGGATTCCAAATTCCTCCGTCTCTTAACCTCAAAACTCTACTTACGATCTTGGGCTGTTCATAGATCCTTTCCGATCAGTTCAACCTTCGCTGATGCTGCTTGAAACAAACTGGATCAAAAACAATCCAACACAAAGATTCTCTCAAGATCTACCCAAAATCAAAATCACAAACTCTACTCCATATACATCCGTAGACTTCACACTTACTTCTCCTATCCATAAAAGACAAAACAGGATCACTCGCCAACTTGCCTCGGACCCTGAAAAACTCCAGTAGAAACTCTCTAATCCAAAACACTACAACTTCCGGCTGCTTCCACTCTAGAATAGCTGCCACATTGCTTCCGCTGCACAACTCTGATCTGGAGAAGATGATAATGTCGTCTATGAACATGAGCAAAGACTAAACAACACATCCCAAAAATAAGGTTCAACAGAAGTTCCAAGAAATACAAAGCTGCTTCACTAAATCCTCTTTCTCTAGAAGCCATCCTTCTTCTCAGCTGAATCACCGGTATCACTCCTGACATCAAGTCGATACATAACTCAATCTCCAAAGCGGACAAACCTCAGACTCCCTAGAAGACATCCGGAAAATCTCAGACAATTCCGTAACTCCTACATCCTATAGAGATGCCTCAAACCCAAGCAAAAGATTATCCAAGATAATCACCCAAACTATCGCAAGTCATTTTTGCGATCAACCCAACCTAAATTCCAAAGATACTGTTTTCTCTTCACCAATCAGAATAGCTTATCCTCGACTAATTAATCCATTGAAGAAACGGATCCACTCCGCTGCTTCAAAATTCCACCTCTAGGAAAGCTAAGCCAAAAGATTCTTACTAGAACACAAAACACTTCCAAGCTGCACCGCTGACACAGATGCCAAAGACCTCCTAATCCAAAGTTTCTTGGAAAACTCAGACCTCAAATCAAACACATACATCCTGCTGAAATCGGCCACAACACCGAAGCAGACACACTTCCTTAAACTTGCGCCAAAAGAAAACATCTTCGGAGACATCCATAGTCACTGTGTCTCATCACGCAGCTACTACTTCCTGAGATTGCCAAGATACCATCACTTGCTTCTGCTTAACCGACAGATCCAAACTCTCAAAAATCTGCTCACACGAGCGCGATCAAACTTGCACTTCAAAGATGAACTCCGAACCTTAAAAGGTTTTCCCCAGATATCAATGAAATCCTTACACCAAACTGCAAAGCTTACTCGAGACGGTATTAGGTCTACAATCTCGACAGATACACTTCCAACCTCAAACATTCAAACTCCAACCATTGGTAGTCGTGCTATACACCATTACCCTATCTACCTTTATAACTGATGCTGGAAAACCCTAACAGGTAATCCAATAGATAGGTAGAAATATATATATATATATATATATATAGTTATATATAAAAATTACAAGTACGCTCCCTCAAGAAAAACACCACTACAGAGCCTAGGTATTCGCTCAACCTATGCTCTGATACCAAATGTGATAGTCTAAGCTTTTCAACCATCGACAGCGGCTCACTCAACTGGTAGGCTTTTCAACCATCCCAGCCCCGCCGTGGCTCACATTGGTACCTCGGGTTTGCTTTTACGGCCAGCCTCTCGACTGTAAGCACCTAGCAAACCAACCCCACAAGGCCTTATACTACCCCCGGGGACATGTAGGGGTAAGAGTCTCCCGTTCGCCACCTAACGCAAATCTAGAACCCTCTATCATGCTGTACTGTTGGAAACCCGATCCCGGTCTCATCGAAATCCAAAACGCCATCTTTTAGGTCCAAGTTGTTTTAAAATTAAAACAATTCAATTCTATTATCTATATTCACACAGATAGATAATTCACATCATCATCACAAACAGATAATTCACATTATCATCATAAACAGATAATCCATATTATCATCATACTTCAACCAAAGAATCTCATATCATATACCACACATATCTCATCGGAGATATCAAACAATCAAGCCATTTAATATCAATCAGCCATCCATAAGCAATGATCTATTAATCACACCATCTATAATTAATTTAAAATGAATTAAATTAATTACTTTATCTCTAAGTAATTTAAAATAAATTAAACTAATTAGATTCATCACAATAAATCTTACTTACATAATCATTAATTAAACCAATTAATCAATCATCATCTTAATTAATCAACCTTGATTAATTATCCCTTAATTACATTAAGTAATTAACCCTTAATTAATTATACAAATTAATTATCTACAAACCATTAAGTAATTAACCTTAATTACTTCATTAATTATAATTAATTATATTAATTCTTAATTAATTACAATTAATTAATTACCTTATAATCACTTATTATTGATTAATTAATCTTAATTAATCTCTCATTAATTACATTAATTAATGATCCTTAATTAATTACTTCCATTAATCAACTTTAATTAATCATAAAGAGTAATTATCAACCTGTAATTACTTACCTTAATTAATTAACTCCTTAATTAATTATACCAATCCTTTGATTAATTACACCAAGTAATTAACCCTTAATTACTTCTACTAAGTAATTATACTTTAATTACTTCTCATTAAGTAATTCCTTTTAATTAATTACATCCTCTAATTATACATAAATTACTTACCCTAAGCAATTACACTTATCCATCTCATTAAGTAATTATACTTAATCAATCACCAAATGATTAACTTTAATTAATCAAGCCATTTGATTAACCCAAATTAATCACACTTATTTGATTAATTACAATTAGGTAATTCATCCCTTAATTACCCCTTTTAAATAAATTAATTAATCTTTAATTATAGATTAATTAATCCTTAATTATTAATTAATAAACCTTAATTATCAATTAATAAAACTTAATAACAAATTAATTAATCCTTAATTAATCAGTTAATCAATTCTTAATTACAATTAATTAACCCTAAATAATAGTTAATTAATCCTTAATTAACTTTAATTATAGATTAATAATTTCTTAATTATTAATTAAATAGGCCTAATTATTAATTAATAAAACTTAATTACAGTATATATTTTTTATTACCAATTAATTAATCCTTAATTACAGTTAATTAACTCTTAATAAATCTTTAATTATAGATTAATTATCTCTTAATTATTAATTAATAAAACTTAATTATTAATTAATAAAACTTAATTAAGTATTATTAATCAACCTATAATTACTTGATTACTTAATTTCTAATTACAAATTAATTAATCTTTAATTACTTAATTAATAATCCTTAATTACAATTAATTAACCTTTAATTAATTATTTGTAACCCTCAATTTTAAATTAATTAATCCTTAATCATTAATTAATTGAATTAATTAATTATTCTTAATTAATCCTTAATTATTATTAATTAAATTAATAAATCATATCTAATTTCCTTAATTAACTTAATTAATTTCGAGATAAAAATACTTTAATTATCTTAAGATAAAACATATCTTATTTATGCCTTAATTAACATTTACACCTTTAAACCATTATATCTTAATAGTTAACTATACTTAATTAAATCAATAATTAAGATTTTTTTAAAATAAAATAATCATCTTACCTTGATAAATTAAAGTTATCTAAACATAACTTTAAAAATAGCTTAAACATTTAACAGCTAATAGTTTTAAAAGCTAGATTTAAGTTTGAATTTAAAACTTACTTTTTTATATATAAACCTTTTAAAATTCCACTTCTTAACTTAATTTTAAAATCACCTTAAATTTACTTAACGAGATTTAAATTTAACAAACTTCAAACTTCTTAATAACATGTTAAAGAAAACATTTATATTCAAAAAAATAGAATTCAAAAACCAGATTTATTTCAAAGGTTAAAAACTTCCTTTATTCGAATTTGAAATTTGTTTTATAAAAACTTTTAAAAACTTTTGAAAATTTCTTTTAAATCAAACCACTTCAGTTTGAATCCCGAGAACCACTCGAGTCATTCCAAGATTACATTTTTTTCTTAAATTCCAAAAGTTAGTTTAAATTTAAATTTTAAAAAACCTAGAATCAAAACTGTTACAGGTTTTTAAACATCAAAGGAACTACTCGAGTTCACACTCGAGACACAAACTCAAAATCACGAGCTTCTCTTCGAGTCACAACCTAATCCAACCCAAAATCCTACAGACACCAAAACATTCTCGTGCACATGCACCAGTGCCGGAATCACCTTCCACCTCCGATGAACTCTCCAGCATAATGAACTTCAATGCAGCAACAATCTCCAATCCTCCAAACACCATCACCAGCCTCAGATCATAATTGAGCTACCTAGTTAAAAATTGGAATCAACAACCATGGCCAACATCCACCTCGAAGTCGCTCCTCTGACCCTCAGACGACGAGCATCTCCATTCACTTTACCTCCGTTTATCCACGAAACCGTTGCACTTGGTCCCATCGAACTCGATCACCTTGAGACACTGCCACGACCCCATTCCCAGCCATACTCAAAATTAGGTTTAAAAACCCAAATCACCACCTCAACTTCATCTCGACGATCTGGAGCACTTCCAGACAATTTTGCCCTACTTTTCGATCATACCTCAACCTCTACCCAAGATCTCAATCACCATAGAATTTATGATCATCAGATATTACCAAAAATCCATATTCCAAACAATACCCAAATTCTCATACAATACTTCACTTAAATTATGATTTTGATTTTAAAAATCATAACTTCCAGAGACAATTTAGTTTATATAATTGATCCATCCAATTACAACATTCGATTTTAACATTGATGTTAGAGTGGTTACTGAATTCCTAAATTTCCAAAGGATTTTTCAAACATCAGATACTTGAATCTATCTTTAGTACTTAGATTTTTAATAAACTAAACTATTTTGTTTGTGATCCAAAGTTTAACAATAAACAGGTAAAGAAATTGGAATTTAATTCTAGAATTTGAACTCTGTAGTATGAAACAGAGGAGAACATGGATTCAATCAGACATGCACACATGAATAAAATCATATACACAAAATTCTACACTTATTTATACACATGCAGGTCATTATCACATATTTCACATGCAATCAGATAATTGTCTACTTAACTTTTAATTTAAAAAAAATAAAGTTTACTCACCTTTTTTTTAAAAAATGCAGAGAATTTTGAGACTGGATGAAAACTTGCAAACTGGATTGAAACTTTGAAAATTTGAAAACTGCATCTTGATATTTGATTTCAGAAACTTGAATTGTTCGAAACATTAAGACAGAAATGCTTTGAAGCTTGATTGTGTAATTGGAACAAGATGATGATTTAGGACTTTGAAAACCTGTTTGGTTCCAGGCTTTGAGAAAATGGTTACAAGTTGATGACATTTCTCTATTTGAAGAATTTGTTACAAGCTTTAATTCATTTATGGTTTTAGAAATGAACTCAGTTTCTTTGATTACAGGGTTTAACTTGAAAATGATTACAAGTTTGTATTTGTTTTTGAGGAATGAAATCAGGTTTGAATGACAGGGTTTGTTTTGAGGATTTTCTGTTTTTTTCCTTCTGATTTTGGTTTTGAGGAACTTCCAGTTTTGAAAGTTGTTTGAAATGAGAAATGTATTGCAGGTTTTTGAATTGCATGAAAATTTCTGGTTTTCATTTGTTTTTAGAGGAAATGTTTTACAGGTCTAGCCATAGTTCCTTGGTTTGAAAATGAAAGTATAAGGAAAAGGAATGAAGGAAGAAAGTCGAAGTGTTTTATATAGATTAAATTTTGGTTTAATTAAAATTTTAAAGAAAATAAAACAAGTAATGAAACTTGTCTCATACCATTGTTAATTATCAAACACTTGTTACTTAAGTGGTTTAGATCTCAACACTTGTAATAATTTATTTTTATATTATTTACAAATGATTTTTAAAGATTTTTAAATATGATTTCCTAATTAATTAATACATTTCTAATTTAAGAAAGGCTTTTCTAATTTTAAATAAATAAAACTTTTAAAAGAAAATAAAATAAAAACCAATTATATTTTAAATAAATCATATATAATATTGTACTCATTTTTAAATTCTAATTCAAAAAGCCTTTGTATTTATTCCTATTAAATAAATACTTTTTCCCAATTTCTATAAATAAATTTCTTTAAAGAGAATAATATAAAAAAATCTTATTTTTAAATAAAAACTTTCTCCATATATTTTAAATCCAAACTATATTATTATTTTAAGATATATATATATATATATATATATATATATTCCTTTAAATTCCATTTTTAAATTCAAATTCAAAGTCAGTTTAAAATCCAAATTTAAAGTCAATTCAAATAAATATAGATATCAATTTTAAACAAACACATTATTATTTATAAATAATTTATTCAACTTAAAATCAATCTAAAATCAAAATTTAAAACATCACATTATTAATTATTTGGCTATTTATATTTTAAAATAAAAAATCTATCAATTTTAAACAATTTAATTAAGAGATTATTACATTTTAAATTCCTTGAAATTCTGGGATATCACATTATATCAGTCATCATCGTCTTCTGATTCAGATTCGGTCTCGTTTTCTACGATATTTTCCTCTGCACTGTCAAACGCTTCTACCAAAACTTTTGATTCATCGATCAAATGACCAAAATCTGCATGATCGTTTGTAATTATTATTTTGTTATTTTGCTCAAGATCTGCCTAATAAGCTTGTTCGTCCGGAATATTCTTCCCATCGAATGCGAATCTGGTCTTCGTTTTAAAAACTGCAGACCAATCTGCTTTATCTCTTTTTAGAGACGGATAAGGAGCATAATAAACTTGCAATGCTTGTTTGGCTAGTACAAAAGGATCATACTTGTGATAGTGCGATGTATGATTTATTTCGATAATATTATAATCCTTGTGCACTTTAATTCCAGAACCTGGAACATTGCTAAACCAATTGCATCTAAATAGAAACACCTCCTCCGCGGGTCGTGAGAAATATGTCAGTTGCAAAATTTGTGTTAGAACGCCATAAAAATCATTTAAGTGATTTTCTGGATCGTCACTACCTTTAACAAATACACCTGTATTATTTGTTAATTTTTCTGCACCGTATTCTTTGGTGTTAAATTTATATCCATTGACGAAATATATTGGATATGTCTTGACCACTCTTTTTGGTCCCATCGAAGATGTTTCAACCCTTCGTCAAAAACACAATTTCTCGGCTCATAAACGTAATTTGAAAACCAACCGGAAAATTCTTTACTGAGATCTCCGTTCGGATATTCACGTTCATAAAAATTGTTTATATAAATAAATTACTACATTAGGTTATACACGCATATGCATTATAGAAAAGAATAAAACACAAATTATTATTTCAGATTACCTAACAAACGGTGCAACCTCGGCACAATTTAGAAGAATATAAGTGTGTGATACATGAAGAACTCTATCGTCTAGCCATATTTCTAAATATTTTCCAGAAGGCCGACCATGTTGTCTAAAAATAGATAGCATTGCTTGAGAGGACTCTTGTTCATCACCTTCGTCATTACGAGGAACACTTTCAAATGAAATATTCACATGGTCACCGAAATAGTGAGAGAAAAAGAACGAAGCTTCTTCTTCGATGTAAGATTTGCATATCGAACCTTCAACTCGTGCTTTTTGCCTCACCTTTTTCTTTATATGATTCAAATATCTATGCAAAATTAATTTATGTTGAATATGCGCTTATATGATTTTTGTTTGATGATAATAAACATATATACATTCGTTTAAATGTATTTGATAATATACTATTTTTTTTCACAGATTAAATAAATATTTGCAGAATAAAATAAATAACACGAAATTTGAATTCAAATGAATATTTTATTCAAACAAATATTTATTACATCTTTGAATAGTACAATTTCAAGCTCTCACTATAACTATACAACTTTGATTACAATTACATCACATTTCACATTTACAATTCACCTCACTACATATCACTCACACTCGTATTTATCTTCAACTTCATTCCAGTTTGAATCCAGCATCTGAGCGATCTGCAAAAATATAAACTAACGCAGTAAAATTGAAAATAAAATATTTTTGCGATATAAAATAAAACGTGAATTTTGAAAATGATATTTGCCTCAGTTATTTGGGTTGTTCGTCTTCATTTATATTTGAATTCATCATACACGAACAACTTGTGACATACACAGTATATTACTGTATATGCCACAAGGCCGTGCACGCCGATATATACACTTGATTGTTTTACAGGGACAGGTGCGCACAGGTCAAACCCAAATGAAAAACCGGGTTCAACTCACGTGCAATAACATTGAAAACCACGACATAAGCACAAGGTCAAATCCGAGTTTTGAAACTGGATTCAACACAAGGCGACATGACATGAATGCTATGTTCAAACATGACACAGCCTCAAACCAGCAGTATACAAGTACAAGACCACCAAGCAAAACCAGTTCAACATGAAATGAAACAACAACATGCAATACAACAATCAGATGGTCAGAGCCATAGCAAACAGAGGCATCAATATGGTAACACAATTGCAACTCGACAAACAGCAAGACCAAACTGCACAAGTGACCACAAAGACCATCAGCTACATCAAAAGCAAGTGCAACACAGTTGCAAACAACAGGAATGAATATCAAGTGAATACAACATGAAGCACTGCTACTCAAGGCAACTAGGAATGAACAGTTTCAAAAATGTAAAGATCAGGAAAGTGAACAATGCTTGAAGACTGCAGCGGTCAATATAAATGCACAGTGCAAACATATGTACATCAACCCAATAGTGATCATGCAAACTGACTTGAAGATGGCCACCAACATAAGCAACAACATGAACCAACTATATGAAGTACACAATAGGCCGAGTTTCAAGACACTAAGCAGCAGCAAGCAGATGCAAGCTACAACTTCAAATGAACCAGTGACAATGCAACAATCAACTCAACTGAGTACAGAGAAATGCACAAAAGCATGATGCAAACTGAACAAATATGCAACCATACAGCAGTCATGTATGCAACAGGTTCAAGGGCAGAAGGTGGAGACAACTCAAATGAACACAATGTTCACAAATGCAAAAGAACAGTGAAGCATGTACAAACTGTAGTGAATACAGACAGTAAACCAAGCTTCACAATAAACATCTCATGAATATAAGATGTCGAAGCCAGCAGTATCAATGACTATATGCACAGAAGCATAATCCAATTAAAATACCAACTGCAAATATCCAAAGCCACAGGAGAACAAGACACAATACACAAATACAAGTGCACAACTAAACTCGAGTGGAACAGAGAAGCTATGGTACTAAGATAAAAATGCAAGTGATAGTGAATATGTACAAGTGCAGTGACCAGAAACTCAAGCTTCAAAAAGCTACAGCAACAATGCAAACTACAGGAATATAAAGCACAAAAGTGCAACAGTGAAGTTCAGCTATGCAAGTGAAACAACTACAGGCAGTGAATGAAGGTGAATAATATAACATGGCCGAGCATTGTACATGAAGTAGTGCAGTGAAGAATCCCAAGTCAAGGCAACTAGTTCGAACCAAAAATGCCAGCAAAAATCAATGTTGAACAAGTCAACAAAGTAAAAATTCACGAAATCAGTATTGTCAAAGTCAATCAAGCGTTCACCGTGATAACCAAGCAAATTGAACAAGTCGCAGTTTAAAACCGTATTATTCAAGTAAATATGAACAAGTCAAAGATCAATCTTAGCATCAAAGTGAAATCAAACGGCCGAAGACGAATTCAATCAAAAATATACGAACGCAAAAATAGGAAATCAAATCCTATATATAACCCAATCATCATCGGCAATCAAAGTATCGAATTCCAGAAAGCATAAATCAGTAAAGAAAAAAAGCACATAATTACATACCGGAATTCGATCAACGAAGCAGTCGCGGTGAGCAAATCAAAGAGTCTCGAAGTAGCCAGAGAGAGCAACAACAAATCGATCGAGCAACGCAACTCTCGAACAAACATATATTCGATCGAACAAAAGTCGGCTCTTCGAAAGCCCTAATTTGCATCAAGGAGGAAACCCTAATTTCGCAAGGAGGAACGAACAATTGAGACAGAGGAACGGCCACGTACGAATAAGAAATAAAAAGAGACGGTCAAGATAAATTAAAAAGGGTAAATTCTGTGTTGTTCTGTTATTTATATTCTACGATATCTGTGTTGCTATTCTGTGATCTAAATTGAAATTAATTTATAAGCTTCCGCGATTAATTTTTAATAATTTACACTATCACCCTATTCACCCCCCCCCCTCTAGGGTGAAATCGATCCTACAAGTGGTATCAGAGCTAGGAACAAAAGCCATTTTCGTTTTAAAATTTTGATTTTACAAAAACCAATTTTTAATTTAAAAATTCGTGTTTCAAAAATCAATTTTTGTTTAAAAATTCGTGTTTCAAAAAATCAATTTTTGTTTTAAAAATTCGTGTTTCAAAAATCGGTTTTTGTTTTAAAAATTAGAATTTTTTTTAAAAATGGCTTCTTTTAATAATGCTTTTGCAGAAGGACAATCCATAGTTAGACCACCAATGTTCAATGGTGAATATGCTTACTGGAAAAATAGAATGCAAATTTTTCTGAAAACCATTGACGCTTGGAATATTGTTGAGACAGGTTATAGTATACCAACTATAACTGTAGATAATCAGGAAATAGAGAAACCAAAGGAACAATGGACAGAACTAGAAAATAAATTACAGAATACTAATGCCAAAGCTATGAATTCTATTATCTGTTCATTGGATCAATTTGAATTTAATCGTGTCTCACATTGTCTAACTGCGCAGGAAATATGGCACATACTAGAAGTGACTCACGAAGGAACATCTCAAGTCAAAGAATCTCGCCTTGCAATGCTAAGCAGCGAATACGAGAACTTCAAAATGGCGAAGGAAGAAAATGTCAAAGAGATGTACGGACGACTCTCCAATATCGTATACAAATCAAAAGCTCTCGGAAAAATATACACCGAATTAGAAATAGTCCCGAAAATCCTCAGAGTCCTTCCACGAAGCTTTGAAGCAAAAGTAACTGCCATACAAGAATCGAAAGATATAAAACAACTTAAAGTTGAGGAACTCATCGGAAATCTCACCACTTATGAGCTTGAAATGAAATTCAAGGAAGAGCGTGAAGGAGGTGACACTCAAAAGAAATCAATAGCTCTCAAAGGAACAATCGAAGGTGATGATGATAACGATGAAGATGATGGAGCAGCAGAATTGGAGCTGTTAATAAGGAAATTCAAAAAATGGAATCAAAAACATGGAAACTCAGCTCGAATTCAAAAAGCAAAAAGCAGAATAGCCAAAGCACTAGACTACTCAGAAGAACAAAAGTTTATTTGTTATAATTGCAACAAACCCGGCCATATCAAGCCCGATTGTCCACAAATTAAATCCAGCCATGGAAAGAAACAGAAAAAGAAAAGTTTTGCAGCCACTTGGGATGAAATAGACGAGAATGATCAAAGCACTGGCAGTGAAAGCGAAAAGGCAGAATTGTGTCTTCGAGGTGATACAACTGACAGTGACGATGACGAGCCAAGTGAGGTATCAAAACTTACCCATTCTGAGTTGCTTATATATTTTCATGAAGTAAACGGTTGTTTTGAACGACTTAGGGAAAAATACGCCAAACTTGAATCTCAAAAAGATACTTTGATAGAATGTAATAAACAACTTGACCAATTAGTTAAAACCTATCAAAGTAGAATCCCTAAGTGTGATAAGTGTCCAACATTCGAAGAGGAAATTAAAAAATCAGAAATCAATATAAAATCACTTGAAAATGAAATTCTGATTTTAAAGGAGAATGAAAATATTAGGAGAGAGAATTCTATTAAAAAGTGCACACAGTTGTTAAACGAAAATGAATCTCTCAAAACACAAGTCCAACAATTGTCAACGACTTTAGATAAATTTTCAAAAAGTGAAAAATCGTTGAATATGCTATTAGGAAAGCAAACTGTTAATACGGTTAGACAAGGACTTGGATATAATAATTTGAAGATTGTTGAAAGCAACATTAATCAAGTTAATTCTATGTGCACAATTTGTAGAAAATATGGACACAATCACAATAATTGTTGGTATAGACCCAAACATGTGAAAACTATATCAATTTGGGTTCCTAAAGGCACAAATATAAAATCTCTCAAAGTTAAACAAATTTGGGTGCCGAAGGGAACAATTATAAATAGTTTTGGGTCTTTACAAAATTGTTTTTCAAAATATTCTGCCACTAACAATCATGGACCTATAAAAACAAATAGGTCACATAAATCCTTTTCCGTGTAGGTGTGGTGGCAGGCTAAGGAACAACAATAGTGCTTTCTGGATTTTGGCTGTTCCAGAAACACAACGGGCGACAAAACAAAGTTCCTTAGCCTAGTATAAGGGTGACAGAATCACAATGAACAACGACGAGAAATATCGTAAAGGTAAAGACAGGTAAAAGTATATTTATTTGTACGATATATTAAATGTGATAATCTGTACCATTTTCTGAATAAAATCAGCCAATTATGATATGATGATGATTTAATGATGATTTTGATTCTGACTTTATTCAAAATTGATTAGCCATTTATATTCTTATGCCAAAAACACTATAAAATTCTCTAGAATTACTTGATATATAAGTTTGAGAGAAAAATAGTGTTTTGATTGGATAATAATATTGTTGTTATAATATTTTTGGCTAAATCTATATTCATGTTTTGACACGGCCTCGATTTAAAATCCTAATGAATTCTATTTTAAAAATTGTGAAAAGGATGTTAAATTTTTTTTGAAATTGTTGAAACTATTAAGAAATTGCTTTGAAATAAAAATAACGTTTGATGGCTTCTAAAATTGACACTTTAATATATGATTGATTGTTGACACGGTTTTCATTTCAAATCCAAGAGAATTTCATTTAAAATTTGTTGATAATAATCATGAGAAATTTCTTAATCTGGTCTTTGACATTCAACGAGTGAATTTTGAGTGAAATTTAAATTCAGATGCAGATTACACTGGTAATATGGTTGATAGAAAAATTACTAGTGGAACATGATTAATTTTTGACACATTCATTAACTGCATCGTTTTTCAAAGAAAATATCTGCATATTTTTCATTTCAAATAATTTTCAGATAGCAGAAAATTTTCTTTTAAAACCCCCTGGAGAAAATCATTTTTGACCATATTTTCAGATTAGTCATTTTGAAAAATTGGTTTCATAATTATTTTTGAATTTGATTTTAAATGACTATATTGACTAATCTGACTCCCTAATGTTTATCGAAAAGAAAAATAGTAATAGAAAAAGTGATGAGTGTTGATATTTATCATATATTATAACTCGAAAAAGTATAATTAGAAAATTTCTTTAGAAATTTAAACAAGAGTTATAAAACTTTTTGTTGGTAAAAATTCCATGACCATCTCTATATCTATCATATTTATAACAACTATCACTCATCAAAACTCTATATAGTTTGTCGATATGTGGTACTTTAAACAGGAATCGTTCGTTTTTCATTTTCACATTTTTTTAAAAAGCAAAAATAAATAAATAAATAAATACCAAAGTATTCACTCTCATTTAAAAGTCCTCACGGTTATGCATGGGTGAATTACTTGGAATTTGTTATGTGCTTCCATGCTCATTTAAAAGTCCTCACGGTTATGCATGTATGGAACGCATATCAAAAGTTGATTTTTTTTCTTTTAAAATAAACAAGTTGATTCTAATCCCATTTAAAAGTCCTCACGGTTATGCGTGGTTAGAAGATACTTGAATTCATTTTTTTTAAAAATAAAATAAAATAAAATTGGAATACTACTAATCTCATTTAAAAGTCCTAACGGTTATGCATGGTTAGTAGATATTCAAATTCCTGATATAAATATACCACAAATAGACACAACTGTATGGTTTTATATGATGACATCACTTCCATCATTCTAAAAGTGGAATATGCGCCTAACAAAATATTTATGATTTTTGTTTGATTTTTTTATTGAAATTTAATATTTATATTCAATTGAGTTTTAATGTTGGATTGATATCGATTACTTTATCTCTATTTTCTCTAATACTATTATTCTTTTGCTGATAACAAAAGGGGGAGAGAAAAGTTAAGATTTTGTCAAATAAAATCAAGCAAAGGTCAAATAATTTTCCATTTGCATATAGACTCATTCACACATTTTATTTGTATGCATATATGTAGGGGGAGTCATATATGTAGGGGGAGTATCATATAGAAAGGAAGCATTCAAATAGGGGGAGCAATTGAAATTATCAAATACTTTTAATATATTCAAAATCTTAAATATATGTTTGTTATCATCAAAAGGGGGAGATTGTTGAATATGCGCTTATATGATTTTTGTTTGATGATAATAAACATATATACATTCGTTTAAATGTATTTGATAATATACTATTTTTTTTTTACAGATTAAATAAATATTTGCAGAATAAAATAAATAACACGAAATTTGAATTCAAACGAATATTTTATTCAAACAAATATTTATTACATCTTTGAATAGTACAATTTCAAGCTCTCACTATAACTATACAACTTTGATTACAATTACATCACATTTCACATTTACAATTCACCTCACTACATATCACTCACACTCGTATTTATCTTCAACTTCATTCCAGTTTGAATCCAGCATCTGAGCGATCTGCAAAAATATAAACTAACGCAGTAAAATTGAAAATAAAATATTTTTGCGATATAAAATAAAACGTGAATTTTGAAAATGATATTTGCCTCAGTTATTTGGGTTGTTCGTCTTCATTTATATTTGAATTCATCATACACGAACAACTTGTGACATACACAGTATATTACTGTATATGCCACAAGGCCGTGCACGCCGATATATACACTTGATTGTTTTACAGGGACAGGTGCGCACAGGTCAAACCCAAATGAAAAACCGGGTTCAACTCACGTGCAATAACATTGAAAACCACGACATAAGCACAAGGTCAAATCCGAGTTTTGAAACTGGATTCAACACAAGGCGACATGACATGAATGCTATGTTCAAACATGACACAGCCTCAAACCAGCAGTATACAAGTACAAGACCACCAAGCAAAACCAGTTCAACATGAAATGAAACAACAACATGCAATACAACAATCAGATGGTCAGAGCCATAGCAAACAGAGGCATCAATATGGTAACACAATTGCAACTCGACAAACAGCAAGACCAAACTGCACAAGTGACCACAAAGACCATCAGCTACATCAAAAGCAAGTGCAACACAGTTGCAAACAACAGGAATGAATATCAAGTGAATACAACATGAAGCACTGCTACTCAAGGCAACTAGGAATGAACAGTTTCAAAAATGTAAAGATCAGGAAAGTGAACAATGCTTGAAGACTGCAGCGGTCAATATAAATGCACAGTGCAAACATATGTACATCAACCCAATAGTGATCATGCAAACTGACTTGAAGATGGCCACCAACATAAGCAACAACATGAACCAACTATATGAAGTACACAATAGGCCGAGTTTCAAGACACTAAGCAGCAGCAAGCAGATGCAAGCTACAACTTCAAATGAACCAGTGACAATGCAACAATCAACTCAACTGAGTACAGAGAAATGCACAAAAGCATGATGCAAACTGAACAAATATGCAACCATACAGCAGTCATGTATGCAACAGGTTCAAGGGCAGAAGGTGGAGACAACTCAAATGAACACAATGTTCACAAATGCAAAAGAACAGTGAAGCATGTACAAACTGTAGTGAATACAGACAGTAAACCAAGCTTCACAATAAACATCTCATGAATATAAGATGTCGAAGCCAGTAGTATCAATGACTATATGCACAGAAGCATAATCCAATTAAAATACCAACTGCAAATATCCAAAGCCACAGGAGAACAAGACACAATACACAAATACAAGTGCACAACTAAACTCGAGTGGAACAGAGAAGCTATGGTACTAAGATAAAAATGCAAGTGATAGTGAATATGTACAAGTGCAGTGACCAGAAACTCAAGCTTCAAAAAGCTACAGCAACAATGCAAACTACAGGAATATAAAGCACAAAAGTGCAACAGTGAAGTTCAGCTATGCAAGTGAAACAACTACAGGCAGTGAATGAAGGTGAATAATATAACATGGCCGAGCATTGTACATGAAGTAGTGCAGTGAAGAATCCCAAGTCAAGGCAACTAGTTCGAACCAAAAATGCCAGCAAAAATCAATGTTGAACAAGTCAACAAAGTAAAAATTCACGAAATCAGTATTGTCAAAGTCAATCAAGCGTTCACCGTGATAACCAAGCAAATTGAACAAGTCGCAGTTTAAAACCGTATTATTCAAGTAAATATGAACAAGTCAAAGATCAATCTTAGCATCAAAGTGAAATCAAACGGCCGAAGACGAATTCAATCAAAAATATACGAACGCAAAAATAGGAAATCAAATCCTATATATAACCCAATCATCATCGGCAATCAAAGTATCGAATTCCAGAAAGCATAAATCAGTAAAGAAAAAAAGCACATAATTACATACCGGAATTCGATCAACGAAGCAGTCGCGGTGAGCAAATCAAAGAGTCTCGAAGTAGCCAGAGAGAGCAACAACAAATCGATCGAGCAACGCAACTCTCGAACAAACATATATTCGATCGAACAAAAGTCGGCTCTTCGAAAGCCCTAATTTGCATCAAGGAGGAAACCCTAATTTCGCAAGGAGGAACGAACAATTGAGACAGAGGAACGGCCGCGTACGAATAAGAAATAAAAAGAGACGGTCAAGATAAATTAAAAAGGGTAAATTCTGTGTTGTTCTGTTTTATTCTGTTATTTATATTCTACGATATCTGTGCTGCTATTCTGTGATCTGAATTGAAATTAATTTATAAGCTTCCGCGATTAATTTTTAATAATTTACACTATCACCCTATTCACCCCCCCCCCCTCTAGGGTGAAATCGATCCTACAATTTATATTTACTTCATCTTTCGAATGCAATTAAATTACTTGATAACATATTACATACCTCTAAAATGGATACATCCATCCATATTGGACAGGACGTCGAAGTCATGCTTCAGATGGAAGATGAACAGGTAAATGTTCCATTACATTAAAAAACCCGACGGAAATATTTTCTCTAATTTGCAAAGCAATATAGGAATATCCACTTCAAATTTACGTAAACGTTACACTTTTAAAGTAGTCGAACAAAGCTCTTTGTAAAACATACTAAGCTCCATTACTACCTTCCAAACATTTAACGGCAGTAATTCTTTGAACATAACAGGAAATAAATTTTCCATCATTATGTGAAAGTCGTGACTTTTCATTCTGCTCAATCTACCATTTTTAAAGTCAACACATCTATGAAGATTTGATGATATCCCATCAGGAAATCTTAACCCTTCCACCCATTTTAACACAGCTTTAACTTGATTATTTTCTAATTCGTAACATGCTTTGGGTTTTTTACTGTCATTTGGTTTGATATGAAGCTCAGGACGTTTGCATAATTCTTCTATATCACGTCTTGATTTCAAATCATCCTTCGTCTTCCCTTTCACATTCAAAATTGTGTTAAAAACATTATCAAATACATTTTTCTCATTGTGCATCATATCTATATTATGACGAAGTATAAGATGTTTCCAATACGGCAACTCCCAAAAAATAGTTTGTTTGCACCATTTATGAACAACTGATTTGCCTTCAATTTTTGTTTGCTCTCCAGTTTCATATATCTTTGGATAGTCCCTAACAAGTTCATATATGTCTTCGCTTGACCATATCGTCGGTGTTTGTCAGGTTTCTACTCTATTAACTAAAAAGTTTTTCTTGTCTCCTCTGAAGGGATGATTTACATGGAGAAAATATCGATGACAGTCAAACCATAAAATTTTCTTACCATGAGGTAAAGAAAACGCTCGTGTTTCATCCATGCAATATGGACATGCTAGATGACCGGAAGTACTCCATCCTGAAAGCATTGCATAGGCAGGAAAATCACTTATAGTCCACAACAAATAAGCAAACATACGAAAAAATTTCTTCTGGGACACATCGTTTGTTTCTACTCTTTCGTTCCACAGTATTTTTAGCTCCTCAATCAATGGTTGTAAATATACATCGATTCCTTGTGTCGGATCGTTGGGCCAGGAACGACAACAGTAAGAAACATATATTGCGTTTTCATACATATCCATGTAGGTAAATTATAAGGTGTAACGATAATGGGCCATGATGAATATTTAGAACCAAATTGAGAAAATGGAGAAAAAACGTCCGTACATAATCCTAATCTAACATTTCGACTCTCCGCTGCAAAATTTGGATAAGTTTTATCGAAATGCTTCAATGCTTCTCCATCTGTCGGATGTGTCAACGTACCCTCTTCCTCCGTTCTCACACTATGTCATCTCATATTAGATGTAGTTACAGAAGATGCATATAATCTTTGAAGCCTTGTGGTTATGGGTAAGTAATGCATACGCTTGTATGGAACTTCCTTCCCTTTCTTTTTTCTTGGTTTGTATTTCTCCTGGTTACAAATTTTACAATTTCTAAGGTTTGTATCTTCTTTCCACAACAACATGCAGCCTTTTAAACATGTAACTATTTTCTGATAAGTTAAACTAAAAGCCGACATAAGTTTTTTAACTTCATAGTGATTTTCACATATTAGATTATCGGACAGCATATGTCTTTTCGCAGCTTGTACAACAGCCATAAACCCAGCTTCAGTGATGTTGTATTTTGACTTCATCGCAATGTATTCTGCGATTACTGACAGCGGAGTGCCGCTTTTACAACCATCCCAAATAGGTTTCTTAGCAGCATCTAGTAAATCATAAAAAATATTTGCTTCAATATTTGGTTCTTTAACATTTCCATCATCGTCGTCAACTTCAACCATAGGAAACATTGATCGTGCTGCATCTTCGACCATATTTTCTATACGGGTCGTCGTAACTATTTCGTTAACGACACTTTCAGACTCTACAGAAGTGTTTGCTACAACTTCTCTATGCCGATACCAAACATAATACTAGGGTACGAAACCGTTTTGGCACAAATGAACTTTTACAATATCTGGTAACAAATACTTCGAATGTCTACACCCACTATACGGACAACGAATTTTTGGATCGTTTCCGTTATTACTTAAAGCGAATTCAACAAATACGTTTATACCATTATAAAAATCTTCTTTTATTGAGTCTCTCGGTCCTTTTCTTTGGTACATCTATCTCCACCGATCAATAATATAATCAATCGTTTTTCCTATTTGAGAAAATGAGAAGTTCAAAATTTAATATTTATTTTCAAGAATACAAATTTGAAAAAGATTATTTTCATGGTCGTATAATATATGAATTTAAAGGACTACTTCACAAATTTAAAAATATTTTCAAATAGGGCACATTTTATTTTTTAACGTATCGATACAAAAAATTGTACAAATTTTTTTCCCCATGGTCAGGCATCCTACTCCCTGTTACAAACACAGTAAGCATTTACATTTCGTATATTATTTCGTCTCAAACGATTCAACAAAATTTCGGCAGCATTTCCCTTTTGTTTCCTGCATTGTACATAATGTGTGCACACAGGAAACAAAAAAGAAAAGTTAGACCGAAATTTTATGAACCGTTTGAGACGAAGTAGTATACAAAATGTAAATGCTTACTGTGTTCATAACTTGTACAATACAGAGACAAATCCAACAAACATTGTACCAGATGAATATAAATGGTCGTTTTTCGAAAACAACGACTATTTATACAACGATCATGTGCAACACTCATCAGATGAGGCCAAAAACTCTCTAAGGGACATTTGTCAATTAGATGTGGGCATTTTGAGAAAAAAAAACAGTTGTACTAACTGTTCACATTTACAAAAATATTTTTTAATTTAACACATTTATTCGACGTATTACATCAACTTAAGGCTCGTTCGACGTATTTTTGTTGTTGCATAATTCAATACGTGCACAATATAATATTCCTAGCTCGTGCATTCATTTTATCTTATTCCAACTAACACAATACAATGATAGCAGCGCTACACACATATACAATCGTAGAATCAAGGCATACACAACGATTTACATATACACGAACAACCATAAATTATACATGTTTTTCACAATTTCACGATAAAAGATGAAATAGGAATACCATGAAATGCTAGAAACTATTACAACACTATTGGAAATAATTTCAATCACTAATTAGCCCTAATTTAACAACTTATGCAAATCTGAATTTAGGGTAAAAATTAGATTTTGGCTAGTAAACCGAAGGAGGGCTGTGATGATTAGGATTTTTCTCCCTATTTGTGTTTTAGGTCCATGTGCGAATGAACTCTCATGCAAATCAAGTCATTTCTAGACGTTAGTCTAGACAATTCTCCTTCTGTCTCCTCATAAGTAAGGGGGGATCTTACTCTCGATTTCGAAGCGTAGAAAGCTTATGAGTTTACTCATAGGGTTTACTTACTATTTGATTTTGGTTTTTGGTTGGTGTGAAGTAGGTCGTTCATAAAATTCCGTAGTGGTTGCAAGTAATATAATTCCTACCTAATTGGTATTATGAGATATAATAGATGTTGTTGTTAGGCAAATCTGGATTTAGGGTAAAAATTAGATTTTTGACGAAAATAAGAGATTATATCTGAGCTAGAGAGCAATAGACGTTGTACGCAGCCGGAGAGGATCATAAAGCTCGAAATTGATGATTGGAAGCTTGTGCAAGAGATTTGAGGATTTTGGATTAAAAAATTTCGTATGAAAATGAGAAAGAAGAAGGCTCGGCTGAGCCCTGTAAATCGCGATTTTTCGACAGTTTCCGACAGCCGCCGACGGCCGGTCGGAAGGCGTCGGAAATTGGCCGTCGGAAGCTGTCGTCTCATCCTGTCGGTTTTAGACACATTTCTAGTAGTGTTAGGATATATCTCTAACTCTATCAAAAATGGTAATGACGAATGCTAAAAAAATATAGTAGATGGGCCTTTGGGACAAATTGAAAAGAGTTGCATTCTTGGGGCCATCTCAGGCTAGATGGAAATATTATACGTAGGACGTGGAGCAATTTAAGACCATACTTCACATTGTTGGGTGAATGGTAAAGAGGAATTATTGTAATAAATAAGCCGAAACCAAAGGGTTATTCTCCAAATTCTCCAAATTTGAAGTATATTTGTCATGGGACGATGGAGAAATGAAAGCAGTAAGTATGTCCTTTCATAATATTTTGGTAATAAGCTCGCCTGCATTAAGTGTAGTAACATGATCCATGTTCCAACCTCAAGAAAGTTCTTTGAAAACCCAATTTTCAAAATGAGTTTTAGAAAGGTTAAAGTAAGGTTGGTTTTAGTTTTGCGTTTTCATTCATACAAAAACATACACATACAAAAACATACACGATGCAGGTAAACTGTGGAAAACGATTAATTTAAAAAACGAAGTTAATATACAAAATGAAAAAATACACAATGATAGCGGCCTTAGGACTGATTATAGGGGTAGGGGTAGGAGAAGGTGGACTCCTTGTAAGCGTACACGAGTGCTGTTTTATATTTTATGTGTGAAGCTTACTTTTATATTTGGCTTTAATGAGTGATCGGTTGGCTACTGTAACCGGTACTGTATGGTTGGGCCATAATGTTGGATCAGCTTGGTTAAACTTGGTTGGTTAAACTTCACTTTCACAACTTGATTGCAGTGGACATCTGTGTATGTGTCATTTTTGTCAAGATTTTATATACTGATCTGATAATGTTAAGATATATCAATCAATTCAAGCCGTCAACGACTTTAGTTTAAATTTAATGCCAACATGAGAATTACGTAATCAGCCACTATTGTCAGTTTGACGTTTCATGAAACTGCAGAAAGGTGCATGGTATGAAATTGCGTAAGATTAGTGGTTTAGTACTGTACAGGGCCAATAAAAAATGATGCATTGAAACTAGTACACGCAATCAAACTGCAGTTGCTAACGTTGAATGAAAAATTTGAAAAGGGCATTTGAAACAAGTGGATGCGAAAGAAGGAGGAGCATGGACATGAACACACGAATTTGAACGTTCAGCACAATGAGGTATTGTTGAGGTATGGTCCGTTGCCGCGTCGAACGTGTCTGACGCGCAGAAAACGGTAATGGATCAAAATTTTGGAGGAACGGTACCTTAAAAGAGCAAACGTTTTATAATAAAAAAAAGTTGATCATAACAATGAGAACTGATGTAACGATTATAATATTATGGACAGAGAAATGGAATGCAAGTAATTATCTAATACACCTAATTGCCATCGATATTGAAAGTGATAACGGAAGACAGATCAAATAAAAATTTAACAGCCCGTTTGTTTTAGTTTTATATTTTGAGTTTTATGTTTTCAACTTGCACTAAAAAATAGCAAGAAATAAGAGAAAAAGATATATAATTCTTAGCTATTGCGATAACCAACGGATAACGAAGGAGTTGGATTGTTTTTCATGCTTTTGTTATGTCTCAAAAAACGAAAAACGAAATCAACTAGTTTTCTATTTTACATGTTAATTTCATTTTTTAAAATTGTTTGTTTTTCAACAATACATATAACGGACATGCTTTTGTATAAACGAAAACGCAAAACTAAAAACGACAAGCCACACGGGGCCTAATATTTAAAAAAAAAATAGAACAAACCTAAGTTTTATCTATTGGATAATAATTTACTAAGTATATAACAATATTGAAAATTGATAACTTCTCAATAAATTACCGTAGACTTTCCTTTTACTGATTCAATGATTGCATGAATAATATGGAATTGAGAAGGTAGTCAACTTAGGATTCATTCTTTACAAGGCAAGCGGAGAATTTGAACGGAACATTTGATTTTGGGTATTTGAACGGGAAAGTTGGTTGAAATGAGAATGTGTTTGGTGATGCGAAAGAGGTGTTTGAACAGTTTATATGAATTAGTTATTTAATTTATAGTTAATTAATTATTTGTTTGGTCGTGTAATATGTGTTAAATAATTGCAACTAAAATAAAATAAATTGCAAAATTTCATTAAAAATAGTACAATACTCGAAAGATAAATACAATAATTTAAAAATACAGATAAAATGATACGACTATAATAAATTCAATGCAGCACTGCTGCAATAATTTTGTCTTTTATGGTATTGTGAAGTGTTGACATTTCATTACCTATATGTTGTTGTATTTGTTCAGTCGGTTTATTTGCATTAGTTCTCAAAATATAACATTCATCATGGTATTCTTCTACAACAAGAATGGGATCATCATCATATGTCATAAATCTGAATCACAACTATTGTATTTACATATAAAATTATCTACAGCCTTTGTAGCAACATCAACTTTTACTTGAGTTTTAAATAAGTATATTGACATATTCTTCAAAATGGTAAAAATTTTCTTTCATATTCCAAAAGTTCTCTCAATTGTAATACGTAAGCTAAGATGGTATAAATTGAAATTTACATTGATTGATTTTGGTAGATTTGCGGTTTCACAAAAATGAGGAATATAATATCTAATATTTCGGTAATGCTGTAAATATCGAGTTTGAAGTGGATATGCTGAATCTACTAAATAACATTGACCGTGTAAAGGACAAGAAAAGTTAGAGTTTCTATCATTTATAACAACGTTAAATTTTTTACTATTATGTGTAGAACTTTTCCAACCAGCCATAACATAAGTGAACTGTAAATCGAATGAGCATGCTGCGAAGATATTTTGTATAGCAAAACATTTTCGTCCAGTATATGAAATAACCTGATCTACATGTAAATGTGATATTACGTGTGTACCGTCTATAGCACCGACACAGTTTCTAAAACAAGGGTAGTGCCTTTTTGAATTTTTATTATGTTCTGGTACATTTCAAATTGATGATCATTTGGCTTAATAATATCTTTAGCAAGTAACAGTACAACTTCTAAAACAGTACGAAAATAAATTGAAATTACGCTTCCTAATCTTTGAAATCATGCAGCTAAACACATGGTTTTTTCATTTGATAATTATGCTGACAACGTTCTTGATGCTCATTTAATATATCGTCTACCGACTGCATACCTGTATTATTAAACTTGTCAATTCATCAAAAGTCATTCCTTCTTATATGTAAATATGCTTATATAATGACTAAATAATGTAGATCTTCGTTGTCGAAATCTATTTTTGAATCAGAAGATTAGAAGAGAAGAGAAGAGAAGAGAAGGGGGGATGAAAGGAAGAAGGAAAGTAGAACTCGTCTTTGTTAATAGTTGGAATAGAAACACAATCTTTTGGCATAATCGTAAAGTTTCAAAAATACTCTTATACACAATTAAGATGTCAGGAGTTTGGACCCCACTATGGCCAAAAATTAAAAGCAATCTTCAAATGGAAAATTTGATACATATATAAGGCTTTATGTTCGAACCCAATTCCAAAAAAAAATAATTTTTTTTCTTTACATTTTTTATTTTATTTTCATCAAACTACATAAATTTTAAATTTATTTACCTTATAAGAGCTTTTATATGCATGTGTGTTGCATATGCCAAAAATTCTCGTATACATAAACGGTGAAGTTGATGTCAATACATGCGTCGAACGCGTCCGACGTCAACGTATCATTTTTCAACCTTTCCCCAACGATGCTGGGTGGAGTCGCCTGTTGGCGCACCGGACATGTGCCCAACGGTAACTTGCCAATCCATGCCGAACGGTACCTTAATAACTAATTATATAGGGGATTAAATGGGCTAACCTATTGTTGACCTTTATTAGGGTTATTCTGACATTATTATATCAGTTTAAAGAATCATTGCATTTGGATTCAACGTTCCATTACATAATTTTAACTTTGTGGAAATCTGTCTCACATTCTTAGTTTTTTACTCTTTTATAAAATATATCCCTCAAAGTTTCCATTTACGTTTTAAGTCCCTCTTTTTTTTTCCAAGGTCCTTGTTTATGTTTTTATCCTTCCATACACCTAATTTCGACTTTCTCCTTAGTAGATTTCAATTTTTCTTCTGAGAATTTCGACTTTAAGTTTGCATAGAATTTTTGTAAATTTCAAATTTCGACCATCTTTCAGCTACATCTCGTTCGATTTCAGATATCCAAAATGTTCGTATAGATTTTAAGTTACATCTCGTTCGATTCGATCAGTCATTGTGTCAATTGAATTTTTCTTGCATCTTGATCATTTTTGCTATGTATTCATTTCTTTCACCTACTTCTTCTTCTACATCTCAATCGCTAACAAATATCTTCTACTGTTCTACGTTAAAATATGAATCCGAGATTGTTATTTTTTTTGCTCATAGTTATTTTCATCTTCTATTATTTTGCATTTTGTTATTAATTATGTTGTTATTTTTTTAGTTTAATTTTGTTGTTTTTATTTACTATTTTGTGTTTCTGCTTTGATTTTATTTTGGTTTGAAGGTTTGTCATTCATTCATATATTCATATGTTTTCAAGTTTTTTGAATTTACTGTGATTTTTATTTTTATCATTATAGTTGGTTATAATCCCCATGTTGTTAATTTTATAATTCATATATGTTGTTGTTGAATTATAAGATATAAATAGGATATGTTAGTGAAGTTTTATGCAGTACATTGTTGTTATGGAAAATATTTGGTGGCAAATATTTTCCATTAGAATATTTGTTATCATTATAGTTCATGTTGTTATTTTTATTATTATAGTTCATGTATGTTGTTGAATTATATTATGTTAATGGGTTATGGCAGTAGAGTTTTATTCAGTAAATTGGTTTTATGGCAAATATTTACCTGTAGAGATTTTCTATAACAACATGTATTTATTAAATAATTATTACTGCAATTTTTACTATTTGTTATATTGTTTTACTTTTATTCTAACATTATATTTGTTTTTTCAGCTCTAAGCCTATTGATGTTCTTGTCGTTTTTCTGTTGGGTAATGATACTTATAGTATGCGTCTTAATTTGTGAGATTGTGTGTTGAGATTAAAAAATGATATTTGGGAACATTGGTTTGAATTAACATTTGGTTCTATTGAATTGGTTTATGAAAGAGATGAAAGGAAAAGATTATTGAAACAAATTCTGATTTACATAGTTGCTTGTTGTTCATAGCCTAATGATTTTCTACTTGTTTCGGTTAATCTAAGTAGTGTAAAAGTATATCGACCGATGTTGGTTTTTATAATTCTTCATTTGTTGGTTATTTTGGTGAGTAAGGCTCATCTACTTCTTCCATGGTTTGTTCTTCGTGGACTCTAGTTCTACTTTGAAACGGTTTTTAAAAAATGATTCTAACTATCCAGTATTTACTAGTGATACTCAAAGATTTTCCGGTGGCGTTGACGAGTTTCGATTGTATCTTTTGATATATTGTATTAGGAATGGCTATAAAGTTAATGTTGTTAAAAATGCTAGGGAGTAAGCTACAGCTGTTTGTTCATGGAAAGGCTGTACTTTTCGCATTCATGCTTCTCGTAAGCTTAACCTACCAGGTTTTTTGTTATCAAAACTATGTAGCCTAGTCATTTATGTGGAGTTGGTATTGTACACGTTAACCATATACCTGTTTCTAGCAAAGTAGCCATGAAGCTGGTCGTTGATTTTGTCCATTTAAATCCTCTTATAAAAATAAAAAAGATTGTTCATTTATTTCAGACCGAGTACAATATTGTGTTAAATTTCTATTTTGCTTATACAGGGAAAAGATTGTCTTTGGAAGAGATACATGGCAGTGATTTGCTTTCATATCATCATTTGAAATCTTTTGTGAAGCTGTGGTTGAGTGTAATCCTGGTAGTACTGTTGAACTTCAAGGTGATTCTGTTACTCATGAATTCGAGAGGGTTTTCATAAGGTTTGAAACATGCAAATATAGATTTGATTATTGTTGTCCTTTAATTTTTTTAGATGCTAATTTTATGAAAGGTAGAGGCCAATGCTGTATTATGTCTATTACGGCTAAGAATGGTAATCAAGTCATGAATTATTTTTGAAAATTATTGTAAAGGCCCACAAATCCGTACCCCTTTTGAGCTGACAAAATCCCACAACAATTCAGTCCAAAGTGGCACAAAAGTACGAGTCTTCGGGTTTAAAGAAGAAAGTGGTAGAAGAAGAAGAATAAAAACAATATCAGAGTCTCACAATCGCAGCGGAACAAAATATAATATATAGTAACAACTTTTAAATACAAACAAATCTGTACTGTTTTATATATACATACCATCATCAGAGTACAACAAACATCCATCAGGGACAACTTAATACTTGTCCACACAGCGGAAATAACAGTTAAAACGGAAGTACGCTCTGTCATCCAGCTCGTCTCCTGAGCTTCTTAGCTTTTAACCCGATCCTATTTAACTCGGTCTGACCCGAGTATCATATAAAACAACACCCGAGTCAGTCTGGAAGACTAGCGTGAGAAATCACACTCAATTGGATTATTATATTTTCAAAATCCTTTGAAAAACAAAAGCATCTCGTAAGACCACGCCACAAATAAACATGTCGGGTTTGACCTTACGATAGCCAAAACATTTTTTCTATGAAATCCGTCTGATATTATAATAGTGTCTATAGAAAGTAAAATAGAATCTAGCTGAAATGCTTACATCTTACATTTCAGCAATAGTTGGGCACAATCAAAACCGTATAGGCGCTTATTGGAGATTGGATTCCATACAATGGCAGGGCTACCGGGGTACCTCCCGTAACAGTACCTAGTCTAGATCAGAGTACCAAGGATCACTCCCGACCCCCTACAACACAAAGCCGGGACTACCCCTTACTGGATAATCCCGAGTAAGATCACCCCGTGGTTGGCGCGACGAACCACCTACTAAGCCGAAATAAAAAGGGACATCTAGACAGGGATGATCTCACCCTAATGGATGCTACCCACCTATCCTTGCTGCACCTCCCCTGTTTTAGCCATTCCTGGTTGATGGGGCTTGAGGCTAAGCGTTACCTTTCAAGAACGAGTCCCACTTAGAATGCTCATCGTCCTCCTGACGGTGTTCTGAAAGCATTCATCCATACAAGTTTTCCTTAGTCTAAATAAACCGAATCACCATCTTCATCATCTTCACGGTCTTCATTCGTTATCGTTCAAACCGGATCGAAGTAGTTTTCGGATAATTAAACCTAATCCCGGACTCTTCGAAACGATCAACGCATTGGCCAATATTGATAGTCGGTTATTTAATTATCAAATAATCATCCACAAGCAACCATCAAGTCTTAAATAATTTTCCTCAAATTATTTATCTCAAAATAACTACTTAAGATATTCTCTTCATATTTCAACCCTTTTTAAACAGTTTTCAAACTCCTTTTATTTTCATGGAACCATTTAAATCTTTTTCCCATACTCAGAATATTTCTTTACTTCAATTTTATATCCAACTCTTGAAAACATTCGTTTATTTTCTTGTTTCTTTCTCAAAAATCAATATACACATTTACTTGTAAATTCTCAAACTCAAATGCTCCACTTTGCTTTGCGAACTTTATTTTGCCTTTAGGAAACCCCTATCTTATACTTGGAAATTTATTTAAGTTTCCATAACCCCACTTATAAGATTTTTCTCCTAAATCTTACCCCATTTAATAAACTCGCTTATCATCTCAAGAGATTATAATTGGATTTTTAAAAATATTTAGAAATATATATACAAGTAAAACTAACGGTTTATTTTCAAAATATGGTTTAAGGTAAAACTAAATATAAATATTAAAATCATATCCAGTTATTAACAAATTTTACAAAGCTGATTTAGAAAACTAGAATTTATTTTAACAGTTACTAAGCATTAAAATAACTATGCCGGAATATTCTAAATCTAGATAATAGTTCTATACAAATTATATAGTATAGTAATTTTAAAAAATATTCCCTTTTAAAACATTTTTTTTTAGAAAATCCAATATTCATCCATAAATTACTCTTGATTTCTGTCTCAACAAACTATATTCTCATTTTTCACCTTCGAAAACATTCTACTATTTCCTTCCAAAACAAATTTTATACTCAATATAAATTCTCTTTATAACTTATCTCTTTACATATCTACTGATACCTTTCTATCTCCTTTATAACCCCGTTTATAAATTTATAACTTCCCCGAGCTTTCCATTTATTTATAAAAATAAATTTTATTCAAAAATTCCATCTTTAAAATTTTATTCTTCAATACAATCCCATATTGTTCCTTAATAAAATTCCATTTCATTTCTTAATAAAATTCTTTATTTTATTTCTTAATAAAATTTTGCTTTACTTCAAATCCATTCATCGATTCCAACGTCTTTATATATATTTTAATTTTTCCCAAAACTCAACTTTAACCAGTTTAAGTATAACCAAAATAATAAATATTCTTTTATTTACTTAATTCTCAAATAGAAACAAATCCAAATTCTCAATAAATATATTTTCTATTCAAGTTCTATTTTAACTTCCTTCCATTAAATTATTTATAGTATTTAAAAATTACCAAAATCCAACTTCCATGTTACTTAACACTTAACAATTCAATTCGCTTGCAAATCCATATCAATTCATCCATCTTGTCATATGACAACATATATATATATAATCAACAAATATCTTTGAGGAATCCTGTTGGATCCCTCCAACTTGTTTTCCTTGCACCCACGGATGTTATCATAAAATAAAATACCAATTCCACTTCAAGGTGGAATATCGCGGTATATGGGTTTATATAATATCATTCGCTATTATGCGGCGCATAGGGTCTCACCCGCTATATAGTACGGGAAAATCAATCATTCCAATATATATATATATATATATATATATATATATAATATCATCCAGTGAATAAATTATTATAAATCAACCAAGCACATCCAATGATTTAAATTTAAAATTTAATTAACAAGGCATCCATATGAGTGAGAAAATATCACCTTTGCTTTTAAGTTGCAATCCTTTCCAATCTCGACCCGATTTCCCGACTGTTGACCTTATATAAACAATTATATGATTTTATTAATATTCAAACAAATCGAACAATTAATTTCCATTTAAATAATTTATTTTTAATCTAATAATTTAATTTTAACTAATGATTTAATTTAAACAAATACTTAAAATTTTAAACCAATTCTCCTTTTAAACATCTTTTAGTAATTAACATAATTAAACAAGTAAATTAACAAATAGATCACCCTAATTAAATTATTTTAAAATAAACTAGCAGTATTTAAAATGTAGAGGTATATATTTATTTTAGTTTCTTCTTTGTAACTACTTATACCAAAATGACTTATATTTATTTTAAAAATCTAATCTTTATTTTTTTTTCAAAGTCCTATATATATAATTTCTGTTTTACTGTACAAATTAAATATGCATGTATAATAAAAATTTGTTTTCTATATAGATGTTTCAACCTTGCCTAAATATATATATATTTTTATTCTAAAGAAAATTAAGTTATTTTCCCAACATATATTTTTAAATTTAAAACAGAAAGGATTTTAACTTTACTGTAAAAAAAAAATCTTCTTTGTATACACATATATTTAAATTAAACTAGGATTAATTTAAGATTTAAAACTATTTAACAGTAAAAAAATTTCAAAATCAAAACCTTAACTTACTGTCAACAAAATCTTAATTTTCAAATAAAAAGAGAGAAACACCTCACTGCGCATAGAAACCCTAGCCCAACCTCTGATCAACGCGACTGCCTCTACGACTTCGCCCAAACCGTCGCTGCGCGACCACCTTTGCGACCACCTCAAACGGTCGAGGCTTCCTCGACTACTTCGCCTATGGCCTCTGATCAACGCGACCTCGAGTTGAGTCGCCACCCAAAAGAATCGAACATCCCCAAACAACCACAGCCTTCACTCAGTCGCTGCACCGCCCCACATCAACGACGCGACCATCGAGATGAGTCGCCAATCCCCTTGAAGTCGCGATCAATCTCAGGCAACCTTGCGTACGATTGATTCGATCGCACGTCCCCCTATTCGATTTGATTTCGAGTTAGGGTTTTTATTTATTTATTTATTTTCGTCGAATTCGAGCTTTGAGGAAGAAAAAAGGAAATGAAGGAAGACTTCGTAAATTAAAATATGGAGAGAGATTGTTTTCATGATTATAAAGTAAAGAAGGCGGCTATTAATTGAATTTTATTTTTGATTGAAGAAAGAAACGAGAAGACATCACGATTTAAAGAAAATAGGAAGCGTATGGAAGAAAACGAGCTACATTGTTCTGATGGAACGGAAAAGTGGCTGATGGAAACGACTACGTTGACTAAGGTATATATAAATATTAAATTCAAATTCAAACGTCTCGATAAAAGCAACTTAAAGTCTCGACATCCTATCGAGGCGTACCGCTAGACGTCTATAATGTTATATCCCTATTCCGAACGCAATGGAGAAGGTTTCGAGTCATAATTCGATCGTATGGAGAAGATAGTTTTTTGGATCGGCTACTAAAATTAATTCAATTAATTATTTTCTAGGCGTTTATATCTCGTACGATCACATGAAAAGTCCGAAAGCTACAAAATTTGATATCAGATAATAATTCAATATTACGGATCCAATGGAACCGGTTTCGTCGGATTCCGAGACTGTGCCTCAGAAGGCTATTTTTAAATATTAATTTAAACGATTATTTTTAAAATTGAACAAATCATTTTCAAATTCAATTTTAACACTTTTATTACCTTTATTATTATATTTATAGATTTTACAAGCCTATAAAGTATTTTTAACGAGCTTATAACTAAAGATTTTATATTTTACCCAATATCCAATTACTACTTTAAAAATTAATTTATTCAATAGATTGCTATATTTAAAATCTAAATCCTTTTTATTAAATAAAACCAAACCTTTCATATTAAAAATCAATTCATAGTTCAAATCAAATATTTAAATCCATTTTAAATATCTCAAATTAACTGTTATAAAAATCCGGATCATTACATTCCTTCTCCCTTAAAAGAATTTCATCCCCGAAATTACTAGCACAAAAGAATGCCCAAACCCACTAACTTTTTAAAAGTTACCTAGTTAGACTTATTATTCCCCATCTTAATCTTTCCCTGTACCCAAACAATTGATTTTCAATTCTAAGTTCAAAATCCTTTATTCCAATTCTAATTTAAATCATTTTGTCGTTAGCAAAAATATTTTCCAAAAATTTTCAAAATTTTTCTAACTCCCAAAATTTCTGAAATTTTTTGACAGTGTCTCCTTTGTACGGAGGAGCTTTTGCAATTTTACAAGATATATATATATATATATACATATATACATCGACCCACATGGTCGGAAAAACAAAAACCAAAACAATATTCATATTTCCTAACTTTTATTGCGTAGGCGTACCTATGTTTAGCATTTTTAAGCAAGCGGCTTATTTATTTAGCAATATACGCATTCCAAAATCCAGCCAAATGACCCCCCGGTACCTGTACTTACTCAATTTAAACATGTAAGCAACATATCTATGAAATTTATAACATTTCACTCATATAAGCAACTGCAACACAACAATACTAAAATTAATGCATTCTAAATAACTTCCATAAGTAATTTGTATGGTTTCCAAACTAGTTCAATTTCTTTAATCCGATTCATATACCATTTGCATTCAACTTAAGTGATTTACAACTCACTTGCTTATCTTCAATTCATTTTTATGTCCAAACAACTCATATTCGTTTCATTTGATTCCAAAATCCA
The DNA here is from genome assembly GCA_030765085.1 of Allium cepa. Taxonomy (NCBI): domain Eukaryota; kingdom Viridiplantae; phylum Streptophyta; class Magnoliopsida; order Asparagales; family Amaryllidaceae; genus Allium; species Allium cepa. The sequence goes on along the minus strand of CM060942.1, from coordinate 563,425,617 downwards.
CTTTATTTATTTCTATTAATCTATTGGATTTCTATTTAATCTTGTTTACGACAAACGTCAATCAATTTTTATGCAATTCGACGAGATTTATACAAATAAACTATCACTTGAGATCATAACCATTTTAAATTGATTCTAACTCAATTTATATCAGTTTCGTTTTCATTTTAACTTATTCATAACTATACGCTGTATTTATTTAATATGTTTACATAGGTTTCATTCGAAACCACTTTATTCAGCTTGGAAACACCCCATTAAGTAACCATTAACATATTTACTTAAGCCGAGCTTCTATTCAATTATTTGCTTAAGTTATCTATTATCTTCAACTTATTTCAATCCCATAACCCAAGTTTATTTTCCTTGTAAACAATCTCCATTTTAAATTCTCGATTTGATTTTTTTTAATCAAATCCATTCCACCTACTAATTTAATTCAATTTACTTATCCTTTTAAAGTCCATTCCATTTTAATTTATTTACAAACCATACATTTGCATTTTATTCCATCTCGGCATTGGTTCCATTCAAACCTTTTTATTAAGCTCGACACTTCCATGTTTATAAATTTATAATCATTCCAAATTAAATTCACCCAAGTTTTTATTTAATGCGCTTTCACTCTTACTTGAAGCCAAGCTTCGATTATTTTTAACTTAAGTTAATTTACTTATTTCAACTTCATACTTAAGTTCATTTCCATTTTAATTTGATTCTCATCTAATCAAATTCCATTTAATTCAATTAGCCATTTTCCATAATCCATTTAAATTTCAAATTTCCATACCCAATTCATCAGAATTTATTTTATTATTAACAAGGTCATGTTTAACTTATTTATACTCGAATTGGATTTTATTTTGCAAATTCAAACCATCTTTATTTCAGTCCAATTCTGTAACGACCCGTGAAAATTCGATGTTTAAAATGAATTAAATTAATAAGATTTTAATTTAAATTTAGAAAAAAAACTGCAACGACCCGCTATTTTGGACTATTCGCATCCGCACATGTCGGACTTGAATAATTCATAATACCGAATTGTTAATTTAAATTTGGTGAAACTCAGATATACAGTAAATAAATAATATAGAATCACAGACACAGAGTAATAATATGCAGCGGAAGCAAAATATAGTAGTTCATGAAGCTACTATATAAAACAGAGTTAAATAAGTTACAACAGAAGTCTCGAATACAATAGTAAAATACAATAATCAGAATACATCACTGGAATCAACTGAATATCTGAAAGTTGGATAGATAGCCGGATCTCCAAGTGAAGCTCCAACTCCAAAGGCGAGTCTTGAATACTGGTACACTCAGTCTGACCCGAGCGTAAAGCAAAACACAGATACTCGAGTTAGGATTAACATTCTTATATCAATAAATCCAACTCAAGTGAAATAACAATTCAAATACAAATAACTCAAAGGATGTTGAAATAACCATCCTCTAAGGATCCGTTAAAGTATCTACTATGTAGTAGTGTACACTAAATAGATAATGCCCATCAGTAATATAAAATATCAAAATAGTGTTAAGGCGTTACCATTATTCCCCTTAACACATTTTATATAAATGTTATAGTCTGTATAGCACTGTAAACTCCACCGTAAACTAGTGGGATATCAAGGGGTACTCCATAGGTATAATACAAAACAAATTCGTAGTGGTCGCGTATATAGGGATACAAGTATGACAAGACACATGAGGCAATACCCAAGGTAGTTAAACTACCGTTTACATGATCCGGACTTGTGAAAACGCATCGCCGTAACGATTGCAACACCGCGAAACAACACTCCCAAAAGTACGAGGGTGCACCAATCAATAACCAGTAATGAGTAGTTTACGAAGAAGTGTGTTCGCTCGAGATGTGTAACGACCCGGTATTTTCAACCATTCGCATCCATTATAAGTGTATAGGTAGACACTCATGCCGGAATTGAATTGCTCAAAATATCGCGTTGTAAATAAAAATTTGGCAAATCTCAGAATATCCAGTAAATAAAAATCATAGATCACAGACACAGAGTATATAATAATGCAGCGGAAGTAAAAGAGATAGTAGTTCATGAAGCTACTAAAAAAAAATATAAGATATATCAGAGTTAAATGAGATACAACAGAAGAGTAACAAGATACATCACTGAAACACTAGATACTGAAACAAAATAGATGGCTGGATCTTCAAGGAAAGCTCCAACTTCGAAGGTGAATCTTGAATGCTAACTCAATCAATCTGACCCGAGCGTAAAGCAAAACACAAAACACTCAAGTCAGGACATAAATACTTATAAACTGTAAATCAACTCAAGTGAACAGTAACAAAATGCATCAGTAACTTAAAGGATGCTTGGGACCGCTCATCCTCTAAGGATCCGTTAAACTATTTACTATGTAGTAATATACGCTATATACGGTAGTGTCTAATCAGTAAAGTATAATCATATAGAAAATAGCGTTAAGGGGATGGTGAACCTTAACGCGGTCGGATCTTTAAAACCAAAATCGTAGTGGGCTCGATATAAGGATATGACACGGCACGCGAGGCAATGCCAGGGTGGATACACCGTTTGCACTCCCGGACCGGTGGTGACGGCAAGCCAGCAGCTTCCGCCCACCTCGAACAATACCCCCGAATCAAAGTGGCGCCACCGAATCGAATCACAAAAATAATAGAATGGTTTTCGATGGAGCATGCTCGATGAAAGGGTGCGACCCTTTGTGTAGCCCGGTATAGCTCCTGTTTTAGTCATATATGCCAACTCACGGGAGTTGGGTCCACGTAATATACCTCGAGAACGTCGCCACCATCCTACTTCATTCTGGAATCTCCACCGCGTACACAGTTGTTAAAGTGGTTTTCGGTATTGTCCGGCTATAAGAAAATATCCGATCCCGGTCTCTTTAACAACCAATCGTTATTATAACCCGTAGTTATAACTTTAAAACATATTTATACTTCCAGATAAAATATCATTTCAACCCAAATCTTTATCAAAATAAATATTAAATCATTTCCACACCATTTCAATATATCATCATACCATATATTTCAAATTCAATATTTATCAAAATAAATATCAAGTCATTTCAAATCATTTTAATACATAAACATCATATCTTTCAAAACTTCATTTCAAAACATTTAATATCAAAAGGTTATATCTTTCAAAACTTCGTTTCAAATCATTTTAATATACCAAAATATCACATCTTTTCGAAATCACATTTCGATCATTTAATATATCAAAATATCGTAACTTTTAAAAATCCTTTACATTGAAAGATAACATTCATTCATTTCGATTCAACCCACTCTTTAAATGATTTATATTTCAATGATTTAATTCAATTAAAATCATTTTAAAAGCGTAAATATTATACTTTCAAATCCAATATTCAATTTCCAAAGTTTCAAACCATTCTGAGTTCGTTTACTAAGTCAAAAACCACAATTATTACAATTTCAACATTTCACAGCATATAGAAAAAGCTATTACAAGTTATACCTGAAAACACTTTAATTCAGCAAAGACAGCATTTAAAACTGCGGTTAAAAACTCAGTTTATAGTTGAATTATAGTTCAAACAGAAAAGACAGCATTTCAGAAGTGCCGCGGTAGTTCAGATTTCAAAACAAGGTTTGAATTGATTTCAGCAAAGACTACAGGCCACTATGGCATTTCCAGAGAATGCTATAATAGACCTGAGTTCAATATTAGCCTATAAGTTCAACTACAGCAACTACAGCATTTCAGAAATGCTGTAATAGCTCTTTTTACACAATTTTGGTTCAATTCAGAAACTATAGCATTTCTGAATGCTATTAAAGGTTAATTCCAGATTTTAGTGTATTACCAACAATTAATAAACTTCAATTTAAAACCAATACACATAAAAAACATCCTTTTAACATTTTAAATGTTCATTAACATATCATTTGACATATTATTTTTATACAATAAATCTCTTATAATTAAACCCAATCTTCAACAATTTACTAAATAAATTTAAGTGTAAAGGTTTCCAATTCTTCACATTTTTAATAAACAACTCAACACTTATATTTATATTACAATTTCACAATTTTAACTAAATTTCCAATTTATTTAATTAATTTAAATCTTTAGTTAAAACTCAATTTCACATTTTCAAGTCAATTTATATTTTAAAATTTCACCTTTCAACAGTCATTTATTCAACCGCTTAAATTCATAGAAAAGTTCGATAATACTTTAATAAATCTTCTGAATTAAGATTTAAATCAAAAATCATATTTACCATTTTCCAATATAATTAAATTTCCATTTTATTTTATATAACTTAAACCCCACTTTAAATCATGATTCCAAATTTCAAACATAAGTTATATTTCAAAAATCCAGTTAAACCATTCATAATTACATTTTTAATACATAGAAAAATCATAATTTCTTTAATTTAAAATATTTCAAAATCTATTTAAATCAAATTTTACAAATTTATATTTTTAAAATACTTAAAATATCCAAAACACTTTATAAAATAACCACAGGCCTTTATATAATTTTCTACGCTATGCCAAGTGATACGGATATGTATCATTTCAATCCGCCGTTTAAAAAGGAAAAATCCGGGTTCTATCATTTCAAACCCGCAATCCCAAGTCAAAATGAAAAATAAAAAAAACCATTCAAGCCTATCATTTCAGTCCGTAATGATTTTTATCTAACAGGGAACTTGCGGTGTGATCATATACAGAAATAATATAAACAATGTCAGTATCACAATATACAGTCATATATCAGATGTCAGGTGAAAATTAACAGTTTTAACATGGTAATAACATGGCATAACATATCATATGATCATCATTTACTTGCATAAACATTTTACATTACTAAACACTTGTCATCAATTCACTTTTCATAAGTATAAATGTCAGAGTGAGAAAGACTCACCTTTTCAAGCTGAAGACTACTACGACACACAAAAAAATTCCAAAGGCACGACAAGCATGATTACAGCATGACCAGTGATTCAAATGAGTGGAGAGAGCCAAGATATCATCTTGTCATAATAACCAAAACAAGACAATGCAATATAACATATGAATATCTTTAACACAAAACGATATAGAAACAAATTGAAATACAAGGCAATAAAGACAAGACCTTGTCTATACCATTCAAATGCTCGACCAAGGTGGATCATGAGCTTAGCCAATGATGTGTTAAGCTCAGTTTTTGCGTCATATAGGTCAGGTTTGGGTCAGGCATGGCATCACAACAAGTGGAGATGAAGTTGTAGAGAGTTACAACATGAAGCATACATGGGTTCAAGGCAAATAGGTGAAGTTTTTGGTGCATTTTGACTCGGCTATAACCACATATAGGCTCAGCCATGGGGTCTTCATGTCAGGTCAGATCTGGATAGTAGTGAAAGGGGCAGCCAAAGGTGAAGTAGATGATGGTTGTGGTGGCTAAGGGGTGGCCAAAGTGAGTAGATGAAGGGTAGGATGGAATTTGTGGTATAGGCAATGCATAAAGGGGTTTGGGTGCATCACTTAGGTTCAGCCATTCATGTAGTGGGCTCGGCCCATGCTTGGTTCATGACTGGACAGAGGAGAGGCTGATGGTAGTGGGTCAGGTCATGATGGTGGTGGAGCTATGGGAGATGGCCAAGGTGATGTATGTTGGTGGTGAAGAAGCTAGGCTAGACTACATGCATAGTTTAAGGGTTTTTGACAAATTTTGTGTGGAGCTTTGGTCCTAGGGGTCACGGCCAGATCTGGAGGTGGAAGTAGGTGATGGTTGCTGGTATGTATGGTGATGGTGGTGGTCGGTGGAGATGAAGGTGGTAGAGCCGAGCGAAGCTAGGAGAAGAGGAAGGTGAAAAACATTGAAAAACATTGAAAAATAGTGAAAAGAAGAAGGAGATGAAGCCATTTTTTTTTCTTGTTGAAGATAGCCGTGAGTTTGAAAGTGAGAAAGCTATTATTCACGTGAATTGAAGATGAGAAACAAAGCTATAGGGCAGAGGGATGTACGTCTAAAGCAAGGAGAGGAAAAGGCAAAAGAAAATGAAGAGGCGGAAAAACGAAGAGCCTTGAGCAACTAAAGAGACACAAACTCTTCAAATTTCCATTATTTTCTTTTTAAGTTTTATATAACTGAAATATATTTATAAACTCAGATAAAATACGAAAATTTAGTAAATAAACAAAAATAAATTAATTAATTATTAATTATATATAGTTTAATTAAATAAAACAGCAAAATTTGCAATTAGTCTTGAAAATATGAAAAATAAGTGCAATGAACTTGGGAAAAATTTTATGTACTTAAAAATATTTATAAATAAAGATAAGAACACAAAATAAAAAGGAAATCACAAAAGTAAATAAATAAATTTAATTTAAATATAGTTTAGATGAAGAAAATAGCAGAAAAATAGAAACAGCTTTTAAAAATAGGAAATAAATACAGTAAATTTTGGAAAAATTCTATTATCATTTTAAAAATATTTAAAAGTCAAAATATACATAATATAACATATCATCACATATTAAAATGAAATATAACAAAGAAGAAGTAATTTATACAATTTAAAATAATCATTGTTAAATAACCCTATATACGCACAATATTGTAAAGGGTATAACTTTCACAATTTAAATCCAATTTCAACGAAACGAAAAGTAGTGTTCTTAGAATTTTATGTACTTTCATAATAAAAGAAAAAAAATTAAATTTTCAAACTTTTAAAAATTTAAATTAAAAGTCAAAGTTTGACTATTTTGACAAAAATTCACTTTTTGGAAAATATTCTTCTTAGTCATGCTTTGGAATGATAATTCCTATCAAAACTAAAGTTTATCATTCAAAATAAATAAAATAAGTTTTTAAATCAAAATTTAATTAAAATAATTAAAATATACGTAAAAAATAAATCACAAAATACAGGGTTGTTACACTCTCCCCCACTCAAAACTTTTCGTCCCCGAAAAGGAATGAGGTACGGGAAAGCACAGAAAAAGATAGAGTGAAATAAGATTAGGACAAGATGACAAGGAGAATGAAATTATGCCTGATAACTGTTGTTATAGGTAAGTTTAACAAGGTGGAGATGATCTTCCAAGATCCTCCAGAATCAAGAACACAAGCACGAAAAAGGTGGATTCAAAATGATTACCAAAGATCTATCAAAGATTATAGAAAGATTCCTATACCAATCTATAGCAAGATAAGGAGGAGGAGGATAACAAAAATAGTTTGGAAAACAAAATAAGGAAATAGATTTGAAAGCATGGAAATTTCAACTTAAATAGAGAACAAATCTTTACACAAGTTAAATAAATCTTAACTATCTCAAATTTCATTATCTTATCATCCAATCATCATAAATTAACAAATTCCAAAACCATGGGTTTGAAGAATGATCATTTATTACACTCACAATGTATTTAATAAATTTAATTCTTCTTTATTCCTAAATAAAACTAAATTTATTCCTCTCACTATATTTATCACTTATGTTAAACATACTTACACTTAATATAACTGCTTTCTTTTATTCTTTGTTCTTTTAATATTATTTTGTTATAAGTTATTCAATTTCCCTTTTTTATATTTACCTCTGTTAATTACATTATAATTAAAATTTAAGTGTATAACATTTATTATAACCGCTCAAATTTTATTTATAAAGTCTTTTTATATTGTATATCATCCAATTACAGTGTTAACTTCTGAAATTAAGGTAAGTTATATTTGAATGCAATTGTGTTATACGAATAAAACTTTCCAATTCAATTATCTCAAGTTTAATCATTTATCCAAATTTTTGATTTTCTTTTTATAATTGAAATTCTTCTTTAAGATAGAGTTTAAGAATAAAATTTCCGATTCCATTCAAACCATTTAGAGATAAGTAATAATATATACATAATATATCAAATCAAATTTCAATCATATATTTATATATATGTTATAAATCAAGTCATATTTTAGAAATTCGAATCAATTAAATTTATCAAAACAAAGCTGTAGCAAGACTACAGAATAGTCTCTTAACTTGAAACTCGAAAATGAACGTCGATGATGTCGCGATCATCACCGAAGTTATTTTCCAGCGACAAAGAGAAGAGCACTAATTTTAAACCTTTAAAATTCTTTGAAAACAAATTCTATTCAAAATACTTTAAATAATATAACCTTTTAAAACTTTAAACCAAAGTTCGAAATCATCGGAAATTAAATTCTCAGATTTCTTGTTTTAAATTCATTTGAGTTCCCAAATCAATTTATAAACAATTATTTATAAATTCATTTATAGAACAATAAATGATAAATCAAGTATTATCCTTTCAAATTATCAACTTAAATCAATTCATTAAGTTCCATAAACTTATATCAAAATTTATTTCATTAACCAAAACAAAATTTAAAATAATATTGTGTCATTTTGTTCTGTCAAAGTGTTTTAGAAATCCTATCGATAGCGTTGATCAGACGAATCGATCGGAAACCCAAATCAACATCAACAACTCAAACAACACAATATATAAAACATTTTAATTTTAAATATTAGTTTACAAATACACTATATAGGAATAGATTTTCAAAGAAGGATAGAGATGATTAAATAACAGAATAGGAAGATGGATAAACTTATATAAATCACAGGCAACCTTAATCGGGTCAACCGTGACTTAAAGTATAAGGTCGAAGTGGATTTTCTGGGGTAAATTTACATTCGACCTCAAGAGATAGAGTTTGGGATAATAGGAGATATTAGCATCTAAACCGAGGATATAAAATCTTTGGTGAATCGATGCTGTTGTAAAGGAGTTTCACCCCTTTTACAAGAATTTTTTTTTTTAAGATTGGCGGGACCGCCAATTCACTATAAAGATCATCCGAAGTGGAGTTATGGGATACTCCAGAATCAAATGAAGATGAATAGCGGGGAATAAGAATGGATTTTGGAACCACAGGGAACGTTCCAAAATTCAAAGGAATTGAGTCAAAAGAAAGAGATTTAACTCGAATGAAAGTGATTCTGTGAATACATCTACTCCATATGCTGAGTTTTGCCTAGAGCTACCAAAGCTCTGATACCAACTGTAACGACCCGGTATTTTCAACCATTCGCATCCATTATAAGTGTATAGGTAGACACTCATGCCGGAATTGAATTGCTCAAAATATCGCGTTGTAAATAAAAATTTGGCAAATCTCAGAATATCCAGTAAATAAAAATCACAGATCACAGACACAGAGTATATAATAATGCAGCGGAAGTAAAAGAGATAGTAGTTCATGAAGCTACTAAAAAAAAATATAAGATATATCAGAGTTAAATGAGATACAACAGAAGAGTAACAAGATACATCACTGAAACACTAGATACTGAAACAAAATAGATGGCTGGATCTTCAAGGAAAGCTCCAACTCCGAAGGTGAATCTTGAATGCTAACTCAATCAATCTGACCCGAGCGTAAAGCAAAACACAAAACACTCGAGTCAGGACATAAATACTTATAAACTGTAAATCAACTCAAGTGAACAGTAACAAAATGCATCGGTAACTTAAAGGATACTTGGGACCGCTCATCCTCTAAGGATCCGTTAAACTATTTACTATGTAGTAATATACGCTATATACGGTAGTGTCTAATCAGTAAAGTATAATCATATAGAAAATAGCGTTAAGGGGATGGTGAACCTTAACGCGGTCGGATCTTTAAAACCAAAATCGTAGTGGGCTCGATATAAGGATATGACACGGCACGCGAGGCAATGCCAGGGTGGATACACCGTTTGCACTCCCGGACCAGTGGTGACGGCAAGCCAGCAGCTTCCGCCCACCTCGAACAATACCCCCGAATCAAAGTGGCGCCACCGAATCGAATCACAAAAATAATAGAATGGTTTTCGATGGAGCATGCTCGATGAAAGGGTGCGACCCTTTGTGTAGCCCGGTATAGCTCCTGTTTTAGTCATATATGCCAACTCACGGGAGTTGGGTCCACGTAATATACCTCGAGAATGTCGCCACCATCCTACTTCATTCTGGAATCTCCACCGCGTACACAGTTGTTAAAGTGGTTTTCGGTATTGTCCGGCTATAAGAAAATATCCGATCCCGGTCTCTTTAACAACCAATCGTTATTATAACCCGTAGTTATAACTTTAAAACATATTTATACTTCCAGATAAAATATCATTTCAACCCAAATCTTTATCAAAATAAATATTAAATCATTTCCACACCATTTCAATATATCATCATACCATATCTTTCAAATTCAATATTTATCAAAATAAATATCAAGTCATTTCAAATCATTTTAATACATAAACATCTTATCTTTCAAAACTTCATTTCAAAACATTTAATATCAAAAGGTCATATCTTTCAAAACTTCGTTTCAAATCATTTTAATATACCAAAATACCACATCTTTTCGAAATCACATTTCGATCATTTAATATATCAAAATATCGTATCTTTTAAAAATCCTTTACATTGAAAGATAACATTCATTCATTTCGATTCAACCCACTCTTTAAATGATTTATATTTCAATGATTTAATTCAATTAAAATCATTTTAAAAGCGTAAATATTATACTTTCAAATCCAGTATTCAATTTCCAAAGTTCCAAACCATTCTGAGTTCGTTTACTAAGTCAAAAACCACAATTATTACAATTTCAGCATTTCACAGCATATAGAAAAAGCTATTACAAGTTATACCTGAAAACACTTTAATTCAGCAAAGACAGCATTTAAAACTGCGGTTAAAAACTCAGTTTATAGTTGAATTATAGTTCAAACAGAAAAGACAGCATTTCAGAAGTGCCGCGGTAGTTCAGATTTCAAAACAAGGTTTGAATTGATTTCAGCAAAGACTACAGGCCACTATGGCATTTCCAGAGAATGCTATAATAGACCTGAGTTCAATATTAGCCTATAAGTTCAACTACAGCAACTACAGCATTTCAGAAATGTTGTAATAGCTCTTTTTACACAATTTTGGTTCAATTCAGAAACTATAGCATTTCTGAATGCTATTAAAGGTTAATTCCAGATTTTAGTGTATTACCAACAATTAATAAACTTCAATTTAAAACCAATACACATAAAAAACATCCTTTTAACATTTTAAATGTTCATTAACATATCATTTGACATATTATTTTTATACAATAAATCTCTTATAATTAAACCCAATCTTCAACAATTTACTAAATAAATTTAAGTGTAAAGGTTTCCAATTCTTCACATTTTTAATAAACAACTCAACACTTATATTTATATTACAATTTCACAATTTTAACTAAATTTCCAATTTATTTAATTAATTTAAATCTTTAGTTAAAACTCAATTTCACATTTTCAAGTCAATTTATATTTTAAAATTTCACCTTTCAACAGTCATTTATTCAACCGCTTAAATTCATAGAAAAGTTCGATAATACTTTAATAAATCTTCTGAATTAAGATTTAAATCAAAAATCATATTTACCATTTTCCAATATAATTAAATTTCCATTTTATTTTATATAACTTAAACCCCACTTTAAATCATGATTCCAAATTTCAAACATAAGTTATATTTTAAAAATCCAGTTAAACCATTCATAATTACATTTTTAATACATAGAAAAATCATAATTTCTTTAATTTAAAATATTTCAAAATCTATTTAAATCAAATTTTATAAATTTATACTTTTAAAATACTTAAAATATCCAAAACACTTTATAAAATAACCACGGGCCTTTATATAATTTTCTACGCTAGGCCAAGTGATACGGATATGTATCATTTCAATCCGCCGTTTAAAAAGGAAAAATCCGGGTTCTATCATTTCAAACCCGCAATCCCAAGTCAAAATGAAAAATAAAAAAACCATTCAAGCCTATCATTTCAGTCCGTAATGATTTTTATCTAACAGGGAACTTGCAGTGTGATCATATACAGAAATAATATAAACAATGTCAGTATCACAATATACAGTCATATATCAGATGTCAGGTGAAAATTAACAGTTTTAACATGGTAATAACATGGCATAACATATCATATGATCATCATTAACTTGCATAAACATTTTACATTACTAAACACTTGTCATCAATTCACTTTTCATAAGTATAAATGTCAGAGTGAGAAAGACTCACCTTTTCAAGCTGAAGACTACTACGACACACAAAAAAATTCCAAAGGCACGACAAGCATGATTACAGCATGACCAGTGATTCAAATGAGTGGAGAGAGCCAAGATATCATCTTGTCATAATAACCAAAACAAGACAATGCAATATAACATATGAATATATTTAACACAAAACGATATAGAAACAAATTGAAATACAAGGCAATAAAGACAAGACCTTGTCTATACCATTCAAATGCTCGACCAAGGTGGATCATGAGCTCAACCAATGATGTGTTAAGCTCAGCTTTTCCATCATATAGGTCAGGTTTGGGTCAGGCATGGCATCACAACAAGTGGAGATGAAGTTGTAGAGAGTTACAACATGAAGCATACATGGGTTCAAGGCAAATAGGTGAAGTTTTTGGTGCATTTTGACTCGGCTATAACCACATATAGGCTCAGCCATGGGGTCTTCATGTCAGGTCAGATCTGGATAGTAGTGAAAGGGGCAGCCAAAGGTGAAGTAGATGATGGTTGTGGTGGCTAAGGGGTGGCCAAAGTGAGTAGATGAAGGGTAGGATGGAATTTGTGGTATAGGCAATGCATAAAGGGGTTTGGGTGCATCACTTAGGTTCGGCCATTCATGTAGTGGGCTTGGCCCATGCTTGGTTCATGACTGGACAGAGGAGAGGCTGATGGTAGTGGGTCAGGTCATGATGGTGGTGGAGCTATGGGAGATGGCCAAGGTGATGTATGTTGGTGGTGAAGAAGCTAGGCTAGACTACATGCATAGTTTAAGGGTTTTTGACAAATTTTGTGTGGAGCTTTGGTCCTAGGGGTCACGGCCAGATCTGGAGGTGGAAGTAGGTGATGGTTGCTGGTATGTATGGTGATGGTGGTGGTCGGTGGAGATGAAGGTGGTAGAGCCGAGCGAAGCTAGGAGAAGAGGAAGGTGAAAAACATTGAAAAACATTGAAAAATAGTGAAAAGAAGAAGGAGATGAAGCCATTTTTTTTTCTTGTTGAAGATAGCCGTGAGTTTGAAAGTGAGAAAGCTATTATTCACGTGAATTGAAGATGAGAAACAAAGCTATAGGGCAGAGGGATGTATGTTTAAAGCAAGGAGAGGAAAAGGCAAAAGAAAATGAAGAGGCGGAAAAACGAAGAGCCTTGAGCAACTAAAGAGACACAAACTCTTCAAATTTCCATTATTTTCTTTTTAAGTTTTATATAACTGAAATATATTTATAAACTCAGATAAAATACGAAAATTTAGTAAATAAACAAAAATAAATTAATTAATTATTAATTATATATAGTTTAATTAAATAAAACAGCAAAATTTGCAATTAGTCTTGAAAATATGAAAAATAAGTGCAATGAACTTGGGAAAAATTTTATGTACTTAAAAATATTTATAAATAAAGATAAGAACACAAAATAAAAAGGAAATCACAAAAGTAAATAAATAAATTTAATTTAAATATAGTTTAGATGAAGAAAATAGCAGAAAAATAGAAACAGCTTTTAAAAATAGGAAATAAATACAGTAAATTTTGGAAAAATTCTATTATCATTTTAAAAATATTTAAAAGTCAAAATATACATAATATAACATATCATCACATATTAAAATGAAATATAACAAAGAAGAAGTAATTTATACAATTTAAAATAATCATTGTTAAATAACCCTATATACGCACAATATTGTAAAGGGTATAACTTTCACAATTTAAATCCAATTTCAACGAAACGAAAAGTGGTGTTCTTAGAATTTTATGTACTTTCATAATAAAAGAAAAAAAATTAATTTTTCAAACTTTTAAAAATTTAAATTAAAAGTCAAAGTTTGACTATTTTGACAAAAATTCACTTTTTGGAAAATATTCTTCTTAGTCATGCTTTGGAATGATAATTCCTATCAAAACTAAAGTTTATCATTCAAAATAAATAAAATAAGTTTTTAAATCAAAATTTAATTAAAATAATTAAAATATACGAAAAAAATAAATCACAAAATACAGGGTTGTTACAAGATGGCTAACCCCATTTGGCCCGGCACGGCTCCTGTTTTAGTCTTTTTCAATTTGACACAAGTGTCAAGGCTATCCATCATCGTTCTCTTTCTTCAGTTATCACGTACATCATTCCAACCACTTCATTCTGGATCACACTCCGCGTATAGTTATTAAAGTGGTTTTCGGTTTAGACAGAGAGTATGTCCATAACCGATTCCGGTCTTTTTAATAACTTTCGTAATTATTACACCGATTGGTCGTTTAATAAACTTCAAAACCAAATCAAATTCAAATTCAATTTCATTTATTTCTTGTTAAAGAAATGCAATTTCAATTATTTATTTACTTAGTTACAAATTTCAAAACTCAATTAATAAAGAAACTAAATTTCACATATTCAAGAAGTTCAATTTCTCTAATTAACTTACTTAAATAATTTTCCAAGCTTAATAAATAAAGAAACCCAATTTATTTATTAACGAAGTTCAAATTCACTTATTCAAAAGTTCAATTTCTCTTATCAAAGAATTCAAATTTTTATTTAATTAACAAATAATCAATTAATAAAGAATCTTAATTTCACTTATTCAAGAAGTTCAATTTCACTTATTAAAGAATTCCATTTTATTTAATTATTAAATAATTCATTCTTATTTAATTATTAAATAATTTCAAAACTTAATTAATAATTTCAAAATTTAATTATTAAATAATTCCAATCTTTAATTTATTAATTAAATTAAAAACAACGTTCTTTCATCAAGTATTATATTAATATTTTATCTCAGATTAATTAATATTATCATTTTCTTTTTATTAAATCTCAAATTCCAATTTCATTTCAAAACTTTATTCTTTATTCAAATTAAATCTTTATTTTATTTTAAATTAAATTATTGACCAATCGGGTTTTTATTTAATTCTCTATCCCAGGTCAAGTTCATTTGGGTATTTATCATTTCAACCCGATTTCATTTCAATTCGAAAATCAAAGCATAGCAAAGGGAACTTGTAGTGTGATAACTGGAATGGATTCAAAGTAAATAAACAAGCAATAGCAAACATCAATAACAATCCAATAATTAATTCAAATAATCCCAAAATAATCGTATTAGTTTACATTGTTGTTTGTGCAAATTAATATAATTATTTCTAGAATCCACACTATCATTTCATGTAGATTAAAGATTATTACATTAATATTTAATATGGTTCTTTACTTTAAATTCATTTTTCAATTTTATACTACATCAATTTATACAACACACATTCAATGGTTCAAGGTGTAGTTAACACTATTTCTACGTGTCAATTTATTTAACATTTAAAAGGGGTCATATTTAACTAATCAAATTTAACATATAAATCCATTTTAAATTGTTACAATCTTATATCAAATTCAATTGCATACTATTTATCACGTTAACATAAACAATTTAACGTCCAATATAAACATCAACTATCAATCAATTATCAGCCAAACTGTATTATCATCGCATAAATAATTAACAGATAATGGCGTTAGATGTCACAGGTGAACTGATACAGGTAATGACATATATAACAATGTAAATAACTAAGAGCAGCATATTTCAATTGTCGTTTCAATTGAAATCAAATTTAATAAATAAAAGAACATTAATCGTGAGTGATTGCTCACCTTCCGAGGCTAGAGAGTAGAGAAGATGACACAGATACGCACACTGATACGGGCACTGAAATTTGAATGACGAAGCGAAGTAAAGTGAAATCGGCCCGAATTCAACGATTAAAGCTGATAATAGGAATAGACACAATCAAAACGAATTAGCTTGATAGACGGATAATATATTTGTTGGAACAATACTCATAAACATATAAAAATAATATATTCATATTTAAAAATGAAAGATACTTATATATACCCAATTTAAAACAAATATTATTATAACATATATACATTTATACCAAAAGTAGACTTTTCTCTATCTATCTATGCCGTGACAGTGTATCATAACATACTAACCGATTACTTCTACTACCAATAAAGAAAATTCGTTGAACTACTTTGCTCGGTGTCTTTTTGAAATTCCAAAAATGCCTTCGCTTTCCATTTACATGTCTACGCTCATACGGTTTACTATTATATGAAAGAATCCTCAATTTGTATAATTAATGGCTCAAACAAAATATCAACGTATACAATGATACAAACAGCCCGTGTACGAAGCACGGGCCCATACTGGTAATTTAGAAAGTCAAGTTACAAAATTACATTATGACATGCATTACTCATTATAGTAACACTACAGGTAAAAGTTACAATGTTTATGGAAATTGATGACTAATCAAAATTGCTGCACTACATTACTGAAGGTACTAACATTGGGATGACTATTTGAAGTTGCACTGTAATTTGTTACTACATTTTTATGTTATATGTTCATATGTTTACATAATAAGGTAACTTAGTAGTTAAAAAAACTCAAGAGCTGCTTGTGTAAAGAAATATCATAATCATTTTTGTGACAATCCGCTTGCAACAAATATGCGAGGCATGGACTACAAAAAAAAGGATAATCGTATAAAAAACAACATACATAAATATGGTATGAATATTTATCAACTTATTTTGATTGCCCACACGATTGCGCCTTCTGCATAAAATCTTGAAATATTTCTTTCACTCCACTTCAATAATTTCTTTGTTATTCTTATTATCATTCCACGCCCCTCCCCTCTCCCTTTTTTTTCTCTTTCCATTTTCCATGCTTGTATACTATAATATACCCTATTAAATAACCTATTTCATTGTAAACTTATAAAATGCAAGTCACGTATATATATTCAACAACAGCTGACCTATATTTGATCAACAGAGAGCACGAGCTAGCTAAGCAAGGAGGAGATCCGTTAGGTGACATTGAAGTCTCGGCTATGGTTCAGGCGAAGTGAAGAGCAATGAGATCGGTTGCTGTCGACGTGGTAGTGAAGTGGTGGAGTCCGGGTTGTGAGATAGCAGTGGTGATCGGTGCATGGTTCGGTTTCGGTTGATGGAAGGTGACGCGGGTGTGCTCGGAATGAGCAGCGGCGAGTCTGTCAGGGCGGAGGTTGATGAGTGGAGGGTCTGAAGGTGGTAGGTGGTGGTTATTAGGTGTGTGGTCCGGTTTGGGTTCGGGGCCACGACCACAGGGGAGGAGCAAATGGGTGGAGGGCGGTGACATTTGTGGACGAGGTGGGGTTATGGCGAAACAGTGGAAAGGTTTGGAGATGAGGCCATGTTCGGTAGGGAAAAGCTGCGGGGGAGGAGGAGCGGGTAGGAGCTTGGATAAATATGAACATTGCTTTGTGTATATTTCCAATGGCAGAACAATTGGGTGGAAGAGAAGAGCGAATAGCAATTGAGTTCAAGAATGTATAAAAGCAAACAGACATGTCTTTTGTTTGAACTGGTGGGAACCGAGAAAAAAAAAATATTTCAACAATAGCAATGGTCAATATTGACTTATCGAGAATAGTGAAAAGCTGAAGGCATCAATTGTTGATAGCTGTTGGTTTGCACGGTTTCAGATTTTGAAAGTAATGACAATCGGAAAGGCTGCAATTTGTAGTAACAATACGGTGTACCATTATACCGTTTCGTCGCGTATCGGGCCTCAAAACACGAAAAAAAATGTACCGCAGAGATCAGCACGACGAGACGATCAAAACGGTATACAGATATCAGTGGTACGATTAAATTATAAAATTTCGAATTTTCTACTATCGGAAAATGCAAGAAAAACGCAGAAAAATAAGATCGACGGAGCTAAAGAAGTCCGAATTTGGAAAAACGAAAAATGATGTCTTGCTCAGAAGATGATTTAGAATTTTTCTATGTAAAAATATTTAGGTTTCGAAAACGTTTTATTTTCATCAATTTTTAACTGATTAAATTGAAATAAAGTTGCACACGAAAATAATTTCGTATTTTTGGATGAAAATTTACCAGTTGCTATGTTTAACTAGACGCATTCTAAATATCAATTTATATTTCAAAATTTTATCGTTGAAAATTCCACAAAATTTCAATTAATAACGTTATTAAAACCAGTTAAATTTACGGGTTGTTACACCCTCCCCCACTCAAAACTTTTCGTCCTCGAAAAGGAAGGAGGTAGGAGAATAGAAACAATAAGAAGAAAATAGATTTGAATTCCAAAATAAAACAATTAATGTAAACCATGCAAATTTCAATTTAAATTAATTTATATTCAATAATTAACTTTAAACTCAAGGAATTTCGTTAACTTGGTTTAATTTCAATTTATCATTTTTTGTTTCAAAATTTATTTCAAACAATAATTTATTTTCTTAATCCATTTATTATTCAACTAACCTAGTATTCTATTTATCTCTATTAACTATTTTATTATTAAACTTTAAGTGTATAATATTTTTATACGCACTCAAATTTATTTATAATGACAATTTATATTGTATATTATCCAATTATCTTAAATTAACAATTTCAAAGATCATAAATTTGAATAGTCATTTATTATAATCATACTTTATTCGACAAATTCAATTCTTCTTTATTCCACTCAGTATATCTTATCACCTGTATTAAGTATATTTACTCTTATTATAACCACTCAAGTTTATTTATAAATTTCTTTGATATCATTTCATATTGTATAATATTCAATTACATAGTTAACTTTTGAAAATTTAGGCAAGTTATATATAATGCAATTGAACATTATACAAGTAAAATTTTCTAATTTAATTATTCAGGCTTAATTATTTATTCAAAATATTGATTTCATTTTATAATAGAAATTATCCTTTATCATAAATTTGAGAATTTAATTTTCGAGTAACTTCAAATTTATTTAGAGGTAAATAAATATATATGTAATATATCAAATCAGATTTAAATCATATATTGATATATATATATATATTATAAATCAAATCATACTTTAAGAAATTCAAATCAATTTATTTTCAAAACCAATCGAAGCAAAGCTATAGAATAGTCTCTCCACTTCGAAACTCGAAAATGAATATCGATGATGCGGCCACCATCACCGAAATTATTTTCCAGCGACAAAATATGAGAGCACTGATTTAAACATTTAAAATTCTTTGAAAATGGTTTCTATTTGAAAATACTTTAAATACTGCACACTTTAAAACTTTAAAATCAAAGTTTGAAATCACCGGAATCAAATTCTCAAATTTTAGTTTAAATCCATTTAAATTTCAAATCAATTTTAACCCAGTTTATAAATTCATTTATTTATATTATGAAATAGTCAATGGTTTATAAAACAATAAATGAAAATTAATTTTTCACAATTCGGACAACAGATTCATTAACATTTTAATTTCAGAAAAATTTATACTTATATATAATAAAATCATTCAATATTATTTCATTTACTAAGTTTGAAAACAATATTGTGTCAGTTTTGCTCTGCTCAAGCGTTTTAGAAATTCTATCGATAGCGCTGATCAGACAAATCGATCGAAAATCTAAATCAACATCAACAACTCAAACAACACAATATATATAAAACATTTTAAATATTAATTTACAAGTACACTTCCTCGCTCCGACGATACAAGAATGGATTTCAAAACAAGTATATAAATATTCAAATTTGATGTACCCAAAACAAGGAGAATTCTAGTTCGAAGACAAGTTCGAAAGAAAAGATAAGATGATTCAATAGCAGAATTGGGAGATGGATAAGCTTACTTAATTCACGAGCAACCTTAACCGGGTCGACCGTGACTTAAAGGATAAGATCGATGCAGAATTCCGAGGCAAATCTACATCAGATCACAAGAGATAGGATTCAGGTATAGTAGGGGATAGATAGCATCGTAAACCGAGGATATAGAAATCTCCGGTAAATCAATGCTATTGTAAAGGAGTTTCACCCAATACAAATAAATTTGGGATTGGCGAGACCCCCGACTCACTATAAAGATCATTCGAAGTGGAGTTATGGGGTAATCCAGAATCAAAAGAAGATAAATAGTGAGGGACATGAATGAATTTTGGAACCGCAGGGAACGTTCCAAAACTCAAAGGAATCGAGTCAAAAGGAAGAAATTGAAACTCGAATGAGAGTGATTATGTAAATACATTTACCCCATATGCTAAGTTTTGCCTAGAGCTACCAAAGCTCTGATACCAACTGTAACGACCCGCTATTTTGGATTATTCGCATCCGCACATGTCGGACTTGAATAATTCCAAATACCGAATTGTTAATTTAAATTTGGCGAAACTCAGATATACAGTAAATAAATAATCACAGAATCACAGATACAGAGTAATAATATGCAGCGGAAGCAAAATATAGTAGTTCATGAAGCTACTATATATAACAGAGTTAAATAAGTTACAACAGAAGTCTCGAATACAGTAGTAAAATACAAGAATAAGAATACATCACCGGAATCAACTAAATATCTGAAAGCTAGATAGATAGCCGAATCTCCAAGTGAAGCTCCAACTCCAAAGGTGAGTCTTGAATACTGGTACACTCAGTCTGACCCGAACGTAAAGAAAAACACAAACACTCGAGTCAGGATTAACATTCTTATATCAATAAATCCAACTCAAGTGAAATAACAATTGAAATACAAATAACTCAAAGGATGTTGGAATAACCATCCTCTAAGGATCCGTTAAACTATCTACTATGTAGTAGCGTATGCTAAATAGATAATGCCTATCAGTAATATAAAATATCAAAATAGTGTTAAGGCGTTACCATTATTCCCCTTAACACATTTTATATAAATGTCATAGTCTATACAGAATTGTAAACTCCACTGTAAACTAGTGGGATATCAGGAAGTACTCCGTAGGTATAACACAAAACAAATTCGTAGTGGTCGCGTACATAGGGATACAAGTATGACAAGGCACATGATGCAATACCCAAGGTAGTGAAACTACCGTTTGCCTGATCCGGACTGGTGAAAACGCATCTCCGCAACGATCGCAACACCGCGAAACAACACTCTCAAAAGTACGAGGGTACACCAATCAATAACAAGTAATGAGTAGTTTACGAAGAAGTGTGTTCGCTCGAGGTGGCTAACCCCATTTGGCCCGGCACGGCTCCTGTTTTAGTCATTTCCAATTTGACACAAGTGTCAAGGCTATCCATCATCGTTCTCTTTCTTCAGTCATCACGTACATCATTTCAACCACTTCATTCTGGATCACACTCCGCATATAGTTATTAAAATGGTTTTCGGTTTAGACAGAGAGTATGTCCATAACCGATTCTGGTCTTTTTAATAACTTTCGTAATTATTACACCGATTGGTCGTTTAACAAATTTCAAAACCAAATCAAATTCAATTTCAATTAGAATTTGTAAACAACATTTCATTTGTCTTTCTAAAACAATTTCCATAATTTACGTCTCAAACTTCCAAAGTACCATTTCAAAATCTTATAATTCAATTTCAATTTTTATTTAAACAATTCAAATATTGATTCAGGTTCGTATATACATTTCATTCCGAAATTATTTAAATTTATTTAATTTAACATTCCAATCAATTTTAAATTCATTTATCGATTTCATTCAATATTCGTTAAGCTAATTTATCATTTAAAACAATTTCCATTTAATTTCCAATTCATTAAATCAATTACTTACGTTCAACTTCATTATATCAAAGCTTACAAATTTAATTAAGTTAAATTCATCAAATCAAATTCTTTAAATTACAAGCCTTACATTTGTTTCAATAAAACACATTTATTTCTTGTTAAAGAAATGTAATTTCATTTATTTATTTACTTAGTTACAAATTTCAAAACTCAATTAATAAAGAAACTAAATTTCACATTTTCAAGAAGTTCAATTTCTCTTATTAACTTACTTAAATAATTTTCCAAACTTAATAAATAAAGAAACCCAATTTATTTATTAACGAAGTTCAAATTCACTTATTCAAACGTTCAATTTCTCTTATCAAAGAATTCAAATTTTTATTTAATTAACAAATAATCAATTAATAAAGAATCTTAATTTCACTTATTCAAGAAGTTCAATTTCACTTATTAAAGAATTCCATTTTATTTAATTATTAAATAATTCAATCTTATTTAATTATTAAATAATTTCAAAACTTAATTAATAATTTCAAATTTTAATTATTAAATAATTCCCAGACCTAATTATTAAATAATTCCAATCTTTAATTTATTAATTAAATTAAAAACAACGTTCTTTCATCAAGTATTATATTAATATTTTATCTCAGATTAATTAATATTATCATTTTCTTTTTATTAAATCTCAAATTCCAATTTCATTTCAAAACTTTATTCTTTATTCAAATGAAATCTTTATTTTATTTTAAATTAAATTATTGACCAACTGAGTTTTTATTTAATTCTCTATCTTAGGTCAAGTTCATTTGGGTATTTATCATTTCAACCCGATTCCATTTCAATTCGAAAATCAAAGCATAGCAAAGGGAACTTGTAGTGTGATAACTGGGATGGAGTCAAAGTAAATAAACAAGCAATATCAAACTTCAATAACAATCCAATAATTAATTCAAATAATCCCGAAATAATCGTATTAATTTACATTGTTGTTTGTGCAAATTAATATAATTATTTCTAGAATCCACACTATCATTTCATGTAGATTAAAGATTATTACATTAATATTTAATATGGCTCTTTGCTTTATATTCATTTTTCAATTTTATACTACATCAATTTATACAACACACATTCAATGGTTCAAGGTGTAGTTAACACTATTTCTACGTGTCAATTTATTTAACATTTAAAAGGGGTCATATTTAACTAATCAAATTTAACATATAAATCCATTTTAAATTGTTACAATCTTATATCAAATTCAATTGCATACTATTTATCACGTTAATATTAACAATTTAACGTCCAATATTAACATCAACAATCAACCAATTATCAGCCAAACTGTATTATCATCGCATAAATAATTAACAGATAATGGCGCCAGATGTCACAGGTGAACTGATATAGGTAATGACATATATAACAGTGTAAATAACTAACAGCAACATATTTCAAATGTCGTTTCAATTGAAATCAAATTTAATAAATAAAAGAACATTAATCGTGAGTGATTGCTCACCTTCTGAGGCCAGAGAGTAGAGAAGATGACACAGATACGCACACTGATACGGGCACTGAAATTTGAATGACGAAGCGAAGCAAAGTGAAATCGGCCCGAATTCAACGATCAAAGCTGATAATAGGAATAGACACAATCAAAACGAATTAGCTTAATAGACGGATAATATATTTGTTGGAACAATACTCATAAATATATAAAAATAATATATTCATATTTAAAAATGAAAGATACTTATATATACCCAATTTAAAACAAATATTATTATAACATATATACATTTATACCAAAAGTAGACTTTTCTCTATCTATCTATGCCGTGACAGTGTATTATAACATACTAACCGATTATCTCTACTACTAATAAAGAAAATTCGTTGAACTGCTTTGTTCGGTGTCTTTATGAAATTCCAAAAATGCTCTCGCTTTCCATTTACATGTCTACGCTCATACGGTTTACTATCATATGAAAGAATCTTCAATTTGTATAATTAATGGCTCAAACAAAATATCACCGTATACAATGATACAAACAGCCCGTGTGCGAAGCACGAGCCCATACTGGTAATTTAGAAAGTCAAGTTACAAAATTACATTATGACATGCATTACTCATTATAGTAACACTACATGTAAAAGTTACAATGTTTATGGAAATTGATGACTAATCAAAATTGCTGCACTAAATTACTGAAGGTACTAACATTGGGATGACTATTTGAAGTTGCACTGCAATTTGTTACTACATTTTTATGTTATATGTTCATATGTTTACATAATAAGGTAACTTAGTAGTTAAAAAAACTGAAGAGCTGCTTATGTAAAGAATTATCATAATCATTTTTGTGACAATCCGCTTCTGTGACGACCCGGAATTTTCAAGCATTTAAAACCGGGATATTTAATTGATTTTAAGTATTAAGTAGAGCAATTTTAACTTGAATTACAAATATCACAATTTATTTGATAATTTAGGTATTGAATTGAATAATTTAAAGTTGGGTAAAATGTTAAACCTGGAGTTTTAAGCATGTTAAAAATAATTTGAAGGCTTATTAAATTTATATTGATAACACTGAAGACAATAGAAGCGTTAAAATTGAAATTAATAGTGATCTGTTCAATCTTGAAATTTAATATCGTTTAAATTGAATTTAAAAATAGCCTTCCGAGGAACAGTCTCGGAATTTGACGAAACCAGTTCCATCGGATCCGTAATATTGAATTATTATCGGATTTCAAATTTCGTATTGTTTGGAGTTGTTATGTGAGCGTGTGATACATAAACACGTTGATAATTTAATAAATTTTAATTGATCAAATCGTTGTCCTGTATTTAAGTGATTGACCAGCAAACCTTCCTCTGGAAGATTCAGAAAAATAACAATAATAATATATATAATAATATGGCTTCGTGCGTAAGCTAATGAACGAAGGGGTATAGATTGTCCCTCGGCTAATCTTCACGTTGAAAAGAAATAGGGCCGAGCCTTTCGTTCCATACCGATCTCAATAAAAATAATAATAATAATTATTCGATCGTTCAAAATGGCGGAATAGGGAGAGGAATCACGTCATCTACATCGAATCAAACCTAAATCATAGAAGCTCGTGCACGCGCGCGCGTAGGGGACAATGCCGACTCGAAGTCGCGATTCGAGGAATTAGGGTTTCGAGGTTCGCGATCTGGTGCTGCAAGCAGCTTCGCGATCGAAGCGAGTGGCGCTGGGCTAAGGGATTGGTCGCGGGCGTGATGGAGGGGGAAGCGCGAGTGGTGGCGTTGCCGTAGTTGTACGTTCGGCAAGGCGGCATCGATTACATGGGAGATTCGCGAGTGAGCGATGCGCGCGTGAAAGGGAGGCGTTCACTTTCGAGCACGATGGCTAGGGTTACGCGATTTCGTTCGATTGGATCTGATGGTTGGGGGTTTGCCGATAACATAACTGTCTTGGTTGGGGGTTTGCTGATAGCAGTAAGGTAAATTTTTATAGCTTAATTTAAATTAATTTAAATTAAGGATAAGGAATTCAGAAGTTTAAAAATAATAATATATATATATATATAAGAATTTATAGTTTGGTATTTCGATTTTTATTTTAGTTTAAATAATGGTTATTGAGACAGTATAACTTAATAGAAAATTTATTTTTTTATTTTTTTTTAGGTTAAGATTTTTATTTAAATAATTGACAGTAAACAGATAACATTAATATATAGAAGATTTTTATGAATATATACAATATATATATATATATATATATGTAAAGTTATATTTTTAAACCCTATATAGTTTATTTTGAAGATAAAATATACACACACACATTTTTAACTTACTAGATATCTTTTAAAAATAAAATAAAAATGCTTAACTAACTTATTTAGATTATTTTTAGTTACTAACAGATCTTAACGAGGGAATTTAATTTAAACAAAATAATTAGTTAATTAAATTTACTGAATGGTAGTTGATTTTTTTCAATTGGTTAAATGTTGTAGAATTTATTAAAAGAGGAAAATTAGTTGAAAATAAAATTGTTAGTATAAATTAAATTTATTAACGATAATCGGTTGTTCGAATATTAATAAAACCATTTAATATTTATTCAAGGTCAAAAGTCGAGAAACCAAGGCAATATTGAAGTGAATTGCAAATTAAAGGTCAAAGGTGAGTTAATCTCACTCAGTTAAATTGTAACAACCCAGAATTTTTGAACAATTAAATTTGTAAATATTTAATTTATTTTAAATATTTAAATGATAATTTGACTTAAATTTCAAATTATCAGAATTAATTAGCGATTAAATTTTAGAATTTAATCTATAAAAAGTTGAATAGAATTTGAATTTAACTTTGAAGTTGAAATTGAATATTGAACGTGTATTTAAAAATTCGAGCTAACGACTTAGAAGAAAATAAAATTGGATATAAGAAATGTTGCTTATTTAAATTGATAAAGGATGGTTAGTTTTAATAAACATTTTTCTTTAGCTTAAATAAAAAAAGAATAAAATTTTAATCAATACAAAATAAAATAAATAAATACACTTAGTTAAAGTTTTAACAACAAAAATTAAACAAAACAATTGGATTTAAAATGAAAGAAAATAAGAAAAAAAATATAAAAAAAAAATGAATAAAATAAAAAAGGAGTACATTACCTTACCCCTGTCAGCCAAATACACGCCTTTCATCACGCCATAACCCACGACCAAAAACACGTCTCTCCCCTCTTTTATATTCATTCGAAACCCTACCTCCTTCCTCCATCAGTTCATACAAAAAAAAAAAAAAACGAAGAAAAAAAATGGCGGCCGAATTTCGTCTTCGATCAAAAATTTAGGGCTTCCGTCTCAAATTTCATCGCGCGCGTGCTCCTAGGTGGGTCGAGTTCGTCTCCTTGCTTCGATGAAAGGTGAGAGTTCTCACGATTGATTTTAATTCAAGTGTTTAAATTTGTTTGAATTGGATGTTTGGATGCATGCTATGTTTTGGGGGGTTATTCGTTATCAATTGCTCGGATTTTTTTTCTGATTTAAACTGATGAGAGCAGATGCTATTGATTTAAATTTTAAACTGGTAAGAACAGACACTATTTGGAGTTTAATTTAAATTGAGAAGAACAGATGCTATATTGTAATTTGTTTTAAATTGATAAGAACAGATGCTATATTGTAATTTGTTTTAAATTGATAAGAATAGATGCTATTTAAACTTGACTTGTTTTGGTTTTGCTGCATGTGATGGATCTTCGAATCTGGTTGTGGGAAATTTTGTTTAAGGAAAATGTAGTAAGAAAATGTAAATACTTTAGTTCTGAAAAATACTTGTGAGCAAACCAGTTTTCTAAATTCTTTATGTTTATATATATGAACTGCTTTGTGGTGTTCTTTGATGTTTTGCTGTGTATTATGCTTGCATGCCTATATAAGAATGATTCCAGTTATAAAGGTCTGTGAACATCCTATAATCTGAATGTAATAAAAATTTACAAGTTCAAAACAATTGTTTGATGAATCTGATGCATTGCTAAAATCCTTGAATCCATTATGTGATGCTTGAATGCTTGTTTAGGTATGGAATTGAAAGTATGTATGTGAATATGTATTTATGCATATACATGTCACTGTGAGTAACTCCATTTTTATTTTTAAATGGGTAAAAGTTTGAGTTGCATGCTAGTATACTGGAATGAACAAATATTGCATATGTTTGTAATTAACTGTCTGATGTGTAGTTGTAGTTGTATACATGCTGTAAATTGCTTTGTTCTGTTTTTGTTTTCCCTGGCACAAGTTTTTATTAAAATCCTATTTCTTTAATTAGTTTCTGTTAGAAGGAAGGATTTAAACAAGACATCTTTGTTGACTTAAAACATTAAGATTTTAAACTTTTTTTTTTTTAAAAAAATTTATTAGGAATTTACTGAAAGCTCAGATTTTTAGTGGAAATTCAATTCCATTTAGTTAATCCTAGTTAGAAATTAATGTGTTAACAAAGAATATTTGTTTAGTAAGTAATTTTGTTTTTTTAAAATCAAAATTAAGTCATATTGAACAGCCTGTTACTTGAAGCCCAGATTTGATTTTTATCACTGATTTCTTTGCTTAAGTTTGTTTCAAAGCACTGCACTGCTTTCTTCTATCCAAAGCCTGCAGTTAAATTCATTTATATTAAAACTTGAGTTTTAAATCAAAAATCTCAGTAAATTATAAAGTTTGTTTTGTATTTGTGTGAGCCTTGAATTGAAACTTGTTGAAGATTTGATTATTAAATTGCATACTTTCTGTACAACATTCGTTTTCACAATTGTGCCAATTATTAAATCACATTTCTATAAAAATGCAACTGATATCTGTAGCTTCTCGAGTCTTGTTCAAGTCACTTGTATACTTAGTGTTGCATTTGTACCACTGCAGTTGCCATTTCATATGTTTGTACTGCTTCATTTTGTATTTCTTGTGCTCTGGTCATTGCTTGTGACACTTGCATTGGGTCTTCACTGTTGTGTCTTTGCTATGTTCACATGCTTTCCCATTCACTGTCACACTTGCTTCACTTGAGTTTTTGTAACTTGTACATGCCGTGTTCATTTGAGTAGCTGGACTTAGTGTGCACTGCATAGCGCATTGTATACTTGGGTTTCACTAAATTTGTTGTGCACTTGGTCATTTCTGTTGACTGTATACTTGAGTAGCTGGACTTAGCATGCATTTTGTGGTCTGCACTGAGCACTTGAACTTGTATTTGGTTTCCTTTGTCTAGCCTTGTGTCTGCACCTTGTATGCTGTGCATTGGTGCATTGGGTTGTCTCAGCCTTGAACTTTTGTAGCTGTTCCAGTCTTCATGTTCACAGTGGAGTTCTTATTCACTTCTGCTGTGTTACTTTTGCGTCTGGTCTTGCACTTGTTGTTGTTTATGTCTTCGTGTCTTTGGCATTTCTGAGTCTCTTCCCTTGGCTGCCTGCTTTGAAAGTGCTGTTTGCACTATGTCATTTGAGACTGCTTCCTGTACCTTGTACTTGCTGTCATGCTCTATGCATTTGAACCTTTGTAGTTGCAGTGCTTCATCACTTGATGTCTTTGATTCATTTTGCGGTCTGCACTGTTTGTTGTAGCTGGGCTTGTTGTGCATACATGTTTTTATGCTTGTGACATTCATGTTGATTCCATTGTTGTTGACATGCCTTGTCTTTGGTCTCTGTTGTATGCACTATTGTAGTTCTACTGCACTTAGCAGTTGCTCTGCACTTGGGTGGCTCTGGCTTGATTATCTGGACTGTATCTAGTTTGTCATGTAGTTCTTCTTGGCTTTGGCATTTCTGAGCCACTGCCTTTGATAGCCTGCTTTGACATTGCTGTTTGTATTGCTTTGTCTGATGCCTTCTTGACTCTTTTATCTGTGCATTGGCCTTGAGTTGAACCTAGTTTTGAAACTTGGGTTTGATCTTGTTTTGATCTGATAGCTATGCTTCATGCTTGATGCACACGTGTTGGCGAGGCAGTGCACATGTGTGCAAATATACGTGTGTACTGCAGCCACACAGGATTGACAGATTTTAAAAATTGAAGTTGTTAATATGAAAATCCATAATAGATTTAAATTGATTCATGTGATTCGTCATCTCTGTTACCATTTTATTCAGTTCATTACAAATTTATTTACTTGAATAAAGATTAATCCTGACTCGAGTGTTTTTGTGTTTTGCAATAAACGCTCGAGTCAGACCGAGTATTTTTACAGCTTGAAGATTTTCAGGCAGCGAAGTTAGAGAGAGGGGGATTAAAGCTTTACTTCAGTTTTCAGGATTTTTCTTGTATCAAATAATAAAAAGATATATTCCGCTGTGTAAAAATTTAATACATTGTATAAACTCTGATGTATGTAAGAAAAATTCATTTATGAATAATATTATGATTATTCTGTGATTCTGTGGCTGATTCTGTTTAAACTCTATAAACTGACTAACAATCCGTCATTTTGAACGTTTCTAGTTGGTTTAATTACCGACTAGAGGCGGTCAGAGCGGCGGGTCGTTACAAAAGTGGTATCAGAGCTTTGGTTTACTCAAAGCTCAGTTTATGATGTTTAATACGAATAGTTACTAGAACCACTTTAAAGAAAGTGTTTTCAAATCTAAAGAAGTATAAAATTGTTTTCTTTAAAATGAAAGGTATTTTGAAAATTAGAATTATTTTGAAAATTCCCCTCTCTAAAATTTAAGTGCGATAGTTTCTTTTCGGTAAGGTCTCCTTAGATTTGAGTTTCGATCGTTCGGAAACTCATTATCGAACTTTTGAGAGTTATGAAAAAATAAAATATGAGTTAAGTGAATTAATGAATTGGTTTAAATCGAATATTTTGAATATTTCGAGTAATAATAGTGAATTAAAATGACATGTTAATTTGGTTATAACCAAGAAAATAATTGAACTATATCTTGGGAATTTGATTTTGAATTCTTTTGCAGTTTGATTTCAAATGTTTTGAAGAACGATTTAGTAAATAAATGGATTATAAGTATTTAACTTATAATATGAACTTTTGGTATATAATTGAATTATATAAAAAGATTATAAATCGAAGTTTTATAAATAGAAATGGAATTTGTAAAGATTGTTTATAAATTCGAAACCAATTGAATTTGATAAGTAATTTGTTATAGCTTATTAAAGGAGTTATATCCATGATTTTGGACAGTGGATAACCCTTTAAAAATAAAATAAGTTGTAGAAATGATGAAATTGGTTGACAAAGTATATTCACGATTTTGGACAGTGAACATATTATTGAATAAAACGGATATGTTTTAGGGAAGTGATATTATGGAAGGAAATTTAATTATCGATTTAACTGAATGAATCAAACTAAGTTTGATGTAAAGTTTATATTTCAAGTTTAAAACTAATGCCTAAAATGGTTAATATGGAAATATGAATTTAATGGAACTAAATCGATGAGTGGTTTACTAAAGAATTAGTTGATTATTTTTGGGAATAAAAAAGTAAATGCAAAGTTCAAATGAGATTTAGATTTCAAATTTGAAGTTGTCAATATGATAATCTATAATAGGTTTAATAGATTCAGTGATGAATTTGAATTTAAAAGTGCGGAAAATTAAATTAAGTGAAAAACTTAATATCGAAAAGTTTGAAATCGGTTTAAAATTAATATTGTGAAAAGTATGAGGAATTCAAACTATGAATTAAGTTGAAGTTGAAAAAGTTAATAGTTTTAAAGATGTTTTAAAGTGCATCAACTATCGAATACATAGATTTCAACATTCAATTGTTGAAATAGACGTTTTCGAGAAAAATAAGGAAATGGTGGACTATAACACTGTTGTTATAGTAAATGGTTTCCGGAAGGAAATGTTGTTTATAGTATTGGGATTTATATATCTATTTTAAATCCGAATCCCTATACTAGTGATTTTGAGTTGTCGTAACGATCTTTTACGCAACATTCGTTTTAACTCAAATCAATGTGTTTAAAAGAATGATTCCTTAAAGAATGGAATATATACTTAATTTTAATTCAAGTATATTGAATATTTTCAAAGTGTTGAAAATGAATGGATTTGTGAATTACTTATTATTAAATAAGTATGGAAATATTTTCCAATATGAAATGAAAGGGTTTGAAATTTTATCTTTTAAAGATAAATTGAAAAATGAATATTTGAAATTAGTTTCAAATGGCAAAGTGTGAAAATTATATATCTTGTAAAGATATTTTTGAGAAATTTGAACAATTAGTTCAATTTGGAAATTTTTCAAAAAAAAAGATTGAATCTTGAGTTAAATTGAATTTAACTTTGACACCAAAAACAATATAAGTTGAGCTTTGAATTTTGGATAGTCGATTGGGATTGTATGTCTAGCATTGTGAATTGATGACATAGCATTTGATCTCTATTAAATATATATCTGTGGTGGCGGAGAATTTATTCTTTTAGCTTAATACCCTTCTCTGAGACGTATGAGCTTAGAGGTTATATATCGGTAGACATCAATTATGTGTTGAGAATTGACGATGTAACGTGAAATCCAAATCGAATGTGAAGTCGATAATGAATTGGATTATGAATGTGAATTAGGTTTGAGATAACCTTAAATTTTCAAATCGATTTAGAGGAAAATTTTAAACGTGATGGAAAAAATTTGGAATCCTCTATTTGTTATGAATGTGAATTGAGTTTTCGTAACTTATATATGTGAATATAATAATTCGAAAACTATCAGTTTGGAAAGTCATTATTATGAAAATCCTGTGTAGGTTTACATAGATATGATATGTACGAAATGTGAAATGAAGTACTATATGTATATGACATATGTTTTCTAAAAACTGAGGATATGGAAATGTACCTTCCATTTATTATTTGTGAAGGTGATTGGAACTCGGTGGAGTATCCATTGGAAATCGTAGCTACGTAGAATTCCATTAGTGGAATGTCCATTGGGACTGAAATCCCCCACGATGGATCCTCGTGTTTGGGATTATGTGAATTGATGCTGGCGTAATTCGTGGGACGTGATGCCTACAGTTACAAGCGATTCCACTGGGATAGTGGCGCAACCGCCGTGTAAACTGCGATCTAGAAACCGAAGCGAAATTCGAGGGGCGAGATGCCTACGGCCACGAGCGATTCTATTGGGATAGTAGCGTAACCGCCGTGTGGACCGCGATCTAAGGCGACAACTATGGCGAAATTCAAGAGAGATGAGAAATCTAAGGTTACAAGCGATTCTACTGGGATAGTAGCGTAACCGCCGGGTAAACTGTGATCCATGGGGGAACGTGCTTTCCATATCCATTTTTAAAAGAATTTTTTTAAAAAAAAAAGTATTTTCACTGGGAGTTGAAGCAAGTTTATTTAGTACTTGGAGATTTTTAGTCTTGCGCCTGGCCAGCGTATGCCTAAAGTCTGTGAGAACGACGATGGACTTGTTAAACTTCGAGTTATCAAGTATTTTCAAAACTTTGAATTGAAAATCAATAATCTGAAATTAGAATTACATAATTCTAACTTAATGAATTAAGGAAGAAGATGTTTAAAAATATCTTGAAAGCACACAGCTTTGGAAAAGATGTAATATGCAAATATTTAGCATGAAAGATTTCAAGTTTAAAAATCTGAGTTTTGTAAGTCAAAAATTTTGATAAAAGACTTTTGTGTCTTGATTATTGAAATTGATGAACAAAACTAGTGAAATAAAATAAATGGAATGAATCCTATATTTATTAATAAGTTTCAAACTTGGTAAAATTGTGTAGGGTATAAATATCGGTGAGATTTTAGCAATCGTTTTTCCTAACTTATAATTTTGGGACGAAATTCTTTTAAGGAGGGAAGATTGTAACAACCCAGAATTTTTGAACAATTAAATTTGTAAATATTTAATTTATTTTAAATATTTAAATGATAATTTGACTTAAATTTCAAATTATCAGAATTAATTAGCGATTAAATTTTAGAATTTAATCTATAAAAAGTTGAATAGAATTTGAATTTAACTTTGAAGTTGAAATTGAATATTGAATGTGTATTTAAAAATTCGAGCTAACGACTTAGAAGAAAATAAAATTGGATATAAGAATTGTTGCTTATTTAAATTGATAAAGGATGGTTAGTTTTAATAAACATTTTTCTTTAGCTTAAATAAAAAAAGAATAAAATTTTAATCAATACAAAATAAAATAAATAAATACACTTAGTTAAAGTTTTAACAACAAAAATTAAACAAAACAATTGGATTTAAAATGAAAGAAAATAAGAAAAAAAAAATATAAAAAAAAAATGAATAAAATAAAAAAGGAGTACATTACCTTACCCCTGTCAGCCAAATACACGCCTTTCATCACGCCATAACCCACGACCAAAAACACGTCTCTCCCCTCTTTTATATTCATTCGAAACCCTACCTCCTTCCTCCATCAGTTTATACAAAAAAAAATATAAATGAAGAAAAAAAATGGCGGCCGAATTTCGTCTTCGATCAAAAAATTAGGGCTTCCGTCTCAAATTTCATCGCGCGCGTGCTCCTAGGTGGGTCGAGTTCGTCTCCTTGCTTCAGTGAAAGGTGAGAGTTCTCACGATTAATTTTAATTCAAGTGTTTAAATTTATTTGAATTGGATGTTTGGATGCATGCTATGTTTTGGGGGGTTATTCGTTATCAATTGCTTGGATTTTTTTTTGATTTAAACTGATGAGAGCAGATGCTATTGATTTAAATTTTAAACTGGTAAGAACAGACACTATTTGGAGTTTAATTTAAATTGAGAAGAACAGATGCTATATTGTAATTTGTTTTAAATTGATAAGAACAGATGCTATATTGTAATTTGTTTTAAATTGATAAGAATAGATGCTATTTAAACTTGACTTGTTTTGGTTTTGCTGCATGTGATGGATCTTCGAATCTGGTTGTGGGAAATTTTGTTTAAGGAAAATGTAGTAAGAAAATGTAAATACTTTAGTTCTGAAAAATACTTGTGAGCAAACCACTTTTCTAAATTCTTTAAGTTTATATATATGAACTGCTTTGTGGTGTTCTTTGATGTTTTGCTGTGTATTATGCTTGCATGCCTATATAAGAATGATTCCAGTTATAAAGGTCTGTGAACATCCTATAATCTGAAAGTAATAAAAATTTACAAGTTCAAAACAACTGTTTGATGAATCTGATGCATTGCTAAAATCCTTGAATCCATTATGTGATGCTTGAATGCTTGTTTAGGTATGGAATTGAAAGTATGTATGTGAATATGTATTTATGCATATACATGTCACTGTGAGTAACTCCATTTTTATTTTTAAATGGGTAAAAGTTTGAGTTGCATGCTAGTATACTGGAATGAACAAATATTGCATATGTTTGTAATTAACTGTCTGATGTGTAGTTGTAGTTGTATACATGCTGTAAATTGCTTTGTTCTGTTTTTGTTTTCCCTGGCACAAGTTTTTATTA
Organism: Allium cepa; assembly: GCA_030765085.1. Classification (NCBI taxonomy): domain Eukaryota; kingdom Viridiplantae; phylum Streptophyta; class Magnoliopsida; order Asparagales; family Amaryllidaceae; genus Allium; species Allium cepa. Next base: position 563,390,822 of record CM060942.1, on the reverse strand, counting down.
AAATCCTATTTCTTTAATTAGTTTCTGTTAGAAGGAAGGATTTAAACAAGACATCTTTGTTGACTTAAAACATTAAGATTTTAAACTTTTTTTAAAAAAAAAAAAAAAAATTTATTAGGAATTTACTGAAAGCTCAGATTTTTAGTGGAAATTAAATTCCATTTAGTTAATCCTAGTTAGAAATTAATGTGTAAACAAAGCATATTTGTTTAGTAAGTAATTTTGTTTTTTTAAAATCAAAATTAAGTCATATTGAACAGCCTGTTACTTGAAGCCCAGATTTGATTTTTATCACTGATTTCTTTGCTTAAGTTTGTTTCAAAGCACTGCACTGCTTTCTTCTATCCAAAGCCTGCAGTTAAATTCATTTATATTAAAACTTGAGTTTTAAATCAAAAATCTCAGTAAATTATAAAGTTTGTTTTGTATTTGTGTGAGCCTTGAATTGAAACTTGTTGAAGATTTGATTATTAAATTGCATACTTTCTGTACAACATTCGTTTTCACAATTGTGCCAATTATTAAATCACATTTCTATAAAAATGCAACTGATATCTGTAGCTTCTCGAGTCTTGTTCAAGTCACTTGTATACTTAGTGTTGCATTTGTACCACTGCAGTTGCCATTTCATATGTTTGTACTGCTTCATTTTGTATTTCTTGTGCTCTGGTCATTGCTTGTGACACTTGCATTGGGTCTTCACTGTTGTGTCTCTGCTATGTTCACATGCTTTCCCATTCACTGTCACACTTGCTTCACTTGAGTTTTTGTAACTTGTACATGCTGTGTTCATTTGAGTAGCTGGACTTAGTGTGCACTGCATAGCGCATTGTATACTTGGGTTTCACTAAATTTGTTGTGCACTTGGTCATTTCTGTTGACTGTATACTTGAGTAGCTAGACTTAGCATGCATTTTGTGTTCTGCACTGAGCACTTGAACTTGTATTTGGTTTCCTTTGTCTAGCCTTGTGTCTGCACCTTGTATGCTGTGCATTGGTGCATTGGGTTGTCTCAGCCTTGAACTTTTGTAGCTGTTCCAGTCTTCATGTTCACAGTGGAGTTCTTATTCACTTCTGCTGTGTTACTTTTGCGTCTGGTCTTGCACTCGTTGTTGTTTATGTCTTCGTGTCTTTGGCATTTCTGAGTCTCTGCCCTTGGCTGCCTGCTTTGACAGTGCTGTTTGCACTATGTCATTTGAGACTGCTGCCTGTACCTTGTACTTGCTGTCATGCTCCATGCATTTGAACCTTTGTAGTTGCAGTGCTTCATCACTTGATGTCTTTGATTCATTTTGCGGTCTGCACTGTTTTTTGTAGCTGGGCTTGTTGTGCATACATGTTTTTATGCTTCTGACATTCATGTTGATTCCATTGCTGTTGACATGCCTTGTCTTTGGTCTCTGTTGTATGCACTATTGTAGTTCTACTTCACTTAGCAGTTGCTCTGCACTTGGGTGGCTCTGGCTTGATTATCTGGACTGTATCTAGTTTGTCATGTAGTTCTTCTTGGCTTTGGCATTTCTGAGCCACTGCCTTTGATAGCCTGCTTTGACATTGCTGTTTGTATTGCTTTGTCTGATGCCTTCTTGACTCTTTTATCTGTGCATTGGCCTTGAGTTGAACCTAGTTTTGAAACTTGGGTTTGATCTTGTTTTGATCTGATAGCTATGCTTCATGCTTGATGCACACGTGTTGGCGAGGCAGTGCACATGTGTGCAAATATACGTGTGTACTGCAGCCACACAGGATTGACAGATTTTAAAAATTGAAGTTGTTAATATGAAAATCCATAATAGATTTAAATTTATTCATGTGATTCGTCATCTCTGTTACCATTTTATTCAGTTCATTACAAATTTATTTACTTGAATAAAGATTAATCCTGACTCGAGTGTTTTTGTGTTTTGCAATAAACGCTCGGGTCAGACCGAGTATTTTTACAGCTTGAAGATTTTCAGGCAGCGAAGTTAGAGAGAGGGGGATTAAAGCTTTACTTCAGTTTTCAGGATTTTTCTTGTATTAAATAATAAAAAGATATATTCCGCTGTGTAAAAATTTAATACATTGTATAAACTCTGATGTATGTAAGAAAAAATCATTTATGAATAATATTATGATTATTCTGTGATTCTGTGGCTGATTCTGTTTAAACTCTATAAACTGACTAACAATCCGTCATTTTGAACGTTTCTAGTTGGTTTAATTACCGACTAGAGGCGGTCAGAGCGGCGGGTCGTTACATAAATTTAAATTTAAATGATTAAATTTAAATAATTGTTTGAAATGGTTGAATTGATTTATTGTGCTGTAGTGTGGTATATATTTGGAATTGGCATTTTATATTGTGCTAACGTCTGTGGATGCAGGGAAAACAGGTTGGAGGGATCCAACTGGACCCCTCAACTTTATTTAACTATTTAATATTCTCTGTTCTGAATATTTGATATCCTGTAATGAAGTATGTGGAAATATTGAATGCTATGGCTTGATTGTTATAATCGGGCAATAATGAATTACCAAATATACAATTTGAGTTTGGGAATGAAAATAAAAGAAGTGAAATTGTAAGAAAAATAATTATAGAAAAGTTGAATAAATTTATGAATGAACCGGAAAGGAAATAAAGTGACTTTAAAATTTTGATAAATAAATCTTGAGTATGGGAAGGAAAATTTAAATAAACAGAGAGTTAATGAAAACTTAAATTTCAATGTTATTGTTTAAAAGAACAAAACATTTATTTTAAATTTAGGATTTAAATTGAAAAATAAAGAAGAAATTGGGAATAACCTGAAATTTGTATATTTCAGCTAAAGGATTTAAAATCAAACTGAAAATAATAACAAAGTCCATAATTAATGAATTTTGAAATGAACTGATAAGTAAAGAAATTTATTTCAAATGGAATAAATTGGGAATCAATTTGGAAAATTGATTTAAGTGATTGAGATTGGAAATTTCTCTCTGAATAACCAAGTACGTTTTCAAAGTAAATTTTAAATATAAATTAAAAGTTTAAAGTTGATTTAAGAAGTATGTTTCGAAAATTTTACTATTTCTAAATATTTAAATTCTAAAGTAAGTATTTTCTTTTAATCTATTATAATAATAATTATTTTAATCTATTATAGCAATAATTATTTAAAGAGTGACTTAGTATTTTATTTTTTAAAAGTGAAATCTAGTTTTATATCTTATTTAGTAACATTATTTTCAAATATTCATATAGTATGTATTTTTAACAAATCATTGAAGTAGTTTTAACTTAAATGTTATAAAGAATATTTCTAAGTAAAGTGTTTTAAATTATTCTTAAAAAATCTAGTTTGTACTTGGTGATTTCAGAGGAGATAGAAAATATTTGGGAAAGTTTATTCTGAAAAGAAAGATGGTTTTGAAATTGTTTTCAAAGGATTGAAAATAGAAATATATCTTGTGAAGATATTTTTGGGATTAATAAATAATTTGGAAAATTATTGGTTGATGGTTGTTTGTGAATATTAATTGATAGTTAAATAACCGACTATCAATATTGGCCAGATACGTTGATCGTTTCGAAGAGACCGGGATCGAGATTTATTTCTCGAAAACCACTTCAATCCGGTTTGTACGTTTCGTGTAAACGATTTTGGATTCAAAGATGGAGCAGTGAAGTGCAAGGGCTAGTCGCTACTAATCCTGAGGATATTTCCAAAATGGATGTAGTAGGAATAGTGCCTTCAGTTCCGTTCGAACCCGGGACGGACTTGTATGGATGAATGCTTGCGAAACATCGTCAGGTAGACGATGGGCATTCTAAGGGATATGTTCTATAAAAGGTAACGCTTAGCCTCAAGCCTCATCAAATGGGAATGACTGAAAATCAGGGGTTACGCAGCAAGGCTAGGTGGGTAGCACCCAAGCAGGGTGAGGTCATTCCAGTCTAGATGTCCCTTTTTATTTCGGCTTAATGGGCGGTTGCTGATCCCAACCGCGGAGTGATCTCACTCGGGATTATCCAGTAAGGGGTAGTCCCGGCCTTGTGTTGTAGGGGAGCGGGCGTACTCCTCGGTACGGTGATCTAGGCCCCGTACTGTGACAGGTGGTACCCCAATGCCTAGTCATTGGTTGGAAATCCATTCTCCCTACGAGCCTTGTACGAGTTTTGTTTGTATTACCCACTCTGTGGCTAGTAGCTGGAATTTAATCATGTAACAATTTCGGCTATTTTATAAGTATTTGTATATAGACCCTATTATAATATCAAAGGAGTTCTATAAAAATTGTTTTAGCTATCGTAAGGTAAAAACCCGACATGTTTATTTATGGCGTGGTCTTACGAGATGCTTTTGTTTCAAAGGATTTTTGAAACTTTAATAATCAATTGGGTGTGATTTTCTCACGCTGGTATTCCAGACTGACTCGGGTGTTATTTAACTATAATGCTCGGGTCAGACCGAGTATTCTAGGATACAGGTTTTGATGCTGTGGAGTTCAGGAGACGAGCTGGATGACGTCACGTACTCTCGTACTTATTCATATATATATATATTCCGCTGTGTTGAGTTGTTGTGTATCCATTTGTATGATATTGATGCTGAGCTATGATTGATGTATTCTGATGATGTAATATATAGACAGAGATATTTGATATTTGAGTAAAGAGTATTTATTATCTATTATATTTTATTCCGCTGCGATGGTTAGATTCTGTTATTGTTTTCTATTTTCTTCTTCTACCACTTCTTCTTTAACCCAAATGGTTCGTATTTCTGTGCAACTTGAGTTGATTGTTGTAGGATAGTGTTAACTCAATGGGTACGGATTTGCGGATCGTTACAGTTGGTATCAGAGCTTAGGTTGGTGGTAACCTTGGCTCTGGTGGGAATTACTCATAAAATAGAGTCTATAGTACTCTAAAATGAGTTTGAGCGTATTAATAGATATGAGTGCGTATTTGTTAGTGAATATAAATTGTTTTAATATCGCGTTGATTGATTATTGAGTGGCATATGAACCTTTGTCGACACAGTCTGCGCAACTGTATCGAAGGGGTTTCTAAACATTTAAATAGAGCAATCGACACAGTATTGATTTAAATATGGGTAAATGAAATAATTTTACCCAAAAACATATTTTGATATAAAGAATAGTTTTTGAAAACTATTTAGTAATATATGGTTGCTTGGATGTTAGAAATGATAATATTAAAGTATTATCATTGTTAAGTGAAAAATTTAACTAGAAATTGTGGGTATAATCAAAGATTAAGAAGATAAAACTCAATTATGAAATGAAATTATAAATGTAGATTATAAATTGAATTATAATCAAATGGGAAACTATGCAAATGAATTACAGTTAAAATTTGTCTAAGCAGGCTTTAGAAATTTGGAAGTGTTTTGAAGATAAAAGATAGCATTATTGTTTGGGGGTATTTATGAAAGGAAAGTTGTTTTAAATGAATTTTGAAAGTGAAATATCAGTGAAATCACTTGGATTATTGGAAAATAATTCTGATGATGACGGCCGCATCATCAGTATTCATTTTCGAATTTCTGAGTGACAAATTGCTGCCAAAAACTGATTTGTTCAAAAAGCTAGTTGTTTTTGAAAATTTCAAAGGGAATTTGTTGGGATAAAGCCAGGATTGGTTTAAAATTTTTGAGATATGAGATTTGAGATGTTGGAGTTTTCAAAATGAATTGGAACCAAAAGCCGAGAATTTAAAAATCTTAATGGGATAGTTGTAAGCTTATAAATTGAGATGACTTTAAATCAGGAAGGAAATATAAGATTAGAATGCTGGAAATTTAAATTTAAAGTGAAAGGTTAAAAATGAAATTTACTTGGATAAGAAAATAAAATGTAACTGGATTGAAAATTAATTTAAATAGGATGGAATAATATCCAGTTGTATTTGAATTAAGTTGAAATCAAATTGAGACTAAATAGATCTGAGTTTAAAATAAATTGAGCTGAAAAATAAATTGGTTAAAGATTGGGTTGGAGTAAATAAATTAGAATAACTTATAAAAGAATAAGAATTAAAAATCCATTGAATAAAGTATGCTTGGATTATAAATAAGTGTAAAACTAGAATTAGAAATAAAAGATGAATACATTCAAGTCTGGAATGAATGTGATTGTATAAAATAGTAAGTTGTGACTTATAAAATTGAAAATGGAATACAAAGCCCAAAATTATATTTTGATGAATTGGAAAATGAAAAGAAAATCTAAACTTGAATTGTATAACAAAATTAAAACTAAGAAAATAAAATGAAGTGGTGTTTGGAATTAAAAATCAAGTATTGAACTATAAATAGGGAAGAACTAATTTGTTAATAAATTAGTTAATGAAATGTGTAAATGGAACCTATTATAGTTAAATAGAAGCTGAATTGTGAGTTTATGATGAAGTTGGGAAAATAAAACTCAAAGTTATAAATCACATTCGACTTGGATCGATAGTGATGTAAATGTAATTATATTGTGGTTAATAAAATTGGATGGTAATTTAAAAGTGAATAATAGAATCATAACTTGAGTTATTAATAAAAATTAGATATGAAGTGTTAACAAAATAAATATAATTTGAAAAGTATAGAAATAAAATGAAATAGATTAAAATAGTAATGGTATGAATTGCAAATAAAAATCCTAATAAGTGGAAATAAATTGGAAATGGCCTTGTAATATGGCCTTGTAATAAATTGAATGAGTTAAATCTGGAAAGTTAAATTTTATAATAACTAATCAAATAAATTTGTAGTTTGAAATGAGATTGGATTGAGATAGAATCAAATTAAATTGAAAAGAGAAATTTATTTGCAAAATGAAGTGAGCTTAAGAATAGAAAAAAGGGGATTTACTTGAAAATAAAATGGGCTTAAGTATAAAATTGGAGTGAATAAACTTCAGCTAAAAGATGGAAAAGAGTTGAATTGAATTCAACTAAAAATTAAGTTTAATAATAGTGGATTGAATTTAAATCAAGTAAAAATAAATTTTGATTGAAATGAAATTCGGTGAGTTGCCGATAATATTTAATGGAATGAAAATGCTTAAATAAATAATTGTAAACCATTTAAATTATTAAGGGATTGAAATAACTTGAGGCAATAAGGAAAATAGAATGTTTCGAGTTTATTAGAATGGTTTAAGTGAATGTGGATAAACTAATTATATTGAATAAATAAATGGATGGAATAAATAAGTATCAAATGAAATGTGGTTTAAATAAGTTGAGAAATGGTTATTGAATGGAATAGCTCGGATTGTCTTCGAGCTAAATAAAATAGTTTGGGACAAACAAATTTGGAATGAAATGTAAATGAATGGATTGTAAATGAAAATTTAAATGGAATGTGTCGAGCTATATAAATGATTGTGAATGGATTAAAATAAAAGGGAAATTTAAGTGGCAATCAAGATGAACCTAGGTTGTAAATGGTTTTGAATAAACTGGTTTGGTTAATAAAATGAAATGCAAGTGAATGGATTCAAATGTGAAATGCAATGAAAATGAGAATATATGGATTGTGAATAAATTGAAAATGGAATAGAATTAAGTATAAATTGAGTTGAAATCCATTTGAAATGGTTATAAAACAAAAAAATACTTATTTATTCACATAAATCTGGTTGAATTGCATAGAATAACTTGTCATTTGATGTAAATATGAGTAATTAAAATTCTACGAGTTGATAGAAGTAAAATAAATCGATTTGGAAGCAACTGAATTAAATATGAGATAAGTTTGCTAAAAAAATAAATTAAATGCAAGTGATCGAGTTTTAAACCATTCGAATTGAATGAAAATGGTTTGTAAATTAATTGAAACAGTTGAATTAGTATGAAAGTTGTAAAAAAAAAAAATTGCTTACGGAAAATGTTGGATGTGCATTTCTTTAGAATTCATATGTTTTAACCATTGCAACTAAGTGAAATATAATTAAACTGCATATATTTGGCACTTACATGTTTAAATTGAGTAAGTATAGGTACCTGGAAGCCGTGTGGCTGGATTTGGTTGTGCTATTTGCTAAAAATTATAAGCCGCTTGCTTAAAATGCTAAATAAGGTACGCCTACGCAATAAAAATAGGAAATATGAACCGTTTTTGGTTTTTCCGACTGGGTGGGTCAATGTATATATATTTATCTCTTTTGTCAAATTGCAAAAGCTCCTCCGTGCAAAGGAGTCTCTGCCAAAAAATTTCAGAAATTTTGAGAGTTAGAAAATTTTTGAAGATTTTTGGAAAATTTAGTTAACAGCAAAACGATTTCAAATTGGAAATTGAAATAAGTTAGTAAATGAAACTAATTAAAATAATGACATGAATTAGTAATAAATGACAAATAAAATTTATATATTCAGAGTTAAAGATGAACTGAATTCATATGTAAATGAAGGAATCAACTTGAATAGAATTTAGATATAAACTGAAGTGGTAAGATGGAAATAAATATAAGAGGCATATAAAATTCTTATGCTAACTTAAGTAAGAAGTGGCGCATACTCAATTGGAAATTGATACTACAAATGTAATCCAAAATAATATTGGAATGAATAGATATTGGCATTTTGTGAAAAGTCAATAATATGTGTTGAAAGTTGTGATTGGATATTAGTGCTAAGCAGATATGCAGGTACTAGAAGGGAAAAAGAAATTTGGATTTGATTTCAAGAGATAAATTTGAAATGCTCGACAAAAAGGTATGTATTTAAATTTGGTATGAAATTTGATTGGAATTTGGATTGAGCCACTTGGCCTTTTGTTTTCTTTTTTGATTTGTGTAACGTTTGCGATTTTTCGTTGCCGAAAAACCGAAATGTTATGGGTTTTTAGAAAGAAGAAAGATAAAAGAAGAAGAGAGAAGATAGAAAAATAGAGAGAAAGGAAAACAGAACAGAACAACTATAGAAACAACATCAGAATCTCACAATTCGCAGCGGAACAACATATAATAGATAAATGAATAATCTTTAACAAAGAACTATATCAGTTATTACATTACATTACATCATATCATCAGAGTGTACAACAACAACAATAAACAGCGGGAAAGAAATACTATATACTAGTAATATGCTACGCCATCCAGCTTGCCTCCTGCAATTCCTGAATATCCAGAATATCCTGATAAACCTTAACTCTTGACTGCCCGTGTGTAAATTGGTGGGCACCCAGAGTTTAGGAAGGAAAACAATAAACTCCGAGTCAGTCATGTGACTGGTGCGAGAACTAAAACAGTTTATTTTTCTTTAAAATCAAAATAGAGGAATATTTTTAAATTCAATTCGAAATGCTTTTGAAAATGTAACTACCATAAGACCTCCCACCACACACACAATGCAAACGCAGACTTGGAGGAGATTTCTTCTTATGTTAGTCAAAGATGCTTACTACGCAAAATCAAATCATTTTTGATATTATTATTAGTGCATAGTGTAGAAAACATTTCAAAAGTAGAATATAAATCTTAGCCAGCATAGGTACCATTATATTATGCCTACTAATAGCTACCATATTAAATGGCAGGTTCTACAACTAAAACCGTACAAGATCGTATTGTTTCTTTGGATTTCCAACGAATGGTCAGGCCAAGGAACTTCCCATTGCCACATGAGAATGCCTCCGGATGGACATCCCCGAGAACCAAACCGGATCTCTACCAACACAAGGCCGGGTTACTCCTAACTGAGTAACAACTGACCGAATATGCCATCCCCCGGTCCTTTGGGACCTTTATCACCGAGCGCTCGTAATCAATTCACACAATCATAAAGTGTTTTCAACATGAGTAAGTATCTGGGCTCCATACCATGATACCACCCTTTTCCAGAAGGAAATGCACATATCCTAAAGGGCGCTACCCCTCATAACCTTGCTGCTTCTTTCCTGTTTTGACCATTCCGGGGTGTGAGGCTCGACGAAGTCTCGTCCACAAAAACATACTTTATACAAAAGCCATGCTTTGGGTCAACAAATGATCATAGAAATGATCACCAAGATAGACGATCAAATAAATGATCCTATCACAAATAATCAACACAATGATCATTTCACAGCAACACTCAGTATGTCACATTACCAAACTGGGAATATATTGCTGATAACTTCAACTATATAACCTCTGAGCTCGTACGTCTCAGAGAAGGGTGTTAAGCTAAGAGAATAAATTCTCCGCCACCACAGAAATATATTTGAAAGAAATCGGCTTTATATCTCAACTTGTAATGTCAGACACACAATCCATACAAGTCTGTTCCGGGATCGAACAGAACCGAAGGCACTTACAAAGAAGTCCTTGCAATCCGAATAATCTCTAATCACGTTCGGATTTCCCATCACTTATGGAGATCTCTATACCGGGGATCAGCCAGTGCAGAGACAATCAACAAGAAACCCTTACGTTTTCGAAAATATCCGGTCTTCAACACCGTTCTTCGAATGCAATTCATAACGTCGTATCACATATTCGGAATGGGTTATACGACCCCAAGGTCCTTTCCCGGTTAACCCGAATAGTGAGCGCTTATTTTAAAAAAATAAGTGTGGCATTCAATTTCAAGCAAATTCACAACAAATACCTATTCAAAGGTAAATATCGATAGTCGGTTATTGAACTATCAATAGATATGCCAACATCACCAGAATCCAAATAATTTTCCAAATTATTTATTTCCTAAAAATATCTTTACAAGATGTATATTTTCCATTCTTCAAAAATAAATCAATATTTATTTTTAAACCCAATTTCCCAATTTCATTTATAAATTCTATATTGAATTTACATTCCAAAATATTTATGAATATACGATTTCCATTCGTTTTCAAATATTCATTTTCAATTTATCTTCAAAAAGATAAATTCAAAATATTCACTTAATATTGGAAAAAAATTTCCATACTTATTTATTTATAAGTAATTCACAAGCCTTTTTATTTTCTACACTTAGAAAATATTTAATATACTCTAATCGAAATTAAGTATATATTTCATTCTTTAAGGAAATCATTCACTTAACCATATTTATTTGGGCCAAAACGAATGTTGCGTAAAACATCGTTACGACAACCCAAAATCACTAGTATAGGGATTCAAAATTAAAATAGATATATAAATCCCAATACTATACAAAACATTTCCTTTCGGAAATCATCCATTATAACAACAGTGTTATAATCTACTATTTCCTTTTATTCCTCGAAAACATCTATTTCAACAATAAATGTTGAAATCTATGGTTTCGAATCTCAACATATTTTAAAACATCTTTAGATCGTTTTAATTCTATTTAAAACATCACATTCTAATTAATTTCTTTAACATAATATTCACTATTCAAAAACGTGAATATACCTTGTTAATAAATTTCATCACTTCTATTCATTTTATTTTAAAGGATTATTCACTGTTCAAAAGCGTGAATATAACTCCATAAGTAAATTATAACAATTTACTTATTAAAAATAAGTAGTTTGTGGATTTATAAAACAATGTTTATAAATTCTATTTCTATTTATTTTATAACAACTTCCTTTTATAAATTTCCTTTATAAATCTATTCAATTTCATATCTCAATGATATACTAAAATTTCATATTATAAGTTAAATACTTATAATTTATTTGTTTATAAAATCGTTCCTTTAGACTTTATAAATTTATAAATCTTATAACTTATAAGATTCATTTATTTATCCAGATTCCATTCCTTTAATAACTTTATGAATTTTATTTTATTTTCCTTTACAAATTTTTATAAACTTACTGTTTATAAAAATTCTATTTATAACCTCATCGTTATAATCCCATAAATTTCATTCATTTGTGAAATTCATTCACAATCCTTTCTAACACTTATAAAAGCTTGTTTTATAATTCTAATATTTTTAATTTATAAATATCAATTTATAAATCTTTTAATATAAAACAATTTATATTATTCTTTTGAAACATCTTCAAAGTCCTTTAAAATTTAATCACTTTGATTTATAAAATAATCAAATTTCATAAATCCTATTTTTAAACTTTTTATAATAGATTCAAAAATCTCAGTTTAAACTATTTTATAAAATCATCAATCCCATATTTTCTCAAAAATAATAATTCTATAACATTTAAAATTATAACGTTTATTTATTTAGAATGAATAAATTCCAAAAATATTTTATAAACGTATATTTCCAAAAATTATTTTAGAATCCCTTAAAAATCAAAATCATTATTTTTAAACTTTCAAAATTGGATCCGATGATGCAATACATCAAATAGTCAATCACGACTTTCAAACATCATATATCATCCATGATAAACAATCAAACATCACAATATATGAAATCAAATAAATATTTGTGAGGAATCCAGTTGGATCCCTCCAACCTGTTTCCCTTCATCCACAGACATTAGCACAATACCATTCCGTTTCAAGACGGAATATCGCGGTATATGGGATTTTATAAAATATATCCGCTTACTAACGGCGCATAGGGTCTCATCCGCTAAAAGAAAATGCGGGAAATCAATCAACTGCAATATATACATACTCCAATATATATATATTGCTATATATATCATATAATACCAATTCCACTTCGAGGTGGAATATCGCGGTATATGGGTGTAATAAATAACCTCCGCTTACTAACGGCGTATAGGGTCTATTCACATCCAATATATATATATAACAATCATCATTCAATCATTCAAACAACACAGTCAAACAATTTTAAATCTAACTATTTAAAATTTAAATAAACAGCAAAAATTCCTTTTGAGTGAGAAGTTCTCACCTTTATTCCCGTTTGCAATCCACTTCCAATACAACTTGTTTTCTTCATTTATACCTTGTATAAATATTTACACAATTTATTAATATTCGAATAAATCGAATAACAAATTTTCATTTGATAATTTCGATTGATTGGTGATTTGATTTTAATAGTAAAATTAATTGATGGTTTTATTTAAACCAATTTCTTCTTTAAAATTTTATTTAACTAAAATTTAAATTTAAACTAAATTTATTTTCAATATTTATTTCCCAACTAACGAATTAAATTTCTTTTTACTTACCAAAATTATATTTTTAACTAATTTCCCCTTTAAAAAATAAATTTGGCAACTAAATAATTGAAATAAACTTATTAACCCCATAAGTTATCTTAATATATTAATTTTAGTAAAAGAAATAATTGAACAAGTTAATTTCTATAATTTAATTTAATTAACTCGAAAAGTTATTTTAAACTAATTTTCCTTTTTAATAAATTAAATCAACTAATTATTTTGGTTTTAACTATTAAATTTGTTATAAATAAATTTTTCCTTTTAAATAGAATATTCGAACTAAGTGAAAAATCACTTACCCTTCAATAACTTAATTAATTTATTTCTTTATTTAACTTAAAAATCAAATTTCCTTAAATAAATCATTTTATCATCAAATTTGAATTCTTAATAAATTTTCTTTAATAAATTTATTTAAATAAAAATTTAATTTAAGAACTAAATTTTTCTTTGATACTTTCATTTACTGTATATAAACATTATACGATTTATAAATATTTGAACTAGACGAAAATTTAATTTCTCATTTATATAAATTTAGTTAACTAACGATTTTCACTTTAAGCTTTATAAATTCTACTTTTATTTTCCTTTACAAATTATATATATATATATATATATATATATACCAAATATAATTTTGTTGTTTACTGCATATAATTTTTTTCTCTGTTCACTGTATATTTTTTTATCAACCTATATTTATATATATAATTTAAATTAGATTCAAATTTGGGAATAAGTCATTGCGTACCTCACTGTAGTTCGAATTGAACGAGCCCTAGCTCGCGGCCCACCATCGAATCGCGTCGCCGTGCCATCGATCGACTCGCCTCCCACTGCGAAACATGCCTACACCGCATCGCTCTCAAAATCAATCGCACCTCCCCACGACCCCTGGTTCAACAACGCCCCCACCAGCCCCATCGCGATTGACTCCATCGCGACATGGCCCCACGCACGTGAGCACGCCACCGCCAGCGGCGCCCCATGCCCTAACCTCGAGCTTGCCTCTTACCCAAGTCGCGACGCCAAAACCCCACGTCGCCGCGCCTTGTCGCCTCCAGGTCGCAACCCACAACCCCCACAGCGCACGACATACGACCCCCATCTCTTCACGAAATCGCGCGCATCCCCAGGTCGAGCGCCACCGCGACATCGTGCTCGCGCGCCTCTATCGCTCGCGCGATTGGATTTAGGGCTTCGGCCTCCATTTTTTTTTCTTTATTTTCTGCGGCCATTAATTGAATTTGCTTTGATTCGTGAATTGAAGAAGGAAAGTGAAGGAGAGGGATATTTAAAATCAACTGAGGCATGTTCGGCCATGCCCACACGATTTGGTATCGTGATTTTAGGCATGATATTAGAGATAACGTGGTACCGTATGATTAATTAAAATATTAATTTCAATTTGAATTCGATTTTATCTCAACGCGTTTATATGTCGTGTGCTCACATATAAACTCCAAAAAATACGAAATTTGAAATCCGGCAATAATTCAATATTACGGACCCAATGGAACTGGTTTCGTCGAATTCCGAGACTGTGCCTCGGACGGCTATTTTAAATATTGATTTAAACGATTTAATTTCAAAACTGAACAATTCACTTTCTATTTCAATTCTGAAGCTTCTATAATCTTCAGTATTATCAATATGAATTTTACAAGCCTTTGAAATATTTTTAATTCGGCTTAAAATCAAAGATTTAAATTTTTATTCAACTTTCAATAGATTAAATTCTAAAATCTAATCGCTAAATTCAAAGCTATATTGAAAATTCAACCCAAACCGTCATTCAAATATTTAAAATTAACTAAATATTTGCAAATTAAATTATTCAAAATCCTGGGTCGTTACAATCTTTCCTCCTTAAAAGAATTTCGTCCCGAAATTACAAGTTAAGAAGAATGCCCTTATCCCGTTTATTATTTTTCACTATCCAAATAGTTATATCAATTTTCTAAAACAAATCTTTTTACTAAAGATTCATTATCATTTCAACTAGCTTTTCAACTTCAATTATAAGTTTCAACCAACATTGTTTTCCTAAACAATTCAAATTTAAATTCAAATTCAATTTCAAACTTTCAAATTTTTCTCAAAATTTTTTCTAACACCCTAAATTTTCGGAAAATTTCGCCAGCGTTTCCTTTGCGCGGCTCGATCGGTACGACTACAAAATGGCACCACGGCCCCTCAGAATCAAAAAGAAAAGAGAAAAGCCAAGTGGCTAGAGAAGAAAGTCATCAAATCTCATACTGAAATTGAAATACGTACCTTTTTGTCGAGCAATTCAATTTTTATCTTTGAAATCAAAATCTCAATTCCTTTATACACCTGTATAACCTGCTAATAGTAGCATCCAAATATCCAATTCCAACATTCAAACCATTTTGCAAATTCTATTACAAAATTTCCAACATATACGTTTTTACTTCACAATTGAAGTTACATATTCAATTCATTCAATTTTACATTTCAATTTCGTTGGAATTCAATTTACAATTTCAATTTTATTTGAATTCAATTCTCAAGTTAAATTTCATTCGAATTCAATTCTCAAATCTAAATATTGAATTCTATCGATTAACTTTCATTTAGTAATTCACATTACTACCTTAAATTAGTTTCATTTACTAATTCATTTCAATATTCAATTTCTATATTCAATTCATCTCGAATTTACTTAATTGCTCAATTCAATTTTATTGCTTACGACCAATTCACATATCATATTCATATTCATTCCATTTGAAATTATTTCACAAATGAATAAATTATCAAGTTAATTTACTTGAATTCAATTCATTTTATTTATTCAATTCCATATACTAATAATAATAATTCAATATTATCACTTCCTAACAATCATGCAACCATATACTATAATAATTCATAGAAAATCATTTTCTTCTATACAAAAATAGTTTTGGGCAAAATTATCTTATTTACCCGATTCAAAAACAATTTTATATTCACTAACAAATACGCGCTCATATCTATTATTACACTCAAACTCATTCTAGAGTACTGCTGACTCTATCTCTAACGAGTAATACCCAACAGAACCATGGTCGTCGCTTAACCAACAGCTCTGATACCAAATGTAACGTTTGCGATTTTTCGTTGCCGAAAAACCGAAATGTTATGGGTTTTTAGAAAGAAGAAAGATAAAAGAAGAAGAGAGAAGATAGAAAAATAGAGAGAAAGGAAAACAGAACAGAACAACTATAGAAACAACATCAGAATCTCACAATTCGCAGCGGAACAACATATAATAGATAAATGAATAATCTTTAACAAAGAACTATATCAGTTATTACATTACATTACATCATATCATCAGAGTGTACAACAACAATAAACAGCGGGAAAGAAATACTATATACTAGTAATATGCTACGCCATCCAGCTTGTCTCCTGCAATTCCTGAATATCCAGAATATCCTGATAAACCTTAACTCTTGACTGCCCGTGTGTAAATTGGTGGGCACCTAGAGTTTAGGAAGGAAAACAATAAACTCCGAGTCAGTCATGTGACTGGTGCGAGAACTAAAACAGTTTATTTTTCTTTAAAATCAAAATAGAGGAATATTTTTAAATTCAATTCGAAATGCTTTTGAAAATGTAACTACCATAAGACCTCCCACCACACACACAATGCAAACGCAGACTTGGAGGAGATTTCTTCTTATGTTAGTCAAAGATGCTTACTACGCAAAATCAAATCATTTTTGATATTATTATTAGTGCATAGTGTAGAAAACATTTCAAAAGTAGAATATAAATCTTAGCCAGCATAGGTACCATTATATTATGCCTACTAATAGCTACCATATTAAATGGCAGGTTCTACAACTAAAACCGTACAAGATCGTATTGTTTCTTTGGATTTCCAACGAATGGTCAGGCCAAGGAACTTCCCATTGCCACATGAGAATGCCTCCGGATGGACATCCCCGAGAACCAAACCGGATCTCTACCAACACAAGGCCGGGTTACTCCTAACTGAGTAACAACTGACCGAATATGCCATCCCCCGGTCCTTTGGGACCTTTATCACCGAGCGCTCGTAATCAATTCACACAATCATAAAGTGTTTTCAACATGAGTAAGTATCTGGGCTCCATACCATGATACCACCCTTTTCCAGAAGGAAATGCACATATCCTAAAGGGCGCTACCCCTCATAACCTTGCTGCTTCTTTCCTGTTTTGACCATTCCGGGGTGTGAGGCTCGACGAAGTCTCGTCCACAAAAACATACTTTATACAGAAGCCATGCTTTGGGTCAACAAATGATCATAGAAATGATCACCAAGATAGACGATCAAATAAATGATCCTATCACAAATAATCAACACAATGATCATTTCACAGTAACACTCAGTATGTCACATTACCAAACTGGGAATATATTGCTGATAACTTCAACTATATATCCTCTGAGCTCGTACGTCTCAAAGAAGGGTGTTAAGCTAAGAGAATAAATTCTCCGCCACCACAGAAATATATTTGAAAGAAATCGGCTTTATATCTCAACTTGTAATGTCAGACACACAATCCATATAAGTCTGTTCCGGGATCGAACAGAACCGAAGGCACTTACAAAGAAGTCCTTGCAATCCGAATAATCGCTAATCACGTTCGGATTTCCCATCACTTATGGAGATCTCTATACCGGGGATCAGCCAGTGCAGAGACAATCAACAAGAAACCCTTACGTTTTCGAAAATATCCGGTCTTCAACACCGTTCTTCGAATGCAATTCATAACGTCGTATCACATATTCGGAATGGGTTATACGACCCCAAGGTCCTTTCCCGGTTAACCCGAATAGTGAGCGCTTATTTTAAAAAAATAAGTGTGGCATTCAATTTCAAGCAAATTCACAACAAATACCTATTCAAAGGTAAATATCGATAGTCGGTTATTGAACTATCAATAGATATGCCAACATCACCAGAATCCAAATAATTTTCCAAATTATTTATTTCCTAAAAATATCTTTACAAGATGTATATTTTCCATTCTTCAAAAATAAATCAATATTTATTTTTAAACCCAATTTCCCAATTTCATTTATAAATTCTATATTGAATTTACATTCCAAAATATTTATGAATATACGATTTTCATTCGTTTTCAAATATTCATTTTCAATTTATCTTCAAAAAGATAAATTCAAAATATTCACTTAATATTGGAAAAACATTTCCATACTTATTTATTTATAAGTAATTCACAAGCCTTTTTATTTTCTACACTTAGAAAATATTTAATATACTCTAATCGAAATTAAGTATATATTTCATTCTTTAAGGAAATCATTCACTTAACCATATTTATTTGGGCCAAAACGAATGTTGCGTAAAACATCGTTACGACAACCCAAAATCACTAGTATAGGGATTCAAAATTAAAATAGATATATAAATCTCAATACTATACAAAACATTTCCTTTCGGAAATCATCCATTATAACAACAGTGTTATAATCTACTATTTCCTTTTATTCCTCGAAAACATCTATTTCAACAATAAATGTTGAAATCTATGGTTTCGAATCTCAACATATTTTAAAACATCTTTAGATCGTTTTAATTCTATTTAAAACATCACATTCTAATTAGTTTCTTTAACATAATATTCACTATTCAAAAACGTGAATATACCTTGTTAATAAATTTCATCACTTCTATTCATTTTATTTTAAAGGATTATTCACTGTTCAAAAACGTGAATATAACTCCATAAGTAAATTATAACAATTTACTTATTAAAAATAAGTAGTTTGTGGATTTATAAAACAATGTTTATAAATTCTATTTCTATTTATTTTATAACAACTTCCTTTTATAAATTTCCTTTATAAATCTATTCAATTTCATATCTCAATGATATACTAAAATTTCATATTATAAGTTAAATACTTATAATTTATTTGTTTATAAAATCGTTCCTTTAGACTTTATAAATTTATAAATCTTATAACTTATAAGATTCATTTATTTATCCAGATTCCATTCCTTTAATAACTTTATGAATTTTATTTTATTTTCCTTTACAAATTTTTATAAACTTACTGTTTATAAAAATTCTATTTATAACCTCATCGTTATAATCCCATAAATTTCATTCATTTGTGAAATTCATTCACAATCCTTTCTAACACTTATAAAAGCTTGTTTTATAATTCTAATATTTTAATTTATAAATATCAATTTATAAATCTTTTAATATAAAACAATTTATATTATTCTTTTGAAACATCTTCAAAGTCCTTTAAAATTTCATCACTTTGATTTATAAAATAATCAAATTTCATAAATCCTATTTTTAAACTTTTTATAATAGATTCAAAAATCTCAGTTTAAACTATTTTATAAAATCATCAATCCCATATTTTCTCAAAAATCAATTCTTTCTATATTTCTCAAAAATAATAATTCTATAACATTTAAAATTATAACGTTTATTTATTTAGAATGAATAAATTCCAAAAATATTTTATAAACGTATATTTCCAAAAATTATTTTAGAATCCCTTAAAAATCAAAATCATTATTTTTAAACTTTCAAAATTGGATCCGATGATGCAACACATCAAATAGTCAATCACGACTTTCAAACATCATATATCATCCATGATAAACAATCAAACATCACAATATATGAAATCAAATAAATATTTGTGAGGAATCCAGTTGGATCCCTCCAACCTGTTTCCCTTCATCCACAGACATTAGCACAATACCATTCCGTTTCAAGACGGAATATCGCGGTATATGGGATTTTATAAAATATATCCGCTTACTAACGGCGCATAGGGTCTCATCCGCTAAAAGAAAATGCGGGAAATCAATCAACTGCAATATATACATATTCCAATATATATATATTGCTATATATATCATATAATACCAATTCCACTTCGAGGTGGAATATCGCGGTATATGGGTGTAATAAATAACCTCCGCTTACTAACGGCGTATAGGGTCTATTCACATCCAATATATATATATATATATATATAACAATCATCATTCAATCATTCAAACAACACAGTCAAACAATTTTAAATCTAACTATTTAAAATTTAAATAAACAGCAAAAATTCCTTTTGAGTGAGAAGTTCTCACCTTTATTTCCGTTTGCAATCCACTTCCAATTCAACTTGTTTTCTTCATTTATACCTTGTATAAATATTTACACAATTTATTAATATTCGAATAAATCGAATAACAAATTTTCATTTGATAATTTCGATTGATTGGTGATTTGATTTTAATAGTTAAATTAATTGATGGTTTTATTTAAACCAATTTCTTCTTTAAAATTTTATTTAACTAAAATTTAAATTTAAACTAAATTTATTTTCAATATTTATTTCCCAACTAACGAATTAAATTTCTTTTTACTTACCAAAATTATATTTTTAACTAATTTCCCCTTTAAAAAATAAATTTGGCAACTAAATAATTGAAATAAACTTATTAACCCCATAAGTTATCTTAATAAATTAATTTTAGTAAAAGAAATAATTGAACAAGTCAATTTCTATAATTTAATTTAATTAACTCGAAAAGTTATTTTAAACTAATTTTCCTTTTTAATAAATTAAATCAACTAATTATTTTGGTTTTAACTATTAAATTTGTTATAAATAAATTTTTCCTTTTAAATAGAATATTCGAACTAAGTGAAAAATCACTTACCCTTCAATAACTTAATTAATTTATTTCTTTATTTAACTTAAAAATCAAATTTCCTTAAATAAATCATTTTATCATCAAATTTGAATTCTTAATAAATTTTCTTTAATAAATTTATTTAAATAAAAATTTAATTTAAGAACTAAATTTTTCTTTGATACTTTCATTTACTGTATATAAACATTATACGATTTATAAATATTTGAACTAGACGAAAATTTAATTTCTCATTTATATAAATTTAGTTAACTAACAATTTTCACTTTAAGCTTTATAAATTCTACTTTTATTTTCCTTTACAAATTTTATATATATATATATATATATATATACCAAATATAATTTTGCTGTTTACTGCATATAATTTTTTTCTCTGTTCACTGTATATTTTTTTTCTCAACCTATATTTATACATATAATTTAAATTAGATTCAAATTTGGGAATAAGTCATTGCGTACCTCACTGTAGTTCGAATTGAACGAGCCCTAGCTCGCGGCCCACCATCGAATCGCGTCGCCGTGCCATCGATCGACTCGCCTCCCACTGCGAAACATGCCTACACCGCATCGCTCTCAAAATCAATCGCACCTCCCCACGACCCCTGGTTCAACAACGCCCCCACCAGCCCCATCGCGATTGACTCCATCGCGACATGGCCCCACGCACGTGAGCACGCCACCGCCAGCGGCGCCCCATGCCCAAACCTCGAGCTTGCCTCTTACCCAAGTCGCGACGCCAAAACCCCACGTCGCCGCGCCTTGTCGCCTCCAGGTCGCAACCCACAACCCCCACAATGCACGACATACGACCCCCATCTCTTCACGAAATCGCGCGCATCCCCAGGTCGAGCGCCACCGCGACATCGTGCTCGCGCGCCTCTATCGCTCGCGCGATTGGATTTAGGGCTTCGGCCTCCATTTTTTTTTCTTTATTTTCTGCGGCCATTAATTGAATTTGCTTTGATTCGTGAATTGAAGAAGGAAAGTGAAGGAGAGGGATATTTAAAATCAACTGAGGCATGTTCGGCCATGCCCACACGATTTGGTATCGTGATTTTAGGCATGATATTAGGGATAACGTGGTATCGTTTGATTAATTAAAATATTAATTTCAATTTGAATTCGATTTTATCTCAACGCGTTTATATGTCGTGTGCTCACATATAAACTCCAAAAAATACGAAATTTGAAATCCGGCAATAATTCAATATTACGGACCCAATGGAACTGGTTTCGTCGAATTCCGAGACTGTGCCTCGGACGGCTATTTTAAATATCGATTTAAACGATTTAATTTCAAAACCGAACAATTCACTTTCTATTTCAATTCTGAAGCTTCTATAATCTTCAGTATTATCAATATGAATTTGACAAGCCTTTGAAATATTTTTAATTCGGCTTAAAATCAAAGATTTAAATTTTTATTCAACTTTCAATAGATTAAATTCTAAAATCTAATCGCTAAATTCAAAGCTATATTGAAAATTCAACCCAAACCGTCATTCAAATATTTATAATTAACTAAATATTTGCAAATTAAATTATTCAAAATCCTGGGTCGTTACAATTTGGGAGGCCGTAGAGCCATTTTGTAGTTGTACCGAGCTAGCCGCGCAAAGGAGACGCTGGCAAAAATTTTCGGGAATTTAAGGAGTTAGAAAAAATTTGAGAAAATTTTTGGTAATTCAAAATTTGGTTTTAAATTGAAAGTAGAATGGTTAAACCAATAGTATGGTTTTAAACTATGGAGAAGTTTGAAAGGTTAATGAGAATAATAATGAGTCTTTTATAAGAAGATAGTTGGTGCGATGTTGAATTGTTAGAAACCGTTTGGTTTAGGGAAATAATAAACGGGTATTGGACCATTCTTCCTAATTAGTAATTTCGGTGACGAAATTCTTTTAAGGGGGGAGGAATGTGACGACCCAGAATTTTCAAGCATTTAAAACCGGGATATTTAATTGATTTTAAGTATTCAATAGAGCAATTTTAACTTGAATTACAAATATCACAATTTATTTGATAATTTAGGTATTGAATTAAATAATTTAAAGTTGGGTAAAATGTTAAACCTGGAGTTTTAAGCATGTTAAAAATAATTTGAAGGCTTATTAAATTTATATTGATAACACTGAAGACAATAGAAGCGTTAAAATTGAAATTAACAGTGATCTGCTCAATCTTGAAATTTAATATCGTTTAAATTGAATTTAAAAATAGCCTTCCGAGGCACAGTCTCGGAATTTGACGAAACCAGTTCCATCTGGTCCGTAATATTGAATTATTATCGGATTTCAAATTTCGTATTGTTTGGAGTTGTTATGTGAGCCTGCGATACATAAACACGTTGATAATTTAATAAATTTTAATTGATCAAATCGTTGTCCTGTATTTAAGTGATTGATTAGCAAACCTTCCTCTGGAAGATTCAGAAAAAAAAAAAATATATAATAATATGGCTTCGTGTGTAAGCTAATGAACGAAGGGGTATAGCTTGTCCCTCGGCTAATCTTCACGTTGAAAAGAAATAGGGCCGAGCCTTTCGTTCCATATCGATCTCAATAAAAAAATAATAATATAATTATTCGATCGTTCAAAATGGCTGAATAGGGAGAGGAATCACGTCATCTACATCGAATCAAACCTAAATCATAGAAGCTCGTGCACGCGCGCGCGTAGGGGACAACGCCGACTCGAAGTCGCGATTCGAGGAATAAGGGTTTCGAGGTTCGCGATCTGGTGTTGCAAGCAGCTTCGCGATCGAAGCGAGTGGCGCTGGGCTAAGGGATTGGTCGCGGGCGTGATGGAAGGGGAAGCGCGAGTGGTGGCGTTGCCGTAGTTGTACGTTCGGCAAGGCGACATCGATTACAGGGGAGATTCGCGAGTGAGCGACGCGCGCGTGGAAGGGAGGCGTTCACTTTCGAGCACGATGGCTAGGGTTACGCGATTTCGTTCGATTGGATCTGAGGGTTGGTGGTTTGCCGATAGCAGAACTGTCTTGGTTGGGGGTTTGCTGATAGCAGTAAGGTAAATTTTTATAGCTTAATTTAAATTAATTTAAATTAAGGTTAAGGAATTCAGAAGTTTAAAAATAATATATATATATATATATATATATAAGAATTTACAGTGTGGTATTTCGATTTTTATTTTAGTTTAAATAATGGTTATTGAGACAGTATAACTTAATAGAAATTTTTTTTTTTAGGTTAAGATTTTTATTTAAATAATTGACAGTAAACAGATAACATTAACATATAGAAGATTTTTATGAATATATACAGTATATATATATATAGATATGTAAATTTATATTTTTAAACCCTATATAGTTTATTTTGGAGATAAAATATATACACACACATTTTTAACTTGCTAGATATTATTTAAAAATAAAATAAAAATGCTTAACTAACTTATTTAGATTATTTTTAGTTACTAACAGATCTTAAAGAGGGAATTTAATTTAAACAAAATAATTAGTTAATTAAATTTACTGAATGGTAGTTGATTTTTTTCAATTGGTTAAATGTTGTAGAATTTATTATAAGAGGAAAATTAGTTGAAAATAAAATTGTTAGTATAAATTAAATTTATTAACGATAATTGATTGTTCGAATATTAATAAAACCATTTAATATTTATTCAAGGTCAAAAGTCGAGAAACCAAGGCAATATTGAAGTGAATTGCAAATTATAGGTCAAAGGTGAGTTAATCTCACTCAGTTAAATTTAAATTTAAATGATTAAATTTAAATAATTGTTTGAAATGGTTGAATTGATTTATTGTGCTGTAGTGTGGTATATATTTGGAATTGGCATTTTATATTGTGCTAACGTCTGTGGATGCAGGGAAAACAAGTTAGAGGGATCCAACTGGACCCCTCAACTTTATTTAACTATTTAATATTCTCTGTTTTGAATATTTGATATCCTGTAATGAAGTATGTGGAAATATTGAATGCTATGGCTTGATTGTTATAATCGGGCAATAATGAATTACCAAATATATAATTTGAGTTTAGGAATGAAAATAAAAAAAGTGAAATTGTAAGAAAAATAATTATAGAAAAGTTGAATAAATTTATGAATGAACTGGAAAGGAAATAAAGTGACTTTAAAATTTTAATAAATAAATCTTGAGTATGGGAAGGAAAATTTAAATAAACAGAGAGTTAATGAAAACTTAAATTTCAATGTTATTGTTTAAAAGAACAAAACATTTATTTTAAATTTAGGATTTAAATTATTTAAGAAAAATAAAGAAGAAATTGGGAATAACCTGAAATTTGTATATTTCAGCTAAAGGATTTAAAATCAAACTGAAAATAATAACAAAGTCCATAATTAATGAATTTTGAAATGAACTGATAAGTAAAGAAATTTATTTCAAATGGAATAAATTGGGAATCAATTTGGAAAATTTATTTAAGTGATTGAGATTGGAAATTTCTCTCTGAATAACCAAGTACGTTTTCAAAGTAAATTTTTAAATATAAATTAAAAGTTTAAAGTTGATTTAAGAAGTATGTTTCGAAAAATTTACTATTTCTAAATATTTAAATTCTAAAGTAAGTATTTTCTTTTAATCTATTATAAAAATAATTATTTTAATCTATTATAGCAATAATTATTTAAAGAGTGACTTAGTATTTTATTTTTTAAAAGTGAAATCTAGTTTTATATCTTATTTTGTAACATTATTTTCAAATATTCATATAGTATGTATTTTTAACAAATCATTGAAGTAGTTTTAACTTAAATGTTATAAAGAATATTTCTAAGTAAAGTGTTTTAAATTATTTAAAAAAAATCTAGTTTGTGCTTGGTGATTTCAGAGGAGATAGAAAATATTTGGGAAAGTTTATTCTTAAAAGAAAGATGGTTTTGAAATTGTTTTCAAAGGATTGAAAATAGAAATATATCTTGTGAAGATATTTTTGGGATTAATAAATAATGTGGAAAATTATTGGTTGATGGTTGTTTGTGAATGTTAATTGATAGTTAAATAACCGACTATCAATATTGGCCAAATACGTTGATCGTTTCGAAGAGACCGGGATCGAGATTTATTTCTCGAAAACCACTTCGATCCGGTTTGTACGTTTCGTGTAAACGATTTTGGATTCGAAGATGGAGCAGTGAAGTGCAAGGGCTAGTCGCTACTAATCCCGAGGATATTTCCAAAATGGATGTAGTAGGAATAGTGCCTTCGGTTCCGTTCGAACCCGGGACGGACTTGTATGGATGAATGCTTGCAAAACATCGTCAGGTGGACGATGGGCATTCTAAGGGATATGTTCTATAAAAGGTAACGCTTAGCCTCAAGCCTCATCAAATGGGAATGACTGAAAATCAGAGGTTATGCAGCAAGGCTAGGTGGGTAGCACCCAAGCAGGGTGAGGTCATTCCAGTCTAGATGTCCCTTTTTATTTCGGCTTAGTGGGCGTTTGCTGATCCCAACCGCGGAGTGATCTCACTCGGGATTATCCAGTAAGGGGTAGTCCCGGCCTTGTGTTGCAGGGGAGCGGGCGTACTCCTCGGTACGGTGATCTAGGCCCCGTACTGTGACAGGTGGTACCCCAGTGCCTAGTCATTTGTTGGAAATCCATTCTCCCTACGAGCCTTGTACGAGTTTTGTTTGTATTACCCACTATGTGGCTAGTAGCTGGAATTTAATCATGTAACAATTTCGGCTATTTTATAAGTATTTGTATGTAGACCCTATTAAATATCAGAGGAGTTCTATAAAAATTGTTTTAGCTATCGTAAGGTAAAAACCCGACATGTTTATTTGTGGCGTGGTCTTACGAGATGTTTTTGTTTCAAAGGATTTTTGAAACTTTAATAATCAATTGGGTGTGATTTTCTCACGCTGGTATTCCAGACTGACTCGGGTGTTATTTAACTATAATGCTCGGGTCAGACCGAGTATTATAGGATACAGGTTTTGATGCTGTGGAGCTCAGGAGACGAGCTGGATGACGTCACGTACTCTCGTACTTATTCATATATATATTCCGCTGTGTTGAGTTGTTGTGTATCCATTTGTATGATATTGATGTTGAGCTGTGATTGATGACTCTGATGATGTAATATATAGACAGAGATATTTGATGTTTGAGTAAAGAGTATTTATTATCTATTATATTTTATTCCGCTGCGATGGTTAGATTCTGTTATTGTTTTCTATTTTCTTCTTCTACCTCTTCTTCTTTAACCCAAATGGTTCGTATTTCTGTGCAACTTGAGTTGATTGTTGTAGGATAGTGTTAATTCAAGGGGTACGGATTTGCGGTTCGTTACAGCTTCCAACAAATATGAGAGGCATGGACTGCAAAAAAAGGATAATCGTATAAAAAACAACATACGTAAATATGGTATGAATATTTATCAACTTATTTTGATTGCCCACACGATTGCGCCTTCTGCATAAAATCTTGAAATCTTTCTTTCACTCCACTTCAATAATTTCTTTGTTATTCTTATAATCATTCCACGCCCCTCCCCCTCTCTTTTTTCTATCTTTTTATTTTCCATGCTTGTATACTATAATATACCCTATTAAATAACCTATTTCATTGTAAACTTATAAAATGCAAGTCATATATATATATTCAACAACAGCTGACCTATATTTGATCAACAGAGAGCACGAGCTAGCTAAGCAAGGAGGAGAATCCGCTAGGTGACATTGAAGTCTCGACTATGGTTCAGGCGAAGTGAAGAGCAATGAGCTCGGTTGCTGTCGGCCATGGTAGTGAAGTGGTGGAGTCTGGGTTGTGAGATGGCAGTGGTGATCAGTGCATGGTTCGGTTTCGGTTGATGGAAGGTGACGCGGGTGTGCTGGGAACGAGCAGCGGCGGGTCTGTTAGGGCGGAGGTTGATGAGCGGAGGATCTGAATGTGGTAGGTGGTGGTTATTAGGTGTGTGGTCGGGTTTGGGTTCGAGGCCACGGCCACAGGAGAGGAGCAAATGGGTGGAGGGCGGTGACATTTGTGGACGAGGTGGGGTTATGGCGAAATAGTGTAAAGGTTTGGAGATGAGGCCGTGTTCGGTAGGGAAAAGCTGCGGGGGAGGTGAAGCGGGTAGGAGCTTGAATAAATATGAACATTGCTTTGTGTATATTTCCAATGGCAGAACAATTGGGTGGAAGAGGAGAGCAAATAGCAATTGAGTTCAAGAATGTATAAAAGCAAACAAACATGTCTTTTGTTTGAATTGGTGGGAACCGAGAAAAATAAAAAAAAAAATTCAAGAATAGCAATGATCAATATTAACTTATCGAGAATAGTGAAAAGCTGAAGACATTAATTGTTGATAGCTGTTGGTTTGCACGGTTTCAAATTTTGAAAGTAATGACAATCGGAAAGGCTGCAATTTGTAGTAACAATACGGTGTACCGTTATACCGTTTCTTCGCGTACCGGGCCTCAAAACACGAAAAAAAATATACCGCAGAGATCAGCACGACGAGACGATCAAAACGGTATACAGATATCAGTGGTATGATTAAATTATAAAATTTCGAATTTTCTACTATCGGAAAATGCAAGTAAAACGTAGAAAAATAAGATCAACGGAGCTAAAGAAATCCTAATTTGGAAAAACGAAAAATGACATCTTGCTCAGAAGATGATTCAGAATTTTTCTATGTAAAAATATTTAGGTTTCGAAAACATTTTATTTTCATTGATTTTTAACTGATTAAATTGAAATAAAGTTGCACACGAAAATAAACTTCCGTATTTTTGGACGAAAATTTACAAGCTGCTATGTTTAACTAGACGCATTCCAAGTATCAATTTATATTTCAAAATTTTATCGTTTAAAATTCCACAAAATTTCAATTAATAACGTTATTAAAACTAGTTAAATTTACGGGTTGTTACAGAAATAAAAATATTATCAATTTATATGGGAGCGAATGTAGAAATTTGATGTATCAATGGTAATTAAAATTTATAATTTAAAATTTATATTGCAATTAATTGAAATAGTGTAAATTGGCATACTTGGTTTTAAGTTTAATACAAGAGATAAATGGGATTGTTGAATTAGTGATTTACCAAATAAAAATATTAACTAGAAGGGAATTCAAATTTATATAATAATGGAAAGTGTAAATTTGTTGCATTTGGGTATAAAATTAAAATATAAGTAAATGAAAGTAGTGAAAAGATTATACTCGGATGTAATTGTATATGAGAAATAAAGGAAAGTATTAAAATGATTTATGTAATAAAACATTGTTAACAGTATTTGATTGTAAATTAAGGAAACGGGTTAATGCAAATTAATATTTAATGAACTTGAATGAACGTTACAATTTAATTAAAATTCAAATATTATTGCTTAGCTATAAATAGAATATAATAAAAACAAGTTCAATCAATGTTAGAAACGAAATTTTAATGTTCGTTGTTGATAATAAACCTTACTTTAATGATTATTAGTATAGTAAGGGAATTGTAAATGAAAATTAAATAGAAACATAAGTTTATTTTAAGGTAGTAATTGATAAATTGGAAAGATAGTTCATAGTATGTTAATTGATGAATTAATACGCAATGTATGTAGAGTAATAAGTTGGTTTAAGGATGAAATTAAAAATTCATTTATTGGTTTTAAACCCTTAATTAATGCATTTAATTGATAGAAGTACATTTAGGAATATAATATTGATTCAAATTAAGTGGTATATAGGCGTATATTAATGTCATGAAATAAAAATTTAGCGTATATGGAATTTTAAATCCGGATCGATAAGTAACAAACTTATGAATGCAATTAAAAGCAAATAGGTGGCAATTAATATAGATTGCTTGTTATTTAATATGTCAAATAAATTTTTGGTAATCGATTACAATAAATCTTAATTTAACATTTGGTTAATGTAAACTAAAGTAACAATTGATGTAATAAAGAATGGAAAGCCTATTAAATGGGATTATTGAAAATAAAATTGGTAATTTTTGAATTAGTGGAATTGGACGTAAGGATAGTAATTATTGTAATAATTAAAATGGGAGTCAATTAGAATTTAATGAACCTTAATGTATATTAATGAGAATTTAAGGCAATAGTCACCAGATATGAAGGAAATAGGATGAATTGAAATGTAGTTTATTCGTCAAACAATAAGTGACGTAATATAGGAATGAAATCAAAATAGATAAGTTTAATTGAGACTTTAATTTCAAAAAAAAAGTGTGAAATTGACCAAAATATAGTGAATGGAAATATGATTGTCAATAAATAAAGGATGAAATGAGAGCATTAATGTAATGAATGTAAAATAGATATTAACTATGATTATAGAAAGGTTTCATAGAGAATGGAAGGATTGAAATCAGGTTTAAAGCAATATATTGTAGGTAATTATAAATAACTGGATTTATTAAATTGAAAATAAATGAAATTAAAACGTCTAAATATCACGTTAATAGAGATTTAACTGAAATCCAAGAATATTAAAATAATAGATTTTGAACCCAATATTAAATCCATCTACTTAAAATTTATGGATGGAATAATCATTGATTTATTTAAGTTAATAGAAATTTTGGGAATTTAATTTATAATTTTGAATATAGTGAAACTGAAGATTTGACACTGCAATTGATAGATTTATCAACTTTAAATTGACATCTAAACTTGTTTAAAATTTCGTATAAATGATTAAGAATTACAAAGTGATAAAGATTATCAATTTCAGAATTTAAATGGGAAATTTGATTTAATTAATTTATTTTAAATTTATTTAATTAATATAAAAATAGCCATTTTGGCCACTGACTCGGATTTCGACGAAACAAGTTTCATCGGATCCGTAACAGTGAATTATTGTAGGATTTCAAGTTTTGTAGCGATTGGACTTGTCGTTTGATCGTACGGACTCGAAACGCCTTGAAATCGATAAATTGAAATCAATTTGAAATAATTTGATTTTGTCATAACTTCTCCATACGATGGAATTTGGACGTGAAACTTTTTCCATCGCGTTTAACATATTTTAAAACACCTATTTTGATATATGGGTTTACCCAATTTCGTTCCGGGGTTAGAACGGGCATTTTGGGCAATTTTGTCGTTAGCGCGTATTCAACCCGATCCATTTATTCTATTTCAACATTCTTTATAAATATCCCGCTATAAACCATAGCCTCCCTAAATTCTCATTTGTCTGTACATAAATTCATTGTATTCCTCCTCTTCCTCAATGGCAGACAAAATTATATATTTCCAGATCCAATTGCAATTTCAATCCAAAGCTAGAATTCCAAACTCCATAAAAAAATTCAAAAAATTATAGAATCGAAGATCTCAACGAATGGAACCTACGTCAAGTGCTCGTTTTGCGTAACAGTGCACGAGCAGAAATCGCGGTTAAAGGACACGAATCGCGAACCCTAACAATCGATTTGGGCGTTTTTGATTCTGGCAGCGATTTCTTTAATTGAAATATGGGTTTTGGAGAGAGAGTCTCGTGCTGGAGATTTGTGGTGGTCTCATGGCCTAGCACTACCGGTGGCGGTCTGAATTTGCGTTTTAGGGTTAGAGTTCTCAGTTTGAGCATGACGGTCGGCGAAGCTTGGGGCGATCGAACCGAGGGAAGGGGGTGCGCCTCAGTCAGGTGAGTTCGGCTAGGGTGGTGGTTGAGGCCCTAGTGACCTACGGCGATAGATATTTGTGGTCAACGGTGGGTTGTGTGGCGGCCGCGTGCGAACTAGGGGTTCTAGAATGAAGCTTCGTTTAAGGGCTGACGTGGCAAGGTTGTTTATTTATTTTGTTTTAATTTTTATTTAATTTTAACTCGTTATAACATCAATAACTTCTGCGTACGAACTCCATTTCACGCGCGAATTTTTTTTGTTAGGATCGTAATAAAATTCCGGACATTTTGACGTTGGTTTGGGCGGATTTGAAGACTGTCAAAATTTTTGGGTTTAAATTGGATTTAAATTCAATTTAAATCCAAAAGGTGAGTGTTTTAACCCACTCACAATTTCTAAACTTTCTTATGTTTGTTAAATTGATATATGATGTGATTTAAAATTTATTTACGCTTGTTTGGCATATTTTTTAAATCATCATCTCAGTTAATTTCATTCATTTAAATTAAACTGCTATTTAATTTATTCATTGCATATAAACTGCTAGTTAAATAGTTATTTAATTTATTTTTGAATTAAACTTCTATTTAATACCTGTTGTTTATTTTCCGTTATATATTGATGCTATTGATTTAATTGGATGATGATTGTGATAAATGGTTGATGGTTGATATTGAATGAATGAATGTTGTATTTTATATTGTTATAAACTGCAAGTTATTATGCATTTTCATTTCATTCGGGATTGCAGTTTGAAATGATATACAACTGCATTTTTTTATATTTTAAATTGCAGATTGAAATGATAAATATCCGTATCACTTGACCATAGGATAGAAAATTATATACAAGCACCGCGGTATATATATAAAACTATTTTGAAATTATTTTTCTATGGTTTTGGAAAGGAATATACTGTTTAATAAATATCAATTTTGATGTTATATAAATATTATTTTATATATATAGTTAAATTCTTGAATTTATGCTATGTATAAAACGGTCTAATAAAAGTGAGTTTAATAATGGAGTTGATGGTTTATATTATATGGGTAAGTACCTATTTAAGGTATTACATATATAGAGTTAAGTGACTTAAATGAAATTTAAGTTGGAAGATAAATATGAAATTGGTTTAAATTCAATTATTTAAGAAATAAGTAACCATTTCAAATCTAAATAATGGTAATTGAATTTGATATTTAAGGAATTTTCAAAAAATTAGTTTTGAAATGGTGGAACAGTTAAAGCTTTGAAATATATGAATTTAAATGGTTTATTTGGAGTTTTAAATCGGTATTTGGAATTTATTGTGAAATTAAAGAAGCTATTTTTATATAAAGTAATATAATATTTAAACCATTAAGTATTAAAAGTTATGTTTCAAAGCTATGGGTTTCAAGGTATATAGATTTGAAAGTGCTATGAATATGGGAAAAGGGTTATATTTTGAAATAAAAGGATATCATATTGATTTGGGTTTTAAAACGAAAATGATATCATAATTATATGGTTTGAAATGGATATTTTACTCTGGTTTTTAAAATATAAACTATTTAGAAAAGACCGCGGTGTTATATTAACGTTTGGTTGTTGAAGAGACGGGGATCGGAAGTTATCATACTCTCTGCCAACTCTGAAAACCACTTTAATAATCGTGTACGCGGTGGAGATTTCAGAATGAAGTAGGATGGCGGCGGCGTTTCCTTTGAGGTAAATACGTGGACCCGACTTCCGTGAGTTGGCATAAGGTGGCTAAAACAGGAGCGATTCTCGGGCCAAGGAGGTAGCCCCTCTTATCGGACACATCCCTTCGATATTATACTCTGACTTTTGGATTTATTCGGTGGCCACTTTTGATTTTTTTGATTTGGGGGTGTGGCTCGAGGTGGACGGTAGCTGCGGCTATGCGTTACCACCAGTACGGATAGCAATTGGTATATCTACCTTGGCATTGCCTAGTTGTGCCGTGTCACCTACCCTAGCGCGCCTTATACGATTTTGTTTTGTACCATACCTATGGAGTGCCCTCTGACGACGCCCAGTACGGAGGAGATTACGGTACTGTATAGACTATGGTAATATAAAAGTGTGTTAAGTTGGAAAATGTAAAGCCTTAACATTATTTCAGTATATTATACTTTACTTTAGACACTATTATAATAGCGTATATTACTACATAGTAGAAAGTTTAACGGATCCTTAGGAGGTGTGAATCCCGAGCACCTCTTAAGTTACTGCACTCATATTTATTTCTGTTGATTTAACTTACATAAGATCTTTTAGTTTTGACTTGAGTGTTTTTTCTTTTCAATTCGCTCGGGTCAGTCCAAGCATTTCAGGATCGAAGGCTTTATCTCTGGAGGACGAAGACGAAGATTTCAGTATTATTCATATTATATTGTTCCACTACACTATTGTATTCCACTGCATTATTGATATTCTATGGTATGTATAACTCTGATATATATTGTAAGTATAATTAAATATTTTGAAAAACAGCTTCATGAACTGTATATTTGATTATTACATTTTATCCTTTCGCTGTGAGATTCTGTTTGTTTTATTTCTTTCTTGTTTTTCTTATTTACCCCATATCAATCCGCCCTTCCGTATGGTTTGAATTGGCACGTGTGTCGATTTAAAGCGTGCGAAAAGGCGGGCCGTTACAAATTCTACAACATTTCCACTTATATTTAATTCACCACCAATCCCAGTTGAATTTTATTTATAACTCGTGTTCATTCCCAACTCCATTATTACCTCATAATCCAACTTCTATTTAACCAATTTAAATCTCGTTAACATATTCAATTAACCAATTTATTCCAAATTAGTTCACCCCCACTTCAATTCCATATTGGATTTTTATCTTCAAAAATTCATCTTATTATTTTACTTGAGTTGAATTTTTATTTTATAATTTAAGTTTGGATTTTTATTTCATTCTCCAAATACAAAACAATTTTATTTTAGCTTACTATTTTACTTCTCCATATTTTTCTCTTATAAGTCACACATTTATTTTTCACATTCCTATCCATTTTAAGCTTGAATATATTCGTTTTTCATTTTAACTCGAAATTGAACACTTATTTACAGCTAAAAATATTCTTAATCAATGGGTTGTCAATTTCCTTTATAAGCTATCGGAATATATTTATTCCAATATTCAATTTCATTTCAACTTACTTTTATTTATATAAGTAAGAATTTAATTTATTTAACATCTTCTATAACTCAATTGAATTTTATTTCAATTCAATTTGTTTACTTAACTTCCGTTAAATTAAGCATCATGCTATTCTCTTTAATCCACCAATTCACTTGGATTTAAATTAAGTAAAAACTTAATTTCATTTAGTATCATCCACATCTCAATTCATTTCATTTCAACTTAATTTAAATTCAATTATTAAACTTAAGTTAATCTCAACCCAATTTAATTTCTATTAAATTTTCCAATCCAATTCATTTACATTCTAAATTTAATTTACTTCACCAATTTGTTTATATTATTATTATTTTTCATCATTAGTTAAATTCCAAAAATTAAATTTTCAACTTAATCCAAGTTAAATCCTCATTTTTTTTAACTTCACTTTTAATTTTAATTTCAAAATTCAATCTCACACTTTCCTTGGTTATATAAGCCATTCTAAATCTTTATAATTTATTTGTCTATAATACTATCATCCAAACACTTTAATTATAAATAATAATTTGCAGAAAATTGTTTCTTTTTATATCAAAATATATTTTGGGTGAAACTATTTCATTCACCCCCTTTCGAAAACAATATTGTGTCGAATTGTTCTATTCAAGTGTTTAGAAACCCATTCAATACAGTTGTGCAGACTGTGCCGACGAAGGTTCATATGTCACTCAATAAATCAATCAGCACAATATAAAATCATTTTATATTCACTAACAAATACGCACTCATATCTATTAATACTCTCAAACTCATTCTAGAGTACTACTGACTCTATCTCTAATGAGTAATCCCCACCAGAGCCAATGTTCTCGCTTAATCTTTCAGCTCTGATACCAAATGTAAAGGCCCGCAAATCCGTACCCCTTTTGAGCTGACAAAATCCCATAACAATTCAGTCCAAAGTGGCACAAAAGTACGAGTCTTCGGGTTTAAAGAAGAAAAAGGTAGAAGAAGAAGAAATAAAAACAACATCAGAGTCTCACAATCGCAGCGGAACAAAATATAATATATAGTAACAGCTTTTAAATACAAAGAAATCTGTACTGTTTTATATATACATACCATCATCAGAGTACAACAAACATCCATCAGGGACAACTTAATACTTGTCCATACACGACGGAAATAATAGTCAAATACGGAACGACACTCTGTCATCCAGCTCGTCTCCTGAGCTCCTTAGCTTTTAACCTGATCCTGTTTAACTTGGTCTGACCCGAGTATCATATAAAACAACACCCGAGTCAGTCCGGAAGACCAGTGTGAGAAATCACACTCAATTGGATTATTATATTTTCAAAATCCTTTGAAAAACAAAAGCATCTCGTAAGACCACGCCATAAATAAACATGTCGGGTTTTTACCTTACGATAGCCAAAACATTTTTTTATCAAATCCGTCTAATACTATAATAATGTCTATAGAAAGTAAAATAGAATCTAGCTGAAATGCTTACATCTCACGTTTCAGCAATAGTTGGGCACAATCAAAACCGTACATGCGCTTATTGGAGATTGGATTTCATACAATGGCAGGGCTACCCAGGTACCGCCCGTCACAGTACCTGGTCTAGATCAGAGTACCGAGGATCACTCCCGACCCCCTACAACACAAAGCCTGGACTACCCCTTACTGGATAATCCCGAGTAAGATCATCCCGTGATTGGCGCGACCAACCACCCACTAAGCCGAAATAAAAAGGGACATCTAGACAGGGATAACCTCACCCTAATGGGTGCTACCCACCTAGCCTTGCTGCGCCTCCCCTGTTTTATCCATTCCCGGTTGATGAGGCTTGAGGCTAAGCGTTACCTTTCAAGAACGAGTCCCACTTAGAATGCTCATCGTCCTCCTGACGATATTCTGAAAGCATTCATCCATACAAGTTGTCCTGGGTCCGGACAAACCGAATCACTGTCTGCATCATCTTCACGGTCTTCATTCGTTATCGTTCAAACCGGATCAATATGGTTTTCGAATAATTAAACCTGATCTTGGACTCTTCGAAACGATCAACGCATTGGCCAATACTGATACTCGGTTATTTAACTATCAAATAATCATCCACAAGCAACCATCAAGTCTTAAATAATTTTCCTCAAATTATTTATCTCAAAATATCTACTTAATATATTCTCTTCATATTTCAACCCTTTTTAAACAGTTTTCAAACTCCTTTTATTTTCATGGAACCATTTAAATCTTTTTCCCATACTCGGAATATTTCTTTACTTCAATTTTATATTCAACTCTTGAAAACATTCGTTTATTTTCTTGTTTCTTTCTCAAAAATCAATATACACATTTACTTGTAAATTCTCAAACTCAAATGCTCCACTTTGCTTTGCGAACTTTATTTTG
This sequence comes from Allium cepa, assembly GCA_030765085.1. Taxonomy (NCBI): domain Eukaryota; kingdom Viridiplantae; phylum Streptophyta; class Magnoliopsida; order Asparagales; family Amaryllidaceae; genus Allium; species Allium cepa. Next base: position 563,353,851 of record CM060942.1, on the reverse strand, counting down.
CCTTTAGGAAACTCCTATCTTATACTTGGAAATTTATTTAAGTTTCCATAACCCCACTTATAAGATTTTTCTTCTAAATCTTACCCCATTTAATAAACTCGCTTATCATCTCAAGAGATTATAATTGGATTTTTAAAAATGTTTAGGAATATATATACAAGTAAAACTAACGATTTATTTTCAAAATATGGTTTAAGGTAAAACTAAATATAAATATTAAAATCATATCCAGTTATTGAAATTTTTTACAAAACTAATTTAGAAAACTAGAATTTATTTTAATAATTACTAAGCATTAAAATAACTATGCTGGAATATTCTAAATCTAGATAATAGTTCTATACAAATTACATAGTATAGTAATTTTAAAAAAATTCCCTTTTAAAACAAATTTATATTTTTTTTAGAAAATCCAATATTCATCCATAAATTACTCTTGATTTCTGTCTCAACGAACTATATTCTCATTTTTCACCTTCGGAAACATTCTACTATTTCCTTCCAAAACAAATTTTATACTCAATATAAATTCTCTTTATAATTTATCTCTTTACATATCTACTGATACCTATCTATCTCCTTTTTAACCCCGTTTATAAATTTATAACTTCCCCGAGTTTTTCATTTATTTATAAAAACAAATTTTATTCAAAAATTCCATCTTTAAAATTTTATTCTTCAATACAATCCCATTTTGTTCCTTAATAAAATTCCATTTCATTTCTTAATAAAATTCTTTATTTATTTCTTAATAAAATTTTGCTTTATTTCAAATCCATTCATCGATTCCAATATTTCTTCGAGTCTTTATATATATTTTAATTTTTCCCAAAACTCAACTTTAACCAATTTAAGTATAACCAAAGTAATAAATATTCTTTTATTTACTTAATTCTCAAATAGAAACAAATCCAAATTCTCAATAAATATATTTTCTATTCAAGTTCTATTTTAACTTCCTTCCATTAAATTATTTATAGTATTTACAAATTACCAAAATCCAACTTCCATGTTATTTAACACTTAATAATTCAATTCGCATGCAAATCCATATCAATTCATCCATCTTGTCATATGACAACATATATATAATCAATAAATATCTTTGAGGAATCCTGTTGGATGCCTCCAACCTGTTTTCCCTGCGTCCACGGATGTTAGCATAAAATAAAATACCAATTTCACTTCATGGTGAAATATCGCGGTATATGGGTTTATATAATATCATCCGCTATTATGCGGCGCATAGGGTCTCATCCGCTATATAATGCGGGAAAATCAATTATTCCAATATATATATACACTACTATATATAAAATATCATCCAGTGAATAAATTATTATAAATCAACCAAGCACATCCAACGATTTATTTGACGTTTAATTAACAAGGCATCCATATGAGTGAGAAAATCTCACATTTTCTTTTAAGTTGCAATCCTTTCCATTCTCGACCCGATTTCCCGACTGTTGACCTTATATAAACAATTATATGATTTTGTTAATATTCGAACAAATCGAACAATTAATTTCCGTTTAAATAAATTTATTTTTAATCTAATAATTTAATTTTAACTAATGATTTAATTTAAACAAATACTTAAAATTTTAAACTAATTCTCCTTTTAAACAGCTTTTAGTAATTAAAATAATTATACAAGTAAATTAACAAATAGATCACCCTAATTAAATTATTTTAAAATAAACTAGCAATGTTTAAAATGTAGAGGTATATATTTATTTTAGTTTCTTCTTTGTAACTACTTATACCAAAATGACTTATATTTATTTTAAAAATCTAATCTTTATATATTTTTTTTCAAAGTCCTATATGTATAAAATTTCTGTTTTACTGTACAAATTAAATATGCGTGTATAATAAAAATTTGCTTTCTATATAGATGTTTCTGTCTTGCCTAAATATATATATTTTTATTCTAAAGAAAATAAAGTTATTTTCCCAACATATATTTTTAAATTTAAAACAGAAAGGATTTTAACTTTATCGTAAAAATATTCTTCTTTGCATACACATATATTTAAATTAAACTAGGATTAATTTAAGATTTAAAACTATTTAACAGTAAATTTTTTTTAAAATTAAAACCCTAACTTACTGTCAACAAAATCTTAATTTTCAAATAAAAAGAGAGAAATACCTCACTGTGCACAGAAACCCTAGCCCAGCCTCTGATCAACGCGACTGCATCTACGACTTCACCCAAACAGACGTTGCGCGACCACCGCTGCGACCACCTCAAACGGTCGAGGATTCCTCGACTACTTCGCCTACGGTCTCTGATCAACGCGACCTCGAGTCAAGTCGCCACCTAACAGAATCAAACATCCCCAAATAACCACGGCCTTCACTCAGTCGCCGCACCGCTCCACATCAACGACGCGACCATCGAGATGAGTCGCCAATCCCCTCGAAGTCCCGATCAATCTCAGGCAACCTTGCGTACGATTGATTCGATCGCACGTCCCTTATTCGATTCGATTCCGAGTTAGGGTTTTTATCTATTTATTTTTTGCCAAATTCGAGCTTTGAGGAAGAAAGAAGGAAACGAAGGAAGACTTCGTAAATTAAAATATGGAGAGGGATTGTTTTCGCGATTATAAAGAAAAGAAGGCTGCCATTAATTGAATTTTATTTCTGATTGAAGAAAGAAATGAAAAGACATCGCGATTTAAAGAAAATGGGAAGCGTATGGAAGAAAATGAGCTACAGTGTTCTAATGGAACGGAAAAGTGGCCAATGGAAAAGAATTTCGACTGCGTTGGCTAAGGTATATATAAACATTAAATTCAAATTCAAATGTTTGATAAAAGCAACTTAAAGTCTCGACATCCTATCGAGGCGTGCCGCTAGACGTCTATAATGTTATACCCCTATCTTGAACGCAATAGAGAAGGTTTCGAGTGCTAATTCGATCGTATGGAGAAGATAGCTTTTTGGATCGACCATTAAAATTAATTCAATTAATTATTTTCTAGGCGTTTATATCTCGTACGATCATACAAAAACTCCGAAAGCTACGAAATTTGAAATCCTATAATAATTTAATATTACGGATCCAATGGAACTTGTTTCGTCGAATTCCGAGACTGTGCCTTGGAAGGCTATTTTTAAATATTAATTTAAACGATATATTTTTAAAATTGAACAAATCATTTCCAAATTCAATTTTAAAACTTTTATTACCTTTATTGTTATCGATATAGACTTTACAAGCCTTTAAAATATTTTTAACAAGTTTATAACTAAAGATTTTATATTTTATCCAATATCCAATTACTACTTTAAAAATTAATTTATTCAATAGATTGCTATATTTAAATTCTAAATCCTTTTTATTAAATAAAACCAAACCTTTCATATTAAAAATCAATTCATAGTTCAAATCAAATATTTAAATCCATTTTAAATGTCTCAAATTAACCGTTATAAAAATACGGGTCATTACAATTATAATATAATTTATTTGTCATTCATTTCGTGAAATGTTTATATGTCAAATGTTTTTGATAATTCATGGCAAATATTTTCTTGTCAAATATTTGCTATGTTTTTGTGGCAAATATTTGACATACCTGCGTTGTTTCATTTTATTCGATATATTTGTTTTCTTGTTATTTTGTTTGGTAAATTAGTATTATATATGCTTTCATTTACTTGTCCAACTTTTTTTGAATGGTTTGACATTTTTGTTGTATTGTATGATTTAAGTTGTTAAATACTAAAATGTCAAATATTTTCCATATTATTATGGAAAATATTTGACATACCTTTGATGTTGCAATTTTAATATTTTGTGCATTAATTTTGTATTTTGATTATGTGATAAACTATTTAATTTTATTTAGTTTTTTTTCGCTAGCTTTTGGGATTGTATCTTATGAAGATGAACATAATTGGCATTGGTTTTTGACATAGCTTTGGGAAACGTTATGTAATAATGATCGTTATTTCATTTTATGTATGATCGGCATTCTGGTCTTTTGCTTGCTGCTACTTAAATTTTTCCAGATTCAGCTTATGGTTCTTGTTATTATCATTTGAGGAATAATTTGAAGAGTTATTTAACAAAAAGGTGACCTCAAGGTAAAAGGAAATGAATTATTTCATTGTTTTATCAAATTGCAAATGCTGCTATAGTAGAAATATTTAATCAAGCTTTGACTGAGTTTAAAAGTGCCAGTTGGGCAGAAGTGGAAAATTTCTTGCATGGTTCGCCTTTTGAAAAGTTTTGCTAATGTTTTTGTTGGTAATCAATATGCGGAAATGAGTGTGAGGAAGTTTTAATCGATGGATTTTTATGGAAAGACATTTACCTATCATTGCATGTTTAGATAGAATTCGTTTGAAGCTCATGAAATCTATGTCTGATAGACGTGAATTTAGTAAAACTTGAAATAGTCAGTTGTTCCTTGTTGCAGGAAAGCTTTTAGGGGATTTATACCTTAAGGGTATCAAATGAAAAGTTACTAGATCAGCTATTGATGTTTATGAAGTTAAAATATCTCAATCATATCGTGTAGAATTGAGTATTCGGCGATATAGTTGAAACTTATGGCGGATTTATGGGTTTCCATGTGCTCATGCTATCAGATGCATTCTTAATTTTGATTTAGATGCTTGTTCCTATATCAAGGACTATTTCAAAGTGTCCTTTTTCCGAGCATCTTATTCTCATATGATTCATCCACTTGTTAATTTCCAAATGGAAGATGTGTTACCTAAAGATATTGAAGTTCATCCTCCAAAGAGAAGATGTGGTGTAAGAAGGCCTCCTTCCTATGAACGGATTAAGTCAACTGGTGAGGTGAATAAGTACAAACGTTGTAGTTTGTGTACGAAATTGGATCATAATAAAAGATCTTGTTTGTTAAGAAATGATGTGTTATTTATACATCATCGGCTTTCATTGTGAAGACTATTAATGTGATTTCATGCTTTGTTTTACCGAATCAAATGTTTTTACTTATTTGTTCGATTTGCAGTATAATTTACTTTGTTTTGTTAGTAACAGTTTGGAAATTAAAAGCCCAACAAATATTTGCCTATCAATCTAATAGTTGCTAGTGATTGGGATGTGTATTGTTAAACTTTGGAATTCATCTATAAAATTTGCATTCATAAGTATATGATTATGTTTTTTATCTGTTATAATTTGCATTCATATGATTCTTATTTTGTTCTATACCAGGCATATGTTAGCTGGGCAAATATTTGCCAAGCAAAATTTGCCCGTCAAATATTAGGATAGAAATATTTGCCCAAAAAATATTAGCCATTCAATTATTTGCTTAAAAATATTTGTTTTGCTTTTGCATTCCATACATACCCGTTCGGTGAGTATTTGCATTTCACAGTTCGCTCAGTTAAAACATATTTTTGGCACAAATTATTTTTCATATATACCTGATTAGGTTTGGTATTCGGTGGGCTTCTACATCCATATGTACCTGATTAGGTTTGACATTTGACCGGCTTTTGCTTCTATATGTACCCGATTAGGTTTGACATTCGGTTAGATTTTGTGTTCATACGTACCCGATTAGGTTTGGCATTCCGTTCGTTATTACATTCCATGGTTTGTTAGGTTAAACAATATCTCTTAGGTATAGATTGTTTTCATATGTACCCGATTAGGTTTGACATTCGGTTGGCTTTTGCATCCATACGTACCGGATAAGATTTGGCATTATGTTGGCTTTTGCATTCCATATGTACCTGATTAGATTTGGCATTCGGTTTGTTATTACATTCCATGGTTTGTTTGGTTAAACAATATATCTTGGGTAGAGATTGCTTTTATATATACCTGATTAGGTTTGGCATACGGTAGGCTTTTACATCCACATATACCCGATTAGGTTGCGTTATTACATTCCATAGTTTGCTCGATTGAACAATATATTTTGGGTATCGATCATTTTCATGTATACCTGATTAACTTTGACATTCTGTTGGGTTTTGCATCCATATATACCTAATTAGGTTTGGCATTTGGTTCGCTTTTGCATCCATGCATACTGGATTAGGTTTGAAATTCTGTTCACTTTTGCATCCATACCTACCCGATTAGGTTTGGCATTTGGTTCGTTATTGTATACTTAGATTTCTAGATTAAATAATATATCTTGGGAATAGATCATTTTCAAATTTACCCAATTAAGTTTGGCATTCAGTGGGCTTTTTCATCCATACGTATTCAGTTAGGATTGTCATTCGTTTCGCTTTTGCATCCATAAGTCCCAATTAGATTTGATATTCGGTTCGTTATTGCATTTTATCGTTTGCTCGGTTAAACAATATATCTTAGGTATAGATCGTTTTCATGTGTACCCAATTAGGTTAGGCATTCGATTTTCTTTTACTTATATATGTACCAGATTAGGTTACCCATTCAGTTCGCTTTTGCATCCATAGGTACCGATTAGGTTTGGACCTCGGTTCATTATTGCATTCCATGGTTTATTCGGTTAAACAATATATCTTAGGTATAGATCGTTTTCATGCGTACCTGATTAAGTTTGACATTCAGTTGGCTTTTGCATCCATACTTACCGGATTAGGTTTAGCATTATATTCGTTTTTGCATCTATACATACCCGATTAGGTTTGGCATTTGGTTCGTTATTGCATTCTATGGTTTACTCGGTTAAATAATATACTTGGGTATAGATCGCTTTCATGTGTACTCGATTAGTTTTGGCATTTAGTTGGCTTTTGTATCTATATGTACTTGATAAGTTTTGGCATTCAGTTTGCATATACATCCATACGTACTTGATTAGGTGTGGCATTCTGTTCGCTTTTGCATTTCATGGTTTGCTCGATTAAACAATATATCTTTGGTATAGATCGTTTTCATGTGTACCAAATTAGGATTGGCATTCGGTAGGCTTTTAAATCCATACATACCCGATCAGGTCTGGCATTAGTTTTTCTTTTGCATCCTTATATACCAATTAGGTTTGATATTCAGTTTGCATTTGCATTCCGTGGTTTGCTCGGTTAAATAATATATCTTGGGTATAGATTGTTTTGATGTGTACTTGGTTAGGTTTGGCATTCGGTTAGCTATTACATTCCATGGTTTGTTTGGTTAAAAGTGTATCTTGGGTATAGATCGGTTTCATGTGTACCGGATTAGGTTTCGAATTTGGTTGGCTTTTGCATCCATATGCACTTGTTCAAGTTTTACATTCGATTGGTATTCGCTTTCCATGGTTAGCTTGGTTAAACAATATATCTTAGGTAGATCAGTTTTGATATGTACCTGATTAGGTTTTGTATTCGATTAGCTTATGCATCGATTTTGATATGTACCTAAGTAGGTTTGGTATTCGGTTGGCTCATATATCCACATGTACTTAATTAGGTTTGGCATTTGGTAGGCTTTTACATCCATATTTACCAGACTAGGATTGGCATTCAGTAGTTTTTGTATTCCATTTTATAGTTGGTTAAACAATATATCTTGGTTATGTACCCATAGCCGAGCCAATGACTAAGTGTATGATCGAGCCAATGACCAAGTGCATGACCTACCGCATGACCGAGAGCATGACCGACTACATGACCGAGCCCTATGACCGAGCTCATGAATGATCCCTTGATCGAGTCCATGACCAATTGCATGACCGAGCTCATGACCGTACCCTTGATCGACCCTTTGATCGAGCCCCTGATCGAGACCATGACCTAGCTCTTGACTGAGCATTTGGTTGAACCCATTAATAATTCCTTGATCGAGCTTATGACCGAGCCTATAATCAAACCCTTGACTGAGCCCTTGATCGAGCGTATGACGCATATAACCAGGTCTAAACATAACCAAACCATAATCGAGTGCATAACCAAACCCATAACCGAGTCCATGACTGTGCTTATGACCGAGTCTATAACGTATTATATAAACAAGCACACAACGAAGCCCATAACCAATCATATGACCAAGCATTTAGTTAGCATTTGATAAGTTGTGTTAGAACCTAGAATTTTGATGTTTTGATTGTGACAACTATATAACTAAATATTATATGATCTAACCATACTTGCAGGAGAAGATTTTGCTATTACCCGAGAAATAATCCAACAATTTGCAAACCAGATTCCGGATTGAAGCTTCAGCAATATATTTGGTCTAAGGTCCGAGTTTAGTAGCAAATTTATGTTAAAATCTCTCTGAAGTGGTATATACATGACATGCAATTTAAAGTTTTCCAAAACAATGTTCATATAGAAAAGTTTTTCAAAACATAGTTCATATGCTAAATTTCAGAAAATTCTTTCATATGCCAGAAAACACATAATTCAACCGGCTGAATGGCTATGGTCAACCGACTAAATTTTGTGCATGTGCACAGTTTACTTTGAATATTCAGACAATTGACCTTGCATGTTCAACCAGCTGAATTGGGTCATTTTTGAACTGCTTTCTTCCTGCATCAGTTTTTAATCCATTCAGCTCGCTGATTCGTGTTATTCAGACGGTTGAATCTTCATAATGGCTATATTTTGAAAAGACACTTCAAATCAGCGAATAGAAACAAATATTGATTTAAGAATTGCTTCCATATTTTTTCATGGCTACCTTTCACGAACGATTGCAACTCTTAACCATAATAAATAGCTATGAAATCCATTTTTCTAATTACTAATATTCATTCTAATTCTCATTCTTATATTCTGAACTGGCTATCTAAACATTCAATACTTCATTCTAATCACTTATTCATTCAAGAAAACTTCATTATTGATTAAATAAACTTCTTATCTTCACGAATTACAAGATATACCAAAAAGGAGAAGATTATAGGAAGGGTGTACGTTATTGACTTATCGGTGCTATTTAAGAGCATACTCGGTCAAAAACAATTTTACTATTTATTATTTGAAGTCCTGTTCAGTTGCTCATGTGTTTGAAGTCCTATTCTGTTGCTTAAATGGTTGAGTCCTATTCAGTTGCTCTGGCGGTGTAATATTTGTTCCTCTAGGTTAAGTGGGGGTTGATAGTTGAATTCTAGAAGGAGTCTGGGATTAGACGTAGAACGAGAAATTCGAACAAGTATAAAAATTTCTGGTGTCATTTACTTTATAATTTTCTTTTTATATTGTAACGACCCGAAATTTTCGACCCTGAAAATTTAACGCTAATACGTTCACTGTAAAAGTACCAAGCAATCGAACGCCGAAAATTACAGATTGTTAGGGTAAAGAAGAAAGAGGTAGAAGAAGAACAGAAAACAAAAACACAGAATCTCACATTCATAGCAGATCAAAATATAATATCAAATAATAGCATTTATACAAAGAAAAGTAGTAATTGTCGGGTTACATTCAATATATCAGAGCACAACCATACACAAATAAACTGGATAGTTATAATTAACTTGTCCCAGACTACTATCCAGACAATCTCAGAATACACAACGGAATATATTCCATACGTTTCTGCCATCCATCTCGCCTCCTGAGCTCCAGAATGTACCAACCTGAAAAGCTGTAATACTCGGTCTGACCCGAGCATTACATCAAAGTAACACCCGGGTCAGGCTGGAAACCAGCATGAGGAAACCCATATAACTTGAAATACTAAGTTAAAAACTTATTTGAATTGCTTTGCCAAAAAAAACTTATTTGAATATCTAGGTAAATCGTTCCTTCTACGAGTTCTTAACTTTTTCTAGTCATTCACTTACTACCAAACAATATTGAAAAAAAAAGCAATTACTTAGTTCAAAATGGTCATGTTACTTAAATTATTCTATTCCAGCCTATTTGATTCTTAAATCAAATCCACAAAGAATTATTACAGATTACTAATCGAAGTGGTTTAGGGTATTTGCTAATACCCGACCTCGGTCTCTTCGAATCTAATGTCATTTTTTTTATCCAAGTTGTTTAAGTGAATTTAATTCAATTTCACATTTGCACAGTAATTCACCATCGTTAGATAACCCACATTATCCCAGTTCAACTCAAACATGTCATATCACAGTGTATCACAAATTATCAGACTAGATATCAATCCAAACATTCAGCACAACTCAATCATCCATAAGCAAGATCAATTTATCACCATTTCTAATTAATAAAATTTAATTACCAAATAAATTGAATTAATTACTTTTAGATCCTGCCTAATTAGCATTAATTATAAATCATTCATTATTACTTTAATTAGTTAGTTTTACCATCCTTTAAATTATCCACCTTAATTCATTATCCTTAATTACCTACATTAATTAATTCCTCTAATTAATCACACAAATTAATGATCTTTTAATTACATTAATTAATGAATTACCCTTTCATTAATTTCATTACGTAATTACTCTTTAATTACATTAATTAATTATCCTATAATAACTTAAGTTAATATAATTTACCCGTAATTACTTATACTAATTAATAACTTTTAATTAATCTCATTGATTTACTACTCATTAATTAATCAAGACCTTAATTAATTTTAAGTCAAACCATTATCTTAATTAACTACTTAATTTTCATTATTAAATTTCATTTGAAATCACATAGAAGTATAATTAAATAATTAACTTATTATATAATTATATTAAACCAAACAATTTAGAAAAACATTTGATTTATAATTTATACTTGAAACTTGTTTAATAATTAATTTTGAAACCTTGCTAACGTTTCTTTACTTTGAAAACCTTTCATTTCCTTGCTTTAACCCCCGGTTAAAACATCCTATCAAAAATACATGGGCCTAAGCTGGAAATTCCCGAGTTAATCTTTGAGCTTCACCTCCTCCAAAAAATCTCGAGTACGACTCGAAGCCACACCCTAACTTTCCCGAAGCCAAAACACTCAGCTACCAGATTCTACCCATACAAAGCTACAACCCAGATGTACATCTCGAACACGACAACGAGAAAGAGCATGATCGAACCCAACCTGGAACGAACCCATCACCCTAGAATCTCCCCTTGCTGCCACCTTCGGCCACCAGGAACATCGACACTCCAATCAATCCTTCGCCGAAGGCTCAAGCACCACTTCCCCCTCACTTCGATCATCTCCGGTGTGCCCACGATGCCACACGAACACTTGAAACTTCAATGACCAAACTTGGCTTCAAAGCCCTAGTTCGCCGTCGCCAGGTCACTCCGGCGATCAATAAAATTCTCGAATATTTTTCCAATGGTTCCCACCTCTCAAGCCTCCTCCAGCCTCGACCACGACTATCATCTCCTCCCCGATTGTCGATAATCGATGAAAGTACCAATACCGTTCAACTCATAATTGCTACCCGAATCCAAACCTAAAAATCTTGATAATGTTGTTAAAATTCGTCTTTTTTAAACACAAAATAGACAGTGTAATTGAATCTAGAAATTAGGGCTCTCGAATTTTAACATGCTTCTGATTTTTACTGTAAATTCCCAATTTCCAGATAAATTTCTTAGTTATTCTACTTGTTTTTATTTTTAAAATTTGTATTACATCAACACAAACAAATTTCTTTTAAACATCATATGCTAAAAGAGATCAGGGGAAAAGGAATTGATTTTTTTTTCAAAACCTGTAGATTTTGATCAAGGTATGTTTTCCTGTTACACAGATATACACACTAATTTTTTTCAAATATAGAGGCATGGGATCTTATTCTATATCCATACAAACCATTTTCATAACACGCATCAGGTACTTATCACATACAATCAAGATCTAGCAGATTTTAAAATTTTAAAATAAAAATGTTTGCTCACCTGGAACATGAAACAGAGAAGCTTATTGGAAAACTGGGGAATGTTTTGATCTTTAATCTGTACTTGATTGTTTATTGAGATGGTCTGATCTTGTTTTTAAATTGAAACTGATGTTTGAGTTGATCTTGGCTTTGATTTTGAAGTGCTTCAGGTTTTACAGCTTCAGGTTTTAAAATTTGAAAGAGAAGTTGTTGTTTGATTTGAACCTTGGCTTAATTTTAATTCGTTTCTTGGTTTTACTTGTTTTGATCTTTATCTCTGGTTTGTATTTCAGTTTTTAAGTTTTAGAAATTTTGCTCGGTTTTGGATTTTGAGACCATATGGGAAAAAATGAAGTGTATGGGTCAGATGTGTTTATATAACTTTGTTCATTTTTTTTTATTAAATTTAAAATGAAAAGAAAATTTAAAAGTATGTGAAACTTGTTATATTCGCATGATATTAATCTTTACAAATGTTAAAATAGTTTACACTTGTTAATTCTCATATTAAAATGCTTACACATGTAATTTTCATGTATTAAAGGTTTTAAATATATTTTTATATTATTATTTTCAATTTTTAATTAATGTATTTCTTGTTATAAATGTTACGCATGTATCTTTATATGTTTTAATATATTTCTTTTTATATTAATATATGATTTTATTTTTATATATGTTTTTTTATTAATTCATTTTCTATTATTTATACTTATATAACTTTTTAAAGAAAATGACTTTAAAATCTAATTATACTTTAATAGATAAACATATATATATATATATATATATATTATATTATAAATAGAAAACAAATTTTTATTAGTTTTAAAATATAGAGTATTTTAAAATATATATTTGTTAATTTACTATAAGATTTATCATTTCTAGATATTTATAATTCAATATTTATTATAGTTTCAAATCCATTTATATACATCCAAACATTTTAATTATCAGAATTTTATTTGTTTAACATACGAATCAGTATTTTAATCTTGTTATTATCAATTAACAGATGTCCAAAAATCTGGGTTATCACATTCCTCCCCCTTTAGAACTTTTCGTCCTCGAAAAGGAACGAAGCCAGAATTTATTAAAATGTTTACTATCAGTTAATTTACTCCTTGAACATCTTAAACTATAAACTCTTTTTATTAAAAAAGATTAAAATACTTTAAAAATCTACATAATATTATCGATATGGTTTATAACAATACTTTTTATAACTAGATGTCTCAAAAAGTCATTCCTTGTTCTTACAGAAATTCGGTCATACGTTGATCAGGCGTAGGACTGAAAATCTATAAGTACTTGGTAAACCCGTTTTCAACACCCAGTGAAAAAACTTGAAAAATATTTTGGTGAAAATATAGAAAATGTTTTTGAAAATATAGAAAATAATTTTTTAAAATATAGAGATAATTTTTCTGAGAATGCTTTGGAAATCATCATCCCCTCCATGGTCACAGTTAACCTGATGATTACATCGCCATCCCGGCAAAACCATAAATAATTGTAGGCACTCCGTGACCCTCGATTACGCCATGGAACCCGCCACATATCGCAGCTACACCCAGGTTATATCGCCACGACGACAAAAATCCATGTAACTGTAGGCATCAGCGCCCTCAAATTTCGCTGCCAAATGAAACTTCACCACTCCTACATAGACCGCAGACTATATTAGTCAAGTCCCAATGTAGCCTATAGGCACTCACTACCACATGACTTTCTCTATGTCTTATAGATCGTAGTCTATCGATGTTACGTTGCCATCACGGCAAAATCAAACGTAGACCGTTAACTCTCACGGCCACATGACTTCCGCTATGGTCCATAGTAGATCGCAGTGACATCGAATGATACTGTCATCACAGCATAACCCAAATGTCTCTATAGGCATCAGCGTCCTCAACTTTCACTACTCACACACACAATCCTCAGGAACTTCAGTTTGTTCGGGCTTCCTCCCAAGATCAAATTTAGAGCCTCCCCCCATAGGGCTCAAGGCAGAACCACTCCGTGGATCTCCTATGAAGTTCATTTCAATGGGAGCGCCTTTTTTCCCTGAGCCAATCTCAAAATATTTTATACTATACACTTATAGTATCTTCAAATCATACCCTTTATGATTCCCATAAAAATCTCATTTACACAAAATCGATATCTCAAATCGATAGTTCCAAACTTGGCTTTTCAAATTCTCAAAATTGATTTTTCCCAAAAATCAAAAGCCTTTCCAAAATCCATAAGTTCCAAAAACTTTTTTCAGAATAATTCTCATAAAATCATTTATATGTATATAGATATAGACATATATAATCTCGAAAAACCTTGGATCACTTCATACTTATATAAATTTCCTTTTTATACCAAATCTTTTCAAAAATCTTTTCTTCTGGCTATAGATTCAACAAGGAGAAATTTATCATGTATAACAAACATATATAACTTTATTTATACCAAATCAAATATTCAAGTTTGATTTTCCTTATAAATTTATTCACCATATCACTTACTTTTCATAAAGTGAATTTAAAAGATATCTAACTTCAACTTTTATTCATATATATTTCTCAAAATATACTTTTCTTTTCAAAAATCATTTCTCATTTCTTTCAAAATTTCAATATCAATTTCATTCAAGTATGTACGATGTACATATATCATCCGTACGCAGTATCAAATCTGATCGCTTTCTCGATCACACAATTCACATCCATACTAGTATCGTCCACCCGACTTCCTAATGCGGACTCATATCTGGTTTCCTGATCAGAAACGGTCATTCTCTTTGCATAGCCATAACTATGATAGAGAATTTCCAAAATCAAATCATAAATCCATCTCTAGGGTTCGCCATCGAAAATCGAGTGAAAAATCCCAACTGGGATCGATATACCATCTCAAAATTATGTACTCGAAATCTGGACCTAATCAAATCATTATGCGAATAGAATAATATACGTACATCTTACGTATTTATCTTCATTGATTATTAGCTAAATCAATTTTCTCTTACTTCACATTCACTTTGAATTCTATCAACTTATTTACAATTGCCTCCATTTCTATTTGGGTTATCACTTCAATAATAAACAGTTTGCACTCTGACTCCTTGAATTTAGAAAATAGCTTGAAAAGTTTGAACTAGATAAGTAGTTGTAAAATAGCAATAAAATAGTTAAGTAATTATAAAATAGTTGTAAAACAGTTAGTAGTTTGTAGAATAGTTATATAGTTGCAAAATAGCTATAAAATAGTAATTAGTTATAAGTAGTTGTAAAATAATGATTAGTTTCTAAAACAGATGTAAAATAGTAATTAATTTTCAAAATAATTGTAAAATAAGTATAGAATAGTTTGGATTTTAAAAGGAAAGGACATATAGTAAATAGCTTGAAAAATAGATTTAAAAAAGTTTAGTTTAAAACAATTTATTCGAGAATAATTTCAGAGTCAAACTGATTCAATTTCCCAATCTCCATTTTCAATCAATTTCCAATTTCCATTTCCATTTAAATTAATTCAATTCCAATTCAATTTGAATTAATTTCAATTCCTATTCCAAATTCAAATCAATTCCCATTTGAATTTAAACTTATTCAACTTCAATTTCACTTCCAATTAATTCAATTCATTAGAATTTATCTCAATTCCAACCTCAATTTTAAATCATCTCGAATTGTATAAATTCGAGTTAAATTTTTTAAATGGTTATTTAATCCTTTAAATCAAATCATCCTTTACTTAACTTAATCCAAGGTTCAAACAAGAGTTCAAAACTTTTTAGACAGTTTGATCTTCAAAATCCAAATTATCACCATCCTTATCTTCAAACTTTGAAACCATTCCTTAACAATTTCAATTTACAAGTTCATTTTGAACATTCAAATCTTAAGTTCAAAGTGATTACATTCCCATAATTTCAATTTTATTTCTAAAAATCAAAATTATTTCAATAGTTTCAATTTAAAGTTTTGTTTTCATTTTATTTCATTAATGGATATATATATATATATATATATATATATATATATATAAAATCTCAATCCACTTCTTAATTCAATTAAAATAATCCAATTCTCGGTATCATAGATTATTAATAATAATATGATGATATCAAGTTAATTCAAAGTAATTATATATCCAAAAATTTTAAATTATCCATCAATAACATCCATTATAAATTTTCAAAACTCAAACTTGTTTTGAGATCACACATAACTCCATTCAAACCAACTATTTAACTTTCCTAAGTTAAATCTCAATTCAATCCATTTAATCCAGTCAACTTTACCTAATTTGAATTCCCATTTCAAATTTTAAACTTCTTATTAATAATCTTCCCACTTATAAGTTTAAAAAAACTTATTTCACTTTGGGTTTTCTCAACACATTCCAAGGAAAAATTCAAAACTCAATACTTAGAGTTTATTTTAAATCATCTTTAATATTATGTATATCCCACATATATACATATTTATTTCCTTTGCATACCAAGTCATACTTTAAAATTTTAAACTATTCTTGGTTTTAATTTCAAAACAAATTCCTTTTAAAATTTCAAAACAACCCTTGTTTTAAAATAAGATTCCAACATTCAAAAATATTCCGAATAGCATTATTTATTATCTCCTCTAATACTTGAAATAATTTAAATTCATTCTAATTTACAAGTTATGCTTATCTAAATGTTTACTTCCTTAAAACATTCTATTTTGCTTTGTCAATGTTTATTAGAAAACAAACATCCCATTACTAAGATACAATGCCCATTTTATAATAGTTATCATATCTAGAAATCATACGCACCTTATATTCCATAATCATTTGCTGGAAAATCATATCAAGGTAACTTATTTCAATGTTTGGGAAAAAAATTCTCTAGGACTTTAAATTCAGTTTGAATCCATTTCTAGCTTATCTTATTTATTTAGTTTATATTATTCAATTAGAATTTGGATATATATATATATATATATATATATATATATATATACCATTTAAATTCTTATGATCTTATTCAATTTCAACAACCAATTATCTCAATAATAATTAGAAAAATTATTACTTAATATTTCAAAATATAAAATCATTTTTAAAACCATTTTTTTAAAATCATTATATAAGAAAATAACAAGTACGCTCTCATATATATACACTCAACTCATTCTAGGGTATTACTAACCCTATCCTTAATTAGCAAACCCACCAAAGCCAAGGTTCTCGCTCAACCTTCAGCTCTGGTATCAAAATGTAACGACTTGAAATTTTCGACTGAAAAATTCAAAACTAATACATTCACTGTAGAAGTGCCAAGCAATCGAACGCCGGAAATTCCAGATTGTTAGGATAAAGAAGAAAGAGGTAGAAGAAGAACATAAAACAAAAACATAGAATCTCACATTCGCAGCGGACAAAAATATAATATCAAATAATACCATTTATACAAAGAAAAGTAGTAATTGTCAGGTTACGTTCTATATATCAGAGTACAACCATACACAAATAAACTGGACAGTTATAATTAACTTGTCCCAGACTACTATCCAAACAATCTCAAAATACACAGCAAAATAAATTCCATACGTTCCTGCCATCCAGCTCGCCTCCTGAGCTCGAGAACGTTCCAACCTGAAAAGCTGTAATACTCGATCTGACCGAGCATTACATCAAAGTAACTCCCAGGTCAGGCTGGAAAACAGCGTGAGTAATCCCATATAAATTGAAATACTAAGTTAAAAACTTATTTGAATATCCGGGTAACTTGTACCTTCTACGAGTTCTTAACTTGTTCTAGTCATTCACTTAATATCAAACAATATGTAAAAAAAACTGTTACTTAGTTCAAAATGGTCATGTTACTTAAATTATTCTATTCCAGCCTATTTGATTCTAAAATCAAATCCATAAAGAATTATTGCAGATTACCAATCGAAGTGGTTTAGGGTATTTGCTAATACCCGACCTTGGTCTCTTCGAATCCAATGTCATTTTTTATCTAAGTTGTTTAAGTGAATTCAATTCAATTTCAAATTTACACAGTAATTCACCATCGTTGGATAACCCACATTATCCCAGTTCAACTCAAACATATCATATCATAATGTTTCACAAATTACAGACTAGATATGAATCCAAGCATTCAATACAACTCGATCATCCATAAGCAAGATCAATTTATCACTATATCTAATTAATTAAAT
The DNA here is from genome assembly GCA_030765085.1 of Allium cepa. Classification (NCBI taxonomy): domain Eukaryota; kingdom Viridiplantae; phylum Streptophyta; class Magnoliopsida; order Asparagales; family Amaryllidaceae; genus Allium; species Allium cepa. The sequence goes on along the minus strand of CM060942.1, from coordinate 563,335,905 downwards.
TTAATTACCAAATAAATTGAATTAATTACTTATAGATCCTGCCTAATTAGCATTAATTATAGACCATTCAATACTATTTTAATTAATTAATTTTATCATCCTTTAAATTATCCACATTAATTCATTATCTTCAATTAACTACATTAATTAATTCCTTTAATTAATCACGCAAATTAATGATCCTTTAATTACATTAATTAAGGAATTATCCTTTCATTAATTTCATTAAGTAATTACTATTTAATTACATTAATTAATTATCCTTTAATTACTGAAGTTAATTTAATTTACCCTTAATTACTTATATTAATTAATAACTTTTAATTAATCTCATTAATTTACTATTCAATTATTCAAGACCTTAATCAATTTTAAGATAAACCATTATCTTAACTAACTACTTAATTTTCATTATTAAATTTCATTTGAAGTCACATAGAAGTATAATTAAATAATTAATTTATTATATGATTATATTAAACCAAACAATTTAAATTTAAAAACATTTGATTTATAATTTATACTTGAAGCTTGTTTAATAATTAATTTTGAAACCTTGCTAATATTTCTTTACTTTGAAAACCTTTCATTTCCTTGCTTTCAAACTTATTAACAATTTTACCTATGCTTTAGCCCCTGGTTAAAACATCCTATCGAAAATACCCGGGCCCAAGCTGGAAATTCCCGAGTTAATCTTCGAGCTTCACTTCCTCTAGAAAATCTCGAGTACGACTCGACGCCACACCCTAACTTTCCTGAAGCCAAAACACTCAGCTACTAGATCCTAACCATACAAAGCTACAACCCAGATGTACATACACGCGTGCATGTGTACGATCGAACAGCGTTGCTCCGACCATCATCACCATCGCCAGATAGTCGACCTTGACCTCCCTACTCAATTCGACCACCAGAGCTTCCAATCGAACATGACAACGAGAAAGAGCATGATCGAACCCATCACCCTTGAACCTCCCCTTGTCGCCACCTTCGGCCACCAGGAACATCGACACTCCGACCAATCCTTCACCGAAGGCTCATGCACCACTTCCCCTCACTCCGATCATCTTTAACGCGCCCATGACGTCACAAGAACACTTGAAACTTCGACGACCGAACCTAGCTTCAAAGCTCTAGTTCATCGTCGCTAGGTCACTCCGGCGACCAATAAAATTCCCGACTATTTTTTCAATGATTCCCACCTCTCAAGCCTCCTCCAGCCTCGACCATGACTATCATCTCCTCCCCAATCGTCGATAATCGATAAGAATACCAATACCGTTCAACTCATAATTGCTACCCAAATCAAACTTAAAAATCTTGATAATGTTGTTAAAATTCATCTTTTTAAACACAAAACAGATAATATAATTGAATCTAGAAACTAGGACTCTCGAATTTAACATGCTTCTGATTTTTACTGTAAATTCCCAATTTCCGGATAAATTTCTTAGTTATTCTACTTGTTTTTATTTTTAAAATTTTTATTACATCAACACGAACAAATTTCTTTTAAACATCATATGCTAAAAGAGATCAGGGGAAAAGGAATTGAATTTTTTTTCAAAACCGGTAAATTTTGAATCTGGTATGTTTTCCTGTTACACAGACATACACATTAATTTTTTTCAAATATACAGGCATGAAATCTTATTCTATATCCATACAAACCATTTTCATAACAAGCATTGGGTACTTATCACATACAATCAAGATGCAACCGATTTAAAATTTTAAAATAAAAATGTTTGCTCACCTGGAACATGAAACAGAGAAGCCTACTGGAAAACTGGGGAATGTTTTGATTTTTCATCTGTACTTGATTGTTTATTGAGTTGGTCTGATCTTGTTTTTAACTTGAAACTGATGTTTGAGTTGATCTTGACTTTGGTTTTGAACTGCTTCAGGTTTTACAGCTTTCAGGTTTTAGAATTTAAAAGATAAGTTGTTGTTTGATTTGAATCTTGGCTTAAATTTAATTCCTTTCCTGGTTTTACTTATTTTGAAATCTCTGGTTTGTATTTCAGTTTCCAGGTTTTAGAAATTTTGCTCAGTTTTCGATTTTGAGACCATATGGAAAAAAAATGAAGTGTAGGGGTTAGGTGTGTTTATATAACCTTTTTCATCTTTTTTTTATTAAATTTAAAATGAAAAGAAAATTTAAAAGTATGCGACACTTGTTATATTTGCATGATATAAATCTTTACAAACGTTAAAATCGTTTACGCTTGTTAATCCTCGTATTAAAATGCTTACACATGTAATTGGCATGTATTAAAGGTTTTAAGTATATTTTTATATTATTATTTTCTTTTTTTAGTTAATGTATTTCTTTTTATAAATATTACACATGTATCTTTATATGTTTTAATATTTTTTTTTATATTAACATATGTTTTATTTTTATATACGTTTTTTTATTAATTCATTTTCTATTTTTTATACTTATATAACTTTTTAAAGAAAATGATTTTAAAATCTAATTATACTTTAATAGATAAACACATATATATTATATTATATTTTGAAAATAAATTTTATTATTTTTAAAATATAAAGTGTTTTAAAATATATATTTATTAATTACTATAAGATTTATCATTTCCAGATATTTATAATTCAATATTTATTATAGTTTCAAATCCATTTATATACATCCAGACATTTTAATTATTAGAATTTTATCTGTTTAACATACAAATCAGTATTTTAATAATTTTAGTCGTGTTAATTATCAATTAACAGATGTGCGAAATCCGGGTTATCGCACATATTTTTATTCTGCACAAGTAGATAGTTTGGTTAATAATCCATATTGCACGATCCTAATGATAGTCAGCTGAATTGGGTCGTTTTTGTACCGTTTTCTTGCTGCATCAATTTTTAATCCATTCAGCTGAATGATTTGTGATATTCAGACAGTTGAATCTTCGTAACGACTATATTTTGAAAAGACACTTCAATTCAACGAATAGAAACAACTCTTGGATCAAGAGTTGCTTCCATATTATTTCATGGCAACTTTCTTGAACAATTGCAACTCTTAATCACTATAAATTGCCATGAAATTCATTGTTTTAATCACCAATATTCATTCTAATTCTCATTCTTATATTCTGAACTTTTTGGCTATCTAAACATTCAATACTTTGTTCTAATCACTTGTTATTCAAGCAAACTTCATTAGTGGTTTAATAAACTTTCTATCTTTACGAATCACACGATATACCACAAAGGAGAAGATTATAGGAAGGGTCTATGTTATTGACTTATCAGTGCTATTCAACAGCATATTGAGTTAGTAACAATTTTACTATTTATTATTAGAAGTCATGTTCGGTTGCTCAAGCGGTTGAAGTCCTGTTTTGTTGCTTAGGCAGTTGAAGTCATGTTCAGGTGCTCAGGTGGTGCAATACCTGTTTCTCCGGGTTAAGTGATTGTTGTTAGTTGAATTCCATAAGAATTCTAGGACTGAACATAGAACGGGAAGTTCGAACAAGTATAAAAATTTCTAATGTCATTTACTTTATTATTTTACTATTATGTTTTTATTCCGCATAAGTAGATAGTTTAGTTACCATTCCATATTGCACGATCCTTGGTCACTGTCAAGTTGTGCATATATTGCTTGTGTAATTGTTGCTTGGCAAATATTAGCATGGTAGATATTTTCCATGCTAATATTTGCCTGGCTAATATTTGCCCTTCATTTGCCTGTTAGACAAATATTTTCCATATATTTGATTTTAGTTTATAAATTGTATAATATTACACTATATAAGAATAATAAAATTTCATTTGAATAATGTACATCACATTTTCGATATAAAAAACTATACATTATATCATGTCAGTAGCAGTAAATACATAGCACATTTGAGTAAACATCAAATTTGTACATGTCACCAACCATTTTTTCTATATATGACATTACAGTTCAAACATTGACTACTTTACATTACATTGTGATAAAAGTTCTTAACAAGCTTCAAAAGTGTTTCTAAAGCATTCAATATGTACAAGATTACATATCTAGCATCCAACAACTATCATCCAGGTTTTTTTTGGGAAAAAGATACGTTATATATTAAAAGAGAACGCATATACTTCCATGATATGCCTCATTAAGACCTTGCAATCCCCCTAACCTATATGGGTATCTTACAAGGAAAAAGAGTACATATCATTTCCATATATTAATAATACAACAAAGACAAAGCCTGAACCAGGTTGTCAAATGGATGGAGGAGTAAATAAATATGAAACATAATCAGAACCATCCGTATGAGCAACTTGGGTCAGCTAGCAAAAGAAAAAACTAAAAACTAAAAATAATATACACATGTAAAACAAAATAAAGAGAAGCATCACGGATAGAAGCAATCACCAATAAGAGAAGGAGCCTTGTCAACTCTACCAAATTAGATCTAACCTAAAAAACTCAGCAGATTAGATCAAAAATGGCGAAGGAGGATAAACAAAAAAGGAGAAGACCTCCATCATCGATTATCATAAGGAAGCAACGCAGAGCTCAGGGAGGACAGTGGCTAACTGATGGATCTGTAGCGATATTAAACTCTATTAAGATAAGTTTTAGCTTCGAGCTTATCTGTTGAGGCTTTAATATATGTCTGATTAAGAATTTAATGTCTTGAATTAAGATATTGAGTCTCAAATTATTAGGCAGTTCTACACCTTTATACACCCGACTATTCCTTTCACACTAGATGTTCCAAATCAGGATTGTGATTGATATGTTGGTTATTTGGTTGATTAAAGAATTATTGTACTGGGTCTGTCATAAGATTTCCAAAATGAGGTTAATATCATAGTTATTACCGAGGTTCAATTTTAGCTTGTGCAAAATGTCATCCAATAATTTTCTCGAGAAGCTGCATTTAAAAAAAAAGACGATCTTTGTCTTCATTTTGTCTAGAGAACAACACACAAGATTGATCAATGTTAGAATTCCATTTACTAATTCTGTCTTTAGTGTTTAATTTGTTTAATTTTTTAATGAGAGAACATGTAGACATTTTGGGAGCACAACCTATATCCCATATTATCTTAGTCCATTTAAGAACAGTATGTCTGCATTTGAACTGTTGCCATGCTGATTTCATAGTGAATTGACCATTACTGTTAGGATTCCAGCACCAGAAATCTTGTTGCATTTGCCTATGCATAGTTATACTGTGGACTGATTAGTGAATTTGTGTGGGAACATAAGCAATATGTTATTTCTACTTATTGTCTGAAATGAGCATGGAAACTTTTTTGTTACATCCACCAGTAACAGTCACAGTATTCCATCCAAACTTGTCGATTAAAAAGGAGCCATTAATTCATGGATCAAACCGTACTTTAGTGTTTTCACCATTGGCTATTTTTTCTATCTATTAGCCCTTTGCACCATTGTCTAGCCCTTAACACTGATCTCCAAGTATATGAAGCATTGTTGTCCACAGTAGCAATCTAAAAATTGACATTATTACAGTATTTATTATGCATCCACTTGGCTCAAAGAGAATCACTTTGAATATACGTCCATAAAAGTTTTGCAGCCACTGCTTTTATGACCAGTACAATGACATTGAAGTAAGAGGTTTTTATATTTTCAGCCACATAATATAAACTGATAATATTTAAGCGAAATTTCCTACGGCTATATATTTTATTGTATATGGTTCTGATTTCTAGCCATATTCTTTTTCTGTGACAATCATATATAGTATCTGTGGTCTCTGTATCTGCATTTCTTGATCTTTGTATAAATCTACTTTTTCGTCTATTTGTGTGTCATTGGATAGGTCTTCCATATATCGCATAACAAATACCACATAATCAATTTTGCAACAGTTAAACTTTTTTTAATGCTATTAAATTTATTTTTATACAATAAAAATTTATGAATAGTGTTTTTGTGGTGGACCATTGACAAAGTTCACTGGTTTGTTATCAAGTTCAGATGGTCGCTTCCCATTTTTAACATAGACTAACTTTAGAACTTCCATTATTTTATCTCTCTGTAAAATATAATCAAGATATTTAAGTGATTATAGATTTGCTGTTAAGTAAATATTTAAAAGGTAATATTAGCCTGGCAATCATTAGTCAGACAAATATTTGCCTGGCTAATATTTATCTCGCAGATGTTTGCTGGCTAATATTTTCCAAGCTAATATTTTCCTGGCAAATGCTTGCTATTGGTAGTTAATAATATGTTTTAAATTTACCATTGTTTTTTACTTACTTTTCGTGTGGACAGTTGATGTTTCTTCTTCTAGGTCTTTGAGAATTAAAACGTTTCTAAGATTTGTCAACTGCATTGAATTCCAACAGTGTATAATGAATTTTATGATGTAGTGGTATCACTATTTTTCTACAGTTCATAACTTCTTCTTCCAACACATTGGCTACCAATGATTCATGGGTTGATTTGAAGTCTGAAAGTATTAATACCTGTGATTACATATTAATTAGTTTTCAAACTTCCAAGTGATATGTATTTGCAATTTTAAGTATTTCATACCGCTTTATAAGATTTTAAGTATATAATGTCTTTGTGATTTTTGAGTACAAATCTATAACCTGCGTAGAAATATGATTTTATATATAACCAATGAATTTAGTGAATAGCATGTCGGAAATACTGACTCCTCTTATTTCAGTATCATTGTACTAGTCATAGTATACAACTTTCTTTTTTTAATAATAAGTATATTAGTATGTATTATAGTAATAAGGTTAGAATATAATATATAAACTTTAATCATGGTTTGTGACTGAAACTGACACTTTAGAATGTACATATTATGGATTGAAACATTTGTTTGGCATTGTTAACCCACCTTTTGGCAAGGCCATGAGCAGATAGATTTGACTAAATCGACTACTCGTTTGTCGAAACTGGAATATGATGGGTTTGAGCCAGTTGGATGGAGAGATAATCAGCCATGGATGGATCAGTCTAGATGGTGTCGTTCGGCCTAGGAGGTATGGATCGGTCGAGGAGTGGAGAGGTGGCATGGATCGGTCTAGATGGTGTCGTTTGGCCTGGGAGGTATGCATCGGTCGAGGAATGGAGATCATGCATGGGTCGGTTGGCATCAAGATAGTTCGGCATTGTGAGTGGATCGGCAGTGGAGTGGATCAGACAGGTAGGGTCGGTCAGGGTAGATAGGTCGAAATGGATCAGTTGAGAAGGGTCGGTCGTGCAAAGGAAGGAAGGTCATGTCGTTCGGCCATGGTGTGAAAGTTGAGGTGGTTCGGCCAGATATGGTTTGGCAAGATGGTGTGGACCGACATGGCTGTGTGTATCGACGTGCTGGTGTTCACAAGTGGGTCGCCATTTGGTTGAAGGGTGTATTACTTGAGGGATCGATAGTTGGATGGGATCGACATTGTTGAGGGATCGACATATGGCAAGGGTTTAACTCCGGGTCAACATTGCATCAGCTCCGGGTCGGTGTTCTTGATACTTCGGGTCGGCTTTAGGAAAATCAAGTTGGGGTCGGTATAGATGAAGACGTAAGCTACTTTGGGTCGGCTACCAGTTTGCTTCGGGTTAGAGATGAGGTTTCTTCGGGTCATCATCAAAGCCACTTCGGGTCGGCATGTTAGCAACTTGGGGTCGGTAGTGGTTAATGACATGGGCTCGACTATGGTTTTGGTGGGCCCATGTAGTGAGAAGGCCCTGTAGCTGGAGTTTTCCCTATAAATATAGCAGGCATAGCTTCAGAAAGGGGATTCGATTCTGCTCCTCTTCATCTTCTTCTACAAAAGCCACTCCATCATTGTTGTCCTAAAAATTCGAGATTGTAACTATAATCAGATTTCAAGATAATAGAAAAAGAAGTTTCTGGAGTGGACGTAGGTCGGAGTTAGCCGAACCACTATAAATCTCATCTTTTTTACTGCTTCCATTTTGATTTTAACTGTTCTTCGCATTTATACTCTCTACATAATACTGTCTGTGATCTGTTACTGTGATTTGGTACTTTCATCTGTATTTAGGTGTTAGTGACCAATTTTGGCACTAACAATCATATATATTCCTACAAATAATTGATTGGAAAATATTTGCATGACATATATTTGCTATGCATTCATATATTTTTGTATGTTTGTTTGAATATATGCATTTTATGTCCCAATAAATTAAATTATTCATTTCCATTTAATACATAAAAAGCATTAAACAAGTGAAATTGTTTATTTGTGAGCCATTTTTTTTCAAGTTTGCTTTTTTGCACCAATATCTTTGCGTCTTCCTTTGTTTCATACCTTGTCATGATCAGAATTAGTGCTTTTGTCCGACATATTTTCAGTTTGAGGAGCTTCTTTGATTTCTTTTTCAATTGTGCTTTTATCTTCTTTCTCCTAATACTGTCTTTTTTTCTTTTCTGTGTTAGATATTCAAAATTTGAATTTTTTTCCTCCCTTATCGTTTTTTTACTCATTTTAAGAGTGAACACTACGCCATAAATGGCCTTCTGCAACACAAAAAAAAATGTTGGCTCAGGCCCGAAAAATGTTGCCATAGGTCTATGGCAACACTTTTAGGGTGATGCAATTTTTGCCGTTGCCTTAGACCTCAAAGGCAACATTTTGACTATCTAAGGCAACATAAGTAATATTGTTGCAATAGAACCCTCTTTGGGTCTATGGCAACACCCATAGGTATCTGTAGCAACATTCCAAAAATGTTATCATAGATATTAACTTTCTGAAGTTGTGGGGCCCACAATGTGGGGCCCACGACCCAACTGGGTCCATCCCTATGACAACACCTTGAATGACTATTGCAACATTATTTTAAGCAACATTTATAACCCGGTGGCAACACTATTATGAAGCTACTGCAACACTATTCTGAAGCTACTACAGCACTATTCTGAAGCTACTTCAATACTATACTGAAGAGACACTAAGAGCACATAGAACAGTACAATATCACATAGAACACTTGCATAATAGACAGTACAATATCACATAAAACACTTGCATAATACACAGTACATAAAACAATTCATACAGCAGTACACATCACAATTCATGTCAGTTACCCCAAAGTCAGACTATCAGTCTCACTGGACATGATTGTGGAAGTTAGATCCTCTACATTGATGTAATCTAAAATTTACCCTTAGGAGCTTCTTTATGACATAACAGCACCGCTCCTGATGTTCCTCTTCTTAATAAGCTTTTGCGTTCCGTCGCTCATCCACTCAGTTAAGTCCAGCCAACCAAACAATAATGCAACTCAATCAAACAATGTCACTTGCTGAAAATAACTAAATAATATTATTAGTTACCTTTGCGTGATGAGAATTTAGGTTTCCGTTTGCGCCATCACAGCATGAGCCGGAGTCCCACACATAGGGTGAAGCAACACATCCAGCCCAGTAAAGACGCTTAACCAAAGTCCACAATCTTCAGATTACCTATGATATTGATAAGGCAAGAGCTAAATAGCATAAAATTTAGGAATCTTCCAAATTTTTATGCTATTCAACTATGCCTCATCAATATCATTTAGACCTTATACCATAGTGACAACATCTATGATTGATGTAAATGCACCTGTGTTAAAACTTATAATTCAGATTTTACCAAATTGGGATTATTTGTCGTAAACGCACCTGTGTTAACATCTATATTCATTCACCAAAAATATCATAGGTTCAGTCTCCACAGTCCAAGCCACTTGAGCACAGCAAACACACAATAGAAAAAAACATATTTTTTATTACTCAACTGTATGGTGAACTGAATAGCAATGTAAAGATTTTGATGTTAGTATACATATTTTTTAACAATAGCGCAATTGTACAATAGTGATATAATAAAAAACAAGATGGGTTTTATAACAAGTTTTCAAACAAAATGGTGTGTTAGAACTATTTTTTATCATCTTAACAAGTGTTTTGAGAAATAAATCAAATAGCAGTAGATAAAACTTTATCATTCAATTCATCAGTTATCTTTACTTTTAGTGGAAATATTTGACAGAAAACAACAGAGTATTCATACTTGTAAACTAGTCCTTCATTTTTGACAATGTTACACATGCAACCTTCTTTTGTTACTGTATCAGCTGCAGTGGACAAATGATTCATGGCCATAGATATGGGTTTCAGAAACACAGTCGGCCTACAAAAGCACCAAGCAGTAGCACATGGTAATCCCAGATTTAAAACCATGATAGTAATCAACAAATTTGATTTTCATAAACATTAAAATAAGCTTACTTCAAATCCTCGTAGGACATAGTTGCTGTAATACCATGATAGTAATCACAATGAAATCATTAAATAACATTTAAATTCTTTCTTTTGAAATAATATTCGAATTACTTAATCATTAACTCACAATTCAGCACCTTATAGCAAATAAAATTAAAAGGAGAAATAGGAACAGCAAAAGTAGGGAATGAAAATACCTTAGAGAAGTTAGTACGATTTCTAGGCAAAATCGAATCGCGATTCTTTGTTCCCAGTTCGAGCTTCCAGACATCACGTTTCTGTTCGAAATTCCTTCCAGGCAAAATCGATTTCGTGCTTTGAATTCGTGAAACCCAGCTTGCAATCGAATCAGTTGAGGAGGAGACTACATCGAGCGGTGGAGGGTGATTTGCGAAGGAGGATGACTTGCAATGGAGCACTGAAGCGAGCCGGAGCCTGGATCGAAGCGAAATCGGGAACCCCTAAATCGAAGCCCTAACCAAAATCGACAGAGAAGAAAGAAAATAAAAAGTTACTTGCGGAGACTTTTTTTTCTTCGCGGCTCTAAAAGATCAAGGAGTGGTGTTCGGATTGATGAGGTGTCACGTTCTCCAACGTAGGATTTGCCTTGGTAGATTGACGCAGATCGGTGCGAAAGATATGCAAAGGTCTGCTATAGCAACACTATAAAAAAATTTTGCATCAATTACACTTGTTTAGCTAGAGCAACACATTTTTATGGCTAAGGCAACATCAAAAATTCAACGTTGCAGTAGGACCAAAATTGTATAGCTATCGCAACATTTTACCTAGCAACACCTTGCAAAAATGTTGCAGAAGGCCATCTATGGCGTAGTGGAAGAAGGTGAAATTTTTGTTTGTTTTCTTTTTTCTCCTTTTTTTCAAGCTTGATTTGGCAATCTCTAGCCACTTTTTTTAGAATATATTCAAATTCTTGTGTTGCTTTTTCACTGCTATTTTGGCACTCGCTATAAGGTGTTAGTAGATTGAATGTTGGCTAGCCTGTACTTCGTCTGTCTTTTTTTATGGCATCTATTAAAACTGTATATTTTATATATGTCAAATATCTGAGATATAATATTTTATATAAAAAATGAATTTTATTTAAAATATATACCTTTTGATTTTTACTAATTTTTTCCTGATGTCCTTCTACGATCAAATCTTCTGATTTATCAGAAAATTTTAATTGCTAAATGATTTGTTTGCTAGCAAATAGATGGAAAATATTAGCATGTCAAATATTTGCCTGGCTGAATTTTTAATAATAAGTTTTAAAAGTTTACCATTTTTGTGCTTTCTTTTTTCTCTTTAGTAGCCTCTTTTTGTTCATCATTTTTTACTTACTTTGGTATGATAGCTATTTCAAATTGGCTTGCTGTTTGGTCATCAATGTCATCATCATCATCATTTGGTAGTAGCATCATTCTTACTATGGTCAGCACCATCAATACCATCGCCATCACCACCATCAATATTGTCACCGTCACCGGAACCACCATCTTTTTCATCACCAGCACCACCATCACCATTACCACCAATGTCATCACCATTACCGGCAATAGCATTATGATCACCTCCATCTTTGTCATCATCATCTTGGTTATTATAATCTCCACCACCAATACCATCACCACAACCATCGATACCACCATCAACACTATGATCACCATAACCTTCAGCACCATCATTAACATCTTTGTCATTTTTATCTTCAATTTTAGTTTTATCTGGGTTGTTGCCATTACCATCTTTAGGCTCATTTTCATCATCATTATGTTTTTCATTATTAGTATCTTTACTATTCTTAACACCATCTTTCCTATCATCATCAACATTAGCAGCATTATCATCATTGCCTTCTTTCTTGTATTTCTCAGTATCATCAGCTTCAACAGCTTTGTCTTCATTAAGACCTACAAAGTCTGCATCATCACTATCATCCTCTTTATTGATACCAACATATTTATCTTTTTCATCGCAATATCTATCTCTGTCTTCAGCTTCGTCTTTTTCATAATTATCATCGATATCATCTATTACTTCATCATCGTTTATTTGATCATTATCAACTTTGTCTTCATTATCATGTTCATTATTTTCTTCTTTCTTCTTTTCTTTTTCTCAAATCTTCATTTTCTTTTTTAGGAGCTTGTTCTCTTCTTTTAGAGTTGTATTCTCCTCTTTCAGTTTCTTCATTTTCAATTTTATACTTTTCGGTTGTTTTTTGATATTTTAATATTTTTTGTCAAACAACTAAAGCTCTTATTTTTAGGATATTTAGCTTTGGTACTTTTTAGCTCCTTTTCCTTTTTTTTGTTTTTTTTTTGAACTGGTACTTTATATACAAAAAATCATTGGGACAACATATCCCATGTCAAATAAACGTTCGAAAGCAAGTTTCGAACTTGTGACATCCTGCACCAAAGCCGAATCAATTAACCACTTGGACAAAGGTGATTGTTTTGTTTTTCTTCTTTTCTCTGCAAAATAGAAAAAAAATAACTTTTATATTTGCTTGGCAAATATTAGGCAAGCAAACGAAAAATATTTGCTTGCCAAATATTTTCTTGGAAAATATTAGGCAAGCAAATGAAAAATATTTGCCTTCCTCATATTTTCCCGTCTAATAGTTGCCTATCTAATATTTGTCATTCAATAATTTTAACTGCATTTATTTATACTGTCATAAGATCTACCCTTTTTTTAAGTAGCACTTCATTTTTCTTGGAGTAACTTCTAGAATTGTCCATTTAGAAAATGTTGGTTCATTCTCTTTATAACTTGTTGTGGAGGAATAATGTTTGTAATATAACAAAACTAATATTACACATAGAGATATTAAATATTAGTTTATTTAATAACATAAATTATGATAGAAGAAATGGGTTATTAGAATTTATCAGGAGTAGGGTTACACATGCACATATTTTTTGGATTTTTTTTACTTGCTCCATCAAATATTTTTCATTTGATGCTGGCCAAGGAACGGTTTTCATTTTCTTCAATATGTAAATATATGCAGTAACACCAAAGGAAAGGCCGAGTTTGGATTGGAGAATAAGTATGTTGAAATCAAATATATAATAAGCAATCTTGCAACATCAAGCGCATCTTCTATTTTTGGCCTTTTATAACCAATCGAATGCTTTTTCGATGTCTTTTGATTTGATCATATGTGAATTCCTGAAATATTTATCTTTGAATGCTTTTAATTCAGATTTGATTTTAGATTCCTTTAAATGATATGTAGTGTTGATTATGTTGCTTTCATTTGAAAATCCAAAATTATTCGCAATGTCACTTTCTTTTAAAATTGCTTTCAAATCTCCAAATTCAAAATAGTTTTCTTCAATTGAGAAATAGTCAATTATCATATCTGTTGGAACTGATTCTTTAGATATATTCTCAATTGTTATAACTCCTTTAAAGAATGGATTGATGATGTTGAAGAATGGAGTTTGCTTCAATAAATCCATGCAAGCTTCTAGAAGTAGGTTTTTTTAATTAAATTTTCTATTAGTGTATGGAAAGATTTAAAGCTACTTCTATAGCTTTCTAAATTTTCTTTTGCCACTTATTTTTGTGTTTCTTTATAGGTGATTTTTTACCACTGCTTCTTGTTGTTGGTTGTTTTCTTTTAAGGAGGGTTGCAAGAGGAATTTCATCATCAGATGGTGTATATTCTGAAGTTTCAAGTGCTGGAGTTGCCGCAATATTGGATTTTGACGATATGATATTTTGATGTGATTCAGGATTGTGAGAAGTTTCCAGTGCATTTTGAAATTTCCACATTGAAAATTGGTAGTTATCATTTTTTTGCCGCAACTTTGTGTCCACATTTGTATCCTTGTTGTGATATTACTTGTAAATGTTATCCAATTATTAAAGTAGTGTTACACATATAGGTAGCAAACATAGGCATAGGCAAGTATTTGTCATTCCCATATTTATAACTGATATTTCTCATTGTATGCATTTTATTATTTACCAGACTAAAATTTTAATCTACTAAATTTCCAAACTTTATTTACCAATATTTAATATTTTAAGCATATACAGTAGAGAATATTAAATGCATAAATTACAATCACAAATTGTTTGGAAAATATTTGCCATCCTTATTTGACCATCTAACTTTATCTGACATTAATTTCAACTAATTTTAATCTTCAATGATTTAGAGCTACATCGTTTAATTTTAAACTATAATTAGAATCTACAATCTATCAAAACTACATTTATGAGTTATATGACATTTTTAGCACTTGTGTTATAAATATTTCAATATTTGGCAAGTAATTATCATGACAAATATTTGCTAGGTTTTATCATGGCAAATATTTGCCCGTAAATTTTATGGCAAATATTTCCCAAGTAATAATTTACAATTAATGATAATTTTAACTTATAGTAATTCCTCATCATCTCATATCAATCTCACGATATTTTCCAAGTAAGTATTATGGCAAAATATTTGCAAGTACTTAGTCAAGTGGTCTACATATGTAAACAACTATTGATAATAAGAAGAATATTTGCATTTGTCCTTTTTTATTTCATTGTTCACCAGCTCCAGTCTATCAAGTATCAAAATGATGTATGTTAAATATTTGTCATGAATTCCTTTAGAGTAGAAATACAGCAAAATTGAAACTCGAATTACCTTTCTACTTCATTTAATGGATTTTTAGTATGAGTTGATGCATGTTGTTCACAATAGTTATCTTCGACTGCTAAATTCGAACATGGAAGAACTTCTTCTATAAACTTCCATATATTTGCACTTTTTGTTGAAATCGCTTCTATTTCTTCTTGCTTTCAAACGTGTGGTCAATTGAAATGTAAGCAGCGAGTTTAGCTTCAATTTATTCTATCGATTAAAAATAGAAACTCTAATTTGCAAATTAGGTATTTAGTTCGATTTCGAGTGTCCGCATTCTTTTTTTGTTCGATGGAATGACAGATGAAAGCTGATAGGGTTTTGTGCTTTTATATTTTTAGTTATTTAAAAATAGGGATGTAGATTATAATGTGTAAATGGAAGGAATGTGGATTTAATTATTTCCAAATTGAGGGATGTGGACCAAATTTCCCATATAATAGTGTTAAAACAAAACCTTACCTTGCAAACAGTTAACTATGCAAAAATCACACCGAGGTTAATATTTGTATTATATCTTCTAGAAATGTCATACATAATGTAATTAACTGATTTTTTGATTTTTTTGATTTTTGGAATTTAATGCAAGATAAAGCTTACCGCCTTTAATATTTTATTGCTGTTGAATTTCAATAGCTATAAAATTACAAAGGCTAAAAATCGCTAGGTGGTGTGCTGTAGGCGCCGTCTTAACCTACAGCATGCAAAAGAACAATGTTTCAGATTGTTTAAATGAAAAAAAAAACAATGGAGATAATTTGAATATTCAACTACTCCTAAATTTCTAAGTGCTTATCAATAAACCCCACTATACCAAAACTATCCTTTTACAACGCCTATTTTATAAGGGCAATAAACAAACGTTGTAATAAAAACATTTACAACGGTTTTCTTAAGCCCGTTGTAATAGATGCAACTTTCAATCATCCAGTACACCTATTATAATGTTAATAGCTTGCCTGTTGTAATATTGTCCTATTACAACGATTTTCGGCCCATTGTATAGATACTAATTTTCAGCTCTATTACAACGGCGTTGGCCCGTCATAATATAGTTCTATTACAACAGTTTTCGGCTCGTTGTAATATAGTTCTATTACAATAGTTTTCGGCTCGTTGTAATATAGTCCTATTACAACGGTTTTGGCCCGTTGTACTAGATACCAGTTTTCATCTCTATTTGCCGATTGTAATATTTGCCTATTACAACCATTTTAATTTTTTAGTTGTTATAAAAGATTGTAAAACATTATTAATTTATAACTAATAATTATTAATAAATAATTTATAATTACTAATTATTATCTATTATCTATTATCTATAATTACTTTTTATATTTAATACTACAACAACAACTAAGGCATTATTCCTAAACAAGTTGGGGTAGGCTAGAGATGGAACAAAAACTAAATGATAACATCAATTTAAAAGTAATAATAGCCACAACAACAATAATAATAAACCATGATAATAACAAAAAAATAAATATAATAATAATTAATATTAAATAACTACCGTTGAATAAACTTATTAATTATAGTTAATATTTATAATAACTGCAATTAAATCATTAATAATTAATAATTAATAAATAATACTTTATAACAACTAATGTCAAATAATTAATAAATAATATTTAATATTTAATAAATAATAATTGAGAATAATTAATTAAAAATTAAAAATTATTAATTATAATTAATAACTAATATTAAATAATCACTACTAATAATTAATATTTAAATACTAATATTTTTAATATTCAGTAAATAATAATTGATAATAAATATTAAAATTTTAAAATTAGTAATTAGTAGTTACTATTAAATAATTAATAATTAATAGCTAATATTAAATACTACTGCTAATAATTGATATTTAATTATTAATAATTAATAATTAATATTAAACATTTAATATTAAATATTAGATAATTTACATTAAATAATTACTTTAAAATTATTAATAATTAATAATTACTATTAAATAATTAATAAACAACGAATAATAATAAATACCGAAATATAAAAATTATGCGGCAAAAAGGTTGAAAATTTAATATTACTACATTATTTGATTAAGACTTTTTCATGAAAAATTCATCTTCAATAACTAACAAAAGATTAATAATTAATCTTTAAGGATTAATATTATTCATAGTAATTAATTATTATTATTACTTACTAATAATATGTGTAATAATTAATGATTAATAATTAATATTCATAATAATAGAGTGTGGTAGACGTTTAGAAATGACTCGTAAAAACTAATTTATAGTAAATAATTTGTCCCACTTCGTATTTTCACTGTCCGCTCCATTGAGCATAGAAAATGTCAAGGTTCCCTCCAAAGTTCCCTCCACTCTAAATTAAACTTTCAGTTAATCATGCTTTTCTAATCCCCAAATCAACAAAACCTAATCAAAATCCAAATCCCCGTGAATAATTTCCTCCATCACGTTTATCACCCTTTCCTCCTTTCGCTCCACTCTCCTCTCGCTCAGCTCCGAATGCAAGCTCAAACCCTAATTCACTCACAAAAAAATTGACCTACTTGTAATGTTTTCTACAATGAAGCCCGTTCGAGCAGGTACGTGCCGCATGCGGTGCTTATGGATCTGGAGCTTGGTACTACAACTGGTCCCTACGGGAAAATTTTCAGACCTGATAGATTCATTTTCGGTCAGAGTGGAACTAGTAGCAACTGAGTAAAACGTTATCGTACAGAGGGTGTGGATCAGATTGATTCGGTTTGTGGTGTTGTTGGGAAGGGCGTTGGAAGTTATGATGCTTGCAAGGTATAACTTTAGTTTATATATTTGTTGTTTTATCTACTATTTTTTCCCCTGGTTAGTTTATCACTTAGATCTGTGTAATATTTGGCTTGCTTCTACATATGGACACAAAAATCATTAACCGATTAAGTACATATAAATATTTATTACTAAAAATGAAATTTTTGAAAATGGTGAATTACATCAATGTTTGACTGTAAGCATGTAAGCTTTGTAGTGTTTGAATATTTGATGTGTGAGTTTGAAACAATGTTGTAGTATTTGGGTTGTTATTTTAGAATTATATGTAGTCTGTAACGACCCTGAATTTTGAACAATTTAAATTGAAAATATTTAATTAATTTTAATATTTTAATGATGATTTAAATTGAATTCCCAATATAACTATGAGTTTGGCGATTAAATTTTAACGATTTTGAATTTTGAATTTATTTTAAAATTGATAAATGATTTAATTCTTGATTTAAAATTGTGAGATTTATTGGTTAATCGATTTGAGTTTTTCCAAATTCAAATAGATTATGTTGTTTATTTATAAAGAGATAGTTTCTTTTATAAATTGTTTTAAGTTAATATCTAGATAATGAAGGAATGACAATGTAAATATCTTAAATTTTAAAATATAAGGTAAATATGTTAGATAAATTCTAATATCATGTTAACAAGAACTTCATTTGTATTGCAAAGCAATTAGACTAAATAAAAGAAACATAAATATCTATGAAGCTTACTAAGGAAGATAATAACACAAAACAAAATTTTATACTTATAAAAAAAAATTATCGTGGCCCATATTTTCTTTGATGTTGTGATAAAATCCAAACCCGTCTCCCTATACCCATTCATCCAAAACCCTAAAAAATGAAATAACGAAACGAAAATTCATGGCGGCTCTGTTCTTTCTTCGTTCGATCACAAATTAGGGGTTTATAAAATCGAAGAGGCTCCGACTTCAATAGCTCTGCCGATCGACGTTCACTTTCCCTTGCTCGCGACTGCGTCAGACAAAGGTGAGTGATATTTGTCACTCACATCTAATTCGAACTCCAAGATTCTTCTGCTTTTTATTCATGTAATTTAGTTTTGGTGTTGATAATTTCTCTGATTTTGTTGATTTCGTTTGATTTGTTGATGTCTTGATACTCGCGGCTTTGTATCTCCTTGATCACCACAGTTTCGATTTTTGCTAGTTTGACTTTGTTCGAACGTACCTCTCGATTTGATTTTGTAGTTTTCTTCACTCACATGACAATGTTTGAAGATGTTTTAAGAAAAAAAAATATAATACAGACTAAATTGTGAAATTGTTCATTTGACTTCAACTTGAAATATTTTGATGTAATGATTTCTTGTTTCCTGGTTATCATGGCATCGTTGTATCTCGTGGCCACCACGACTTCGATTTCTGTTGAACATGGCTTCAACTTGATTTTTGATATTACTGAATCTTCGGCACTTCTGTTTATCCTTGTAGCAGCTTGATGCTTGAATGTGTATTTTATTTTCTGGTCATTGTATGGTCTATGTTGCATATCTTATTTGCAGTACACTTCAGTTACTCGGATTTATGTATACAAGTGCTCCCTTGATTCATTTATTTTACTTGAGCTTGAATCTTGTTGTCACCACATTCATGTATAAGTCTGGTTTGAATCACTTCCAGGCATAAGCTTTCATCTCTGTTTTCATTTCTTCAACATTTGATGTTTGAACAATTTATGTTTGAATTTGCAAGCTCCAAGTTTAAGAATACTGTGAGTAAACTTCTTGTTTAAAAAAAACAGTTTCTTTAAAATCAAAATTTTATAAATCTCCTAAATGAAAGTATTAGTTCACATTAATTAAAAATCTGGGAGATTGAAACTGCCCTGTTATTTATCTATTTATTTACTGTGAAAACCTTAGTGCAAGAAATTGAATCTATGTGTTGCTATGAATACTGTTTGATGATTACTGTGAATACTGACTTTTAGTGAGTAACCTCACTATCATATTTAAACACAAATTATCTTTAAAAACATAAGTACAAATATATGTGTTGCAGTAAATACTGTTTGATGATTGCCTTGCTTTATGTACATTTGTGAGCCTATGTGTTTTCAGTTGATTTTATCATCTCTGTGGTTTAGTATAAATGTAGGTTTTATAAATTATGATTTAGTTAAAAATAAAAAAAGGGCTTAAGCAACAAATATATGATGCAAATGAATCACTTTGTTGATGTTGCTTTGCCTATCAGTATGTATATAGGGTTTGTACCTTCCTGTTATTAGTTTCAAAACTCAGTTCCAGTTCAACCCCTCTGTTTTTTTTCTGAAACATGAAACACTCCAAAAATCTGACACACGTGGAATTTGGATGAAGTTAAGTAGTTTTGTATACTTGAAAATGTGTTTGTATAATTGTTTCAAGTTCTGGAATTTTTTTCTGTTATCATGAATGAAGAGACTGGGTATACTTATGGACTGGTCCTCATTTGCATTATGCAGTAGCTTGAGCATTGAGTTGTTGTATTGGTTATCTCTCTGGACTTGTTGAGTCATCCCTGTTGTCACTTTAATATGGTCTGCACATAAGAAGTGATCACTGACCTGAGTGTTGCATTGGTTAACTTCACTTGACTTTGTTGAGCTTCCCTCTGTTGTCTCTCTGACCTGGGGCCTGTAGTGATGTTGCCATTGTCTTGAGTCTGATTTGTACTTCATGTTAATACCCTTTTTACCCTGCCTGTGTTCAGTATTGAACTGGTTTCCAGTCTGATTGAGGATATAGTTTTTGCTTTGTGAAATGCTTGAGTTTGTACACTTTTACTACACCTGTGTTGAACCCAGTTTCAAAACTCGGGTTTGACCTTGTGCTCGTGTTGTGATATATTGCATGTGAGTTGAACCCGGCTTTTCATTTGGGTTTGACCTGTACTCATCTGTCCGCTTTGACCCTTGAGGCTGTGGCATTGATATTTGAATCTTCATTTGATTTTTGGTTCGTTGATCTTTTGGGAAATTTATCACTGTAGTGGCGAGGCAGTGCACGCGTGCGTGTACTGCAGCCACACATTTTAATGGTGGCGAGGCCGTACACGTTAGCGTGTACTGCAACATCGCAGTATTGATTTTTATTGATATTTCTTTTGTTTTTGATCCATTGATTCTGTGCGTATTTCATATGCCGTATTGGCGAGGCAGTGCACGCGTGCTGCAGCCAATCGGTTTTGATGTTTTCAAGTAACTTTTCAATTATTTATATTGATTTGATTTAAATTGATGATTTTGTTGTTAATTGCCGTTTAGGCACTATTGATGTTTTTTCCTAAATTACCTTCATAAATAATCCCTTCATCTATCTTCATTGATAATCTGAATCTGCTGATTTATTGTTTAACACTGTTAAGTGTTATAATTTACCGTTATCCGATTTCTTGTTAAAGGATCGGATAGGTAAACTTATGTTTGATTGTCGTTTAATTGTTGTTTGATTATTATTGCTTCTATGCACTAATAACCGAGTTTGAATTAGACTGACCTTGCTCTCTTGGTGAATGTGATAGGGGGTTCTCGCTTCGCGGTTTAGTGGCGAACGGGGGACTTTTACCCCTACATGTCCTCTCTTGGTGAATAGGGGTTGGTTAGGCGTAAGCTGAGACAGTCGAAAGGCTGGCCGTAAAAGCAAGGGCAGGGTACCATTGTATGCCACGGTGGGTCTGGGATGGTTGAAAAGCCTACCAGTCCCCACTGGCTCGTCCCGTTACAAAGTGGTATCAGAGCTTTGGTTTACACAAAGCTTAGTTTATGGCGTTTAATATGAATAGTTACTAGAATCACTTCAAAGAAAGCGTTTTTCAAATCTAAAGAAGTATAAAATTGTTTTTTTAAATAAAAGGTATTTTGAAAATTCAAATCCTTTTCGGACAATCCCCCTCTCTTTTGTAGCTCTCTAAATTTGGATTTACGATAGTTTCTCTTCGGTAAGGTCTCCTTAGATTCGAGTCTCGATCATTTGAAAACCCATTGTCGAATTGCAGAGATTTATGAAAAATAAAATATAAGGTAAGTAAATTAATGAATTAGTTTGAATCAAATATTTTGAGTATCTCCAAAGTAATAATCGGGAAATAAAACAACATGTTAATTTGGTTATAGCCAAGCGGATCGTTGAACTATAACTTGGGAATTTGATGCTGAATTCTTTTGAAAATTGATTTCCAATGTTTTGAAGAATGATTTAGTAAATAAATGGATTATAAGTACTTAATTTATAAATGGGCTTTTGGTATATAATTGAGTTATATAAATTGAATTGAATTAATAAAGGAGATTTGTAAATCGAAGTTTATAAATAGAAATGGAATTTGTAAAGATTGTTTATAAATTCGAAACCAATTGAATTTGATAAATGAAACATAGAAGTTATTAAAGGAGATATATTCATGATTTTGGACAACGAATTATCCTTTAAGTTAAATATTGTGATGATAAAAGTTGGTTGGGAATTTTATCCATGATTTTGGACAGTGGATAATCTTTTAAAATAAAATGTATAGAAATGATGGAATTGGTTAACGAAGTATACTCATGATTTTGGACAGTGAATATATTGTTAAATAAAACGGATATGTTTTAGGGAAGTGATATTATGAAATGAAGTTAATGGTTTTAAAGATGTTTTAAAATGCATTGAGTATCGAATACATAGATTTCAACATTCATTGTTGAAATAGACGTTTTCGAGAGAAATAAAAGGAAATGGTGGACTATAACACTGTTGTTATAGTAAATGGTTTCCAAAAGGAAATATTTATATAGTATTGGGATTTATATATCTATCTTAAATTCGAATCCCTATACTAGTGATTTTGGGTTGTCGTAACGATGTTTAACGCAACATTCGTTTTGACTCAAATAAATGTGTTTAAAAGAACGCTTTCCTTAAAGAATGATATATATACTTGATTACGATATAAGTATATTGAATATTTTTCAAGTGTTGAAAATAAAATGGATTTGTGGATTACTTATTATTAAATAAGTATGGAAATGTTTTTCCAATATGAAGTGAATGTTTTGAGATTTTATCTTTTAAAGATAAATTGAAAATGAATATTTGAAATCGATTTGAAAATCGTGTATTCATAGATATTTTGGAAATGTAAATTCACTATGGAATTTATAAAAGAAGGGAAATTTGTTAAAGATAAACATTGATTTATTTTTGAAGTGTGGAAATAAATTTACGGATTTGGAACGTAAGTTTAAAATAAATCGGTAAGGATTTATTTGATTGGTTTAAACGAACCATTTTAAGTTTAAAATGGATAAATATTGGAAATGTTTTCGTTTAAGGAAATTGATTTGAAATTTGTTTTCAAAGGTTGAAAGGTGAAAAATGATTTGAAATTTGTTTTCAAATGGTTAAGTGTGGAAAACTATATATCTGGTAAAGATATTTTTGGGAAAGTTTGAAGTTGGTTTAAAACAATATTGTGAAAAGTATGCGGAATTCAAACTATGAATTAAGTCGAAGTTGAAAAAAGTTAAATGGGAAATTTGAACAAATAGTTCAACTCGGAAATTTTTCCAAAAAGATTGAATCTTGAGTTAAATTGAGTTTAACTTCGACACCGAAAACAATATAAGTTGAGTTTTGAATTTCAAATGGTTGATTTGGATTGTATGTCTAACATTGTGAATTGATGACGTATCAATTGATCTCTATTAAATATATATCTGTTTGGTGGCGGAGAATTTATTCTCTTAGCTTAACACTCTTCTCTGAGACATACGAGCTCAGAAGTTATATATCGGTAGACATCAATTATGTGTTGAGAATTTACGATGTAACGTAAAATCCAAATCGAGTGTGAAGTCGATAATAAATTGAATTTTGAATGTGAATTGGGTTTGAGATAACCTTAAAATTCTAAATCGACTTAGAGGAAAATTTTAAATCGGTAATGAGATGGAAAACTCATGAATCCTCTATTTGTTATGGGTATGAGATATTGTGGTTTTCGAAACTTATATATGAGAATGTAGTAAATTCGAATACCATCAGTTTAGAAAGTAATTGTTATGGAAAACTTGTGTAAGTTTACATAGGTATGATATGTACAAAATGTGAAATGAAGTACTATCTATGTATGATATTATGTTTTCTAAACTGAGGATATGGAAAAGTACCTTCCATTTAAAATTTGTGAAGGTTGTTGGAACTCGAGATGAGTGTCCATTCGAAAATCGTAGCTACATTGAATTCTATTAGTTGGATTGGTCATTTGTTTTCCATTAGTTGGATTGGCCATTTGATTTCCATTAGTTAGATTGGCCATTTGTTTTCCATTAGTTGGAGTGACTAGCGTAATTTGAGGGGCGGGATGCCTACAGTTACAAGCGATTCCACTGGGATAGTGGCGCAATCGCCGAGTAAACTGCAATCTAGAAGCCAAAGCGTAATTCGAGGGGCGAGATGCCTACGGTCACGAGCGAAAATACTGGGATAGTAGCGTAACCGCCTTGTGAACCGCGATCTATGGCAACAACCATGGCGAAATTCAAGAGAGATGAGAAATCTACGGTTACAAGCGATTCTACTGGGATAGTAGCGTAACCGCCGGGTAACTGTGATCCATGGGGGAATGTGCTTTCCATATCCATTTTTAAAAGAATTTTTAAAGTATTTTCACTAGGAATTGAAGCAAGTATATTTAGTACTTGGAGATTTTTAGTCCTGCGCCTGGCCAGCGTATGCCTAATGTCTTTAAGAACGACGATAGACTTGTTAAATTTCGAGTTAGCAAGTATTTTCAAACTTTAAATAGCAAATCAATAGTCTGAAATTAAAATTACATAATTCCAACCTAATAAACCAAGGAAGAAGATTTTTGAAATATTTTGAAAGTCCACAGCTTTGGAAAAGATATAATATGCAAATCTCTAACATGAAGAGTTTCAAGTTAAATCAGAGTTTTGAAAGTCGAAAACAATGGTAAAAGACTTTTGCGTCTTGATTGTAGAAATCAATAAACAAAGGAGATAATGAATCATATATTTATTTTTAATAAGTGTGGAGCTTAATAAAATTGTGTAGGATATAAATATCGGTGAGATTTTAGCAATCGTTTTTCCTAACTTGTAATTTCAGGACGAAATTCTTTTAAGGGGGGAAGGTTGTAACGACCCTGAATTTTGAACAATTTAAATTGAAAATATTTAATTAATTTTAATATTTGAATGATGATTTAAATTGAATTCCCAATATAACTATGAGTTTGGCGATTAAATTTTAACGATTTTGAATTTTTAATTTATTTTAAAATTGATAACTGATTTAATTCTTGATTTAAAATTGTGAGATTTATTGGTTAATCGATTTGAGTTTTTCCAAATTCAAATAGATTATGTTGTTTATTTATAAAGAGATAGTTTCTTTTATAAATTGTTTTAAGTTAATATCTAGATAATGAAGGAATGACAATGTAAATATCCTAAATTTTAAAATATAAGGTAAATATGTTAGATAAATTCTAATATCATGTTAACAAGAACTTCATTTGTATTGCAAAGCAATTAGACTAAATAAAAGAAACATAAATATCTATGAAGCTTACTAAGGAAGATAATAACACAAAACAAAATTTTATACTTATAAATTTTTTTTTTTATCGTGGCCCATATTTTCTTTGATGCTGTGATAAAATCCAAACCCGTCTCCCTATACCCATTCATCCAAAACCCTAAAAAAACGAAATAACGAAACGAAAATTTATGGTGGCTCTGTTCTTTCTTCGTTCGATCACAAATTAGGGGTTTATAAAATCGAAGAGGCTCCGACTTCAGTAGCTCTGCCGATCGACGTTCACTTTCCCTTGCTCGCGACTGCGTCAGACAAAGGTGAGTGATATTTGTCACTCACATCTAATTCAAACTCCAAGATTCTTCTGATTTTTTATTCGTGTAATTTAGTTTTGGTGTTGATAATTTCTCTGATTTTGTTGATTTCGTTTGATTTGTTGATGTCTTGATACTCACGGCTTTGTATCTCCTTGATCACCACAGTTTCGATTTTTGCTAGTTTGACTTTGTTCGAACGTACCTCTCGATTTGATTTTGTAGTTTTCTTCACTCACATGATAATGTTTGAAGATGTTTTAAGAAAAAAAAATATAATACAGCTAAATTGTGAAATTGTTCATTTGACTTCAACTTGAAATATTTTGATGTAATGATTTCTTGTTTCCTGGTTATCATGGCATCGTTGTATCTCGTGGCCACCACGACTTCGATTTCTGTTGAACATGGCTTCAACTTGAATTTTCATATTACTGAATCTTCGGCACTTATGTTTATCCTTGTAGCAGCTTGATGCTTGAATGTGTATTTTATTTTCTGGTCATTGTATGGTCTATGTTGCATATCTTATTTGCAGTTACACTTCAGTTACTCGAATTTATGTATACAAGTGCTCCCTTGATTCATTTATTTTACTTGAGCTTGAATCTTGTTGTCACCACATTCATGTATAAGTCTGGTTTGAATCACTTCCAGGCATAAGCTTTCATCTCTGTTTTTTCTTCTTCAAGATTTGATGTTTGAACAATTTATGTTTGAATTTGCAAGCTCCAAGTTTAAGAATACTGTGAGTAAACTTCTTGTTTAAAAAAAACAGTTTCTTTAAAATCAAAATTTTATAAATCTCCTGAATGAAAGTATTAGTTCACATTAATTAAAAATCTGGGAGATTGAAACTGCCCTGTTATTTATCTATTTATTTACTGTGAAAACCTTAGTGCAAGAAATTTAATCTATGTGTTGCTGTGAATACTGTTTGATGATTACTGTGAATACTGACTTTTAGTGAGTAACCTCACTATCATATTTAAACACAAATTATCTTTAAAAACATAAGTACAAATATATGTGTTGCAGTAAATATTGTTTGATGATTGCCTTGCTTTATGTACATTTGTGAGCTTGTGTGTTTTCAGTTGATTTTATCATCTCTGTGGTTTAGTATAAATGTAGGTTTTATAAATTATGATTTAGTTAAAAATAAAAAAAGGGCTTAAGCAACAAATATATGATGCAAATGAATCACTTTGTTGATGTTGCTTTGCCTATCAGTACGTATATAGGGTTTGTACCTTCCTGTTATTAGTTTCAAACCTCAGTTCCAGTTCAACCCCTCTTTTTTTTCTGAAACATGAAACACTCCAAAAATCTGACACACGTGGAATTTGGATGAAGTTAAGTAGTTTTGTATACTTGAAAATGTGTTTGTATAATTGTTTTAAGTTCTGGAATTTTTTTCTGTTATCATGAATAAAGAGACTGGGTATACTTATGGACTGGTCCTCATTTGCATTATGCAGTAGCTTGAGCATTGAGTTGTTGTATTGGTTATCTCTCTGGACTTGTTGAGTCATCCCTGTTGTCACTTTAATATGGTCTGCACATAAGAAGTGATCACTGACCTGAGTGTTGCATTGGTTAACTTCACTTGACTTTGTTGAGCTTCCCTCTGTTGTCTCTCTGACCTGGGGCCTGTAGTGATGTTGCCATTGTCTTGAGTCTGATTTGTACTTCATGTTAATACCCTTTTTACCCTGCCTGTGTTCAGTATTGAACTGGTTTCCAGTCTGATTGAGGATATAGTTTTTGCTTTGTGAAATGCTTGAGTTTATACACTTTTACTGCACCTGTGTTGAACCCAGTTTCAAAACTCGGGTTTGACCTTGTGCTCGTGTTGTGATATATTGCATGTGAGTTGAACCCGGCTTTTCATTTGGGTTTGACCTGTACTCATCTGTCCGTTTTGACCCTTGAGGCTGTGGCATTGATATTTGAATCTTCATTTGATTTTTGGTTCGTTGATCTTTTGGGAAATTTATCACTGTAGTGGCGAGGCAGTGCACGCGTGCGTGTACTACAGCCACACATTTTAATGGTGGCGAGGCCGTACATGTTAGCATGTACTACAACCACGCAGTATTGATTTTTATTGATATTTATTTTGTTTTTGATCCATTGATTCTGTGTGTATTTCATATGCCGTATTGGCGAGGCAGTGCACGCGTGCGTGTACTGCAGCCAATCGGTTTTGATGTTTTCAAGTAACTTTTCAATTATTTAAATTGATTTGATTTAAATTGATGGTTTTGTTGTTAATTGCCGTTTAGGCAATATTGATGTTTTTTTTTCTGAATTACCTTCATAAATAATCCCTTCATCTATCTTCGTTGATAATCTGAATCTGTTGATTTATTGTTTAACACTGTTAAGTGTTATAATTTACCGTTATCCGATTTCTTGTTAAAGGATCGGATAGGTAAACTTATGTTTGACTGTCGTTTAATTGTTGTTTGATTATTATTGCTTCTATGCACTAATAACTGAGTTTGAATTAGACTGACCCGTGTATTATTTTCTCTTGAATGTAATACTCGGGTCAGACCGAGTATTTTACAACTTGAAGATTTTCAAGCATCAAAGTTAGAGTAAGAGAGAGGGGGGGAAAACACTTCACTTTAGTTTTGTTTCCAGAGATTTTGTATTTTAAAGAAATATTCCGCTGTATAAAATTTAATGCATTGTATAAACTCTGATATTTGTATATAAAAGAAAAATTCATTTATGTGAAATGTTATTATTATTCTATGATTCTGTGGCTGATTCTGTTTAAATTCTATAAACTAAATAACAATCCGTCATTTTGAACGTTTCTAGTTAGTTTAAATTACCGACTGGAGGCGGTCAGAGCAGGGGATCGTTACATAGTCTGTAAACTGTCAATTAATGTATATTTGAGTTTAAGACAAAGTTGCAATGTTTGAGCTTATGTTGTTTTGGTATTTATATGTAGTTTTCAACTATTGTACATGTCAGTTATTATTATCGATTTGTATGTGTTTAAGATTATGTTTCATATATCAGATATGCAATGCATGTAGAAATAATATGTTATTCTTTTTATGACATGAGTTAATATCATGCATTAAGCAACTTAGTCTATAATTTACATTCTAAATATAAAAATTGTTAAAAAAAAATAAAAATGCATGGTTTCAGCAGTCTGATCGATTCGACCTTTGGAACCATGAACTTTGAAAGCCAAGGTCCGACTTGCAGTTTGGTTCTCAAAACATTGGTTTAAAGAGAAACCATTTGCACAAAGCTTATCCCATAAGGCCCAAGTCATTTTCTGCCTTCGACATTTGAGCAGCAATAACAAAAAAGATGAAACCAAATCTACCAAAAAAATAATTCAAAATTACCTTGTATTATAGCTTATTTCTGTATAATGTAGGCACTCAACCTAGAACCTGAACGTATAAACATGATGAGACGTGCACTATGTTAATCGTATATTCGCCTTTTAATATTTGATATATGTAACTAATATTATATATAATATATTTTTTTCCTGTGCGTGCTGCCAGCGCACTTAGCCGCAAGGAGGCTGGTAACAATACGCAGCAGCAGCGACACAGTTGTCGCGGCTAACAGCAGCTTGCACTGCTAACAATAATTAGTTTTTTTTATTAAATAAAACTATCTTGCATTTCATGAGATAAGGAAGCAAGCATGAGTAGAAATTAAATTATGTTCATTTTCTTTAATCGAGCAATCATTAACAAAGCAAAGAGAAGTACATGAACATTTTTCTAAGGATCATTTATTCTATGTACACCAATGCCATCGGGATCGATGTTGTTTTACGCAATTATTAATGATAAGTTGATGGAAAATCATTAGTTTGCAGGTTGATTTTCCTCTGATCGTCAACTCACCTGTATACCATATTTGCTATGAGCAATGCCGTTTCAGTGCCAACATGGTACAAATTTTTTGTAGTGACCGTGATAACCAAAGATTTGGTCCAGTGTCCATTGCTAGGAGCATTGCCGAAGTTCGTTGAAAGAGTGTAATGGGTGATGACATTACCGAAGCTCATTGGGTAAGTATCCATTGCTTAGAGCAGAGTGGTGTAGATGGAATTGGAAGACTTGTATGAAATTAGTATCAGGGTGGAGATTGTTAGATGCGATACCAATTTCATCGGAGAAGAGAATGCCAAGGTAGAAGTAGGAGTCTTTGAAGCCTCGATGTTACAGGAAGCTTGGAGGCTGAACCAAAAGTCTGGTTCAGTGGAGGAAATGCCAGACTAAAGATTTGGTCTAGTAGAGTTTGTTCGGTGAGAAGGTGACATTATTCGGTGGAAGACCAGACCAAAATTTGGTCCGGTGGTAATGCTTCGATCGGCAGTGAAGGAAAGAGGAAGTCCCGTTCGATGGTGGGTGGTTCCAGACCATAGATTTGGTCTGGTGGTGTTTAGGGGTTGCTGCTTCAAATATCTCGTCCGGTGGTGATGGGATGCCGGTCCAGACTTGCCGCTCCAGATATTTCATTCGGTATTGAAGCATGACCAAACTAATGATTGTAGCTCTAGATCTATGAGTTTGTACTGAATCAGTAGCGTTGATGTGGACTGCCGGTCCAAGTGATGCCAAACCAAATATTTGGTTCGGTATTGGACCATGCCGGTTCAGATCTTGAGTGTTGTTTACCGAACCAAATGCTATTTTGCTATTTGCCAGACTAGACGTGCCGAACCAAAAGTACAGTGCTGCTATATAACAGCTATCCCTCCTTATTTCTTCACTCTATAAATAGTGAAGCTTCTGTACAATAATAACAGACATCCTAGAGAGCTGAAACTCTGCAGAATTTTGTCTGTATTGTTAATTCTTCTTATGTACAGCTCGAAAAATGAATCAATTTTGTAACCCTAATCTTTCAGTGATTAATAAAATCTCCTCTCTCCAAGTGGACATACAATGCCTCGTGGTAGTAGAACCATTTTAAATACTGGCGTTATTTATTTTTCCGCATTGCATAGATCTGTAACTGTCTATTTTGTGTTTATCTATGTTTGTTTCTTCTCACTACAATCACGATCCAGTTGTTTTCCGTTGCATTGGATCTTTTATTTCTTTAGATTGATCATCTGATGAGATTTTTTCCAATAGGGAATTCATTCTTTTTAATTAGTGAGGTACTATTGCCTACGTTTGAAGTTCTTAAACATCACATTTACATATAAATGAGGTGCTACTGGTTACATTTTTTTCTTTATTATTTACTTATAAAATAAGTTCTAAGAAAGCCTCGGTTTCAATTATATAACAGAATTCTGCATTTTCTTACTATATTATTTGAACTACCAATTTGCTTATGACAATAAATGTTAAGAATAATTAAATTGTTTTATGATTTTATGGCTTTAACATTGCAAATCATTTGTTATATCTAAGTTAATCATCATGTATCTGGATCCATTTTCGAGTTGCTATTAGTTTCCATAAACAAATAATCACATGGGAAAGTTATTTCATAATTTGCAGTGCTTGAGTTTCATTTTATCAAAGTTATTTATCACCTTCAAGCTATATTAGTTTTATAGCTCTTTTACCACCTGAAATATCAACAAATGTATGTCATTCTATTTATCTATAAGCAACTTGTTAGATTGCCACTTATTCTTATGTGGTTTTTTTATATAATTGGAAAAGAAAATTATCACAATTTCTAAGTTGTTTGACTGTTTAAGTTCTTATTTTATTTTATTTTATAAGTATAAAAATATAAATGATCATATAAAAGTAGTTCTTATTTTATTGCACTTAATTTTAATTGTGAGGGTTCCTGATGGAGTTAAAAGTATAGTGTTGAAATTTGGTTTTTAAATGTTGCAGGTTCCCGATGGAGTTAAAAGTAAGAATGGAGTTCTTTTAAATAAGAGAAATATCTATATTGCAAAGACAAGTACACCAAATGTAATCAAATCATATTATGAGCTGTTCAAAACGATTTCTCAAGTTTTCTTGACTTAAGGTGCAATAAACTAGTATATGGAAGAAATATGATTTTAATATTTTTGGAAAGAAAAAGCATGGATGCTCGATGGAGAATTTAGTTGCCTATTTAGTTTGTTAGCAGACTATGGTCCAACAGGTATGATTAGTTGGTAATTTATATTTTGTGTAATTAATGATTATATGTAGGTAAGTTCATAAGATTCATATCCTTAGCAGTTTATGAACAATCGTTTAAAGAATAGAGAACATGGATATATATGTATCATAGAAACATGCATATTTTTTGAGTATTTCTTACATGGAATTCCCAACAACTAAGTAATTAGTGCTTAAATACTTATATCTTATATATGGTTAAATAATTGTTAATTTTTTTAAACAAGTGATATTCTTAAAATATAAGCAAATATCGTATAGCCTGTATAGGAAGCAAAAGCAACAGTAGTTTGGTTGGACAGAAACTATCAACAGATACGTCTTCCATCAGAGGTCAAAGCAAAGTTTATGTGGTATTACTCACAACTTCGAGCTATGGCCGATATTCTTATTTATCATGGAGTTTGTTCTTTGTTAATTGGTTTGTAAATGTGCGACAATATGTATAAATTTGGTTTGGTAAATGTGTGACAATATGTATAAGAAGAATTAAATGAGCAACTTTGCATGTTGCATTAATGGTCTAATTTTTTTTTTAAAATTTTGCATCTTTTTTTTAAATGGGCAAAAATAGTTTTAGTAGACATCTATTACAATGGTTAATGCTGTTATGGCTAGGAATATTGCAACGGTCCATGACCGTTGTAAAAAGCTCTTTTGCAATGGCTTTGGACTGTTGTAAAAATGTTCACTACAATGGTTTTGAACCGTTGTAAAATTTATTGAGTCTATTACAACATTGCGTAATAAGACGGGCGTTTGTTCGTCGCGAAACCCCTGTTACAACGGGTATTGTCCGTTGTAAGAAATGTATTTTTTTGTAGTGACCGTGACAACCAAATTTGTTAAAAACAATTGGGAAATGTAAATGATATAGAATTTGAGTTTACTTAGTATTCTAGCCTGAAATTATTACAATGCTGGCTATAGAATCCTGCAAATTTAGGATGACGATTTTAGCTTCTGGGTATATAGAATATCCAAGGCAGGAATCATATGGTGTATGCATTGTTGTATATGTATGTTATTTCTGTAATATGTCAATCTAACTTTGCATTTACTATGAAAGTACATATTCAATTCATCCATCTTTGAATGCCATTAACTACCACCTTTTGAACTGATATTCTACGTGTTTATTGTTTACATTCTGCCATCTTTGGCTACATATTGAAATTTATTTAGATTACAACTGAATGCAACGTTACTTTAAGTGAAAAAAGTATTGTAGCTTTTTTTGTTTCCTTTCTCCTTTATATGATTTTTGTAGCAGTGTGTCTGGCTGTTATTTAAGGGTTATGTCCTATGGTGTTACATACGATTATAAAGCGGTACAGGATGATTAGAATGAATTTATCGTTTGTAGGTGAGTAAGTATGGAGAAAAGATGGACATTGCAGCTGGTGGCTGTAATTCGATGGAGTGTGTTACCGTAAATGTTTTATCATATATTCATATGTATGAACAATGTTGCTATGTTTTGGAACTTGTTCAATGTGTATTAGTTTTTATGAATATAGACATGGATTTCATGAACAATAATCGCATACGAATAGTTAAATTCTGCTAGAATATAAGGTCTCCTTACACATAAATGCAGCAAAAGCTCTTTTATTCAACTTCATGAAACAAACCGACAGCATATACTAAATGTTTATTCATATAGGACAGTATCACCAACCATAACTTTGTAACTCTGCTACCGTGACAGTAAACAAAAAGTATAATTCAGCATGAATCGCATTGTAATTATACTTAATTCCTAAATGGTCTTGTTTGTAAAAGACTAATAATAGTCATGTTATAGAGTTCTAGTTGGCACTATTGATTACTAGTATAAGTCCATGCTTCGCACATGGGATGTTTGTATTATTGTATACGTTGTTGTTTGAGCGTAAATATGTAAACGGGAAGCAAGGGCATTTTTGGAATTTCAAAAAGATATCGAGTAAATTAGTTTAATGAATTTTCTTTATTAGTAGCAGAGATGGGAAGAGGCCTACATCTCATATACAAATAGCATTCTGCTGTGCATATCGTTCAAGTCAGTTTGTTAATTGTCATATAATATTGGTTATATTAAAAGAAAATATGATATACCTTCACAGCTGAAGATGAAACGGTCTAACAAACATTTACTAAGGGGAAAGATACCACATTATATTTATTATTTTTCGATAACCAAATATGGTAATGTTAAATACATTGATATACTAGAAATACATGGATATAAAAAATTTAAACTAAAATTCAAAATAAATTTCTCATTTCATTTCAGATCACATTTCAGATTAATTATATAATCTCAATTCGTAAACCACGTTCAAAGAAATATAATAATCACAAATTATGCCAAGATCGACATATGAAGATGCCATCTTGGTTGATTAGAGTCTAAATATAGACACTAAACAATTTTGTTATTACATCCAACTACACCGCGGAATCAAACAGAAAGGACTCCTGATAGCTAGTTTGTCTCCTGCATGTCTCCGAAAGTTTATTCGTCTAAAGAAGACCCTAAAAACCTTAACTCTCAAACAACTCAAAATCAATTATGCATCCAAGAGTTTAAGAGAAAAAAATATAAACTTCGAGTTAGACAAAAAGTCTGGTGTGAATAATAACCTACCATTTCGAACCATATAGATATCTAGTGAGACCACACCGCTTGACGGAACAGGTTTTTCCGTCACTAGTATCTTAACCCAATTTATAATAACTGTGACAGCCCGCAAATCCGAACCCCTTGAATCAACACTATTCTACCTCTATTAACTCAAGTGGCACAGAATTACGAACCATTAGGGTTAAAGAAAAGAGATAGAAGAAGAAGAAACTAAACAATATCAGAATCTCACAGTCGCAACGGAATAAAATATAATAATGAATATAGAACTTTACACAAAATGAAAACTATCACTGTTTTACATATATCACATCATCACAATCAGAGTATCTCATACATCAAATTACCTATCAGACATACCATACAATCACAGCAGCGGAATATACATATATATATATATATATATATATATATATATATAGATAATACGTCTCGGGCTCCAGCTCCTCTCCTGCTCCAAAGCATCCTGTCCTGTACAAATAATACTCGGTCTGACCCGAGCATTATAATGAAATAACACCCGAGTCAGTCTGGAATACCAGCTGATACTAAATATGCATCCAACTTGATTATTAAAGTTTCAAAAATCCTTTGAAAACAAAAGCATCTCGTAAGACCACGCCACAAATAAACATGTCGGGTTTTTACCTTACGATAGCTAAAACACTTTTATAGAAATCCTCTGATATTATAATAGGGTCTATTTACAAATACTTATAAAATAGCCGAAATTGTTACATGATTAAATTCCAGCTACTAGCCACCGAAGTGGGTAATACAAACAAAACTCGTACAAGGCTCGTAGGGAGAATGGATTTCCAACAATGACTAGGCACTGGGGTACCACCTGTCACAGTACGGGGCCTAGATCACCGTACCGAGGACTACTCCCTTCATCCCCTGCAACACAAGGCCGGAACCATTCCTTACTGAACAGTCCCGAACAAGATAAACCCCGTGGTTGGCGCGACCAACCACCCACTAAGCCGAAAGATATAAGGGACATCTAGACAGGGGAAATATCTTGTCCTGCTTGGGCATGACCCACCTAACCTTGCTGCATATCCCCTGATTTTCAGTCATTCCCATTTGATGAGGCTTGAGGCTAAGCGTTACCTTTAGAACGTTTTCACTTAGAATGCCCATCGTCCACCTGACGATGTTTCGCAAGCATTCATCCATACAAGTCCGTCCCGGGTTCGAACGGAACCGAAGGCACTACTCCTACTACATCCATTTTGGAAATATCCTCAGGATTAGTAGCGACTAGCCCTTGCACTTCACTGCTCCATTTTCGACTCCGAACACGTTTTATCGCACGAAAACGTACAAATCGGATCGAAGTGGTTATCGAGAAATAAATCTCGATCCCGGTCTCTTCGAAACGATCAACGCATTGTCCAGTATTGATAGTCGGTGATTTAACTATCAATTAAAATTCATAAGCATCCATATGCATCCATCAAATAAATAATTCCAATTTATTTATTTGCCTCAAATATCTTTAAAGGATATGTTACCCAATTTTCAAATCTCATTTGAAAACATTTCCCAAAATTCCTCCTTTACAAGGTAAATCATTTACCATATATTCCCATTGGAAATAACCAAGTTCAAACCATTTAGAATTTACTTCTAGTTATTTACTCAGAATAAAATTCTCAAAATATTTAAAGTAAAACTACTTTATAAGATATAACTTGATTTAAAGTATGGGTTTTTAGTTATACTATGATTTAAAAATAGAGTTTAAAGGAATTTAATAATTTCAAACAACTTTATTCAAAAACTAGCCTTTAAATAAATCCATTTGTAAAAATAATTATTTTAAAATAATAATTTCCAAAACACTCTTTTTAAACAAGTTTAAATTTTTAAAACTCTCTTTTCATAAAATCAGTTTAAAACTCGAACTTGGGTTTTCCCCAGGAAATCTCATTTCCACTTAAATATCACAGAAATCCTTCTCACGATTTCTGCCAATTTATTTCAATTTAGTTTTATGATTTAATAATATAAATTTATTTTCCCATTTATCAACCAATAACCTTTCTCATTGTTAATCAATTCAGATTTACCCAATTTTCAATCTTCATTCTAAATAGATTCAAATTTTATTTCTTTAAAATTCATTAATTAACAATATCCTTTATTACTCTAAAATTCAATTTATCCATTTACAATTAATTATGGATTTGTAATTTACTCAGCATTATTCCAATTGAATTTTATTTCAGTTTTCTATCCAATAGATCCAAATTTTGTTATATTCTTTTAAAATTCCTTATTTATTACTTTTCTTAATTTCCTTTGAAACTCAATTCAATTCCTTTATAATTAAACTCCAAATTTCTTATAATTAATATTCTGGATTGGTAATTTATACCACAATATCACAATACTGATAATTCCAAAATTTTCATCCACAATATATAGACAGGCATCATCATCGATTAAAAAAAATAATACTACATTGTGAGGAATCCAGTTGGATCCCTCCAACCTGTTTTCCCTGCATCCACAATTATTAGCACAACTATATATATCAATTCAATTTGATAATAATCAACATAAACAGCTGAACATCCAAACATCAATCAATATTAACTGTCTAACTTTACTAGTATCCAGATGTGAGTGAGAATAACTCACCTTGAGTTTCGGCGAGCGTTCGAAAT
This sequence comes from Allium cepa, assembly GCA_030765085.1. Classification (NCBI taxonomy): domain Eukaryota; kingdom Viridiplantae; phylum Streptophyta; class Magnoliopsida; order Asparagales; family Amaryllidaceae; genus Allium; species Allium cepa. The sequence goes on along the minus strand of CM060942.1, from coordinate 563,298,864 downwards.
TCAAATTAAACCGAACGACGTTCGATTTAACTCAAATTCCTACTTGCCCGGAATGACTCCGGATCTGTACCATCGCGTAGTGCTCGACTCTGCGATTCCAACGCTGCAAATCTCGTTAATTTCTGATAACGTATGAATGAGTTACGATTTTATAAAGTTTGAACAACAAATTTTAAAACAAAATTTCCCTTTAAACGAAATACCAACAAAACACGGCTTGTACCATACATCTTCTTCCAGGCGCATGAATAGGGTTTTTGAACGCACGCAAGCTTCAGAAGCTTGAACCCATTCATTGCCAAATAGGGTTCGAAATCGCCGTCACTCATATCGCATTCAACTCGATCGGGAACCACCGCATCGAAGGCCTCCGCGAGCACCACCCACGGCCCCACCCTCGTTGAACTCGGTCGCCCATACATCTCTAAATTTGAGCATGAACGCGCAGCCTTCGTGGCGTGTTTTCTGACAATATACTCAACAATACACGATCATACCCGTTCACTTCGTAGATCTCGAAGTTCTCTTCGATTCTCCAGTTGGGAATTTTTGCAAAAACTAAGTAGATTTGAAGGAAAAAGGAGAAGAACGATACGAGGTTTCGTCCATTGAAATAGATAAGCGGCGGCTCACGTATATATGCTAGGGTTTAGATTAAAAAGTTAATATATAATATAAATTTAATAATATTTTAATAATATTCTTCTTAATTTAACATCGTATGCAAACGAACTCCAATTCTCACGTTCCGACAAACGATTCTAAGGTTTTTCCGCGTTCCGGACACAATGGAACAAGTTTCGTAAGCTAATTCCGCCGTACGCGCGATTTACAGAATTAAACGATCAATTTAAAATTAAGCCGATTAAAACGATTTTGATGCGTTTCGAGCTGCCGGAGTCAAACGACAACTCCGATTGCTACGAAAATTGAAATCCGGTAATAATTAACTATTACGGATCCAATGAAACTGGTTTCGTCGAATTCCGAGACTGTGCCCCGGAAGGCTATTTTAACTCGTCTATTTAATTAAGCGATTTTCGAAATTATCGAAAACACTCAAAATTTTCACGTTTAAAATTTTATTAGCTTAACAATAATTCATGTTGAATTTATAATCACATTAGAAATCATTCTGATTCATTCTGGACTTAAATGGAATTAATTGCAATATTTACTAATATTAAATTCATTTTAAATTATTATAAAATTCCAAATAATAACTTATCAACTTTTAAATTCTTCCAAAAATCCAATAATATCAATTATGTCCAATTGAACTTAAAAACACATTTAAACATCATTTTTATATCAATTCACATCCAATTTCCCAAATTATCTAAATCCAATATTCAATTATTATTATTCAATTTCCAATTGAATTTCCACATTAAAAATTATAACTTGTTATTTCAAATTTAACCCAATTCTTTTAGTTCAAAATCAAACTTAAACCCGTAGTGAACATTTAAAATGAATTAAATGTTCACAAATCCCGTACTCAAAATTCTGGGATGTTACATTCCTCCCCCCTTATAAAAATTTCGTCCCCGAAATTTGTATAAGATAGAAAATACTCTCAAACTCATTTACTTACCCTGTTGGCTTAGTTAAAAGCGTATATATATTTCACAAAATCCCCTTTTGCTCGATTCCCAAACCAATTTGCTTTATTAATTCTAAAGCTTAAATTTTTACTTATAACTTCCCAAGTCATTTAACTTTTCCCAAAACCCCAAAAATTTTCTAACTCCCAAAATTTACGGAAAATTTCGGCAGAGTCTCCCCTGTACGGAGGAGCTTCTGCGATATCGCAGGATACACAAATATATATACATCGGCCCACACGGCCGGAAACCAAAATATAACACAATATATATATCATTTTCCCAATTATATTTGCGTAGGCGTACCTTTTTAGCAAATTTTAATAGCAAGCAGCTAATATATAATGCATATACGCGCACCAACTCTCTCGAACGCCTCCCGCACCTGTACTTACTCAACAAACACATCAGTTTCAAGATATGAGCAGTTTAACACATTCCCAATATAAGTGCAAGCCAAATATTTTATTCACTTCAATTTATTTTATTCACTTTCAATTACTCAAATTAAATTTTAATTTCAGGATTTAAAATTTTCATTTCTTTCTTATTAACATCAGCTTCACTAAAATAAGTTCATTAATCAATGCATTTTAACTTTACTCTCTATTTAAATAGAATTTTCCAGAATTCAATTACCCGGTTTTATTTCAAAATCATTTTGAAATAAAAATCAAATATATACCTATTTGGTATATCAATCAAATTACCAAATTTCCAAAACAATTTGTTTATACTAAAACAAATTTCTTCTTTGAGATTTCCCAAACAACTAGCATACCCAAAATCCAAACAATACCATGACCAAATACTAGGGAAGCAATCCATCACCTTAGAAACTCGAAAATGAATTCTAATGATGTGGCCAGCATCATCAGGATTATTTTCCAGCGACTGAAGTGAGTTCAATGCTTCTTACTTTCCCAAATTCATTTCAAAACAGTTTCCCATTCAAAACATATTACTCAAATCCATACTCCATTATTGCCTTCTAAACATTTTGGAAAACATTCCATACATTCTCCAGATTTTAAATTTCCAAACCTTTATTTCAATCCATATAAACACTTTTCAAAATTTCCAGGGTCAAAATTCTGGTTTAATTCAAATTTAATTATTCTTCTTTTGTAAATGTTATACTCATAGAACTTTATTTAGTTATAACCAGTTTAAATTTAGATTAAATTTCAGATTCCTATTCGATTCTTAATATTAGCAACCAAACATCCAAATATATATATAATTCAGAAAATTATTTCTCTTATATCAAAATATAAGTTGGGTAAAATTATTTCATTTACCCTCCTTTAAAAAAAACAATACTATGTCGGTTTATCTTGTTTAAGAGTTTAGAAACCCCTATCGATACGGTTGTACTTCCCGTACCGACCAGAATTCATAAACACTCAACCGATAAGTCAACACAGTATAAAAATAATTTTATATCCACTAACAAGTACGCTCTCATATCTATTATTACTCTCAACTCATTATAGAGTACAATTGACTCTGTTTAATGAGTAATTTCCCCACCAAAGCCTAGGTTGTCGCCAACCTAAGCTCTGATACCAAGTGTGACAGCCCGCAAATCCGAACCCCTTGAATCAACACTATTCTACCTCTATTAACTCAAGTGGCACAGAATTACGAACCATTAGGGTTAAAGAAAAGAGATAGAAGAAGAAGAAACTAAACAATATCAGAATCTCACAGTCGCAACGGAATAAAATATAATAATGAATATAGAACTTTACACAAAATGAAAACTATCACTGTTTTACATATATCACATCATCACAATCAGAGTATCTCATACATCAAATTACCTATCAGACATACCATACAATCACAGCAGCGGAATATACATATATATATATATATATATATATATATAGATAATACGTCTCGGGCTCCAGCTCCTCTCCTGCTCCAAAGCATCCTGTCCTGTACAAATAATACTCGGTCTGACCCGAGCATTATAATGAAATAACACCCGAGTCAGTCTGGAATACCAGCTGATACTAAATATGCATCCAACTTGATTATTAAAGTTTCAAAAATCCTTTGAAAACAAAAGCATCTCGTAAGACCACGCCACAAATAAACATGTCGGGTTTTTACCTTACGATAGCTAAAACACTTTTATAGAAATCCTCTGATATTATAATAGGGTCTATTTACAAATACTTATAAAATAGCCGAAATTGTTACATGATTAAATTCCAGCTACTAGCCACCGAAGTGGGTAATACAAACAAAACTCGTACAAGGCTCGTAGGGAGAATGGATTTCCAACAATGACTAGGCACTGGGGTACCACCTGTCACAGTACGGGGCCTAGATCACCGTACCGAGGACTACTCCCTTCATCCCCTGCAACACAAGGCCGGAACCATTCCTTACTGAACAGTCCCGAACAAGATAAACCCCGTGGTTGGCGCGACCAACCACCCACTAAGCCGAAAGATATAAGGGACATCTAGACAGGGGAAATATCTTGTCCTGCTTGGGCATGACCCACCTAACCTTGTTGCATATCCCCTGATTTTCAGTCATTCCCATTTGATGAGGCTTGAGGCTAAGCGTTACCTTTAGAACGTTTTCACTTAGAATGCCCATCGTCCACCTGACGATGTTTCGCAAGCATTCATCCATACAAGTCCGTCCCGGGTTCGAACGGAACCGAAGGCACTACTCCTACTACATCCATTTTGGAAATATCCTCAGGATTAGTAGCGACTAGCCCTTGCACTTCACTGCTCCATTTTCGACTCCGAACACGTTTTATCGCACGAAAACGTACAAATCGGATCGAAGTGGTTATCGAGAAATAAATCTCGATCCCGGTCTCTTCGAAACGATCAACGCATTGTCCAGTATTGATAGTCGGTGATTTAACTATCAATTAAAATTCATAAGCATCCATATGCATCCATCAAATAAATAATTCCAATTTATTTATTTGCCTCAAATATCTTTAAAGGATATGTTACCCAATTTTCAAATCTCATTTGAAAACATTTCCCAAAATTCCTCCTTTACAAGGTAAATCATTTACCATATATTCCCATTGGAAATAACCAAGTTCAAACCATTTAGAATTTACTTCTAGTTATTTACTCAGAATAAAATTCTCAAAATATTTAAAGTAAAACTACTTTATAAGATATAACTTGATTTAAAGTATGGGTTTTTAGTTATACTATGATTTAAAAATAGAGTTTAAAGGAATTTAATAATTTCAAACAACTTTATTCAAAAACTAGCCTTTAAATAAATCCATTTGTAAAAATAATTATTTTAAAATAATAATTTCCAAAACACTCTTTTTAAACAAGTTTAAATTTTTAAAACTCTCTTTTCATAAAATCAGTTTAAAACTCGAACTTGGGTTTTCCCCAGGAAATCTCATTTCCACTTAAATATCACAGAAATCCTTCTCACGATTTCTGCCAATTTATTTCAATTTAGTTTTATGATTTAATAATATAAATTTATTTTCCCATTTATCAACCAATAACCTTTCTCATTGTTAATCAATTCAGATTTACCCAATTTTCAATCTTCATTCTAAATAGATTCAAATTTTATTTCTTTAAAATTCATTAATTAACAATATCCTTTATTACTCTAAAATTCAATTTATCCATTTACAATTAATTATGGATTTGTAATTTACTCAGCATTATTCCAATTGAATTTTATTTCAGTTTTCTATCCAATAGATCCAAATTTTGTTATATTCTTTTAAAATTCCTTATTTATTACTTTTCTTAATTTCCTTTGAAACTCAATTCAATTCCTTTATAATTAAACTCCAAATTTCTTATAATTAATATTCTGGATTGGTAATTTATACCACAATATCACAATACTGATAATTCCAAAATTTTCATCCACAATATATAGACAGGCATCATCATCGATTAAAAAAAATAATACTACATTGTGAGGAATCCAGTTGGATCCCTCCAACCTGTTTTCCCTGCATCCACAATTATTAGCACAACTATATATATCAATTCAATTTGATAATAATCAACATAAACAGCTGAACATCCAAACATCAATCAATATTAACTGTCTAACTTTACTAGTATCCAGATGTGAGTGAGAATAACTCACCTTGAGTTTCGGCGAGCGTTCGAAATTCAAATTAAACCGAACGACGTTCGATTTAACTCAAATTCCTACTTGCCCGGAATGACTCCGGATCTGTACCATCGCGTAGTGCTCGACTCTGCGATTCCAACGCTGCAAATCTCGTTAATTTCTGATAACGTATGAATGAGTTACGATTTTATAAAGTTTGAACAACAAATTTTAAAACAAAATTTCCCTTTAAACGAAATACCAACAAAACACGGCTTGTACCATACATCTTCTTCCAGGCGCATGAATAGGGTTTTTGAACGCACGCAAGCTTCAATAATGAGATTGGGTTCTCTAATTTGAAAACAAAGGCTTTCGACTATATCCTTCGGATCATTGTGACATCATGAGTTACCCCCCGTCACTCTCCCTTTTGACATCATAGAGCAACCAAACCCTCCGCCCGCTTCAATTTAACTAATGGGTATGAAATAAGCAGTTATGCCCCTTTCACCACTCTACTCTAGCAGCAGGACCTTTAGAAATCATTGCTAAAGCAATGTCAAACGCCCCTGCCACTATTCCTTTGAAACCATGCGGAAGGACCCTATCGACACCATTGATTGGGTGCAGCATAACCCTTTCGCTTCTAGAATTAAACACGCATGCAGAAGGACCCTTTCAACACTATCAACTAGTGTGGAAGGTACATTCTGTAATGGTTGGACTTACTCAGGTATAAAAGGTGCGGAAGGTATGCTATCGGCACCATTGGTTAGTGCGGCACACCCCTTCGGTCTTCATTGATTAACATACTTGCGGAGCATATAAGAGCGGAATGAACCCCTTCAACACTATCTTCTAGCGTAAAAAGCCTTTTCCATGCTAATTGGATCAATCAATGCGGCATTGCACACTTATTAAAGTGTATATATGCGGAGGGACCCCTTGGACACTATTGATTGGTGTGGAAGGACCCTTCCACCTTCATTCTAGTGTGTGTTAACTACAGCGACACCCCTATCCCCTTAATTTTCTAAGGGAAGCAGATTGTATGGTTTCGAAGGCATCGATGCTTTCGAAGGCAAGTGGTGTTGCTGCAATTATCATAAAAACTCAATTTTAACCAAGTAAAGCAATTTCCTTTTTGCTTAACCCCATATGTTGTAAATTTTCTATGAGATAACAAAGCTGTTATAAAATTCTTTTTAGAATTTACTGCCACATATAATTCCCTATGCCCCAATATTTAATTAAAAATTATTAACTAACCCCTTGTATTTAATTAAACATTAAATACTAATATTTCTAGTTAAATCCAAAACTCACCCAAATCTCTTAAGAAAAATCGAAAAAATTCACATAAATTCCAAAATGATAATATCTTTATCATATAAAATTTTCAGCTCAAAAATAATTAATTAATTCTTTAAATTAATTAAAACCCGAAATATCCATTTCTTTTACTTGAAAATTCATAATAAATTATCCACGGCTTGGAATATTATGGTAATTCAAACTCATCTTCAAAATAATGTTTTACATAACATATTCAAAAATCATGGCATTTGAAAATCATTTTGCATGATTTTATCCTTAAAACTGAACTACATTATTCCAAAAATACTTGTATAAATTATGACATGGCATTTAAATCAAAACATATCATCTTTCATCAAATTATACGGTTTTAAACCTCAAACCCGAATTGAAACATTCAAGATAACTTATATAAGATAGCTTAGATCATTATTCACCTTGTTTGGATAAGGAGCTTGATATTGGTTCTACACTTTAATCTTTCTAGTTTAAATCTTAGCCTCTAATTTATTCTTGAGCTCCTCTTCTCCTAGAGTTATGGCCGGCTTTGTTTCCCTTTTGTTTATGTCTGTTTTTTGTAAGAATGTAAATGAGAATGAGAATGTGGTATGGGGGTTTAGGGGTCATTGGTTCGGCTGGTTCGGCTATTTCCGTATTTCCCTTATCTTATTTTCTTAAGTATTTAACTTATAAACCATTCTTATAGATTCATTTAGTTAAGGCACAACCTAAATTAGTTTTCCAATCTCAATTCTCTTATCATTGTAGTTTCTACATTATTCTATTTAATTTATCTAATTAAATATCCTGAATAATGCTATTTAAAGTTAGGGGCGTTACAGGCTCCCCTTCTTAAAGAATTTCATCATCGAAATTTAGCAAGGACTATATACTAAGCATAGGAATCATTTGTAACATCTCCTAACTATCATGCTAGCCTACCTGACTAGCAAACAATGTACATATATAACAGATATAGAACATACCCTTATAATAGATCAGGATAAGTGTCTCTAATCATGACTTTTGTCTCCAAAGTACAATCCTTCTCGTTGTCGCTCCACTTAACTTTCACCAACTTGACTGCCTTGTTTCTTAACCTCTTCTCATCTCTCGTTACAACCCGAACTGATTACCTAATAAAATTCAGATTTGGTTATACTATTAAGTCTTCTAATGCAGTAGGATGGATAGTAGTCTTTACATCATATGCATACTTAGAAGATGAGATACATGAAACACATTATGGACAACTACCAAATTGCTTGGCAACTCTACTATATATGCGAGCTTTTCGATCCTTTTTATAACTACGAACAATCCAACATATCTTGGTGCTAGTTTTTCAGACTTTCCAAATCGTACCACATCCTTCATCGGTGATACTTTAATGAAAACCCTATCTCCAACTTAGAACTCTAGATCCTTACATCTCTTATCCACATAAATCTTTTGTCTAAACCGAGTTTCCTTTATCCTACCTTGGAACAACTCAGTCTTCTCTATTGCCTCTCTTACCAGATCCGGATCTAAGATTAATCTGTTTTCAGTTTCCAACCAACATGCTAGTGACTTGCATGGCCTTCCATATAATGCTTCGAAAGGCACAATTCCTATACTAGTCTGATAACTATTACTATAGGAAAACTCAACTAAGTATAGTTGGTCTTCCCATGATCCACCAAAATCTAGCACACAAGCTCTTAACAAATCCTCTCAGATTTTGTTAACTCTCTCTTTTTGCCCATCTGTCTGCGGATGGTAAGCGATACTTATTTCTTGATACCTAAAGTATTATGTAAGCTTTTCTAAAACTCGCTAGTAAATAAGGAATTTCTATCACTTACTATACTACTAGGAATTCCATGCAGTCTAACTATATTCCTCATGAATAACTTAGCTAAATTTGGCGCTATCCAGGTCGACTTAACTGGAATGATATGAGCACTCTTGGTCAACCTGTCTGCTATGACCCATATACTTTCATTTCCTTGATTCGACCTTGGCAACTCGTCTATAAAATCCATTGATGTCGAGTCCCATTTCCAAACTGATATCTCCAACGGTTGAAGCAACCCACTCGGCTTCTGGTGTTCAACCTTTACTTGTTGACTGTTTATACACTACTTTATCCACAAGTCAACATCCTTCTTCATACCTTTCCAGGAGAAACTCCTCTTCATATCTTGATACATCTTGATTCCCTCAGGATAAATTGTAAACTTCGATCGATTACATTCCTTAAGGACTTCTCTCCTTAGGTCCCCAACATTCGGAACACACAACCATCCCTTCTTTCTCAACCATCCCCTCTGGTCAAGACTAAAATATTTTAGATCATCAGTTTCTGATCTAACCTCAAGCCTTCTAATCTACTCATCCATCAATGGATCCTTTTTCTGGTTAGAAGCAATCCTTTCGATCAGAACTGGTTGGACTTCCAAACAAGATAACATGCAGTGCTCTGACTAGAACTAGCAGTCGATCTTAAATGCACACTACAAGTAGTCAAAGCCTCTAGGTCCTTCCACTCCGCTAACATAGCTATACCATATTATGATGTTTTCTGCCAAGAGAATCCGCTACTATATTTCCTTTTCCAGGTGTATATTCTATACCAAAATCATAAACTGCTAAAAACTCTTGCTACCTCTACCGTTACATATTTAACTCCTTCCAAGAAAATAAGTTCCTTAAGGACTTATGATCTATGTATAACTCAAATCTCTCCCCTAAGAGATAATGTCTCCATAATTTCAATGCATAGATCACCGCTGCGAACTCAAGATCACGAGTAGGATATCTCACTTCATGCAGTCTAAGTTGTCGTGAAGCGTAGGCAATAACTTTACCCTTCTACATCAATACAGCCCTTAATCCGGTTCCACATGCATCAGTATACACCACTAATCCCTGATTTCCATGTTGAACTACTAACACAGTTGCATTGGTCAATAAATGCTTTAACTTAAAAAATGCTTCCTTATATTTTTCAGACCAAATGAACTTCACATCCTTCCTGGTTAGCTTAGTCAATGGCGCTGCTATCCGCGAGAAACCCTTTATAAACCTCCTGTAGTAAGCCTCAAGCTCAAGGAAACTTCCGATCTCAGTCACGATCTCTGGTCTCTTCCAGTTGTTAAAAGCTTCGATTAACCAAATTAACTGATAAAATTTTCTCTAAAACCACGTGACCAATGAATTGAACTTCGTTTTTCTAGAAATGACACTTTGAAAACTTTGCATTCAGTTAATGCTGCCTCAGTGTCTCAAGCACCACTTTAAGATGGACTTCATGCTCTCTTTCATCCTTAGAGTATATCAATATTCTATGAATACCAATACGAACCTATCCAAGTGTTCTCGGAAAACTCGATTCATCAAATCCACGAAGAAAGTTGGCGCATTTGTTAACCCGAATGGCATCACTAACCACTCATACGAACCATACATAGTCCGAAATTCGATCAATGGAATACCGTCCTCTGCCACTCTTAACTAATGGAACCTGTTACCAAATCCAATTGGGAAGTACTCTGACTCCACTCAATTGATCAAATAAATCGTTGATTCTTGGCAAAAGATACCTATTCTTGATCGTCTTCTCATTCAACTTACGATATTCGATCACGTCCTTAACGACCCATCTGGTTTCTTTATGAACATCACGACTGCTCCCCAAGGTGAACTATTTGGTCTGATAAAATTCTTTCCCTTTGAGTCCACTGGTGGCACCTTTAACTCCTCCATCTCGGTAGGTGTCATCCTACTAGGTGGTTTACTTACAAGTTCTGCTTCTGCAACAAGATCTATCCAAAACTCAATGGCTCGCTTCGGTGGAAGTCCTGTGATTGGCTCAAAAACATCTGCAAATTCTTTTGCTAGCAAAACCTGATTCAACTCTTCTTCTACTTCCATAGCACCCAACAATGCACAAGCACTCAGATCTAAATTTTCCACTAAGTATATAATTTGGTTATGACTATTAAGGTATCTTAGCGATATTTCCCTATCTTGGGAAAATATCCTAGCATCATATCTATCTTACCAATCCATACCCAAAATGATCACGAAGCCTACGAAATAAAAAACGTAAAAAATGCATGCAAAAATATGACATAACAAATCAACTTCTAACTAGTCACATCTCATCCCCAGAGTTGCATACCCTCCTATTGGATTCTCAACCCTTAAGGAAGTAACAAGGTATGAGTATTCTACATATAACTTATCTACCAAACACTGAGAAATAAATGATTGCGATGCACCAGTATCAAATAGTACCCTAATTTGTATACTATGGATCAAAAGCGTACCTTCCATCATAGTCTTTCCCTTCTCAACATCGATTGGTCTAGAAGATGATGTGTTCTAAGGCAAAAACTTTTCCCTTATCCGCTCTAACCGGTTATGGACATTGATTCTTGTAATACCTGACCTGGTCATAATTAATGCACTTCATTCCTTTCTTATCTCCAACCTTCTTCCCTTTTCTAATTCGACATTCATGAGCCAAATGTCATTTCTTGTCGCATTTGTAGCAAATTACATCGGCCTTCCCTTTCTGGGCAGCTCTTCCTTTCTGAGCACCTTTCTTGCTAAAGAATTTCCTCTTCTTGCCCTGAGAATCTTGGGTTTCAATGTGCTTCTCTTTCTCAAAAGTAGAGAGCATCTCTTCATTCCTGATTTCCATCTCTACTACAACAGTACTTGGATCGTAGAGATGTGGCATAGTCGCCGTAGCAATCTCGGGTCTTAACCTTCGAATAAACTTCTCGTTCCTTTTAATGACGATGTCAATGGTAATATATCAATATCTCGACAATTCATCAAACTCCGTAGCATACTCAATCACTAAAATCTCACCTTGCACTAAGTCCATGAACTTTCTTAACAATACCGACTTGGCAACTTCAGTCAAGAACCTCCCTTCGAATCTCCTTCATAACTCTGCCTAATTCAACTCCTCCTCAGGCACTCCAACATAATTCCATTCCACCAGTACAATGTTGCACTCTCTAACTGTCTGGAAGCAAATCTTCTATTATATTCATCATTTATTCCCAAGTTAGTGAAAATTCTTTCACAATGCAATAATCAGTTTTCTACTTCAACAACATTCTCTATTCCCAAAAACGGCTTCCCATCAAGACTGGTGTAATCCCTGCTTAGATTGGCATTGTTATTGTTGGTTGGGGCCATATAATTTGCTCTCCTAGCATTCACAGGATTTCTCCCAGCTACACCTGTAGGTGCTCCAACTTGCATCAGATTAACGAAGAACCGATACATTATACCCATATCTACTTGCAGTGTTCCAACACCTACATTGGCATTTTCATTTGGATTAGCATTTGCTTGTCGACACGGATTCCACCTAGTATTGGGTCGAGCATTTCCGTTAGTTGTGGTACTTCCTCCACCTAGATTACCTCTTCTATTTCCTACCTCTGTATCTTCCTTTCTCGTATATCTATATACGAGCCTTAGTAAAATACATAAGAATGGTCTAAGAATAAAGGGGAATACGTAATATATATATATATATATATATATATAGACACACACATACACACACGTTACTATAGCATTAACCCAAATACCGATCTTATTCTCTAATTCATTTGGTTGTGTTTTGAAAATCCTTTAGGTTCAAATTTCTTTTAAATATACATAAACCTATGCTCTGATACCAACTTGTAACATCCCCTATTTAGAAGTCCAAAACTAAACGCTACAGATGCTGCGGTCATCTATAGTTATTATTTTTGGATGATCAAATGCATAATATTAGATATACTGATATACTAGAAACACGTGAATATGAAAAAAATTAAACTAAATTTTAAAACAAATTTCTCATTCCATTTCAAATCGCATTTCAGATTCATTACATAATCCCATTTCATAAACCACATTCAGAGAAATATAATTATCATAAATTATACCAAGAGCGGCATATGAAGATGTCCCCTTAGTTGACCAAAGTCTAAATAAAGGCACTAAACAACTTTTCTATACAACAGAATCAAACAGAAAGGATTCCTAATAGCTAGCTTGCTTCATGCACGTCTCCGGAAGCTTACTCATCTAAAGGAGACCCTGAAAATCTTAACTCTCAAACTACTCAAAATCAATTAAGCACCCAAGAGTTAAGGAAAAAACATAAATTTCGAGTCAAACAAAAAGTCTGGTGTGAATAATAACCTACCATCTCAAACCATATAGATATCTACTGAGACCATGCCATTTAGTGGAATGGGTTTTCCCCTCACTAGTATCTTAATTCAATTTTTAAAACCCATACACTATGCACCTGCGTCCACAATAAATAAGATATAACATAATAAAATGTATCATGATGATATGAAAACATGCAATAGGATTTGGATTTCCCATTCCCATTCACCTGACTATCTTTCTCAAATTATAGTTTCTAGGGTCACCATGAACCTATTAGTTTTCATGAGATGACTAATAACATGTTCGATTCTTTATGGATTTCATATCCACTTTCATAGTTTTCATAAGATCACTATGAAACTATTGGTTTCTACCAATACTATTATCCAATCATAGTTTTAACGGGATCACTATGAACCTATTGGTTTCTACCAATAACATCTCTCATATCATAGTCTTTATGGGCTGTCTATGAACCTACTGATCTCTTTCAATAACTTATTCCAAATATAGTTTTCATGGAATCACTAAGAACCAATTGGCTTCTGCTAATATTATTCCTTAAATTATATTTTTTTTGGGCTAACTAATAACCTTTTTAACTCCATGGTCTTTTAATTCAGTTCACTTCACTATTGGCTCAACCTGCTGCCATCCTACCCTTAACACCCCCAACATGCCCATATGAGTTATAAAGTGAATATGATAATGCAAACGTTCATGATGACTGATCAAATGATACACACCATATAAACATCCATATTTTATTTCCATATATCCACTTTTCTAATGAAAGGTGGTCAATACTCTTAACCAACCAATTTACTAAGGAAAGCATCCTTTAATATTTCAAAGTTAAATGCCATTTCAAAACTCTTATACATTGCCATATGTTTACTTCAAAAATGAGATTGGATTCTCTAATTTGAAAACTAAGACTTTCGACTATATCCTTCGAATCATTATGACATCATGAGTTACCCTACACCACTCTCCTTTTCGACATCATAAAGCAACCAATTCCTCCGTCCCCTTCCATTTAACTAATGGGTTCAAAACAAGTGGTTATGCCCCTTTCGCCACTCTACTCCTACGGTAGGACCTTTCTTAATCATTGCTAAAGCAATACAAAAGGCCCTTTCCAGTACTCCTTTAAAACCATGTGAAAGGACCATGTCGACACCATTGATTGGGTGCAGCACAACCCTTCCACCTCTAAAATTAAACGTACATGCAGAAGGAACCTTTCGACACTATCAACTAGTGCGGAAGGTGCCTTCTGTAATAGTTGGACTTGTTCAAGTATAAAAGTGCAGAAGGTATGCTATCGACACCATTGGTTGGTGTGGCACACCCCTTCCGTCTTCATTGATTAACATACTTGCAGAGCATATAAGAACAGGAGGAACCCTTTCGACACTATCTACTAGCATGAAAGGCCTTTCCATGATAGTTGGATCAATCAATGCAGCAGTGCACACTTACTAAAGTGTATGTATGCGAAAGGACCCCTACGACACTATTGATTGGTGTAGAAGGACCCTTCCGCCTTCATTTTAGTGTATGTTAAATAAAGTTATGCCTCTATCCCCTTAATGTTCTAAGGGAAGCAGATTGTATGCTTTCGAAGGCATCAATGCTTTCGAAGGCAAGTGGCGTTGCTATAATTAAAATAAAAATAGTTTTTTAATCTAGTTTAGCAATTTTTTTACCTAACCCATTATGTTGTAAATTTTCTATTGGATAACAAAGCCTTTATAAAATTCTTTTTAGAATTTGTTGTTGCATATAATTCCCATTACTCTAATATTTGATTAAAAATTGTTAACTAACCTCTTATATTTAATTAATCATTAAATACTAATCTTTCAAATTGAATCCAAAACTCACCCAAATCTCTTAAGAAAAATTTCAGAAATCCACATAAAATCCAAAATGACAATATCTTAATCATATAAAATTTTCAGCTCGAAAATAATTAATTAATTCCTTAAATTAATTAAAACCTGAAATATCCATTTCTTTTACTTGAAAATTCATAATTAATTATCCATGGCTTGGAATATTATGAAAATTCATGCCCATTACCAAAATAATGTTTTACATAATATATTCAAAAATTATGGCATTTGAAAATCATTTTGCATGATTTTATCCTTAAAAGCGAACTACATTATTCCCAAAATCCTTGTTTATATTATGACATGGCATTTAAATCAAAACATATCATCATTCATCCAATCATAGGGTTTTAAACCTCAAACCTGAATTGAAACATTCAAGATGACTTATATGAGATAGTTTAGATCATTATTCACCTTGTTTGGAGAAGGAACTTGAGATTGGTTCTGCACTTTAATCTTCCTAGTTAGAATCTAAGCCTTTAATTGATTTTTGAGCTCCTTTTCTCCTAGGGTTTTGGCCGGCCTTGTTTTCTTTTGTTTATATTTTTATTTTGTAAGAATGTAAATGAGAATAAGAATGCGGTAAGGGTATTATGGGCTATGGGGTTCAGCTATTTCCATATTACCCTTGCCTTATTCTCTTAAGTATTTAACTTATAAACCATTCTTATATTTTCATTTAGTTAAGGCTTGCCCTTAGTTTTTCAATCTCAATTCCATTATCACTCTAGTCTCTATATTATTCTATTTAATTTACCTAATTAAATATCTTGAATAATGCTATTTAAAATTATGCGTGTTACAACGTGGTATTTATATTTTAATTTTTGTAGGTATCACAAGTAGATTTTCCATGCTACCCCTTATTTATGTTACAAACACAATGTTTCGAAACTTTTTATGGTACCTTACTTTAATTCCACATGAACCATGGGTGTTACATTTATTAGTTGCAATTTCATATAAGGTTTCACTTTCATAGATGCTATAATATTTGCCATCACTTCTGGGCCTAGGCTTTGGTTCATATACAAGGTATCACTAACCATAAATTAGCATAAGGTTCAACATAAATGTGCACGTCATAGCCATTTGAAGCCATTTGAAGTAGCATAATGACCAGCAAGTAAACACATGCTCAAAGCATAAATATAACTGCGATCGATTTTTTATGTGTATATAATTTCGATTCTTCATGGTGTGATGATGCTGGCATTGCAAAGTGTATGTTTAATTCAAACTATTCATGCAAGTCAACTCTTGTTTGGTGGATTTTTGTAAAAAATTATTCCTTTATCACTTGGATTGCTTCAGTAATAATATTAGTCTTGTTATCCCATTTTTGGTCAAAACTGGAATATCAACAAATTGGCAGGGAATGATGGATGTCGGGATTGGAAATCGATTGGAATCAAGGCTACGATCAATATCGTCAAAATATGGCCGAGCTCCGATCGGGACGAAATTGTTTGGAGATGGTGAAAAGGACTAGGAGATGCTATGTTTCAATTTTCAGGTTAAACGGAGTTCGTATGAAGGAGATATGGATGGATTACGGCGCGCAGGAATTGGTTCATATCGATGCACTTCGCATCGATCGGAGGGATGGTGGTTCGAATCGATACACTTCGTATCGATCAGGCTCGTATCGACCGGCTTCGAATCGATA
This sequence comes from Allium cepa, assembly GCA_030765085.1. Classification (NCBI taxonomy): domain Eukaryota; kingdom Viridiplantae; phylum Streptophyta; class Magnoliopsida; order Asparagales; family Amaryllidaceae; genus Allium; species Allium cepa. The sequence continues at coordinate 563,282,089 of CM060942.1, read as the reverse complement.
GGCATGGGCTCGACTCGACAGGGTTCGCATCGGTCAGGTGTTGGTAGCGTTCATATCCATCAAAGGTAGAAGGACTTCGTATCGATCATCATGGATTCGGCTCAATGAAGTTCACATCGGTTAGGATGGGAAGAAACGGCATGCCTCGAATCGATACATTCATATCGATGCCAGGTGGACTTTGGCTCCTTCGTATCCATCAGGTTGTAGTGCTTCGAATCGATGGAGTGAAACCTACTTCGTATCCATCGGCAGAAGATATACTCGAATCCATAAGTCCAACCTTGCTTCGGATCCATCGAACGTCCTCTACTTCGAATCCCTCAAGACAGGATACTTAGAATCCATGGGACTACTTCACTTCGTATCCTTCAGGATGAAGACCTTCGAATCCATCAGGGCATGGTACTTCGACTCCATCCCATAACTTACTTCGAATCCACCTTGTTGAGGCAGCTTCGAATCGATCAACCATGAGATACCTCGATCGATTCGAACGAACATCCTCGATTCCACTCCTTCAAATCCACTAAGACAAGGCGGCTAAAACCATGGATTCGACCCAGTAAACTCGGAGAAAAAGATGGATCGACCCGAGAAGCGCGCGCACCACGTCACCACATCGATTCGACCCTATCGATTTGACCCTATCGATTCGATCGGGATCGATTCAAACCAAGCATGACAACCAGAAATACAATCTTAAATCAATCATAACTCGAGATCTAAAAGTCTAAATGCTATGAAATTTTCACAGGAGCTTACGTACACGCTGAAGAATGTCAGCACCAAATTTCACCTCGTTTGGATGCTTTCTTGATCGATTCAAACCCTAGTTCGAATCGATCCCAAAGTGGGCTCGGATTTTCAGAATCCAGGCGTGTGGACCCCCTCACGTGCCAGAAGCGGTCTCCCCGGATTTTAGATGAAATATCAGCCTCCTACACCTATAAATAGAGCCCCTGGTCATTCAGAAAAGGGATCAGAGAATTTGGAGAGAGAAAGCACGCCCGGACGCTGCCAGAATCACTCCATATCATCATCACTACTACTTATTTCGAATTTGGACTTTGTAACTGCTGTAATCACTTGTAACCAGCAAGGATAATCAATAAAAGGATAAAACTTTGGAGTGGACGTAGGCCGGAGATAGCCGAACCACTATAAAAACTTGTGTCTTTGTTCATTACTTCTGGATTGTTGTTTATTATTTGCTGAGATCTGTGATTTGTGTTTGAATATTGTTGATTTGTATTCATACACTGGTGCTTTCACGATATTTGGGGTTTGTGACCAATTTTGGCGCAAACACTTTGGTGCTTTCACTGAGAAGGATTAGCACCCGCTGCATTGGATAGAAGTTTGGATTTGGAAGACAATGACTAGGCAAAGTAGCAGAAGGCAAAGGGCTGAGAGAAGCCAGCAGGAAGGAAGTCAACAAACATCCTCCGAAGCTGAGGAAGGACCGGCTTCGATCTACATAACCCGGGATGAAATGGAAGCCATAACAAATTCACTGCAAGAGAGGTTGTTGAAGAGTCAACAGGAAATGATGCATGCTTTCTTGGAGCAAATGAGAGCTGCAGGGATGTAGAACTTAGGAACAGCTATAGCGGCTGTGGATGCAGGACAAGGAATTAGGGTTGTGGAACCCAATGGAGGACAAGATACAGAGCCAGAGGGCAATCAGCAAAGGCTTGGGGGCATGCCCGCAGGATCCAACACAGGAGGACCTTTGGAAGGAATTCAACAGGCTAGAACCAACGTTGCTGCTAGCGAGCCACATGAAGAGTATGTGCCGGAGTTTCCTCGGGGGCAACCCCCGACAGACAATGCTGGATTGGTAGATATAATCAGGAAGACTGTGCGAGGTGGTTTGACCAACAGAGACTTGGAAGGAGTGGACAGGAGTCCGTTCGCTCGAGAAATAAGGATGGCTTAGAATCCACCTAAGTTCAAGCTACCTAGCGTGGAGGTATATGATGGCAAGGCAGACTCAACCGATCACTTGATGAGGTACACCAGACACATGGAGGTGCTGGGGGCATCGGAGGAAGTGATGGCCCGATGCTTCCCTTTGTACTTGACGGACTTAGCTGCAATGTGGTTTAGGCAGCTGGGAGAAGAATCTATCAGGACTTGGAGGGAATTGGTGGAAAGGTTTTTGGGACAGTTTCGGGTTCATGTCAAGAGACCGAAGAACGTGATGACATTGACATCAGTAAAGCAAAGGATGGATGAATCGCTAAGAGCTTTTCTAACCCGATTCAGTGCCGCAGTTGCTTCGGTGGACCGGCCTGATCCATCGATGGTTTTAATGGCAGCAGTATCAGGAGTCAAGGAGGACTCAGATTTCAAGGTATCTCTGATACGAGATCCCCCACAGGATCTCGACGAATTCTTTCACGAGGCAGAAAGGTTTCTTCGGCAAAAAGATGCGAGTATGGATTTAAAGTTGAAAAAGGTTAATGCATCTGAGGTTGGAGGACCATCCAGCAAAGGTTCGGATAAAGACAAAGGAAAAAGGAAGTTGGACGATGATTCTGGAAATGCTCGAAAGCGATGGAAGGATCCAAAGTTTTCTACATACACAGGATTGAACGAGACGCTGGAGCGGATATACTAGGATACTCGGAATCGCCTTCCCTACCGGAGGCCGGCTAGGAGAGAACCATCAGAACGGGAGAGGACATCAGGAAGGCACTGTCTCTTCCATGATTTGGACGGACACGACACCGACAACTGCAGGCACTTAAAGGACATAATTGAGGAGCATCTAAGGAATGGACAACTGCCATAATATGTTGGAACTCGGAATGCAACGGCGGAGCAGGAGCAACCGCCGCCTACCTCAAGCCACGATGGTGGGAGTCCTAGGAATGATGGTCGGTTGATCATCCATTGACCAGGATTATATGAAATAAGTAGCGAACTATTGGCAAGCAACCAAGTCATTTACACATGTACGGGGACGGAGATAGCCCCTAGGCATGCTCTGAATGATGATAAACTACAATGCTATGGTTTGTGAAATTTATCTTTTGCTTTTGGATTGGACACTGCTCTTCTTTTTGGATTTTGGTTTTGGAGTTTGGATTGAGCTCCTGGTTTTGCTTGCTTTTTAATTTGGATTTTCCTTCGGATGATTGTTTTCGGTTTTGGATGCTGGTTTTGATTTCTGATTTTCTGATTTCGATTTTGGATTTGGATTTCGGATTGGATTTTGATTGGATTTTTATCTGGTTTTTAATAAACGGTCGTCGGGTATGGATTATGCCTGGCAAGGGGTGAGTCGCTTTGCCCGAACGTGGTAAATTGACTCATTCAGGTCGTCGAGTATGGACTATGCTCGGCAAGGGTCCGGAGTGACCAGGATTCGGCCTAGGACTTAGGCCCTGTATTATCAATTATTATTATTTCAGGTCGCTGAGTATGGACTATGCTCAGCAAGGGTCCAGAGTGACCAGGATTCGGCCTAGGACATAGGCCCCGTATTATCGATTATTATTTCAGGTCGTTGAGTATGGACTATGCTCAACAAGGGCTCGGAGAGACCAGGATTCGGCTTAGGACTTAAGCCATGGCATTGTACAACGTCCAGGGACACTGGACCAAGGTCATCAAGTGTGGATTGCGCTTGGAAAGAACCCGGGGAGGTCAGCTCAACATCCAGGGACACTGGACCAAGGTCATCAAGTGTGGATTGCGCTTGGAAGGAACCCAGAGAGGTTAGCTCAACGTCCAAGGACACTAGACCAAGGTCGTCAAGTGTGGATTACACTCGACAAGAACACAATGAGGTTAGCTTAACATCCAAGGACACTGGATCATGGCCGTCAGGTGTGGGTTGCGCTTGGCAAGAGCCCGGAGAGGTTATGGGTTCGGATATCGACCCGGAGAGGTCATGGATTCGGTCATTGGCTATTGGATAAGGATGGATTAGGACTCGGTTGTCGAGTTCAGACGGATATGGAATTAGCTAAGGCTTTGGTTATTGGATTTGGAATTGGACATCGACTCGGAGCAGTCAAGGATGATATACTCTGGCAATATGGCCATGGACTTTGAATATTGGATTCGGAACTATTCAAAACACGCCTTGTTATCACAAGGCATGTTTTGGGGGGCAAAGTGTTATCCCATTTTTGGTCAAAACTGGAATATCAACAAATTGGCAGGGAATGATGGATGTCGGGATTGGAAATCGATTGGAATCAAGGCTACGATCGATATCGTCAAAATATGGCCGAGCTCCGATCAGGACGAAATTGTTTGGAGATGGTGAAAAGGACTAGGAGAGGCTATGTTTCAAGTTTCAGGTTAAACGGAGTTCGTATGAAGGAGATATGGATGGATTATGGCACGCAGGAATTGGTTCGTATCGATGCACTTCGCATCGATCGGAGGGATGGTGGTTCGAATCGATACACTTCGTATCGATCAGGCTCGTATCGACCGGATTCGAATCGATAGGCACGGGCTCGACTCGACAGGGTTCGCATCGGTCAGGTGTTGGTAGCGTTCGTATCCATCAAAGGTAGAAGGACTTCGTATCGATCATCATGGATTCGGCTCAGTGAAGTTCGCATCGGTTAGGATGGGAAGAAACGACATGCCTCGAATCGATACGTTCGTATCGATGCCAGGTGGACTTTGGCTCCTTCGTATCCATCAGGTTGTAGTGCTTTGAATCCATGGAGTGAAACCTACTTCGTATCCATCGATAGAAGATATACTCGAATCCATAAGCCCAACCTTGCTTCGGATCCGTCGAACATCCTCTACTTCGAATCCCTCAAGACAGGATACTTCGAATCCATGGGACTACTTCACTTCGTATCCTTCAGGATGAAGATCTTCGAATCCATCAGGTCAAGGTACTTCGACTCCATCCCATAACTTACTTCGAATCCACCTTGTTAAGGCAGCTTCGAATCGATCAACTATGAGATACCTCGATCGGTTCGAACGAACATCCTCAATTCCACTCCTTCGAATCCACTAAGTCAAGGCGACTAAAACAATGGATTCGACCCAGTAAACTCAGAGAAAAAGATGGATCGGCCCGAGAAGCGCGCGCACCACGTCATCACATCAATTCGACCCTATCGATTCGAACCTATCGATTCGATCGGGATCGATTCGAACCAAGCATGACAACCGAAAATACAATCTTAAATCAATCACAACTCGATATCTAAAAGTCCAAATGCTATGAAATTTTCACAGAAGCTTATGTACATGCTGAAGAATGTCAACACCAAATTTCACCTCGTTTGGATGTTTTCTTGATCGATTCGAACCCTAGTTCGAATCGATCCCAAAGTGGGCCCGGATTTCCAGAATCCGAGCGTGTGCGCCCCCTCACGTGCCAGAAGCGGTCTCTCCGGATTTTAGGCAAAATATCAGCTTCCTACACCTATAAATAGAGCCCTTTGTCATTCAGAAAAGGGGTCGGAGAATTTGGAGAGAGAAAGCACGTCCGGACGCTGCCAGAATCACTTCATATCATCATCACTTTTACTTATTTCGAATTTGGACTTTGTAACTGCTGTAATCACTTGTAACCAGAAAGGATAATCAATAAAAGGATAAAACTTTGGAGTGGACGTAGGCCGGAGATAGCCGAACCACTATAAAAACTTGTGTCTTTGTTCATTACTTCTGGATTGTTGTTTATTATTTTCTGAGATCTGTGATTTGTGTTTGAACATTGTTGATTTGTATTCATATATCGGTGCTTTCACGATATTTGGGGTTTGTGACCAATTTTGGCGCAAATAAGTATATGATCAAATTTTGACTAAAGCAGTATAGTTTAGGCAAGTTTTAGTTGTCGTCTCTCACACTTCATCAATGCATAATTTTTTTTGAATACGCATATATTATGCACAATATTAATTAAATAATTAATAAAAATAAAGATATGAATATGTTGAAGAAAATATCGTGCGTATGCTCATGCGTGCGTGTGCATATGTATGTAAGTAGAATATAATCATCCAATTTTAGTAGTCTATTCAAATGGGTAATGGCTAAACTAATTCAATTAACTACACATAATATCAAAAACTTCCACATCCTAAATGTATGAATACTAATAAAAAAGGAAAAAACTTTTACATATGTTACCTTTAAATAGATGCAATTTATAACTTCAATAATCGAATCAAAGAATATAAAGTAATGGATGTTTTATGACCATTTCTTACCCCCTTTAGAAACTTAAGTGAAAGAAAATATCATCTTAAACTTCAAGAAATGGAAAGGAAAGAGATAATTGCAATTTAATATGCAGAATTTTAAGTAAATCTGTAACAAAGGTAACCACTTTACCATGGGCACACGAAAATAAGAATATAGACAAAAGATCTATTTGAAAATTAAATAAAATCAAATTTATCAAATAGATTAATTTAGCAGTATGATAAATACATCAATAATTTTTTATTGCCATTCTTTCTAAGGACTCCTTTTCCATTGGATTTAAGTCCCTCTTTGGTGATAATGGATTTTTAAAATGACACACTTAATCCATATTAAGATGGAAAACAAATAATAAAACTTTGTGCATGCTTACATATAAATACAAATTGTTGCTTATCCACGAAAGTCTAATCATTTGACAAATTTAGTGACTCAAAAACATCTAAAAAATAATGATTAACAATTTTCACCAAGTTCAGCTTGTCACATTCAAAAATTAACAACCTATATCCAAAACTTTAGCATTCTCAACTTGAATAAAAGATAATAGCAAAAGATGTAAACATCTTGAGATGTCTAAATTTTATGGTTTCTTATGAACTTAACATATTAATCTTCACGTGCATAAAGTCAGATAGAATCTACAATGTCAAGTTGTACGCAGTAAGGTTCTACACATTTACCTTAAGGTCGATAACTATGTACACAAAAAATGCATATCATGTTATATTTTTATAACTATCTATTGAAAATGTACCAACCATACTTTACAAAGTTCAGTTCATGAGTAGGCCTTGCATACATTCGGATGAAAAATGATGCGATAAGAAAATTAAATACTCTTGTGCGCATAGTTTTTAAGATGTAGGCAGTTATCATTTTACGTAGGATGTATGTTATAAATCGTATATAGATGCATACGTATGTATATGTGTGTGTAAATAGTATGTGAAAACCCATAGGAGTGATATAAAAATTTATGCATGAATGTCACTTGGACTAAGCTATAACAGTAGGTAAAGAATACCATCCAAAGTTGTTAGCAATATTGCATACTTTCACTATTTAAGAAAATATAAAATGGTAAATGGTATGTTAGGAAAGAATATTCTCAAGCACAAACATGATTTAAATCTCAAACATAACTGCTAACAAAAAAATATGGAATATCATAACAGACACATTAGTCGAAAAAAATCAGTCAATAAAGCCTAAATGACTCATGATCAAAGAAAGCACAAATAGATATTTTTTAAGTAGAGTGCATCTGAATTGAAAAGGTCCCCAAAATTACATTAGTGAATGTAGCATGAATGTGATCCCCTTGCTTGAATATTGAATTATTAAGAGCCTAAACATGACTCACCAAGGTATGAATACCTAAGATAAAGGTGAGTATGATAGCTTAATTAGAATATTGTACACAACAAAAGATAAACTCCAATAGCAATATAAATATAGACATAATTTAATAGTTATGAATCAAGTATGTAGTGTACTACCAATTTTTGGATTATTGACACAAATTAACTAATTAGTATCAATTTCAAAATAATAATTAAAGTGTTATTGGAAGAAGCATTTGCAGAATTAATTTTAGTCCTTGCCTCGATTACCGATACAAAAATTAAGTAACGAGGTTCCAAATTTACTCCCTCACAATTATCCAAAAAAGGAAAACAAAAGAAAGAGAAGATAGTATGTTGATTAACTACCAATATAAAATAGTTGCAAATGGAGAACCAACTCATTTCATAAGTTGCTTGCAAAATTGAATTAAACTTGCTACTTATTTGTTCTAAAATTTTGATAGTAAGTCGTAATGTTTAAACTATTAATCTGTGCACCTATTTGATGAACTTTGTGTCAATATTATGCCCAAGAAACTTTAAACATTTACAAATTGAAGAAATAATAAGTCTAGACAAAAACTAGGATAAAAACACATAAGTAAACATATGATATTTACGATCGCTCAACTTTGAATAATGCTTTCTATATACTGCCTCAAGGAGGTATAAATCGATAAGGGAATAATACTTGTATGAACTCATTTATAAAACATAGGTAAATGTATAAAACATTATAGTCCTTTATATAACCTCCTATATTCTTAAACGTTTATCCATCATCAAATGGGAATTTATGAGTCTTCCCTTTACCTATTATTAAATATTTATTTAAAATTATTTATTTTTCGATACTCAAAACACGTTATTTTTTCAATCTAAATATTCATGTATAACATAAAAAATAATTTCCATTTAGAAAATTAAATGACAAAGAAAAATAACGCAAACTTAGTAAAATAGAACTAATAACTAGATGAACTATTAGCTTTGAGGTTAAAAGACCTAGAAGGAAGTCATATTCGTTTATTCAAGCAATGCGCTATATAAACCTCCATTAAAAAAAACAGAGAGGAATACGTATAATTGTGTTTAATTCACTAAAATGGAGAATAATTTAAAATTTTCTCATCATAACTTTACTTACTTTTAATTGAATGATAACAGACCTTGGTCTTTCAAAGCTTGATGTATTAACCTTTCAATAAAACCACAATCCAAAAATAGAATAATGGTTCACGAATATAATTTTGAGATAGAATCAATACAATAGTATACATGAAAACATACATAATTAGTATGTTATTTGGAATTCACATTCAATTGAGGTAATCGAGTCATGTGTCTAGCATATTTGTTTGCATTAAAAATTGGCACAAACACCCAACAGAGATTTTAGAGAGAAATAAATGAATAAAATCCAATGAAAACAGAAGAAACAAACAACTATATAATAGAAAATAAACAGTAACAAGAACACAACGACGTATAGTGGTTCGACGTCGAAAACCTACGTCTACTTTGGAGAAATAACTATATTAATCACTTGAATTGCCGAATATAGAGGGATGGATCGGGTGTGATCCATAGTTAAAATGGAGTACAAAGGAAACAACAATGTGAAGATCCCCAAAATGAACAATCAAGTTTGTATTTATAGGGAAAGACGATGAAATAACTTCTTGAAATTTCGGTCGCAAAGTCTCTACATCTGTACGAGGTCACCCTATCGATCGTGGGCCCCATTTCCATCAAAATAACAATCGGTGCCGATTGTTTTTCTTGTTCCTTTGGCATGCGATCGATATGGTGACCTCCACTCTTCAATATATGGATGTTCCTAAAGTTTCATGTGTAGTTGACTTGTAAAATTTGAGATATCGATCGTTTTCCACTGAGTTGAAATGTAATATCGATATGGTACGATCCATAATTAGTGAATACGGATCATACTCGATCCTAATTTTTAATAAATGGCATATTTTCATATTTTTACCATTCTACTGAGTCTATCTTTTGCTTTTGCTTCTCCACTGCTTCATATTATCATATGTGTCTTAACTTTGGGCTTCGTGATTGTTAATCTGACTTTTCGGTTCTTATGGTAGTCGAGTCTACCTTGTCTAGTCAGCTCGAATATAGCCGAAGAAAAAGGCTGGATAACACTTGCCCCCCAAAGTACATCTTGTTTCAACATGAAATGCTCTGAATCGATGCAAGTTAGTGTCGTCGGAAAGGAATCCATCCGGTTTTCTAAACAGTAGTTATCCCTCCGATGAATTGTTTTCCTTGAAGGATCGCATCTCTTTATGTTTGACATGACGATTGATTGATTTCCAATAGTATAAATTCAAGGTCATGTCTTAATGGTGATCATTTATGTCTTCGTCCTAGTGAATCTGTAGGCCTCGGTTGATAGGTTCGGATTTTCCTTTGATTAATCAAGGTGAGAATTCAATATTTGTCGATTTCAAGAAATCGAATTTTGGAGGCATATACTTGCATGTATGCGTATTCATCCCTGACTCCTGATCATGATTGCACGTTCATGGGTCATTATCAACTTTCCGCATTAGATTTAGATGGATTGGCCTGAGTCCATCAATAGTGGATCATATTTTATCCATTTCTAGTATGGACCGTGTCAAATCCGTTGATATTGAGTCATGTCCGATTGTTTTTTAAAAGCAAATTATGGATCGTTCTAAAGCCATTAGTTTTGGATCGTACATGATCTAAGCATACGTTGAACGAACCAATTGCACCGCATATTAAAGAGAAGGATCGATATACATCTATCATAGAACGATCGTAGCCAATCATTTCTTGGTTTCATAATTTGATTGAATCGTGGGTTAAGAAAGATGGATCGGCGCAATTTCATTATAAAATGATCATATCTAATCATTTATCGGTTGGATTCTCCATTGAACTGCAAACTTTGATGGTTCGTATTACCTCCTTCATACATATACTTGGATACTTAGATTATTTTTCCCACTTAAATTCATTAGCAGGAGTATACTAACCGAACAAAAAGGAAAGTAAACTCCACCATTTTCCTCCCCTTCACTTCCGATCAAAATTCTTAGATCCAAAATTGTTTCCTAAACTTTATCCATCTCTTAGCCAATCAACTCCTTCACTACATCCACCATCATCACCACCATCTCCTCGGATCTAGTTTCGTAATCGAATCCAAATCTCCTCCACTTTTTAAATTCTGACATAGGTAGGTCAAACTTCTCTTACTTGTAATAATTTTGTGATGAGATGATGGGATCTCGTTAGAGTTTGCATGATTCAGGTCATGGTGGTTCGTTCGATCATAACGAAGGGGAAAATGGTAACGATCGGGTTGAGTTGTTATGTTGGTATGATGGTTGTGGTGGCTTTTGTGCTTTGAAAGGGAAGATGATGTCAAGTTTATGGTGACGGTGATGGACCGATCAAAACGATTGCGGTTGAACCGATCATTTTCTTTAGTGGTTGAGGGGAGATTCAAAGTAAAATTCTATGAATGATGGATCGATGATGAATGCGGTGTCGAGAACAATCATTTTGATGGATTAGTACTTGAAAAAATGAAAATTAACCTTTCATTTGCGTGCCAAACCTTTTGGAACTAAAGGTTTCGCCTTCATGTAAATTGCTTCAAACAACCTTTTCGAAAGCATAGCCAAGCCTTTTGAACCGTTCAAAGTCAATTACATCAGAAGAAGGTTCCGCATCAATCCACATGAATGCATTCGGAAATTACCAATTGCGTCGAAACCATTGACTCTTCAACATCTTCAAAACCCTTATGGACAACCTATCGACAGAGTTGAAGGCTCCTATCTTTACTTCTGATGACAACAAGGCAACACAAAGCGAAAAGCGCACTTGAGGCCCTTTCGACGACATCGAAAGCAGTTTTGGAGAAAGCAAGAAAAAGAAGTACTAAAGACGTAACAAAGATGAAAGGTTGGTGAAAGACCCATTCAACTAGGTTGAAAGGTCTAGAATAAGAAGAAGGAAAGCACAAGGATAAGTTATAGGACTCGAAAGAGAAACCTTTCGATTGTATCGATGATGGGTGAGTCCTTTCGACCATGTCGAAAGGAATGAGGCGGAATATAAAAGGGTCTTTCAACTAGGTCGAAAGCATTGGCGTAGAAGGGGGCCGACCTAAATCTATAAATAAGTCCCATGGGGTCCGATTTTGGGGACTGGATTTTGGAATCCTAAGCTCATTTTTTTCCTTCTACTTCTTTGCAACTACAAAAACCTTTGTAAACCCTAAATCAATTTTGGGGAAAAGCTCTCATAATTGTAACCCATTATGGATTAATAATGGAGAGATGCATGGATTCAATAAGGATTTCGATTATAAGGAAGATCATTATGATCATTAGCTAGACTAATGATCCATTGCACATGATTCTATCTTATCCTCTTAACTTCATTTTGTCTATGCAATTCATTAAGATCGACTTGGATATAGACATTCAAAACACATCATCATCGTAATCAATATCAAATAGTGGAAAATAAAGATGGTGATGATGTTTCGACATTGGTGAGTTCATAGAATTTAGGAATATCCAGGCGGATCTTATATAGAGTAAATCGAATAAAGCTTAAGCAACTGCAAACTGGATCTGTTTCGAAAGAATGGAGCTCCTTTTGACCTGGTCGAAAGGAGTGTTCCGTAGGGAATCCAATTTGCAATTAGCAAGCGAACATGTAAAAAGGAATTCATTCGAAAGGGGTCTACCTCCTCTATATCTACAACCCTTTCGAAGGGATTCCTCAATAAAAAAGGATGAAACCAATGAGGTCGAAAGTAGCTATTTCACTTTAATAAGACAAGCATACCTTCTGACATAGTTGAAAATGCAAGAATGAACCTTTCGACATGATCGAAAGGTATGAGAGGTCGAAACGAATAGCCATTTTCTACTCATTCAAAAGAAGGGTTACGAGTTGAATGCTTCTTTGTTTGCGTGCAATTCTAATTTTACCACCGACACTGTTTTGACTTAGTCAATTAGGTCGAAAGGTGGATTTCAAAAGAAGCAAACTCTTTAACATCCTTATCTTATATGACCTCATTTTCCATTCACCTAGCTTTGGGGATGTTGATGAGTTTTCTTGTTAACATTTATCATATAAAAAGTTTAGCATGATAATAATTAATTAATTCATTAGAACCTGAAATATCCATTTCTTTTACTAAAAAATTCATGATAAATTATCCACAGCTTGGAATATTACGAAAATGTAAACCAATCTCCAAAATGATGTTTTAGATAACATACTAAAAAATTATGGCATTTCAAAATCATTTTTCATGATTTTATCCTTAAAACCAAACTGCATTATTCCAAAAATCCTTGTTTAAATTATAACATGGCATTTAAATCAAAACATATCATCATTCATCCAATCATATCGTTTTAAACCTCAAACCCGAGTTGAAACATTCAAGATGACTTATATAAGATAGTTTAGATCATTATTTACCTTGTTTGGAGAAGGAACTTGAGATTGGTTCTACACTTTAATCTTCCTAGTTTGAATCTTAGCCTATAATTGATTTTTGAGCTCCTCTTCTCCTAGGGTTATGGCCAACCTTTTTTTTTGTTTATATTTTTGTTTTGTCAAAATGTAAATGAGAATGAGAATGTGGTAAAGGGTTTTATAGCCTATGGAGTTCGACTATTCCCATATTGCTCTTGTCTTATTCTCTTAAGTATTTAACTTATAAACCATTCTTATATATTCCTTTAGTTAAGGCACGACCTTAATCAGCTTCTCAATCTTAATTCGTTATCACCCTAGTCTCTACATTATTCTATTTAATTTATGTGACTAAATTTCCTGAATAATGCTATTTAAAATTAGGGGTGTTACAATGTGGTATTTATATTTTAATTTTTGTATGTATCATAAGTTGATTTTCCACGCTAGCTCTCATTATGTTACAATCAGAGTGTTTCAACACTTTTTATGGTACCATACTTTAATTCCACATGAACCATGAATGCTACTGTTATTAGTTGCAATTTCATACGAGGTTTTACTTTCATAGACGCCATAATATTAGCCTTCACTTCCGGGCCTAGACTTTGTTTACATTCAATGTATCACTTACCGTAAATTAGCATAAGGTTCAACATAAATGTTCATGTATTAGCCATTTGAAGCCATTTGAAGTAGCATAACGACTAATAAGTAAACACACGCTCAAAGCTTAAATATAATTGCGTTTGATTTTTAATGTGTATATAATTTCGAATTTTCATGGTGTGATGACGCTGAGAATGAAAAGTGCATGTTTAACGCAAACTATTCATGCAAGTCAACTCTTGTTTCATGGTTTTTTGTAAAAAATTGTTCCTTTATCACTTAGATCACTTTAGTAATAATATTAGCATATGATCAAATTTTAACTAAAGGTATGTTTAGGTAAGTTTTAGTTATCGACTCTCATAATTCATCAATGCATAAATGTTTATTATAAATACAAATATATTATGCACAATATTAGTTAAATAATTAATAAAAAAATGTAAGAAATAAATATGTTGAAGAAAATATCGTGCGATTGTGTGTGTAAGAAGAATATAATCATCCAATTTTAGTAATCTAATCAAATGGGTAATGGCTAAACTGATTCAATTAACTGCACATAATATCAAAAACTTCCACATCTTTAATATATGAATACTAATAAAAATGGAAAAACTTTTACATACGTTGTATAAAGCAATTGATGTTTTATGACCATTCCTTACCCCTTTTAGAAACTTAAGTCAAAGAAAATATCATCTTAAACTTCAAGAAATGGAAAGGAAAGAGATAATAGAAATTGAATATGCAGAATTTTAAGTAAATTTGTACTAAAGGTAAACCACATTACCAAAGGAACAAGAAAATGAGAATATAGGTAAAAGATCTATTTGAAAATTCAATAAAATAAAATTTATCAAATTAATTAATTTAGTAGTATGAATACATTAATAATTTTTTATTGCCATTCTTTCCAAAGATTATTTTGCCGTTGGATTTAAGTCTGTTTTGGTTATAATGGATTTTTAAAATGACACTCTTAATGCACATTAAGATGGAAAACAAATAATAAAATTTTATGCATGCTTATATAAAATACGAATTATTGCTTGTCCACGAAAGTTTAATCATTTGACAAATTTTACCAACTCAAAAACATCTAAAAAATAATGATTAACAATTTTCACCAAGTACAGCCTATATCCAAAATTTTAACGTTCTTAGCCTGAATAAAAGATAACTACAAAAGATGTAAACATCGTTGAGATGTCTAAATTTTATGGTTTCTTATGAATCTAACATATTAATTTTCACGTGCATAAAGTCAGATAGAATCTACAATGTCAAGTTGTATGCAGTAAGGTTCCACACATTTACCTTAAGGTCGATAACTATGTACACATAAAATACATATCATTTTATATATTTATAACTATGATAACATACAAAGAAAATTATCTATTGAAATATGTACCAACCATACATTTCATATTTCAGTTCATGAATATTCATTGCATACATTTTGATAAAAAATGATGCGATAAGGAAATTAAAGACTCTTGTGTGCATAGTTTTTATAATGTAAGCAGTTATCATTTTATGTATGATGTATGTTATAAATCGTATATATGTGCATACGTATGTATATGTGTGTGTTAATGGTATGTGAAAACCCATAGGAGCGATATAAAAATTTATGCATGAATGTCACTTGGGCTAACCTATATCAGTAGGTAAAGAATACCATACAAAGTTGTTAGCAATAGTTCATACTTTCACTATTCAAGAAAATATAAAATGGTAAATTGTATGTTAGTAAAGAATATTCTAAAGCACAAACACGATTTCCAAAAAAAATGGAAGGTCATAATAGACACATTAGTCGAAAAAAATCAGTCAATAAAGCCTAAATGACTCATGATAAAAGTAAGCACAAATAGATATTTTTTAAGTAGAGCGCATCTGAACTGAAAAGGTCCCCAAAATTACATTAGTGAATGTAGCATGAATGTGATCCCCTTGCTTGAATATTGAATTCTTAAGAGCCTAAACATGACTCACCAAGGTATGAAAGCCTAAGATAAAGGTGAATATGATAGCTTAATTAGAATATTGTACACAACTAAAGATAAACTCCAGCGGCAATATAAATATAGATATAATTTAGTAGTTATGAATCAAGTATATAGTCTATTACCAATTTTTGGATTATTGACACAAATTAACTAACTTATATCAAATTCAAAATAATGTGTTTGTGGAAGAAGCATTTGTAGAATTAATTGTAGTCATCGCCGATATAAAAATTAAATAGTGGGGTTCCAGATTTACTCCCTCTCCATATCCAAAAAGAGGAAACAAAAGAAAGAGAAAATAGTATGTTGATTAACTACCAATATAAAATAGTTGCAAATGGAGAACCAACTCATTTCATAAATTGCTTGTAAAGTTGAATTAAACTTGCTAATAAATTGTTCTAAAATTTGGATAGTAAGTCCTAATGTTTAAACTATTAATCTATGCGCCTATTTGATGAACTTTGTGTCAATATTATATGCAAGAAACTTCGAACATTTATCAAATGAAGAATTAATAAGCTGGACTAAAACTAGGACAAAAACACATAAGTAAACATATGATATTTGTGACTGCTCAACTTTGAACAATGCTTTGTATATACTGCTTCAAGGAAATATAAATAGAATGGGATAATACTTGTATGAACTCATTTATAATACATAGACAAATACATAAAAGATTGTTGTTCTTTATATATTACAGTAAACATCCTATTTTCTTAAACGTTTATTTATCATCAAATGGGAATTTATGGGTCTTCCCTTACCTATCATTAAATATCTATTTAAAATCATTTATTTTTCAATACTCAAAACACGTTATTTTTTAAAATCTGAATATTCATGTATAACATAAAAAATAATTTCCATTTTGAAAATTAAATGACAGAGAAAAATAACGCAAACTTAGTAACGTAGAACCAATAACTAGATGAACTATTAGCTTTGAGATTAAAAGGCCTAGAAGGAAATCATACTCATTTAATCAAGCAACGCGCAATATAAACCTCTGTTCAAAAAATAGAGAGGAATATGTATAATTGTGTTTAATTCACTAAAATGGAGAATATTAAAAAATTTCTCATCATAACTTTACTTACTTTTAATTGAATAATAACAGACCTTCATCATTTAAAGCTTGACCTATTAACCTTTTAATAAAACCACAATCCAAAAATAGTAAAATGGTTCATGAATATAATTTTGAGATATAATCAATTCAATAGTATACATGAAAACATACATGACTATTATGCTATTTGGAATTCACATTCAATTGAGGTAATCGAGTTATGTGTCTAGCATATTTATTTGCATAAAAAATTAGCACAAACACCCAGGGAAATAGATGAAGAAAATCCAATGAAAACAGAAGAAACAAATAATTAAATAACAGAAAATAAACAATAATAAGAACACAATGATGTATAGTACTTCGACGTTGAAAACCAACGTCCACTTTGGAGAAATAACTTTATTAATCACTTAAATTACCGAATACATAAGGATGGATCGGGTATGATCCGTAGTTACAATGGATTACAAAGGAAACATCATTGTAAAGATCCCTAAAAAGAACATTCAAGTTTGTATTTATAGGAAAAGACGATGAAATAACTTCTTAAAATTTCGGCTGTGGAGTCTCTACGTGCAAATGAGGTCGCTTTATAGATCGCAGGCCCTACTTCCATCAAAATAACAATCGATGCTGATCGTTTTTCTTGCTCCTTTGACATAAGATCGATATGGCGACCTCCACTCTTCAATATATTGAAGTTCCCAAAGTTTCTTGTGTAGTTAACTCGTAGATTTTGAGATATCAATCGTTTTAAGTTGTAATATCAATATGGTATGATCCATAATTGGTGAATATGGATCGTACCCGATCCATTTTCATTATATGGTTTATTTCATACTTTTATCATTCTATTAAGTCTATCTTCTACTTTCGCTTCGCCAATGCTTCATATTAACATTTGTGTTTGATCTCTGGGCTTCGTGATTGTTAATCTGACATGTTGGTTCCTATGACAGTCGAGTCTAACTTGTCTAATAAGTTCAAATATAGCTAGAGAAAAAGGCTGGATAGCACATTGCCCTCCAAAGTACGTCTTGTTCCAACATGACATGATTTGATTTGATGAAGCGAGTGTCATCGGAATGGAATCCATCCGGTTTTATGAACTGTAGTTATCCTTTCGATGAATTGTTTTCCTTAAAGTGTCATATCTCTTTATCTTTGACATGAAGATTGATTGATTTCCAATAGTATAAATTCTACATCATGTCTTGGTGGTAATCATTTAAGTCTTCGCCTCGGTGAATCTGTAGGCCTTGGTTGACTGCTTTAGATTTTCCTTTGATTAATCAAGGTAAGAAATCAATTTCAGTCTATTTTAAGAAATCGAATTTTTGGAGACATACACTTGCTCGTATGCATATTCATCTTCGACTCCCGATCAAGATTGCATGTTCATGGGTCATTGTCAACTTTCTGCATTTGATTTAGATGGATCGGCATGAGTCCATCAATAGTGGATCATAATTAATCCATTTCTATTATGGATCGTGTCAAATCCGTTGATATTTGGTCATGTTCGATTGTTTTTTTAAATAAAATGATGGGTCGTTCCAAAGCCATTAGTTTTGGATCGTAAATTATCTAACATAGGTTGAACGAACCAATTGCACCGCCTATAAAAGAGAAGGATCGGTATTCATCTACCACAGAACGACCGTAGCCGATCGTTTCTTAGTTTGGTAATTTGATTGAATTGTGGGTTAATAAAGATGAATCAGTGGAAGTTCATCATAAAACGATTATATTCGATCGCTTATCAATTGGATTCTCCATTGAACTGCAAACTTCTATGGTTCGTATTACCTCATTCATACATATACTTGGATACTTAGATTTATTTTTCCCACTTCACTTCATTAGCAGGAGTATACTAACCAAACCAAAAGGAAAGTAAACTCCATCATCTTCCTTCCCTTCACTTCCGATCCAAATTCTTAGATCCAAAATCATTTCCCAAACTTCATCCATCTGTTATCTAATTAACTCCTTCACTATATCCACCATACCACCTCCATCTCCTCGGATCTGGTTTCATAATCGAATTTAAATCACCTCCACTTTTTAATTTCTAACATAGGAGGTCAAGCTTCTATTACTTGTAATAATTTGGTGATGAGATGGTGGGATTTCATTCCAGCTTGCATGATTTAGGTTATGGTGGTTCGTTCGGTCATAATCGAGGAAAAAATGATGACGATCAGGTTAAGTTGTTTATGTTGGTATGTTTGTTGCGTTGGCTTTTATGTTTTGAAATGGAAGACGATTTCAAGTTTTTGGAGATGGTGATGGACCAATCAAAATGATCACGGTTGAACCAATCATTTTCTTTAGTTAAGGGGAGATTTAATATAAAATTCTAGGAATGATGACTTGATGTTGAACGCAGTGTTGAGAACGATCATTTTGATGGATTGGTACTTGAAAAAATGAAGAGAAAATGGATCGAATTTTTTCTTGTAGGGTTTTGCCCGATCGTTTTTCGGATCGGTGATTGGAGATTTGAATTGAAGTGAAGTGTGGTATCGGAGTCGAAGATTGTATCGATCACAATGATCAATATGAATAATGACCGGTTGGAGTTGCTAGAACGATCTGTTGTGAAACGATCAGTTATGTGCATTGAGATAGATTGGTCATAACATTACTTTGGATCGGTTGTTGGTTTAACTTTGATGAACACACTTAAAATCCTCATATCTTAATTAGAACTTTGTGATGAGCTTTTGCCTTGATTGCTTGAATGGTCGTACACGACTTGCATATGAAGTACACCGCGTATTCAGACGTAAATGACAATGGAACTGTGGAACAATTTGGCTAATCTTCTGCATATTTATATTTGTTGCCTATGCCTTGGACAAAATTTTGAAACTCACCCACTTCTGAACAAACAATTTGAACTTTAAAATGCCAACAGCCGATCCCGACGCTTAGACTGAATCCATGCCAGTGACGTAGAGAATTGGTTGAGACGGTCAAAATGACGGTCACTCCGATCAAACCCCAGAGTTTCGTCATGGTTATAGTCATTTAATTCTGAACTATTTTTCATTGAATTGCACACCATTGCACCACTCTACACTAGCACACACTTTGCATAGGGGAAACAGGTTATTTTTTCTAATGATGATTATCTATTGTGTTTTGTACTTATAGGCTCCAGACACCAAGAGTGGTTAGCTACTATATCTTCTGGATGGTCTTCACAACATAACAATATAAGTGCCAAATCCTGCTCTGCAACTATTTTCAATATACTCTCTTCTAGAGATCAAGCCGAATAACTGGAAAGTTCCTATCCGTTACTCGATCTTTTATCTGTCATTTCTATCCTTCCAGTAGAAGTGAAAGACCCTGCTCCCTATGCTACGACCCTATCTATCACGCCGGTCGAGATCAAGATTACAAGGATAGATGTGACATAGATAGATCTTCCCATAATAAACTTTGATCCAAATCTAGAATCCTCCTCTTAAATATTCCAAAAGGTAACAAGATCGCCACGACGACGTTTCTTTTATTGACACCTTCCGTGGTCCCCCTTCCACTTTAGTTTCCACAAAATCTGTTGTTCCATCTCATCCTCAGCGACCCAGCAATCATCGACGGCATAGTTCGCATGATGTTCACAAACAAAAGCCAGGCAAAGAGTGCGTTGATACCTATGTTGTCACTGGAGCTCAATAAGTTGTAGCAGGATGCAATTGATGATGAAGGCCATCAAGTTCATCCTGCCATTCCCCCAATTGAGGGGGCTTTGGAAGCTACCGATAAAGATGTAGTAGGAGATAAGGTCGATGACCACGGTGGCAATAACGTGGGTTCTAGTTTTGGGGCTAAGATTGGATCCTCGCTAACCTCATAATCCCCCGCTCTCGAAATAGAAAAAGGAAGAAACTCGTTTGCAAGTTCCCTAAGAGTCGCCTCTTCAAATAGCCTAAGCTATCCATCACTCCTCAAATTACTTCACATCTGTCCACTTTTTAACCTTCAAAGCATTTAGATGAAACATTTAAGGCATTATCTGATCTTTCGATTCTAAATGATCGTTGATGCCTTTCATTTTACTGACAAGGGCATCGGTGGATCAGAATCTTATTCCAGAGCTGGGCTAGAATCCCTACAACCGCTAGTGGAGAGGTTACTCCTACTAGTAAAGATGTAATAACTGGTCCATTGGGGGGCACAAGGACACACACATTCGAACATACTTTATAATATTATCTTGCACTTATCTTGTGTCCTTCAATACTTAGAGTTGATTCATTCTTTGTCTTTCTTTGTAGAAACGATAGTGAGGAAGAAGCATATGTTTTAGTCTCTACATGAAATATCATGCCAGAATCTTACTTCTTGTTCGAGCTCGTGCCACCAAGGTAGTGGTCATGAATATGACCCTAGATATCACTCTAGTCGGGATTGGGATTACCTGGATAGAGGTGACAGAGATAGATCTTCCTATGATAAAAATCGATCCAAGTCTAGATCTCCTCCTCCTAAAGATTCTGAAAGGTAACAAGATCGTTGCGACGACGTTCCTCCTATTTATACCTCTCATCGTCCCACTTCCACTTCAATTTATTCAGATTCCATTGTTCCATCTCATCCTCAGCGATCCAACAATCATCGGCTTCATAGTGAGCATGATGTTTACCAACAAAGGCCAGGAAAAGAAGCGTTGATACCCATATTATCATTTAAGCTCAACAAGTGATGTCACCGCTCGTATGGCCCAACTTAAGTCATATTTTCCAAATGTATGTTTCGATGGATTTTTCTTTGTGCCTAATCTTAAGAAAGTTCCTTAAAAAAATTCAGCAAATGACCATGGATTGTGTGAATAAATCCGTAAGCAGTATAATGAGTGGATGAGAATGGCGGAGAGGATTTCTAAAATATATTGGGAGAGAGTGGCAAAGATTGAGAAGTTGAAATGCCAAGAGGCGAAGGACAAGCAGATCATCGAAACTCTAACGAATGAGTTAGAATCCTTAAGGAGAACATAGGCAGAACTGAGAGAAAAGCAGAAACGACCATCAAGGCACTTGAGGATGAGAATGCTTGGCACTTGACCAAGGTTGAAGTGCTTCATCATCGAAATCATAAACTGGTGTTATAAAGGGATGTGCCCAAAGAAGCGCAGCTGAATACAAAACTAAGTTTGAGCACAAATCCAAAGATAAAGAGGAAGGCTTAAAAATCAGCTAGGACACCGTTGATGAATTGGTTACCATCAGGCATGTAAGAGACATGGCTATTGAAAAGGTCAAATACATTGATGCCCTTGTCAAACGAGAAGTGGAGGCCGTGAAGAAAAGGCTAAGGAGGAGGTTATAGAAGAAATTAATCCACTACTTATTCTTTACAATGCCAACATCCTGAAGCACAGATGCTTGGAGTGGCTCTTAGGTGGATACCCTTACCATCTTGTACGTGCTTGGGAGTATCTTGTTCAATAGGGGAAAAGGCTCTCGGCATTGAAGAAATCGATCAGATGACACTGGATAGTGAAATTCTATCGGGTGATAAACCTAAGGTTCCATATGAAACCCAGCTTATACTCCAAAAAGAGCATGCCATAGCCTCTCAACATGAAGCTAGTGAAGGTTCTGGATCTATGAACGCATTGTCATAGATGACGAGAGTTCGGTGACCCAATTTATTCCCAACACCACCATGGATTCTTTTATCGAGCCTGGTTACAATTCAGAGAAGCTACATATTGCTACAACTAGTGGGCTCTCCCCAATTACTGAAGGAGGTCCCGATGGCACTCCGACTCTCATAGGGGACCAATCTGGAGAAGGTATTTCATTAAACTCACCTGTGCTTTAGAAAGTTGGAATGTACTAGGTCGATATATCTAGTCTCTTTAGTTATATTTCCTCAGCTCTAGATCTGCTGGCTGTAGTTCCAAATCTTCCTCAAGAATCTCAACCAGGACCTCAAGTGCCTGAGACAGAGTCCGTTACTTTCATGGCTTTGGCAATAACCCAAGATTCCCCGGAAGAGGAAGCTTTTGCGATGAATGAGCACTTGGTGGACGTTTTATTGAGGGAAGAAAGCAATCCATGTTAAAAGATTCCTGCTGATGACGACGTTGTGATTACTAGAGTTTTACATTCCTTGTCAGGCCCTTCTGTGCAAGAAATGGAATAGAAAATCTAGGCGGACATTGCCCTTGAGATGAAAGTCAAGCAGGAGAAAATAGAGATCGTTCACTCTAATCTCCATCGTTTTGCCTGGAGAAGCTGTGGATGCTTTCGCTTCTTATCTAGAACCTACTCTAGGTGCACCTATTGGGTCAACCCAGAGTACTCTGGTGAAAGTCCAAGAAAGCAGGAAGAGAGGAGAGAAGAGGAGTGGGAAAGTTCAAGTGAAATCTCCCTTGATTCCAAGAAGAAGAGGGACCCGATGAGGAAGTGTTCTTTGCGTGCACTCATGCTCCCAAGTCTTTTCGTTTTTGTTGGATGAATTTGTATAAGATCGGCCCCCATTTTTTTATTCTTTTGTTGTGAGTACTTGTACTTGACTTTCTAAGCTTATGTAAATAAAGTTTTTTTTTTTACTTTTTTCGAACTTTTGTGTGAATTTTCTTAAGTAGTTGAGCCATTACATTTTCCATTCAATGTACTTGTAATTTGTTGCTCATTGATTTGGAAGATAATCCGTTAATTTTATCCTAAGGCCTCTTTACAAGTGTGGCCTCAAGTCATACTAGACACTAGGCTCAAGCCCTTGTATTACGCTATTGGATTTAGCAGTTTAAGTGATTATGCTCCAGATCCCAGTTCTTGAGTTAAAGGAGTTCGATAGTGGACGGTCGAATTCAATACTTAGTGAATTTATACTCCTCTTGTCAATTTCAGGTCAGAGCTAATGGAATAGTGAGTGGTCGAATCACACTCATCTATTTGCATGTACTCACATCCACAATCTGGATAAGAGTTCGTTGGTGGATGGTCGGATTGCACCCAATTTATGTTTATACTCCAGTTCATGCTTTGGAGACATAAAGTTATTTCAGAAATAGTTGAACCGTATTTTCCTTGATCGATTGACTTACCTCCTAGCCTAAAGTTTAACTTGGAGAGCGATCGGTCATGTTACAATAGTTTTTGGTTCACGTTTGTCCCGTTGTTTGGTGGGATTAATTTGATTATCAGATGGTCAAGTCATATACATTTCTCGTTAGGTACTCCGCCCATCGGGTTGTGAATGAGAACTATCGAATGAATGGTCGAACCACGTTCATTTTTTTTAGTCCAATCATGAACTTGTGTAATTGGTTGACTCCAAACTTTGGGAATCTGCTCGGACATGTCAGTATTAGGTAGTCAAGTATCCTAACTAATATGTAATGCCATAGCAATCACAGATATGAAGGAAATTTCAAATTTCAAATTCTTCCATCTTATTTAAGATTTTTGAAAGATGTAAAATCTTATTGAAGCCTTATTAGAAAGTGAATAACAAACCATTCTATTAGAATATATGTAATATTAAAATAATTTACTTTAATAAATTTGCACAACTAATATAATTGATAATTTTTCATTGACTAAAATTTACTAAAGGAACAAATAAAAGATTGACAAATGAATGTAAAATTTTACTTACCAATAAATTATCTTTCGAAGAGTAGTGGCTTCAAAATCTATGCAAGAATGAAGAATAGAATCACTGGAACTTTTGTGTCTTGGTCACTTAAGTGTGTATTTACCTTAGGTTACGTATTGTCTTCTATGAGTTTTGAAATTTAAAAAAATATAAAATATTAATATTTTAACCATATTTGAAATCAAATATGAAAGTTGTAGGGTGGACAGTTGTGTTCCATAATGTATGGCATTTCGATGAAATTGTTCTATTTGAAATGGGCAAGTAAATATTAGTGCAAAATCATGTATTCAATATAATTTAATATAACAAAGATCCTTTTGTGTTGGGAGCAACACTAAACCATGGGAAATAGACGGATCAAACATTTTGGTCATTGAAATGTTAGTTTTGTTCTGTTTATAGCAAGTTATTCGATCTTCTTAACATGTTAAGGATGGCTGAATACATTTTGTAGCCATATTTGGTGCAGTCTTGTAGTATAGGGTTTCTCTTTTAAAAGGTTCGACCATTTAAAAGAGAAAGTGAAATTCTAAGAGCGGATATTATTGACACAATTGGTATGAAGAGAGAGTAAATGGTCACATCTGCTTTATAAAGGGATAAAAATGAAATTGAATAAAATATTTGTCGACGCTTAATACAGAATAAAAAATTGTGATTTCTATTCCAATTATATTTTTCTTATAGAAAATTATTCTCTATAAGATTTATTTTTTAGAATTCGAGATAATTGATCGAAACTCTTTGTAATTTAGTTACAGTCGAAGAAGTAAATAGCTCATAATAAGTGACTGAATGTAGCCTTGTATTTTGAAGGCTGTTGCTATAGCAATAGAAATAGTGGGAGCATACCATATGACACTCGTTAGTGGACACACTGAGTTTTGAACATTACTTGTATATGCATTAAATATTATTTATTAAACAATAATCATTTATGCAACTTTATTTTAGTATGAATATTATGAATATTTGTTATAAAATAAATCTTTTTTAGTGTATCGATGATGGTATTTTCTTTCATAATAATCGTGATGTGTTAATTATATAAAATAAAAAAAGCATCTAATATATTTGAAATTATTTTTGGATTCACGGACTAAGTCGTATCTTTGAGAAATTATTATTTAAGCTTGTAATTGTGAATCGTATGGAACTTATGACTTGTATCTCAAAGGGTTATGGTAAAGCGCGCATTTAATGAGAGCGATAAAGGAGTTAACGAACTTTTTGGATTGATACATGAGGATGTTCGCATTCCAAGGCTAATGATATTGAAAGCCGATCCACTTACTCCATTAAATTCATTGATGAATTTTCTCAGATATGAATATGCATATTTGGTACAAGTTAGGTATCTACGATAAGTTCATAAAATATAAAACGAAGTAGAATATGTAACATGCAAAAGAATTAAAATAATTCAATTTAATCGAAATGGCGAGTATTTTAGATAAGAGTTCTAAGAAAATCTGAAAGAGAATAATTTAGTCTCACCTGCCTATGCTACATACAAAGAGTAATCAAACTCTATTGGACAAAGTGTGGTTGATAAGGGTGAGGTTGAGTTACCACTTTTTTTAAGATATGTACATAAGTGTAAGAAAAAATGTTTAATTCTATTTCATCGAAAGATGTGATTATGATTCTATATAAGATATGAATTAAGAAGAAACCTCAATTTAAATAGTTTAAGGTATGTGGTTATCTGATCTATGTTATGAATGTAAGATCTTGAACTCAAGGACAAATCTATTTTAGGTAAGTCTATAGGTACTTCATAAAATATTTTGAATGCCTATTCAATTGCACTCAGAATTATTTTTCCTTACGATGCACCACCTTCTTGCTGAAGGAATTTCGTCCTAGAGAAATTAGTAGTAGTGCGATGGACATGGATGTTTTATGAAATAGTAGAGAATTGTTTATGAAACATCGAACTCCTTCTGTATAGTGTTTGAACTCGAACTTCATAAGTGACTTAGAAAATAGTAAGTCATTCTTAAATTTATGTTTACCCTTGATAATAGGGCTTTAAATTGGGACTATTCCAAATGATAGGTTGTGGAAAATTCAATTGTGAAGGCTAAGTACACTATCTTGGATAGTAGTGCAATGAGAGCAGTATATATGCACGAATTTAGAAGAAAGCTAGGGACGGTTCTTACCATTTAGAATCCAATAGCATTTTGTGATAATAATTAAGCAATACATAAGAATGAATGATGCCATAAGAGGTCAATATGTTCTCCATAATTACCATGTGATAAAATAGTTTATTAGTGACAGCGAAGTATAATTAAAAAGTAGATACGAAATAAAAATAATACATATCCACTCACTGAGACCCTTTCTTAATTTAGTCTAGGAAAACTAATTGAGAGTATGGTTATAAATAACCATAATTGGTCCTAAGTGCAAGTGGAAGATTGATAGAGTTAAGGGTGCACTCTAGGGACAGTTATGTACTTTGATTATATAACTCGACTCTTATAAAGAAACCTCTTCAAAATAAGGTAAGCTTTTGGTTTTATTTTCTATTATATATATTGTTATACTAGGATAAAGTTATTTCGTTTGGTACATCAAAAATGTGTAAAAGTAGAAAATCCTTAGGAAAAGTCTTTAACCGATTGCGGTTATAAATATGTTCGTAACCATGATTATTAAATTATATAAAATAGATACTTTTCCTTAATGTTCCTACCAAGATGTATCGAGAATGGGATATCGATATATCCATTGATACTAGTGTATGTAACTCTCTCCATGTGATAGATGATGAATTACTCATAACCATAAGGAACACCAAGGGGTAATGTACATGTGATTGTTTGGAAAAATTGAAAGAAGGCTTATCGAGAGTCTTCTATAGATTAAAAAGTCAAACTGAAGATCTCACATAACGATGCATAGTAGTCTTTTGACTTGATAATACTATGAATCTTTAGTTTCTAAGCTTTACTTTGATTGTGATTAGTCATGCAATATTAACGATCATGTTAAGGCTGTATTTGGGTTAATTTGAACCACCTGAAGTGAAAAACTACTCGATAGAGGATTCACCTCCTTCGAATAGAAGTTATTATCATCATAATTGGTAGTCAACTTAATGTCAAAGATTTTGGCCAAAATAAATCGGTTAATCAAATGTTATCAAATTAAACCATAGACTCTAATATTGGACTTCATAATTAAATATGGATATTACTAAAGCTTTGACCATCGATTGCGCTTAAGATATCTAAGTGATATAGTGATGAAGAAGAGAAAACGTGTGTAATATATCATTGCTTAAGAGTGTCTCCTTAATATAAGAAATTGGATTTCACCTAGATAATCTGTAAGAAACTAAACTCATGTCCACTAATGTTCTTTAATAAGCTTTAATATTCAAATTATTTAAATGTTATTAAGGGTTGAGTTCATTCGTGCGAGTCATACAACCATAACTCTCAGTTTCGAATGAAAATAATCTATTGAATAATTTATAAAACCTGTAAATTATTATTATGGAGAAATTATTATAGTGGTTATATTAATTAATTTATTATTTTTTATTATTAGAGATCCTAAAATTAATTAGTAAAATACACAAATTGGTATATAGTTATTTGCTTATTTTTGGTCTAATATAATAATTTAAATATAATATATATTAGTTTGGTAGCCATAATTTTTTAAATTGTTTTATAATAAGGTAGGCCAAAATATATGTAGGTATGAACTAATTGAAATTAAGTCAGATAAGATGTCACTTATAATGAGTCATACCTTGAATAGTGGATTTGAATAATATATTTTACATACCTCATAGTGCTAAAAATATACCTAAATGCCATATTATTAAGACATAGGATTTTATTCTCTCTCCCCAAAGTTAATTACATTTTATTGATGGACTTTGCAATTCCACCATTAGTTAGAGATATGACATCTCAGAGGCGAAGCTAACAGCAAGATGTATTCGACTAATAGAATTATTGGGGGAAAATTTTCTAATTATCTTCTAAAATCAATTCATAAAATGAAAATTATTATATTTTTTCTAAAATAATTTATTTTAAATTTCATCAATTTAAAAAAATGATTGTCATATTCAATGTGTCTACACACCTATGCACAACATGACCTGCATAAGGCCATCATCTGACACGATAAGGGAAGTGTCAACTTGATTGTCGGGAGATAGGAACCGTTCTGACCCGAAAATGGCGACTCTAATCTTCTTGGTTGAGCAATTAATGCGGTCAAACAAAATTAGGATTTTGAGCAAAGGAGATAGGAGTTGACCAAACTAGCTTAGGTGAATTTCTCTAGGTGAGAGGTAGACTATAGTGATATCGGCGGCTCTCATGGTTGCATCTGGTGGCGGTGCTAACTGGAGAAAGTTTCGAAGTAAGTAGCTTGAGTTTCAAATGTAAAGAAGAAATGTTAAATTATTTAAATGCGATTATATTTTACCCTTGAATTTGTTAAACATGGATAACTTTCACATTCGAACATCGTTCTGCATGCAAAACTTGCATCATTGAGTTCATATTACAATTCTCGAATAGACTAACATTAAACTATATATTATACACTATATATGACATAAAAATAGGACATAAATATATTAAATTATAATTTAAATAATTAACATAACTAATCAAAATTAATGTATTGATAGACATAAACAGTTTGATCCGAATATTTGATATTTGAATTAAGGCAAATTATAATCGCTTAAATTTGTAATATTAGTTTATGAAATATTCAATTTGAACAAGTGCTACTTTAGTTTATAAAAAATATTTTGATACTTATTATCATTCAAATATTTATTATTCAAAATAAAAATCATGTACATATTGTTATATAGGAAAGTTAATTTATTATTAATATGAAGTTGAATAAATGTTATATAAATTAATAATGAATTGTCTTGTATAATATTTCGAATAAATAATAACACTATAAATCATATAAATAATGATAATATAATGTAACTTAAAATTCGAATAAAAATTATCCAAAAAATCATTATATATGATTTAATGTTAACAAAATCATTCATGATAACAAAATACAAATCCAATGTATAATGAATTAAAGGAAAATTTGGAAAATTTCCTTTTCTATTCCATTGCACGATGCACCTAATTAATATACATATCATGTGATTAACCATCATCAAAGCAGGGACTCTATAAACAAGATCCATTGCACTCTCAAGTCAAAAGACCAATGCACGTTATCATATGAGATCCACCATTTTGGCTTAGACATAACTGACTTGCAGAAGAATCATGGTGAATCCTTTAGTAATTTATCCATAACTACTACAAATATGTAACCTCTTGATGTCCCCAACGGTCATGAATAAATCAACATCCATCATATGGATAACATTACATATGCTACTCTTGCAGGCGAGTTAATTTTCCATTCTCGAATCTCCTGGACTGGGATCATTTATGGATAAATGTTTATTTATATTCACTCTTTACTACATACAACTACGAACACATTCGTACTAACAATAAGTTAATACTTACTCCTAGTGATTTCTTATTGCATGTATAAAATGTAAACATTAAAATTTAACTATAAATATATGCACACATAATAAAAACAAAAACCTGAAAATGTAATTACATTTCGAACAAGATTTACACATAAAGTTAAATGTACAATCATATAAAAAAAAATTATATAATTTTCCCCAGGGAATTCCTCAACTCTATCAATTACCACTTGCACTTCGGGCCAATTACAGTGTCTCAAAACCATACCTTTCAATAGGTTTTCCTATGGTCGGCTGAGAAAGTGCCTTAGTGAGTGGATATGTATTATTATCCTTGGTAACTATTTGTACGATGACCATTTCTCTATAACCGATAAGCCCTTTACCATGCGGTACATATGGTGAATGAATCTCTGTTATTGTGAGGCCGTTAGTTCCTTTTGCAATCCAATTACTGAAATCATAATAGACAAGTACTGGATCCTCGATTTTTGGAATTTTCTTAGTTCTCTAATAAATTTGCGTAAAACATCCTAGTTCCTATAGAGCATCTTTCAAGGAGAAGTTTTCAACGTTATTGGTTGAACATGCTACAACTTCTTATTTGGAACCTTTTCCAAATTACAATCCCTTTACTGAGGTTGAATGAAAACTTCGAGACTAACTTACTTTTATCGATGTCACCATAATAGCATAACTTTGGATATCCATTCATAAAGGATTCATTGTTTCCATAGAAACAAAACTCTAGTAGTTGGTAAATACTTGAGATTACTCGTACTTTCTATCCTATGATTTTCATTTGGATTTGATCATGCACAAAGTGCATAAGCCATGTGGGTTCTAGTACAATGTAGTATAAATAATGAATCATAATCCTAGTGAGTAAGGTATTCTTCTTATATGCTCACACTCTTCATATTCGAAACGTGGAGTCCTTTCCATAAAGGATAAGTCCAAGTCTTAAAAGAACATATCTTTTCTCTAAATTTCATAGTAAACATTTTAGTATGCTGTTTTGTACATAGATTAAGACAATCCCAACTTCCTATTCGATCCATCTTATAGACTGTTATATAGGATACCCCTGCTCAAATCTGACATCTATAAATTTTGTAGACAACTTAACTTCGACAGATTGTAACATAAGTACATCATTGCTAAACAATATACATTTGTTTGCATATAATTTTTATTAGAAATTTCATAGCACTTTACCTCTTCTTTTCTATAGGCTGATGCTTCCTCCATGTTTTGACTCTAATCAAATATTTGATTACCTTGTCAAAAAACACACATTCCAACTCCTAGACGCCAGCTTAAGATCATTATCAGACCTTACGAGTCTACAAGCTTCAGTACTGCTCCCTCTGCACTCGGGAATTTTTTAGCAGCAATATTCAACCAGTCTTTTCCAAATCAAAATTTAAATACCCCAGTCTAACATTCCTATGCAATATCTTATAGTTTTAGTGTATGACAACTACAAGAAGGATTGGAATGGACTTAAGAACAACGATCGGTGGAAGGTTCAGTCATGGAGTTTTGTTATTCATTTGGATCAATTTCTTATTATGTTGGGTATGATATTCTTTGGGATACCATATATATTCTCACCATTGAATATAGACATAGTCTGACCCATTTATTATTTATATAATAGTCGGGTCAGTCCAAGACATTTTCATTTCATGAACGATGAGACCAGATCGATGTTTATTGGGCTTAGTTGGAGGATAGAATATTAGATGTATTGTATATTATAGCGTGGACTCATGTATTTATATGATGTTAGATTAGATGTATTGGATTTATCATGTGAATATAATTGAGATTTAGTGGGAGTTTGACTTTTTTGTATTCCAGTCAAACTTATGTGATGAATTATATTTTTATCGCTGCGTTGATGACTCTGTGCTCTCTATGATTTATTTTACATTGTACATTATTCTATCCTTGAGCACCACACGTGTTTATTGCTTTGTACCGAGACTATTTTTGTTGAGATGAGGGATTTTTTTATATATTATGAGACGTATTCAGTATTGGTCCAAGGGAATATTCACGTGTGTTTCGCCACATCACCTCTTTCCCCATGTTCCTCGATAGTATTATTCAGTAATATTCTTACGTAATATGAATATAGAGATGAGGTGTTACATTATTGGTATCGGAGCAAGATTAGAATAATACAGAGTATAAAAGACATGAGTCCTGACCTTATATGAGACTTAAAGTCCCCGTCCCCGAAGGTGTGCGGTAGATAATAATTTATTTTAAGCAATAGTAGGAGTATACAATGATTATAGGGGTAATCATTTGGGGACATAATTTTACTTTTCTTATTATATATATATTATATATTTATACCTTTTATCGAGTGTGAATATCCATATGTGATGTAGAGGAATGGATGAGGTTGAAGAGGTTGATCTGACCAGTAATGCCAGTATTTGGAGTGAATATAAGAATTCTACGTGGCTTTGAAATGAAAAGGAAGTTGTTTGCTTGGAGAAGCCGCAAAAGACCCTAATTCGAATTTCGTATCAAATACTTCATGATTTTAAATTATGATGAGGAGAGGTGAGTGAGGAAATCCAGTACTGATCAGAGTGGTGCAGTAAAAGTATATATTACCTTTCATTAAGTATTTGTACTGTTTGGCAAATCTGATTGGATGGTTGATGATTGGATGCTTTTGTTATATTGATTGATGATGCTTGGTTTGTGGGTTCATCTTGAGTGTGGTATTCGATTGGAATTATATATCACTCAAATTAGTAACCCATATGAATTTGGAAGATTTTGAATCCAACGGAGTCTTCGTTTGCGAAGTTGCTGCAAAAGATAATGTGAATTATTTTTCATATAAAATAAAATATATCTATTTTTATATGAAAATTTAAAATATGATTGAAATGAAAATGAACATAAAGGCTTGCTTATTTATTCTAATGAATGGTTGATTAATGATGTTTGGGATTTTATATTTTGAGTATTTTTTATTGTACTCGATTGATTATTTAGAAATTTTTTGATATAAGCAAGCTTATGTTAATTTAAAATCTTTTGTGAATAGTATATATGTGATTCGGAGGGATGTTTTATTAGAGGTTAGTAAATGTCTTTGCAAAAGAATTTTTGAAGTAAAATTTCGTGTTTATCTGTCCGTTGAGCGTTTAAGAATTATGTTCAATGTGTCCCAGCCAACATTACTGATAGGGATTCCTAAACACTAGAACAAGACTTATGGACACAATATTTTGAAGAGCGATGAATTATTTTGAAGGGAAAATATATTTTGAGTTATATTGAAAATCGACAGAAATAGTATTCCAAGAATGTTTGCTAATTATCTTGAAGAGATTAGAGGGATTTAGAGAATAATTTTGAAGCGAGCAACATGTTTTAATGAATGAAGAGTTATTATTTTGAAAGAAAAATATAATTTAAGGGAAAGTGTAATTGATATTTTGGAAAAGATGTATTGGATGAAAAACGATATTCTAAATAAGTATTTGCGTTGAGTTTTGAAAAGAAATATATATATATATATATATTTTGATAAGAGGAATATTCTTTGAGATGATGATTTAGAAAAGGTGAGGTATGAAACTCTTATAA
Organism: Allium cepa; assembly: GCA_030765085.1. NCBI lineage: Eukaryota > Viridiplantae > Streptophyta > Magnoliopsida > Asparagales > Amaryllidaceae > Allium > Allium cepa. Next base: position 563,248,561 of record CM060942.1, on the reverse strand, counting down.
TATTTGAAGTTTTATAAATTATTGAGGCTTGAGTATATATATGTATGTGTGTTATAAGAGTGAGTGTTATTATCGTGAAGTAATGATTTGTTTCATAAAATAATAAATTTATTTTTCTATATTTAGATGTTTAATGTGATAATTACAGCCATCGAGCATTAATGGACAACTATAGTCGATAGCGAGACAATGTTGACGACATGATAAACACTGCTGCCAATTGATGAAGCAAACAACTAGAAATTCATAGCATGATATTATCGCTAGATCAATTAATATATTTGAATATAAATCTAGTATGGTTGCGATGTTTTGCGATAGAATAGCTGCCATATTGTACGACGTTTTTGATTTGAATAAATGTTGCGAAACCGTTTTGGATGTAATGCATTGTGAAAAATAAAATAAATAGATGAATGAAAAAATAATTATTATTAGATTTTGATGTCAATAAAGTATATTGAATTGTTATGAAATGAAATAAAATAATATTATTCAAAGAGAACCAATGGAAGTAATGGAAAATGGTTTTAAAGTATTAGAAGGTGTAAAAATGACGATGATGTATATGTATATTTTATTTTGATGTTAATAAAAATATATTGAAATTGATTTACATTGAAATAAGAAAAATAGTATTTTGAAAAAAAACCATGAATATTTTGAAAAGTGGTTTTGAAATTTTTGTAATGAAGATGATAATTATAACTAGATGTGATATAAGGTATTTTCAAAAGAGATTTGTGAATGGAAAGTACTGATTGTTTTGAAAAGAATAGAGAACAGATTAGAGTTTGTACTAATATGAACATCACTTGTGAGCAAGTGATCTAATTTTGTCGATTCTTTTTCCGTTAATTAAATAATGACATGACTAACAACTTTGTTGTTCACCACTTTTCAAAAATTTAAAGTTTGTGGAGGTTTAAACATGAATTAGTGAGAATGGCGTTTGTTGCACTCGAAACCGAGCCGAACCATTTTGTTCATAATTTTTGATCGGTTTGTCCAATTTTGATGATTTTGCTCATTTCGGAAAGCTTAGAACATTAGCAATAACTTTTGTCTGAGTGCTCTATGAAATTTTAAAGTTTTCATGACGAAAAATGCACGTTTAGAAGGTGGACTTGCACTAATGTTGCTGTTTTAGAAGTTGTCACTTTTAGAAAAATTTCAATATCCCATTATATACTTGGTATTTTAATAATTCGAAAGATGTTTTAGAAGCGAAATTCATGACTCTACCACTTTACTTCTGGAAAAATCAAATAATTTTGCGTTTTTGATGCCTAAAACTTTGGCGCAAGTTGACAAAAATAAAAGTACAACTTTGTTGCTTAGTTATTTGAATGTAATATTACTTTATCCTTTCAAATGTCATCTCATATGAGTTGTTTGAGTTGAGATAGGTACACATGAAGCATGCTTGGACAATTTAGCGATGTCGACTCACTTTTACCCATTAAATAATAAGCAAATTTGCTTTAAAATGCTAAATAAATATACGTTTTTATAGTATACGAATATGTGATGTGATATAATATTGTTTCACGCTGTTTGGGATGCCCATGTGGGATTTCTCTTTGAAGATGTATATTTTGTAATTATATTGTGTTTTGATTTTTCGAAACACTCTCCGTACAAAGAAGATTCTGTCAAAATTTTCCGATAAATCCAACGCTTAGAAAATTTTCATAAAAATTTATCGTATGCGAAGAATAGAGAGTCGTTAATCAAATCTACTTAAATTATAGCATACGAAATAGGAGTTGAAGTGTTTGAGCCACAAAGAGAATTAAGTGGGGATGAGTTGGATAGATTAGCAATGACAACGAAGAAAGTCATGATATGAGTTGTGTTTGTCAACTTCCTTATATTAAATTGCCAGGACGCAATCTTTTTAAGGGAAACTCTGTAACAACCCGACTTTCCATGCTACACAAGTTAATAAATTTTATCAAAATATAGAATGTTTGAATTTGATTAGTGACGAATATATTTTATAAATTAATAAGTTGTATAAAATTGATAAATAATTTTCAAATAATTTGTTGAAATCAAATAAAATGTTTTAATCGATATAAACAATTTTGAGGTGTAAATTATTTCATAAAATTAGAATAGTTAAAAGATAATTTTATATTGTAATAGTACGATGAATCATTAAGTAAAATAAGCAAGTGTTGAACAGAATAAAATTGTCAATTATCAAGATGTATTTTGTGCAATGAGATGTAAACCAATTTATAATAGGTTGAAATTTATTTTAAGGATTAAAAATTAAAATTAAAACGCATTGCAAATTAACTAAAATTGAGTTGAATTTAATTTAGCCCAAATCAAGGGCCGAAGTAAACGAACTTGAATCCACTTTCATTTTTTCCAAGCTTCTCGAAAACCACTACCTGTCTCTCCAGAAACCCAAACCCATATATTCCCCTTTTCCTTTTATTTTGAAGGGGAACTTAAAAAAAACTAACAAAAGAAAGGGCGATCGATCGAATCGCGGCCAGATGCTCGACGTCAGCAAAGAAAAGGATCGTGGACATGACTTGGAAGGCGCGATGGCAGGATGCAATGGAGCTAGGTTTGTGAGCGTGGAAGGAGAGCTGCGATATGACAATGTTGTGGCCGTGATTTCTGGAATGTCGATTGTTGGGGAGGCGGGGTGCGACTTTGGCCTAAGATAGTGGCGACGATGAGGCCGAGTTGATGGAGTTGTTGGTGTCAGGATGTGGCTGAGACCTGGGAAAGGTGGCAGGGAGGTGATAGAGGGCCTGGAGTTGATGAGTTTTGGTAAAGATTATTGGTCAAATTGAAGCTGCGATTTGGGAAAGAGATGATGTTTTTACGGGCTGCAGCTATGAAAGTCGGAACAAGTGAGTTTGACGACAACGAAGGAGGCAATGATGGTAATCACGGTGACTTATTTTGGTATGGGACTGACATTGATTTGGTTCAAAGGCGATAGTGTTGAGTTGCTGAAGGTTGTTATTTGGAACCGAGCAATGTTTTGGTGAGTTAATCCCACTTACCACTATGTCTTTCTTTTTTATTGATGCATATTCCCTCATTTATTTACTTGATTTGCTTGGTTGATTACATTATTGATTGATTGGATGGAATTAGTTATTTGTTGATGATTGATGATCGGTGTTGTTTGAATTGGATGAAATTATGTTGCGAATTATGAATTATTTGATGTTGTGATAATTGATGTTTGATTGCAGATTTATTTTATTTGAGTAGCAATTAGATGATTACAAATGATCGAATGATATTGAAAATTTTTTGAAAAAGAAAAATAAATGAATTAAATGATGTAAACAGGAAACAAATAAATCTATTTTAGAGTAAATAATGAATGCTAGAAAGATGTTTTTATTTAATATTGAGATTATTGAATTAATGGAATATTTAAATGAAGAATGACTTTAGAAAAATATTTATAAGTTGAATAATTTTGAAGGTATTGTGAATTAAAATTTATTTGGTAAATGATGAGTATTGGAATAAAACAAATGAAGTTTGAATATTTATATTTAGATTCTGTTGATTATAAAAATCATGGAAAGATATTTATGTAATGATGTTTGAAATCTATATTTTTGTAATTATGAGCAATTTGAATCTAAATGAAATAATATGTTGAAGTATTACAAAATGATTGTAAATTATTTTAGTTATTGAAAGAAAAATTGCATTTGCTATATAATGAGAAGTGAATTCTAGAGTATATATTTGAGTCTAACTGTCGAAGTATTTTGGGAATAAATTATCTGAAGTAAAATTCGAGTTTGAGGAATTATTTGTCAATAACATTGGTTTAATGAAGTTTGAAAATAAATGAGGAATTCAAATGATGAATTTTGAAATTATAAAGTTGAGTTCGAAAATATTTATGGAATTAAAATACTCTTTCAATTTGTAGTATTTAATAATGTTAAAGTGGTAACCAGAAGTGAAAGTAACTCTTGAGTTTATATAATTTAATTATGAGTTTAAATAAAGGTTTCTTCAAAACCAAGTGAATTGTTTTAAAATATAGATTTCGAGACTCGGGTATAGTCTCGGCTTCCGGCAATAGCAATAAGAACAGCATACATATAGCAGTAATGGAATTAATAATGAAGAATAAATAAACAAACTTAATACCGGTAATAAATACGAATAATAGCTGTTTGCTGTGTGCTGTTTACGATGTATGTTGTATGTGATGTATGATTTGTGACGTGTGAGGTGTGCAATGTGTGATGTGTGCGATGGATGTTTTGATGTTTGATGAATGTTTGAATGTTTGATGGGTGATGGATGTTGTTTGATGTGTCATGGATGCTCTATTATTCCTTTGGATCAATTTCTTTTTATGCTGGGTATGATATTCCTTTTAGATATCATATATATTCTCACCATTTAATATAGACATAGTCTAACCCGTTTGTTATTTTTATAATACTTGGATCAGTCCAAGACATTTCAAGTTCAGGGACGATGACACTAGATGCTTATTACGCTTAGTCGGAGAATATAATATTAGACGTATTGTACATTATAACATGGACTCGTGTATGTATACGATGTTAGATTAGATGTATTGGATTTATCATTTGAATATAATTGAGATTTAGTGCGAATTTGACTTTTTTGTATTCCACTAAGACTTATGTGATGTATTATATTTTTATCGCTACATTGATGACTCCATGTTCTCTGTGATTTGTTTTATATTGTATATTGTTCAATCCTTGGGAACCACACGTGTCTATTGCTTTATACCTAGACTGTTTACGACAAGGTGAAGGATTTTTTATATTATGAGACGAATTTAGTGTTGGTCTAGGGGAATATTCACATGTGCTTCAGCCACATCGCCTCATTCTCCATGTTACTCGACAGTATTATTTAATAAAACTCTTGAGTGACATGGGTATAGAGTGTAAAGTCCCCTTTTTCCATACTCTTTGAATTGACACTAAACCACACATGTCCAACTCAAATTGCACGAAAAGTCGGATCTTTAAGGGTAATAAAGAAAAATAGACAGAACAGAATCTCACTCGGATGGGATAACATATAATATTGAACAAATATTTTTACAGCGGAAAACTTTTAAATACATATATCAGAGTCTAACCTAAATTCAGCTTGGACAGTTATAAAATCTGCCCTTACAAATGCTGACAAACATCAAACAAAATACAATAAGTACAGCGGATAATAGAATATGCTCATACGTCGATGAATATCTCAAGCTCTCCTTTGGAAACTCCAACCGTTTTCGACTGTAATATCCCGGAATTTTGGACATGAATTTTGGACATTGAATTTTGAACATTTAATTCATTTTAAATGTTCAATGTAGATTTTGAATTAGTTTTAAAATAAAAAGAATTGGGTGGAACTAATAAATTACGTATAATTCCAAATATGGTAATCCAATTGGAATTTAAATAATAATAATTAAATATTGAATCGGGTTAAATTGTGAATATGGAGGTAAATAGATATAAAATTTAATTCTAAAGTTTATTTTGAGTCTAATTGGATTTGAATTGTAATATTGGACCATTGGATGGAATTAATAGTCGATAGATTGAATTTGGAATTTTATATTAATTTAATAGTGGAATTTAATAATATAATAATGCAAATATTCAGATTTTGATTTAAAATGAATTAGAATGATTTCTAATGTGATTATAAATTCTATATGAATTATAATTAAGTTAATAAAATTTTAAAAGTGAAATTTTAAGTGATTTCGACGATTGTGAAAATCGCTCGATTTAATCGTCGAGTTAAAATAGCCTTCCGGAGCACAGTCTCGGAATGCGACGAAACTAGTTCCATTGGATCCGTAATAGTTAGTTATTATCGGATTTCAATTTTCGCAGCAATCGGAGTTGCCGTTTGATCCCGACAGCTTAAAATGCATAGAAAATACTTTAATCGGTTTAATTTAAAATTGATCGTTTATTTCCGTAACTCGCGCATACGACCAAATTAGCTTATGAAACATGTTCCATTGTGTCCGGAACGCGGGAAAACCTTAGGAAGGCACGTGTGTTTTGGAGTTTGTTTGCAAATGTTCATTTAAAATTGATTTTAATATTTAAATAATACAATTAGAGGTTTATATATATATTGAATTAGGGCTGAAACCCTAATTGCCTCCAGTGCCGCCGTTGATTTACTTCAATGGCCGAAACCCTCCTAATTTCATTTTCAATTATCGATCAATCCACGTTTCGATTGAAGAAACTCCCTACTAGGAAGTGGTAGATCATCTCGAGCTCTACCCATCCATACGGCGGAGTGGCACGGAATTCATCGTGGTGGCCAGAATCGTGGTCGAGATAGTCGCCGTTCGTTTGCGTTTTTCTTGGGATTGATAGTACCGAGCTCGAAGCTGCTCTGGATGATGATGGAGTTCGAGGCGCTCATCGTCATGGTATGCTCTGATCAAGCTAGAGGGGAGCGTGGGTGGCGCGGTGATGGTCTTGAGCGCGCGTGTTTAGGTTCTTGGTTCGATCGTTTCCTGATGCTTGCGCGCGTGACAAGGAAGAAGAGGGTTTTGCTACGTGCGGCCTTGATTTTTAGTTCTAGAATCTTACGGCCTAGATGATGTGTGGGTAATATGAATTAAATAAAAGGAAGTTTATTTTAAATTTAGTATTCAAAACTTTGAAAATTCATATCTAATGCACACGTTCTCAGATGGTGACGAAATGAGATACACCGGAATTGCAGATATGCGTACTACGCAATGGTGCAGTTCGGGAATCATTCCGGGCAAGTAGAAATTTGAGTTAAATCAAACGTCGTTCGGTTTAATTTAATTTCGAACGCTCGCCGAAACTCAAGGTGAGTTATTCTCACTCACATCTGGATGCTAGACAATATTTAAATATCTGTATGATTGGTTGAATATAATTGTTGTTATCAGACTAGATTGATATTCATATATGTGATGTGCTAATATTTGTGATGCAGGGAAAACAGGTTGGAGGGATCCAACTGGATTCCTCACAATATAGGAGTTATTGTTATAACTGATGATGTATTTTATTTATACACTGTGATAGCTAATTATGGAATCCAATTTGTTGTGATATGAATTGATAAAATTTAAACCTGAAATTGTTAAGCATAAATAAAATAAATTGGGTTTTTAAAGAAATTGTTAAATAATGGATTTAAAGGAATAAAAATTGGAATCTGGTTTGGATGTAGATTGGAAATTGGTAAATTTGGAATTATAAATTAAGAGGAAATTTATCAGTTGATAAATGTGAAAGTATGGATTTCTGAAGATAAATTCTATAAGAAGTTATAAATTGTTGTAAAACAACGATGGGGTTATTTGATAATGTATAATGTTTTCCTGGAAATTTAAAAATGTTTCAAACAAGCTTTTCAAAGTATAAATTAGCAAAAATATAAATTAGCAGTGTAAATGCATTTTAGAATATTTTAGAAATACTATTTTAAACCATTGGAATTTAAGTAGGTGTTTATTTAAGTGATTTCTTAAGTATGATTTTCATTAACTAAATTCATAATAGTTTTATTTAAAAATATTTTAAACCTATACTTTGAAAGTGAATTTCCGAAAATGGAAATTATGTTTAAACTTCAAAAGAAGTTATTTTTAAAACATGGAAAGGAAATCTATGTTAGTAAAACATAAATCTGAATTGAAATAAATCGACAGAATTTATAAGAAGGATTTTTCTGGGTTGTTTGAGTGGAAATGAGTTTCCCTGGAAAACCAAGTTCGAGTTTTAAACAGATTTTATTAAAAGAAAGTTTAAAGTTCAAACTTGTTTAAAAGAGTGTTTTGAAAATTATTATTTAAAGTAACTAATTAATAAATTAGCAATAGTGATTATTTGCGATTACATTAGTAATTATTTTTACAAATGGATTTATTTAAAGGCTAGTTTTGAATAAAGTTATTAGAAATTATGATTAATCCTTTTAAAATCTACTTTTAAATTTAGTTTAACTAAACCTTTATGTAAAATCAAGTTTATGTCTAAGTAAATAGTTTTACTTCACATATTTTAAATTTATAATTTGAGTAAATAACAAGAAGTAAATTTACGTATTTTAAAATATATTTCAGTATGAAATGTTTTAACTGTTTTAAATCTAAATGTTTTGAACTTGGTTATTTCCAATGGTAATAAATGGTAAAGGATTTACCTTGTAAAGAAAAGCTTTGGGAAATTGTTTTCAAATGAGCTTTGAAAATTTGGAATTATATCTTGTAAAGATATTTGAGACAAATAAATAATGTGGAAAATTATTTATTGTGTGATGGATGTTTGTGAATGTTAATTGATAGTTAAATCACCGACTATCAATATTGGACAAATGCGTTGATCGTTTCGAAGAGACCGGGATCGAGATTTATTTCTCAAAAACCACTTCGATCCGGTTTGTACGTTTCACGGAAAAACATGTTCGGAGTCGAAGGTGGAGCAGTGAAGTGCAAGGGCTAGTCGCTACTAATCCTGAGGATATTTCCAAAATGGATGTAGTAGGAGTAGTGCCTTCGGTTCCGTTCGAACCCGGGACGGACTTGTATGGACGAATGCTTTCGGAACATCGTCAGGTGGGCGATGGGCATTCTAAGTGAAACGTTCTAAAAGGTAACGCTTAGCCTCAAGCCTCATCAAATGGGAATGACTGAAAATCAGAGGATATGCAGCAAGGCTTCGTGGGTAGCCCCCACTTGAGAGCAAGGTCATCCCTGTCTAGATATCCCTTTTTATTTCGGCTTAGTGGTGCGGTTGCTGATCCCAACCGTGGGGTGATCTTATTCGGAACTGTCCAGTAAGGGATGGGTCCGGCCTTGTGTTGCAGGGGATCGGGAGTGGTCCTCGGTACGGTGATCTAGGCCCCGTACTGTGACAGGTGGTACCCCAGTGCCTAGTCATTGTTGGAAATCCATACTCCCTACGAGCCTTGTATGAGTTTTGTTTGTATTACCCACTCTGTAGCTTGTAGTTGGAATTTAATAGATGTAACAATTTCGGCCATTTTATAAGTATTTGTATATTGACCCTATTATAATATCAGAGGATTTCTATAAAAAGTGTTTTAGCTATCGTAAGGTAAAAACCCGACATGTTTATTTGTGGCGTGGTCTTACGAGATGCTTTTGTTTACAAAGGATTTTTGAAACTTTAATAATCAATTTGGATGCATTATTATCAGCTGGTATTCCAGACTGACTCGGGTGTTATTTCATTATAATGCTCGGGTCAGACCGAGTATTATATGTTCAGGATAGGATGCTCTGGAGCAGGAAAGGAGCTGGAGTTCGAGATGTATTATCCGTACTTGTATATATATCCGCTGTCGTGACTGTATTATATTGTCTGACTGGTAATTGTTGATGTATGTGATATTCTGATGATATGATGTATAAAACAGATATAGTTTTCATTTTGTGTAAAGATCTATTATTTACTATTATATTTTATTCCGCTGCGACTGTGAGATTCTGATATTGTTTAGTTCCTTCTTCTTCTATCTCTTCTTCTTTAACCCTAATGGTTCGTATTTCTGTTCCACTTGACTTAACTGACGTAGAACAATGTTGACTCAAGGGGTAAGATTTGCGGGCTGTCACACTTGGTATCAGAGCTTAGGTTAGCGACAACTTAGGCTTTGGTGGGGAAATTACTCATTTATTAGAGTCAATAGTACTCTATAATGAGATGAGCGTATTTATAGATATGAGAGCGTACTTGTTAGTGGATATAAAATTGTTTTTATGCTGTGTTGACTTATCGGTTGAGTGTTTATGAATTCTGGTCGGTGCGGGAAGTACAACCGTATCGATAGAGGTTTCTAAACTCTTAAACAAGATAAAACGACATAGTATTGTTTTTAAAGTGGGTAAATAAAATAATTTTACCCAAAATTTTATTTTGTTATAAAAGAAATATTTTTTTTTTTGAACTTATTATATATATTTGGATGATTGTTTGTTAATACTATAATCAAATAAGAATCTAAAATTTAATCTAAAATTTGAAATGGATATAACCATATAAATTCCATGAGTATAAATTATACAAAGAAGAATAACTAAATTTAAACTAAATCAGAATTTAAATCCCGGAAGTTTTGGAAAGGATTTTAAATGTAATGAAAATAAAAGTTTGGAAATTTAAAATCCTGGGAAAGTTTGAAATGTTTTCCAAGGTGTTTGAAGGCAATATTGGAATATTATTTTGGGAAGTATTTTTGAATCGGAACTGTTTTGAAATGAATTTGGAAAAGTAAGAAGCACTGAACTCACTTCAGTCGCTGGAAAATAATCCTGATGATGCTGGCCACGTCATTAGAATTCATTTTCGAGTTTCTAAAGTGATGGATTGCTACCATGCTAGTGATTATGATATTTGCTGGACTTGTTTGCAATACAAGTGACTTTAGAAGTTTCAAAAGGGAAATTGCTTTGGTGAAAACTGATTGTTTTAGAAATCTAGAAGTTTGATTTGATATACCAGGAGTGTATGAGTTGATTATTTTTATTTCAAAATGGTTTTGGAATAAAACCGGGTAATTGAATTCTGGGAAATTCTATTTAAATATTGTGTAAAGTTAAAATGAATCAACTATTGGACTTAGAATTAAATTGATTTGGGTTAAATTGAAATGTAAAGTGACCTTGTAATTGTGGGTCATTGAGAAATAAATTATACCCATGAGCTATTAAGTGTTATGCTTATAAGTTGAAATTGTGGATTTTCAGTTGTGCAAGGAATTAAATTTAACTTGAGTAAATGAAAGTGAATGAAATTTATTGAAGTGAATAGAAAATTTGAATTTAACTTAAGATAAGTTAAATAAAAGTGGAAATGGTGTAGTGGATTTAAATCTAAATCTTAAATGAAATATAAAGTGAGATGAGGCAAAGTAAAATATGGATGGGTAAATGGACTTTGAATGGTAAATAAGATTTTAGACTTATCCATTGGAAACTAAATGATGAATGGAAAGGTAAATTTTGACTTGGATTAAATTTAATTTACGGTAATAAGGGAATTGATTGAGATTTGGATTGAATTGGAATCAAAATCCAGTGGAGTAATAAATAATCTTGAATGGAATTGAAGTTTTATTTTGAATGGTATGGTGAATTCAAACTTAATCTCTAATGAAATGTAAATTGAAATAAGGTAAAGTGAGAGATTAAAGATGTGAATGAACTTAAGTTTGTAAATAAGTTGTGAACTTGTATATGGAAAATTAAAATTAAATTGAATTGGATTTAACTTCAATTGAATGGAATTGAGATGAATTTAGATTTAATTAAAACAAGATTCAATTGTGTTATGAATAGAAATGGATGGAATTCAATTCTTATTTAAGATAGTAAAGGAAATGATATAAATTCAAGATGGCTAAATGAATTTGGTTGAACTTGAATTAGAATTGGAAAAGAATTAAATTAAAAGAAAATTTAACTCATAGAAGTAAGAATGATATTATATGAATGAATTTTAACTCAACTAAATCCAAAGGAATTATTTGAGAATGAATTTAGCGTAAGCTGAATTAAATAAAGAGAAGCTTGAAGACGAATTTGGTGTAAACTAAATTAAATGGAATTTGTATTGTAATGGATGAAATTTTAGTGGTTTGATTAGAAAATTTTGGAAAGAAAAATAAAAACCCAGTTCTAGTATGGAATTTAGTTTTGGCAATTAAAAGCTGAGAGTGTGAATGAATAATGGAATTAGATTATAATAGTGATGGTTTGAATTGTAAATAAATTCCAGTGAGTGAAATAATTTAAAATGGTCTCTTTGTTAATAAAATTTGATTTATAAGAAGATAATGAAAATATTGTGAAAGAACTTAAGTAAATTGAATAATAATTGTGGTTAAGCATTATAATGTTGTCTTGGATAAATTTTGTTGGGTAATAGGCATTGAAATGCAAGTGGAGAGAATTGTAATTAATTTTTGTGATAAATTAAAGATGTATGAGTTGTAAATAATTCAGAATGGAATGATATTCATATAAACCTATATGGATAATGAATTGGAAATATAAGATTTGAGATTTAATTCAATAATTGTGATAAGCAAGAATGTTTGGGCTGTAAATAATATAGAATGTGATGTTATTAATTTAAACTTAAATGATGACCTTGAAGTGAAAATAAGAAAATTGAGTAAAAAATTTGTAATGGAATGAGAATTCTTGGATTGTGAACCATGCAAAATTAATAAAATTAATATGAATCTAAGTTGGAATTAATGTTAATGGTTATAAGCTTAAGAATTGGTTATTTGTTTGAATAACCACAACCTACATAGAAATTAGTCGTTAATTTAAGTAAATGAATTAAAATAATATTCATAATATTAAAGTGAATATGAATTGGAGGTAGTAATTATGAATTGAGAATGGTAAACTGTTATGTAACTCATTTGTGTGAAATAAAATGAGGTTTGGAATTAGAAAAGAAACTAGGTACATGCTATAAAATATGATTTACTTATGAAATCATGCAAATTGTTGATTTGATTATGAAATAGATATGTTTGGCTTACATTTATATTGAAAATGACGTTAAAAATGTTTATATCTTGAAAACTGATGAGTTTTTTGAGTAAGTACAGATACGTGAGGCGATTGATAGAGTTGGAGCGCATATATGCTATATAATTTAGCTGCATGCTTTTAAAATGCTAATAAAAGGTACGCCTACGCAAATATAATTGGGAAATGATATATTTGTTGTGATATATTTTGGTTTCCGACCGTGTGGGTCGATGTATATATTTATCTGTATCGCGATATCGCGAAAGCTCCTTCGTGCAGGGGAGACTCTGTAAGAACCCGATTCTTCGACTTTCGAAAATCGACATCAATACGTCCACTGTATCAACTGCCGAGCAATCGAATGCCGGAAAACCGAACACTTAGGGTTTAAGAAGAAGATAGAGCTAGAAGAAGAGAGAAAAGATAGAACAGAATAGAAAGAAAACAACAGAACAGTATCAGAATCTCACAATCGCAGCGGAACAACATATAATAGATAAATGAATAATCTTTAAAACAAAGAACTATATCAGTTATTACATTACCTCACATTACATTACATCATATCATCAGAGCTTACAACAACAAATAGCGGAAAAGAAATACTATATACTATAGATAATATGCTACACCATCTAGCTCGCCTCCAGATTTCTGTAGCAACTCCTGAATCCAGAATGACCTGATAACCTTAACTCTAGACTGCCCGTGTGGAAATTGGTGGGCATCCAGAGTTTAGGAAGGGAAACAATAAAGTCCAGGTCAGTCATGAGACTGGTGTGAGAACTTAAAACAGTTTATCTTTTAAAATAAAGAACAAGATAATTTTAAAATAGATTCGCAATGCTTTTTAGAAAATAAGACTACCATAAGGCCTCCCGCACACACACACACACAATGCAAACGCAGAATCGGAGGAGATTTCTCCTTATGATAGTCAAAGATGCTTGATACGCATTAAAAAGAACATTTGATATTATTACTAGTGCATAGTGTAGGCAAAATTCATTTCGAAAATAAAGATATAAATCTTAGCCAACATATAACCATTATCACATGCCTACTATAGCTACCATCCAAACAGTGGTGCGCCACCATAAGTGAATGATAGGTTCTACAACTAAAACCGTACAAGATCGTATTGTTTCTTTGGATTTCCAACAAATGGTCAGACCAAGAAACTTTCCATTGCCACATGGAAACGCCTCTGGAATGACGTCCCGAGAACCAAACCGGATCTCTGCCAACACAAGTCCGGGTTACCCCTAACTGGGTAACTACTAACACGAATATGTCATCCCCCGATCGTAACCGATCTATCCGAGGATCCTCGATTTCCAACAACCACAAAGCAATAAATTTGCAGCAACAACATAGGTTAAGTATCTGAGCTTCATACCATGATAACACCTCTATCCAGAAGGAATGACATACACTAAAGGGGCGCTACCCCTTAATAACCTTGCTGCATCCTTTCTGTTTTGACCATTTCCGGGGTGTGAGGCTCGACGAAGTCTCGTTCACAAAGCTACGCTTTATACAAAAGCTGTGCTTTAATTCACAAATGCTCAACAACACTTCGTATGCCACATTATCAATTTGGGAATATATCACTAGTAACCATCAACTACATAACCTCTGAGCTCGTACGTCTCAGAGAAGGGTGTTAAGCTAAGAGAATAAATTCTCCGCCACCAACAGAAATATATTTGATAGAAACCAGCTTTACACCTCAAATTGTAACATCAGACATACAATCCATACAAGTCCGTTCCGGGATCGAACGGAACCGAAGGCACTTACAAAGAAGTCCTTGCATTCCGGATAATTTCTAATCACGTCCGGACTTCCCATCACTAAGGTTGATAAAACCTCTATATCGGAGATCAGCCGATGCAGAGCAACTCAACGGTAATCCTTCCGTTTTCAAAAATATCCGGTCTTCAACACCGGTCATCAAATGCAATCCATTACGACGTATCACATATTTGGAATGGGTTATACGACCCCAAGGTCCTTTCCCGGCTAACCCGAATAGTGAGCGCTTATTTTTAAAAAATAAGTGTAGCATTCAAATTCAAGCAATTCACAAAAAATACCTATTTAAAGGTAAATATTGATAGTCGGTTATTTAACTATCAATAGAGATGTGCAACATCACCAGATTCCAAATAATTTTCCAAATTATTTATTTTCCAAAAAAATATCTTTACAAGATATAAATTTCCACACTTTAACCATTTGAAAACAAATTTTCAAATCACTTTTCAATCCTTTATCACTTTTGAAAACAAATTTCAATCATTTTCCTTACTCGGAAATACTTTGATTTCAAACTGGTTCATTTAAACAAATTAAATAAATCCTTACCGAGTTACTTTATATTTACGTTCCAAATCCGTAAATTTATTCCCACACTTCAAAAATAAATCAACGTTTATTTTTAAACAAATTTCCATTTTCATTTATAAATTCCATAGTGAATTTATATTTTCAAAGTATCTACCGATATACGATTTTCAATCGATTTCAAATATTCACTTTCAATTTATCTTTACAAAGATAAATTCTAAAACGTTCATTTCATATTGGAAAAATATTTTCATACTTATTTAATAATAAGTAATTCACAAATCTATTTATTTTCAACATTTGAAAATATTCAATATACTTAACCCGTAGTTAAGTATATATTTCATTCTTTAAGGAAAACATTCTCTTAAACACATTTATTTGGGTCAAAACATATGTTACGTAAAACATTGTTACGACAACCCAAAATCACTAGTATAGGGATTCGAAATTAAGATAGATATATAAATCCTAATACTATATAAAACATTTCCCTTCGGAAATCATTTACTATAACAACAGTGTTATAGTCCACCATTTCCTTATTTTTCGAAAACGTCTATTTCAACAATGAATGTTGAAATCTACGTATTCGATACTTAATGCATTTTAAAACATCTTTAAATCGTTTTAAATTCTATTTAAAACACCCCTTCCCCAAAACATATCCATTTACTTAATTAATATATTCATTGTCCAAAATCGTGAATATACTTCACTAACCAAATTTCAACATTTGGAAAATATTTTATTTC
The DNA here is from genome assembly GCA_030765085.1 of Allium cepa. Lineage (NCBI taxonomy): Eukaryota > Viridiplantae > Streptophyta > Magnoliopsida > Asparagales > Amaryllidaceae > Allium > Allium cepa. The sequence continues at coordinate 563,232,877 of CM060942.1, read as the reverse complement.
AAGAATTTATCCACTACCCAAAATCGTGGATAAAATTTCCTTAATAACCCTCTATATTAAATTTATTAAGTTCAATTGGTTTCGCATTTTGTAAAACAATGTTTATAAAATTCCATTTCTATTTATAAGCTTCGATTTATAAATCTCGTTTATTAACCCAATTCAATTTATATAACTCAATTATATATCAAAAGTCCATATTATAAGTTAAGTACTTATAATTCATTTATTTACCAAATCGTTCCTTTAAAACTTCACAAATTTTAAATCTTATCACTTATAAGATTCATTTAAATTTTATAACAACTTCAACCTATAAAATCTCGTTTATTAACAATTTCTATTAATATCCTATTTAAATGCCCAAAATCCAGTTTATAAGTTAATTACTTATAAATCTTTTATTTTAAAACATCTATTCATTTTGAAATCTTCACAATTTTTAAATCTATAATTTTCAATTAAATCCATTTTATACTTCATTTTAACACTTAATAAACTCGTTTTATAATTCAAATGTCTTTAACTTATAAAATATAAATTGTATAAATCTTTTATAACATAAAAATTTATAACGTATTAATTGTTTAAAATGAATCAATTCGAAATTTTAATAAAACATATGCTTTCAAAAATCACTTTAAAAATCCTTTTAAAAAACAAAATCATTATTTCAAAACTTCAAAAATGGATCCGATGATGCAACATCGCCAAATAGTCAATCACGACATCCAAATATCTTATATCGATATGATAATCAACAAATATCACAATATCTGTAAATAAATTAAATACAGTTGAGGAATCCAGTTGGATCCCTCCAACCTGTTTCCCTGGCATCCACAGATGTTAGCACAATACCAATTCCGCTTCAAGACGGAATATCGCGGTATATGGGATTTTATAAAATATTATCCGCTTAATAGGCGGTGCAATAGGGTCTCATCCGCTATATAATGCGGGAAATCATCAACTGCAATATATACATATGCCAATATATATATATATATATATATATTGCTATATACTAATATATATATATACTATATCACATCCAAATAGCAATCAATCAATAACTGCAAATCCAATTTTAATTTGAGTGAGAAGATCTCACCTTTGCTTTTTAATTTGCCATCCATTTTCCATTCCAGACTTGTTTTTCTCGATTTATAGACCTTGTATAAATATTATAAAAATTAATTAACAATTCCATTTGCCATTTTATAATTTTAAATTAACTAATGATTTTTAATTTACCTAATAATCCTACTTTCAAATTAATCTTTCTAAAATATTTTTAGCAACTAAAATAATCAGGTGAACTGGTTAAACAAATTAATCTCCTTAATATTTTGATTTTAATTAATAATTTGATTTCAAATAAATGTTTCTTTTGAAATTACATACATACCTATATATTTTGATTCTGTTTTACCTGTATATTAACTTACTGTAAAAATATACTTTAACTTGATTAATTTTTCTTTCTTTTTTAACAACTTAAAGCTCTTTAATATTTTTAAATTACAGCTATATATATACATTTAGATTTCAAAATAATTACGTTTAAAAATTCATATATACTTATTGTAACTCAACTGTAAATTTTTTTCTTACATCTGCATATAGGTATATATATATAAAATTAAAATAACTGAACACCTTCACATCGCTAGCCTCAAGATGCTCGATCGCCGACCATCTATTCGAAGCCATCGTCTTCAACGTCGCCGCGCCCATCAAAACGAAAAGCACCTCCTCGAGCCTCGATCGAGCACCAACCCAGCACGCCATCACCACCGGCTCCATCTCGCGGCCACCATCATCGCGATCTGCTCGCGAATGCCGCCGCCACCCAAGCCCTAGCCTCACCCAGTATCGCGACCGTAAATCAACGTCCTTGCCGATTGTTGCAACCCCAGCCAAGCGTGGCGCCCCGCTTCCTCAGTGTCGTCGCCGCCTGCTCGCGGCCAAGCCCTAACCCAATCGCCCCGACCTTGGACCGCTGTGCTCGTCGCTGCTTGCCAAGCCCTCTCGAACGCGATTTTTTTTTTGTTTTGTTTTGAATCGGCTTCGGCCATTGATAAACGAAATGAGGTATTTGGGTTTATGGATATGATTTTGGATCACGACCATTTTAAACGGGAATGGGGAGATGAATCCACATCGGCCATATTTTCTTTTCTTCGTTCGAAATTGTTTTTGTTTTTTAAAATTTAATTTCGCTCTCCTGGAATGAAGAAGAAGGGGAACGAATATTTAAAATTGAATACAGCAAGGTTTGCACGATCTCTTTGTGATTGTAGGCGTAATTTAAGGAGAGGAAGGTGGCTGACGTTGACCAATTATAAAAATTAAATTTAAATTGAATTCGTTTTAGTTTCAATGCGTTTTCTCACCGTGTGTTCACATAACAACTCCGAAAAATACGAAATTTGAAATCCGATAATAATTCAATATTACGGACCCGATGGAACTAGTTTCGTCGAATTCCAAGACTGTGTGAAAAATGACTATTTTTAAATATCGATTCAAACTATATATTTTTAAAACTGATCAATTCACTTTCAAATTCAATTCTGAAGCTTCTATTATCTTCAGTATTATTAATATGTATTTTACAAGCCTTTGTAATATTTTTAATCTGCTTTAACATTGAAGATTCAAATTTTTATTCAACTTTCAATAGATTAAATTTTAAAATTTAATCGCCAAATTCCTACTGATAATTTGAAATTCAAGTCAAATCATCATTCAAATATTTAAAATTAATTAAATATTTTCAAATTAATTGGTTTAAAATTCTGGGTCGTTACAATCTTCCCCCCTTAAAAGAATTTCGTCCCGAAATTACAAGTTAGGAAGAATGGTCCTTAACTCGTCTACACAATCCAATAGTTTTATCAACTTACTAACTTAAATCTTTTTATTAAAGATTCACTATTATTTCAACTAGCTTTCCAACTTCAATTATAAGTTTTAAACAATATTGTTTACTTCAAAATTCAAATTCAAATTTCAAACTTTCAAATTTTCTCAAAATTTTTCTAACACTCTAAATTATCGAAAAATTTCGCCAGCGTCTCCTTTGCGCGGCTAGCTCGGTACAACTACAAAATGGCACCACGGCCCCTCAGATCCAAAAAGAAAAGAGAAAGCCAAGTGGCTGGAGAAGAAAATCACCAAATTTCATATTGAAATTGAAATACGTATCTTTTTATCGAGCAATTCAATTTTATCTTTGAAATCAAAATCCCAATTCCATTTCTTTTAATGCACCTGTATATCCTGCTAGCCATAATATCCAATTCCAACATTCAAACCATTTTGCCAATTTCATTACAATATTTTCAACATATGCTTCTTATACATTTTTTTTACTTCACTATTGAAGTTACATATTTATTCTCTTTCAATTTTACATTTCAATTTCATTTGAATTTAATTCACAATTTCAATTCTATTTGAATTCAATTTATCTTCTATTCTGAATATTGAGTTTTATCTTTCAATTTTGAACCATTTTTATTTAGCTCACAATTCAAGTTTTAATTTAACTAATTCAACTTCCATTTCAGTATTTCATGAATTAATAAATTATCATACTAGTATATTTGAACTCAATCTATTTTATTTTACCCAAGTCTGGATTTTATTCAACTTGATTCAAATCTCATTCCATTTTTCAATTTCAATTCATTTATTTACAAATGTTACTTCATTTGTTCATTTACAAACACAATTTAATTTCAATTCACCTTCATTTACTTGAAATTGTAAATTTATTCCTTCATTCACAATTTATTTCCATAATTCAATACTCAATTCCAGTTCATTTTAGTTACTCCAAATTTATTTCTTACTTAATAATATTCCATAAATATTTTTATATAGCATTGCAGAGTCTTTTCAACCTTTCAAAACCATTATTGAAAACAATTCAAACTATCCTTTAAATTTCCAAAACCAAACCCAAATTTTCCAAACATCTTCCTTTTAAAACAATTGGCAGCAATTCCTCTTTTGGAAACCCGAAAATGAACACCAATGATGCCGCGGTCATCATTGGAATTATTTTCCAGCGACCGAAAAGAGTTTAGAGCTTTTCATTCCTTCAAAAATTCTTTTCAAAACCTTTTAAATTCATTTTCCAAATTAAAAAGGAATTTAATTTCTAAAATTTCCAAATTCTTTCAAAAACATTTCTAAAAACTTCTCCGGAATTCTATTTCCAATTATAAATCACATTTATAATTTTCATTCTTAAACTTCATTTGTATATGGATTTTATTTTCTTATCTTTGAAGTTATGATTTCAATTTCTTATTCAATTTCAATGGTAATAATTTTTAATATTACTAATACTTCCTAACAACCATGCATCCATATACTAATAATTTACAGAAAATTATTTCTTTTATATACAAAAATAGCTTTGGGTAAAATTATTTCATTTACCCTATTTTAAAAACAATACTGTGTCAGTTCATCTTGTTTAAGAGTTTAGAAACTCCTATCAACACAGTTAGCTAGACTGCACCGACCAGAATCCATAAACAATCAACCGATAAGTCAACATAATATAAAACAATTTATATTCACTAACAAATACGCGCTCATATCTATTATTACACTCAAACTCATTCTAGAGTACTACTGACTCTATCTCTAATGAGTAACACCCAACAAAGCCATGGTTGTCGCTTAACCATATGCTCTGATACCACATTGTAAGAACCCGATTCTTCGACTTCCGAAAATCGACATCAATACGTCCACTGTATCAACTGCCGAGCAATCGAATGCTGAAAAACCGAACACTTAGGGTTTAAGAAGAAGATAGAGCTAGAAGAAGAGAGAAAAGATAGAACAGAACAGAAAGAAAACAACAGAACAATATCAGAATCTCACAATCGCAGCGGAATAACATATAATAGATAAATGAATAATCTTTAAAACAAAGAACTATATCAGTTATTACATTACCTCACATCACATTACATCATATCATTAGAGTTTACAACAACAAACAGCGGAAAAGAAATACTATATACTATAGATAATATGCTACACCATCCAGCTCGCCTCCAGATTTCTGTAGCAACTCCTGAATCCAGAATGACCTGATAACCTTAACTCTAGACTGCCCGTGTGGAAATTGGTGGGCACTCAGAGTTTAGGAAGGGAAACAATAAACTCCAAGTCAGTCATGGGACTGGTGTGAGAACTAAAACAGTTTATCTTTTAAAATAAAGAACATGATAATTTTAAAATAGATTCGCAATGTTTTTTAGAAAATGAGATTACCATAAGGCCTCCCGCACACACACACACAATGCAAACGCAGAATCGGAGGAGATTTCTCCTTATGACAGTCGAAGATGCTTGATACGCATTAAAAAGAACATTTGATATTATTACTAGTGCATAGTGTAGGCAAAATTCATTTCGAAAATAAAGATATAAATCTTAGCCAACATACGACCATTATCGTATGCCTACTATAGCTACCATCCAAACAGTGGGGCGCCACCATAAGTGAATGATAGGTTCTACAACTAAAACCGTACAAGATCGTATTGTTTCTTTGGATTTCCAACAAATGATCAGGCCAAGGAACTTCCCATTGCCACATGGAAACGCCTCTGGAATGACGTCCCGAGAACCAAACCGGATCTCTGCCAACACAAGGTCGGGTTACCCCTAACTGGGTAACTACTGACACGAATATGTCATCCCCCGATCGTAACCAATCTATCCGAGGATCCTCAATTTCCAACAACCACAAAGCAATAAATTTGTAGCAACAACATAAGTTAAGTATCTAGGCTCCATACCATAATACCACCTCTATCCAGAAGGAATGACATACACTAAAGGGGCGCTACCCCCTAATAACCTTGATGCATCCTTCCTGTTTTGATCATTTCCGGGGTGTGAGGCTCGACGAAGTCTCGTTCACAAAGCTACGCTTTATACAAAAGCTGTGCTTTAATTCACAAATGCTCAACAGCACATCGTATGCCACATTACCAATTTGGGAATATATCACTAGTAACCATCAACTACATAACCTCTGAGCTCGTACGTCTCAGAGAAGGGTGTTAAGGTAAGAGAATAAATTCTCTGCCACCAACAGAAATATATTTGTTAGAAACCAGCTTTACATCTCAAATTGTAACGTCAGACATACAATCCATACAAGTCCGTTCCGGGATCGAACGGAACCGAAGGCATTCACAAAGAAGTCCTTGCATTCCGGATAATTTCTAATCACGTCCGGACTTTCCGTCACTAAGGGTGATAAAACCTCTATATCGAAGATCAACCGATGTAGAGCAACTCAACGGTAATCATTCCGTTTTCAAAAATATCCGGTCTTCAACACCGGTCATCAAATGCAATCCATTACGACGTATCACATATTCGGAATGGGTTATACGATCCCAAGGTCCTTTCCCGGCTAACCCGAATAGTGAGCGCTTATTTTTAAAAAATAAGTGTAGCATTCAAATTCAAGCAATTCACAACAAATACCTATTTAAAGGTAAATATTGATAGTCAGTTATTTAACTATCAATAGAGATGTGCAACATCACCAGATTCCAAATAATTTTCCAAATTATTTATTTTCCAAAAAAATATCTTTACAAGATATAAATTTCCACACTTTAACCATTTGAAAACAAATTTTCAAATCACTTTTCAATCCTTTATCACTTTTGAAAACAAATTTCAATCATTTTCCTTACTCGGAAATACTTTGATTTCAAACTGGTTCATTTAAACAAATTAAATAAATCCTTACCGATTTACTTTATATTTACGTTCCGAATCCGTAAATTTATTCCCACACTTCAAAAATAAATCAACGTTTATTTTTAAACAAATTTCCATTTTCATTTATAAATTCCATAGTGAATTTATATTTTCAAAGTATCTACTGATATACGATTTTCAATCGATTACAAATATTCACTTTCAATTTATCTTTACAAAGATAAATTCTAAAACGTTCATTTCATATTGGAAAAATATTTTCATACTTATTTAATAATAAGTAATTCACAAATCTATTTATTTTCAACATTTGAAAATATTCAATATACTTAACCCGTAGCTAAGTATATATTTCATTCTTTAAGGAAACCATTCTCTTAAACACATTTATTTGGGTCAAAACTAATGTTACGTAAAACATTGTTACGACAACCCAAAATCACTAGTATAGGGATTCGAAATTAAGATAGATATATAAATCCCAATACTATATAAAACATTTCCCTTCGGAAATCATTTACTATAACAACAGTGCTATAGTCCACCATTTCCTTATTTTTCGAAACCGTCTATTTCAACAATGAATGTTGAAATCTATGTATTCGATACTTAATGCATTTTAAAACATCTTTAAATCGTTTTAAATTCTATTTAAAACACCCCTTCCCCAAAACATATCCATTTACTTAATTAATATATTCATTGTCCAAAATCGTGAATATACTTCACTAACCAAATTTCAACATTTGGAAAACATTTTATTTCAAGAATTTATCCACTACCCAAAATCGTGGATATAATTTCCTTAATAACCCTCTATATTAAATTTATTAAATTCAATTGGTTTCGCATTTTATAAAACAATGTTTATAAAATTCCATTTCTATTTATAAGCTTCGATTTATAAATCTCGTTTATTAACCCAATTCAATTTATATAACTCAATTATATATCAAAAGTCCATATTATAAGTTAAGTACTTATAATTCATTTATTTACCAAATCGTTCCTTTAAAACTTCACAAATTTTAAATCTTATCACTTATAAGATTCATTTAAATTTTATAACAACTTCAACCTATAAAATCTCCTTTATTAACAATTTCTATTAATATCCCATTTAAATGCCCAAAATCCACTTTATAAGTTAATTACTTATAAATCTTTTATTTTACAACATTTATTCATTTCGAAATCTTCACAATTTTTAAATCTATAATTTTCAATTAAATCCATTTTATACTTCATTTTAACACTTAATAAACTCGTTTTATAATTCAAATATCTTTAACTTATAAAATATAAATTTTATAAATCTTTTATAACATAAAAATTTATAAGGTTTTAATTATTTAAAACGAATCAATTCAAAATTTTAATAAAACATATGCTTTCAAAAATCACTTTAAAAATCCTTTTAAAAAACAAAATCATTATTTTAAAACTTCAAAAATGGATCCGATGATGCAACATCGCCAAATAGTCAATCACGACATCCAAATATCATATATCGATATGATAATCAACAAATATCACAATATCTGTAAATAAATTAAATACAGCTGAGCAATCCAGTTGGATCCCTCCAACCTGTTTTTCTGTATCCACAGATATTAGCACAATATCAATTCCGCTTCAAGAAGGAATATCGCGGTATATGGGGTTTTATAAAATATTATCCGCTTAATAGGCGGCGCAATAGGGTCTCATCCGCTATATAATGCGGGAAATCATCAACTGCAATATATACATATGTCATTATATATATTGCTATATACTAATATATATATACTATATCACATCCAAATAGCAATCAATCAATAACTGCAAATCCAATTTTAATTTGAGTGAGAAGATCTCATCTTTGCTTTTTAATTTGCCATCCATTTTCCATTCCAGACTTGTTTTTCTCGATTTATAGACCTTGTATAAATATTATACAAATTAATTAACAATTCCATTTGCCATTTTATAATTTTAAATTAACTAATGATTTTTAATTTACCTAATAATCCTACTTTCAAATTAATCTTTCTAAAATATTTTTAGCAACTAAAATAATCTGGTGAACTGGTTAAACAAATTAATCTCCTTAATATTTTGATTTTAATTAATAATTTGATTTCAAATAAATGTTTCTTTTGAAATTACATACATATATTTATATATTTTGATTCTGTTTTACCTGTATATTAACTTACTGTAAAAATCTACTTTAACTTGATTAATTTTTCTTTCTTTTTTAACAACTTAAAGCTCTTTAATATTTTTAAATTACAGCTATATATATACATTTAGATTTCAAAACAATTACGTTTAAAAATTCATATATACTTATTGTAACTCAACTGTTAATTTTTTTTCTTACATCTGCATATAGGTATATATATTAAATTAAAATAACTGAATACCTTCACATCGCTAGCCTCAAGATGCTCGATCGTCGACCATCTATTCGAAGCCATCGTCTTCAACGTCGCCGCGCCCATCATAACGAAAGGCACCTCCTCGAGCCTCGATCGAGCACCAACCCAACACGCCATCACCACCGGCTCCATCTCGCGGCCACCAGCATCGCGATCTGCTCGCGAATGCCGCCGCCACCCAAGCCCTAGCCTCATCCAGTATCGCGACCGTAAATCAACGTCCTTGCCGATTGTTGCAACCCCAGCCAAGCGTCGCGCCCCGCTTCCTCAGTGTCGTCGCCGCCTGCTCGCGGCCAAGCCCTAGCCCAATCGCCCCGACCTTGGACCGTTGTGCTTGACGCTGCTTGCCAAGCCCTCTCGAATGCGATTTTTTTTTGTTTTGAATCGGCTTCGGCCATTGATAAACGAAATGAGGTATTTGGGTTTATGGATATGATTTTGGGTCACGACCATTTTAAACGAGAATGGGGAGATGAATCCACATCGGCCATTATTTTCTTTTCTTCGTTCGAAATTGTTTTTGTTTTTTAAAATTTGATTTCGCTCTCCTGGAATGAAGAAGAAGGGGAACGAATATTTAAAATTGAATACAACAAGGTTTGCACGATCTCTTCGTGATTGTAGGCGTAATTTAAGGAGAGGAAGGTGGCTGACGTCGACCAATTATAAAAATTAAATTTAAATTGAATTCATTTTAGTTTCAATGCGTTTTCTCACCGTGTGTTCACATAACAACTCCGAAAAATACGAAATTTGAAATCCAATAATAATTCAATATTACGGACCCAATGGAACTGGTTTCGTCGAATTCCGAGACCGTGTGAAAAATGACTATTTTTAAATATCGATTCAAACGATATATTTTGAAAACTGATCAATTCACTTTCAAATTCAATTATGAAGCTTCTATTATCTTCAGTATTATTAATATGTATTTTACAAGCCTTTGTAATATTTTTAATCAGCTTTAAAATTGAAGATTCAAATTTTTATTCAACTTTCAATAGATTAAATTTTAAAATTTAATCGCCAAATTCCTACCGATATTTTGAAATTCAAGTCAAACCATCATTCAAATATTTAAAATTAATTAAATATTTTCAAATTAATTGGTTCAAAATTCTGGGTCGTTACAGACTCTGCCAAAATTTTGCGGAAATTTTGGGAGTTGGAAATTTTTTGAGAATTTTGGAAAATTTTATTTACTAGTGAAGTGTTTTGAAATGATGTTGGAATAAAAGCTTTAGAATAAATAAAGCAAATGAGTTTGGATTTGAGTTAAAGGGTTTTTGGAAGTGTATATAAGTTTTTAACCAAGTAAGTTGGGTAAGTAAGTGGGTTTAGAAGTATGTTCTACCTTAGCAAATTTCGGGGACGAAGTTTTTTGTAAGGGGGAAGGAATGTAACATCCCAGAATTTTGGACATGAATTTTGGACATTGAATTTTGAACATTTAATTCATTTTAAATGTTCAATGTAGATTTTGAATTAGTTTTAAAATAAAAAGAATTGGGTGGAATTAATAAATTACGTATAATTCCAAATATGGTAATCCAATTGGAATTTAAATGATAATAATTAAATATTGAATCGGGTTAAATTGTGAATATGGAGGTAAATAGATATAAAATTTAATTCTAAAGTTTATTTTGAGTCTAATTGGATTTGAATTGTAATATTGGACCATTGGATGGAATTAATAGTCGATAGATTGAATTTGGAATTTTATATTAATTTAATAGTGGAATTTAATAATATAATAATGCAAATATTCAGATTTTGATTTAAAATGAATTAGAATGATTTCTAATGTGATTATAAATTCTATATGAATTATAATTAAGTTAATAAAATTTTAGAAGTGAAATTTTAAGTGATTTCGACGATTGTGAAAATCGCTCGATTTAATCGTCGAGTTAAAATAGCCTCCCGGGGCACTGTCTCGGAATGCGATGAAACCAGTTCCATTGGATCCATAATAGTTAGTTATTATCAGATTTCAATTTTCGTAACAATCAGAGTTGCCGTTTGACCCCGGCAGCTTGAAATGCATAGAAAATACTTTAATCGGTTTAATTTAAAATCGATCGTTTATTTCCGTAACTCGCGCATACGACCAAATTAGCTTACGAAACATGTTCCATTGTGTCCGGAACACGGGAAAACCTTAGGAACGCCTGTCGGCACGTGTGTTTTCGAGTTTGTTTGCAAATGTTCATTTAAAATTGATTTTAATATTAAAATAATACAATTAGAGGTTTATATATATATTGAATTAGGGCTGAAACCCTAATTGCCTCCAGTGCCGCCGTTTATTTACTTCAATGGCCGAAACCCTCCTAATTTCATTTTCAATTATCGATCAATCCACGTTTCGATTGAAGAAACTCCCAACTAGGAAGTGGTAGATCATCTCGAGCTCTACCCATCCATACGGCGAAGTGGCACGGAATTCATCGTGGTGGCCAGAATCGTGGTCGAGACAGTCGCCGTTCGTTTGCATTTTTCATAGGATTGATTGTACCGAGCTCGAAGCTGCTCTGGATGATGATGGAGTTCGAGCGCTCATCGTCATGGTATGCTCTGATCAAGCTAGAGGGGAGCCTGGGTGGCGTGGTGATGGTCTTGAGCGCGCGTGTTTGGGTTCCTGGTTCGATCGTTTTCTGATTCTTGCGCGCGTGACAAGGAAGAAGAGGGTTTTGCTACGTGCGGCCTTGATTTTTAGTTCTAGAATCTTACGGCCTAGATGATGTGCGGGTAATATGAATTAAATAAAAGGAAGTTTATTTTAAATTTAGTATTCAAAACTTTGAAAATTCATATCTAATGCACACGTTCTCAGATGGTGACGAAACGAGATACATCGGAATCGCAGAGATGCGAACTACGCAATGTGCAGTTCGAGAATCATTCCGGGCAAGTAGAAATTTGAGTTAAATCGAACGTCGTTCGGTTTAATTTAATTTTCGAACGCTCGCCGAAACTCAAGGTGAGTTATTCTCACTCACATCTGGATGCTAGACAATATTTAAATATCTGTGTGATTGGTTGAATATAATTGCTGTTATCGGACTAGATTGATATTCGTATATGTGATGTGCTAATATTTGTGATGCAGGGAAAACAGGTTGGAGAGATCCAACTGGATTCCTCACAATATAGGAGTTATTGTTATAACTGATGATGTATTTTATTTATACATTGTGATAGCTAATTATGGAATCCAATTTGTTGTGATATGAATTGATAAAATTTAAACCTGAAATTGTTAAGCATAAATAAAATAAATTGGGTTTCTAAAGAAATTGTTAAATAATGGATTTAAAGGAATAAAAATTGGAATCTGGTTTGGATAAAGATTGGAAATTGATAAATTTGGAATTATAAATGAAGAGGAAATTTATCAGTTGATAAATGTGAAAGTATGGATTTCTGGAGATAAATTCTATAAGAAGTTATAAATTGTTGTAAAACAACGATGGGGTTATTTGATAATGTACAATGTTTTCCTGGAAATTTAAAAATGTTTCAAACAAGCTTTTCAAAGTATAAATTAGCAAAAATATAAATTAGCAGTGTAAATGCATTTTAGAATATTTTAGAAATACTATTTTAAACCGTTGGAATTTAAGTAGGTGTTTATTTAAGTGATTTCTTAAGTATGATTTTCATTAACTAAATTCATAATAGTTTTATTTAAAAATATTTTATACCTATACTTTGAAAGTGAATTTCGGAAAATGGAAATTATGTTTAAACTTTAAAAGAAGTTATTTTTAAAACATGGAAAGGAAATTTATGTTAGTAAAACATAAATCTGAATTGAAATAAATCGACAGAATTTATAAGAAGGATTTTTCTGGGTTGTTTGAGTGGAAATGAGTTTCACTGGAAAACCAAGTTCGAGTTTTAAACAGATTTTATTAAAAGAAAGTTTAAAGTTCAAACTTGTTTAAAAGAGTGTTTTGAAAATTATTATTTAAAGTAACTAATTAATAAATTAGAAATAGTGATTATTTGCGATTACATTAGTAATTATTTTTACAAATGGATTTATTTAAAGGCTAGTTTTGAATAAAGTTATTAGAAATTATTATTAATCCTTTTAAAATCTACTTTTAAATTTAGTTTAACTAAACCTTTATGTAAAATCAAGTTTATGTCTAAGTAAATAGTTTTACTTCACATATTTTAAATTTATAATTTGAGTAAATAACAAGAAGTAAATTTACATATTTTAAAGTATATTTCAGTATGAAATGTTTTAACTGTTTTAAATCTAAATGTTTTGAACTTGGTTATTTCCAATGGGAATAGATGGTAAAGGATTTACCTTGTAAAGAAGAGCTTTGGGAAATTGTTTTCAAATGAGCTTTGAAAATTTGGAATTATATCTTGTAAAGATATTTAAGGCAAATAAATAATGTGGGAAAATATTTATTGTGTGATGGATGTTTGTGAATGTTAATTGATAGTTAAATCACCGACTATCAATATTGGACAAATGCATTGATCGTTTCGAAGAGACCGGGATCGAGATTTATTTCTCGAAAACCACTGCGATCCGGTTTGTACGTTTCGTGGAAAAACGTGTTCCGAGTCGAAGATGGAGCAGTTAAGTGCAAGGGCTAGTCGCTACTAATCCTGAGGATATTTCCAAAATGGATGTAGTAGGAGTAGTGCCTTCGGTTCCGTTCGAACCCGGGACGGACTGGTATGGACGAATGCTTTCGGAACATAGGTGGGCGATGGGCATTCTAAGTGAAACGTTCTAAAAGATAACGCTTAGCCTCAAGCCTCATCAAATGGGAATGACTGAAAATCAGGGGATATGCAGCAAGGCTTCGTGGGTAGCCCCCACTTGAGTGTAAGGTCATCCCTGTCTAGATGTCCCTTTTTATTTTGGCTTAGTGGTGCGGTTGTTGATTTCAACCGCGGGGTGATCTTATTCGGAACTGTCCAGTAAGAGATGGGTCCGGCCTTGTGTTGCAGGGGATCGGGAGTGGTCCTCGGTACGGTGATCTAGGCCCCGTACTATGACAGGTGGTACCCCAGTGCCTAGTCATTGTTGGAAATCCATACTCCCTTCGAGCCTTGTATGAGTTTTGTTTGTATTACCCACTCTGTGGCTAGTAGTTGGAATTTAATAGATGTAACAATTTCGGCCATTTTATAAGTATTTGTATATTGACCCTATTATAATATCAGAGGATTTCTATAAAAAGTGTTAGCTATCATAAGGTAAAAACCCGACATGTTTATTTGTGGCGTGGTCTTACGAGATGCTTTTGTTTACAAAGGATTTTTGAAACTTTAATAATCAATTTGGATGCATTATTATCAGATGGTATTCCAGACTGACTCGGGTGTTATTTCATTATAATGCTCGGGTCAGACCGAGTATTATATGTTCAGGATAGGATGCTCTGGAGCAGGAAAGGAGCTGGAGTCCGAGACGTATTATCCGTACTTGTATATATATCCGCTGCGGTGACTGTATTATATTGTCTGACTGGTAATTCTTGATGTATGTGATATTCTGATGATATGATGTATAAAACAGATATAGTTTTCATTTTGTGAAACATCTATTATTTACTATTATATTTTATTCCGCTGCGACTGTGAGATTCTGATATTGTTTAGTTCCTTTTTCTTCTATCTCTTCTTCTTTAACCTTAATGGTTCGTATTTCTGTCCCACTTGAGTTAATTGATGTAGAATAACGTTGACTTAAGGGGTACGGATTTGCGGGCTGTCACATCGACTATCCTGAAACTACTCGGATCTGACCCGAGTATTGAAAATACCCGGATCAGGCTTGATAAACCAGTGTGAGAAAAACTCAATAATAGATGACAGTGTCATATATCATCCTTTTTGTAAATCCTTTGAAAATAAAGAGTATTTCATAAGACCACACCCACACATAAACACGGACGGGTTTTTACCTTATGATGACTAAATCACTTTTATATCAAAACGTTTGATATTATTCTTAATGACGTCTCTTTGAAAACATTTGCAAATAAACTTATTAAACTTATCCGTAATGGTTACCTATATAGCATTTGGAGGCTATTCATTACGCCAATACATACAAAACCGTTAGTTCTTATTGGAGAATGGATTTCCATACAAATGACCAGGCGCAGGATCTACCTTTCGAAATGGGTACACCTCTAGATGGATGTCCCGAGAAACCATCACAAAGCTCCTCTACCAACACAAGACCAACCCACCTCTTAACTAGATGGTGCTGAATATATCATCCCCCGGTCGTTACCGACCTTTAACCGAGCGCTCGTTTCCATACACCACATTATATAAATCCCGAACGTCAAAGCGGGAAGAAATATATCTAGAAGGGAATGATCATACCATACTTGGGAATGACCCACTTAGCCTTGCTGCATCTAATCCTGTTTCGGTCATTTCCGGTTTGATGAGGCTAGAGGCTACGATTACCTTTTCACAAAGCACATATTACATCTTTGAATGCCACATTGCCATTTTCGTTTAACTACTAATTGCTTTCCACAAAAATACAACCCTTGAGCTCGTATGTCTCAAGGAAGGTGTTAAGCTAAGAGAAGTTGCCTTCTCCGCCACCAATGATGTACGTTTGCAAAAACCAATGCACGTAATCGTTAGAAATGAAATGTCAGACAAACATCCATACAAGTTGTCCAAGAACATGACAAACCGAAGGCACTTTTCTCGGCCATTACTAGGCGAGAAACCTTTGCAATCCGAGAAATCTCCATCACGAGTAGACCACCGCTATATATAACTCTATTACGGGTGCAACCCCGAGAAAATCAACAAGCAGTCCTCATACTATAAAGATACACGGTCTTCAATAATCATCGTCTTCAATATGTCTTCGTATTCGAACGTATACATTGGCTCGAAGTGGTTTTCGGATGGGATTTTCTCAAATCCGACCCTGGTTCCTTCGAAATCCAATATTGACAGAATGTGAATATGAGTATACAGGATTTATTAAGTCTCTTTTCACTTTAATTCTTTTCGGATGATTTCGAAATCTTTCTTTTGACTTAGGATAATTTCTAAGTAATTCATTCTTTTGCTTTGGAAAATATCTCAGATTTACTTACCTAATCCTTGATCCAAACTTCTTAACTTTAGGGCAGGTCAAAAACAATGTTATTTAAGACAACGTTTACGATAAACCCTAAATAAATATTAACAAACATTTTGAAGTAAATAGGATCATAGAAATCATTCATTTTTGGAGATTGCTTAACTTTTGGATAATACCAATCTTCTTTTATTTTGGAAAACTTAACATAATCTTTTTATTTAAGAGCATCCGGGGTTTTCTTTCGATCTGTTTCACCCCTCGCCTAAGAAAAGAAAACATAGGCCAGGTAAGTTCAGGGCACTGGTTGCTCCATCCCTAAACTTAGTTAAACACCTTGTTTTATCTTCCCAGATCTCACAGCGGGACAAATGTACTAGTCGTTTCCACATACTCAAATTTTTCAACTTCATTTTGGAATTGCTTATAAATATTCCAAATTATCTTTCAAAATGCTTAATTATCCTTTTTAAAACATTCACAATTGATTCTAGAAAAATCATTATTACATGTAAACTCACTTCCAAAAGTTATAGAATTTGCAGATGAAAAGTGCTGCGTAAAATGCTAAATAAGCTTATTTGAATCAAACAAGTTCTAAATATTTGAAAATTCATATTTTTCGATCCAATTCTATTTTAAATCATTTAAATAGATTTATAAAATTTATTCCATATTTTTCCATAATTAAAAACATCCGTTTAAACAAATTTCCTGTTATGGTCACTAAACTGCACTAGCGCGATTTTTCTATAAAATTGATTTGGACTTATTTCAAAATCTACTCAACGAAACTTTGATTTTCTTTCTTCATTTAAAAGATATGGATATAATAGTCCGGAATTTTCTTATTGAATAATTCCAAGCTATATTCCACTCTATACACTCATTTGAACTTTTCGGCGCGAAATAGCGAACTACCGTTGCGCAACGCGTCTAGTTTTAACTTATTTTTCAATATTTGAAATAATCTATTCAAATTGGATTTCAACACTTTTTAAAGTATTTAAAATATATTTTCACCATTACCACATTATAACATTATTTTATTCCTGTTATTTTAATATTAAATTTTAAATTCCAATTTCAATTCTAACCTCAAATTAAACACATTTAAAACTTAGATTTCAAATCTAATTTCAATTTAAATATCAAATCAATCTCAAACTAAACTTCACTTTTTAAAATCGATTTTAATTTCAATTTCAATTTCACTATTCATCTCAATTTCAATTTCTAATTAACTATCCTTTTCAAATCCGTTTCACTTTAAATTTCAAATTTTCCTTCATTTTAACTTTAATTTCACTTCTAAATGAAAAGAAACTTATTTTTCCACAATATCTCATATTACTAAAATATGTCTTTTTAGATAAAGGGATTACTTAATCAAAATGAACATATCTAATATTCATATTTATCACTAACATAACATCCATTCAACCAATCACATGCATATGATTTCAAATCTAACGTTCACTATTAATATCATAACATGATATATTATCACAATTCACCTAATTTACTAACTATCAAATCATCTATATTAACAATCAAAAGGGTGTAAATATAATTTATAACATAATCAAAATATAAATTCAAAAGAAATGAGAATTTCTCACCATAAACCAAAGCGATTAACTTCCTACCAGCATTCTAATCAACCAACACTTCACTAATTAATTGCTACTCCATTAAACACCAGCAAACAACACCCTCTCCCATCAAATAGCTTGGCCGAGGCTTGAGATGGAGGTTTGTCGAAAATATAGAGAAGAAGCGGTAGAGCTTTGGACTTGAATTCCCAAGATTTAGATCCGAAAAATAGGTCGTCTTCTCTCTTATTTTTGACTCTCTTACTCACAAAATTTGAAAAACTTATTAACCGAAAAGTTGTTACAAATTCTCTTCTACTAAATTTAAAAAAAAAATCATTCGAATCCAAGTTATTTTGAGGGAGATATGATAGAATGACGAATAAGTGTCGGATTGACAAAAATGAATCCCGAAAATGCACTTCAAAGAATTGAATTTCAGGTATAGCAAACCTCAAAACTGGAAAAAGTGATCAACATAAAAGTTGTAGCCACTGAAATTTCATACGGTTTAAAAAAAGGGTTTCTAAATTTGGATCGGTTATGATCAAGTTATGATTAAAACAAAATGGCCTATTATCTGGCTTAAAAACTAGGCCAGAAAATGCACTTGAAAGAAGTGGAATTTTGACCTATTTATGCTAAGAACTGGACAAAATGTCAACAAGAAAGTTGTAGCCACTGGAAAAATACATGATCTGGAAAAAAAAGAATTTTGTAATTTGGTTCAGTTTTAAATAATTTATGGCCGAGAGAAAAGAGGTAAAATATGGAAAAAATATAAGTTTGATTTGAAGAGAATAAACATTGAATTCTTTTGAATATTTTATAAATATTTTGACGTTATTTCTTTTTAATTTTTTTCTATGGCTTGGAAGCCATTATAGAGAAGAGGAAGAAGATGAAGAAGCTTGAGAAAAGAAGAAGAAAAAATGTGAATGAAATGAGAGAAGGAGGTGGATATTTATAGAAAAGGAAAGAAGTGATAAATTTACCAAAATAATCTCTTACCAAATTACCAAAATAACTTTACTTCAACCTCAAGTAATCTCCACTTTTTCAATACTTAACATCATCTTTCACATCCTTACCTTATGTCTTAGTCACTTAAAGATTAAGTAAAGAATATCATAATTATGTTGGCTTTGATTTGATATTGATTTGATGTTTACTTTTGACTTTTTTTTACTTACTTTTGTTAATTCTTACTTAATTTTCTTAATGACTTCTAGAAGTTTTCTAATCTTATTTAATAAAATTAAACATGTTTAGTGAATTAATTAATACTTACACTATTTGAATATATGTTCCTATATAAAAATAAAGGTGCGACGACGTTGCGACAACTTTTAATCGACAAAACGTCGTTTTTCGACAAAATGTTTTACGGTCACATTTTGACGTTTTAGTAAAACTATTTATTTATGTAAATCAAATTCAAAAATAAATTTGTATAATGCTATTTAGAAATATTAACACTCATAAATTAATTAAAATAATTTATTTAATTATCGAAACTTACTTTTCAATAATCAGATTTGTCACTTTTGTTGATATAGGCAAATGTTACTATTTTTGTGTGTACTTCTCTTTCCAAATCCTATCTAATTTTGTTTGAATCATATACCCTTACTTATTTACATTTAAAATCACTTTAAATATTATATTTTAAAGTGGTCAAATTCTGGGTCGTTACATTCTCCCCTACTTAAAAGCATTTCTTCCTCGAAATGAAAGTTAGACAAAAGAATCTATCTCATACTCATATTCTCAAATAATATTTCTACTGATGATAGAAAAGAAGAAGGTCGATATCATAACAACACTAAAAGCAAATGAT
The DNA here is from genome assembly GCA_030765085.1 of Allium cepa. NCBI lineage: Eukaryota > Viridiplantae > Streptophyta > Magnoliopsida > Asparagales > Amaryllidaceae > Allium > Allium cepa. The sequence goes on along the minus strand of CM060942.1, from coordinate 563,213,131 downwards.
GTCAAACATATATACAGAGATTCCCCACACTAACCTGAGTACCTATCACCTGCTTACGATTATATACACATACATCAAGTCAAAGTTCTATCGTACACATCCTAGTGCACACTGCACACTTAAGATAGAATATATATAACAACCAAACAAGACTATACATCCAAAACAACTACACTAATACTGTATCAAGATAAACGAATACCACCACATAACTCATTCCCTGTCCTAAGCATGTGCTATATCTATGGTCTATATATATGCATACCAAAACATTGGTCCAACCACTATATCTTATTGCCTACGAATTGAGATAACTATCGAACTACTAAGTAGACAGACCCAACACATCATACTATATGTGATATTTAATTCGATCTATTATTCGAATCCATAACTTTACTTTTGAACTAGTACCGATCCCTCGATTTTCTAGTGCGGACTTTGATCAGACTTCTTGATCATAAATCCTCGCTTTCCTTGCATAGCTCTCAACTATGATGGAAAACTTGTGTACATAATCATAAACTCCCATAGATGCTCGCCGTCAAGAATCGAGTGATAAATCCTTTTTCAAATTAGTGTAAACACCTTAAGTTATATACTCCAATCTTAGATCAAAATTTATGTGCTGAAATGATCTATGTTTAACTTATGTATTTATTCACATTCATCATTACCTACTATATTATTACTTAAGCATACAAATATGACTTAAACTTGTATAATATACCTTTCTTTCCTAAGAGTATATATACATATCCCCAACTTCAAATCGTCATTACTTCAATTAGGGTCTTCAACAAATGTGGAATTCTATTATTCCAAATAAATGAGTTGTAAAACTTAATCCTTAGTTTTATTTACCTAAGGTCTTGATTTAGCTAACATTGTTTATCTTATCCATATATTAATAAGACTACTTTTCTAAGTGTACATCTTTTCCTCACTAATTCTATGATTAACTACTTAACTTATTTACCTATCTATTTTCTGAATCAAATTTCTTAATCTTAAATCCATTAAATACCTTATAGTCAAATTATGAAACTTAATTCATGGGGTATTTGTTATTTAAAATTTTCATCCAACAATCAACCTATTAACCATTTTATTCAAAAATATCCACTTCTACTCTTACTTCACTCTGAATTACAAATTTACCCTAAATGTATCACTAATTCAAATTTTTATATTAGAATGATATTTCTTATATCTCTTATTTCTAAATTTCACTTTAATTTTTAACCTAATCAAAGTGTCTAAATTTCAAATTACCTTATTTCCTTTGTAAGTTATAGAACTTATACTTTTATATTATATTTTAAAAAAAAGTCTCAACTTAGGTTTACCCTTTTTCCTATCTTATGGATAAGAATTTTTTTCTAAGTATACATTTCCTTTTTACTTTCTCTAATTACACTTCTAGCTTCAGTATTATCATCAAATATCTTATAATCAAATCGTGAATTTTACTTCACAAGATATTTTTTACTTAGCTTTTAAATCCATCCATTATGATAATCACTTAATCATTATTATTTCTTAATACTACATATTTAAGGGTATGTGATTAAAGTTCTAAATTCTAGGTTTCAACTAATTGATTCTATATGGAATATCTATAGTCAAATTGTGTAATTCTAATCACAAGATATTCACATTTTCGCTAAGCTAAATTACAAATAATCCTTAATTTCTAACCCAAAAGATAATAATATCCCATTTAATATTTATAATATAAACCCAAGGTAAAATTATTTCATTTACAAATTTCTTTTAAAAACAAAATCATTTCTATAAAATTAACAAATACACGCTCAATATAATAATACTCTCATAACTCATTCTAGGGTGTCACTATCTCTAATAAGTTACTCATCTTAGGATATTACTAATCCTATCTCTGATGAGACTTACCCCTATCAGGCTTCGGTACTCTCTCAACCAAAAGCTTTGATACCAAATGTAAAGTCCCGTTTTTCCACACTCTTTGAATTGACAATGAACCGCACATGTCCAACTCAAATTGCACGAAAATAAAGATCTTTGAGGGTAATAAAGAAAAATAGAAAGAACAGAATCTCACTCGAATGTGATAACATATAATATTAAACAAATATTTTTACAGCGGAAAACTTCTAAATACATATATCAGAGTCTAACCTAAATTCAGCTTGGACAGTTATAAAATCTACCCTTACAAATGCTGACAAACATCAAACAAAATACAATAAGTACAGCGGATAATAGAATATCCTCATACGTCGATGAATATCTCAAGCTCTCCTCTGGAAACTCCAACCGTCTTCGACTATCCTGAAACTACTCGGATCTGACCCGAGTATTGAAAATACTCGGATCAGGCTTGATAAACCAGCGTGAGAAAAACTCAATAATAGATCACAATGTCATATATCAGCCTTTTCATAAATCCTTTGAAAATAAAGAGTATTTCATAAGACCACGCCCACACATAAACACGGACGGGTTTTTACCTTATGATAACTAAATCACTTTTATATCAAAATGTTTGATATTATTCTTAATGACATCTCTTTGAAAACATTTGCAAATAAACTTATTAATCTTATCTGAAATGGTTACCCATATAGCATTTCGAGGCTGTTCATTACGCCAATACAAACAAAACCGTTGGTTATTATTGGAGAATGGATTTTCATACAAATGACCAGGCGTAGGATCTACCGTCCAAAATGGGTACACCTCTAGATGGATGTCCCGAGAAACCATCACAAAGCTCCTCTACCAACACAAGACCGACCCACCTCTTAACTAGTTGGTACCGAATATGTCATCCTCCGGTCGTTACCGACCTTTAACCGAGCGCTCTTTTTCCATACACCACATTAATATACATCCCGAATGTCATAGCGGGAAGAAATATATCTAGAAGGGGATGATCATACCCTACTTGGGAATGACTGTAACAAACCTATATTTTTTTGCATATAATTTAAATTTGACTTTATTTTATTTTGAAATTATTTTAAACTTGTTTTATTTCAAACATTTAATGTTTAATATAAATTTTGATTATTATATGAACTATAATTTCAAACTGGTATAAATTGGATATTTTCTTAAAAAATGGAATTATGGTCAAAACTGGTCAAACTTTGACTTTTAAATTTTAAATTTAAATATTTTAATCCTTGAATTTTATCTTTTATTATGAAAATAGATTTAATATCATGAATACTGCTTTTCGTTTCGTTGAAATTGGATTTAAATTGTGAAAGTTATAGCCTTTACAAAATTGTGTGTATATTGGGTTATTTAACAATATTCTTTGTCTTAATTTATATAAATGATATTTTACTTGATATATCTTATTATAATTTGTATATTTATGTTATATTATGTATATTTTAACTTTTAAATATTTTTAAAGTGATGTTTGAATTTTTCCAAAGCTTATTGAATTTATTTTCTATTTTTAGAGCCTAGTTTCTATTTTCTTTGCTATTTTCTTGATTTAAATTATATTTAATTAAAATTTATTTAATTTTTTTGGATGCATTTTATTTTTTGTTCTTATATTTGTTTATAAATATTTTTCAAGTATTTAAAATTTTTCCAAAGCTCATTGAATTTGTTTTAAATTTTTAAATTCTAGTTTGCATTTTTAAGCCATTTTCTTAATTTAAATTCTATTTAATTAAAATTTAATTATTTATTTTATATATTTATTTTTATTTCTGACTTGTTATCTTTATTTCTCAGTTTTATATGTATTTATAAATTTCAAATATATATAAAAGAAACTCGAAGAGTTTGTGACTCTTTAGCTGCTTGTGACTCTTTGCTTTCCACCTCTTCATTTTCCAAACTCATGCATTCATTTTGCTTGGCCGACCTTAATTCTTTCAGCTACACATTTTTTTCTCATTCATTCCCGTATACAAACTCTTCTCAATCACAAAAATCATGGCCTCCATTCCTTAGGAAAAGAGTTGGTAATCTTCTTCTTCTTTCTACTCATTTTCTTCTTGTTTTCTTATGATTTTGCTCTTGCTTTCTTCACCTTCAAGGCTAAGCTCCTTCCATCTCCTCCACCTTAGCCTCCTCCACCACCACCACATCTGTCAACACCTCCTTCAGTCCAGCCCCAAGCCATGGCCGTTCCCCTTGATGAAGTAGACCCACCAAAATATGAGCATACACCACATACACTTGCATAGCCGGCCACTACCTTGCTTCTATCACCTCCTCCACCACTTTGGCCGACCATACACTACCACCACCAGCAAATTCCTGACCTACACCCTCTGCCATGCCCTCTTCTAGGCCACTACAGACCTGGCCATGCCAATGATGCTTGTGGCCGTGACCTTTGTTGCATAGAAAACCATTGTTGCTTTGCCTTGTGTAGTTGTGTTCATGCTCATATCTCTCTGCCATACTTTACCCCATCCTTTTCCCATGCTAGGCCGACCTTTTGGAACCCAAACTAGATCCAAACCATGCCTTTAGCCGTGCAATTTCAGATCTGGAGCTGAAGCATAGGTGGTTGGAAGCAAGTGCAAACATTTTGGGCTTTGTTTTATGCATTGAATCCTAACATTGTTTAGTCGTATTTTGAGTTGAAAAGATATGTGTGTTATATTGTCTCGTTTGAATGTGTTCAAGGAAATTTATCTTTGGCTCTCTCAAACTCGAATCATTGCCGTGCCATAGTGCTTTTGAAGATCTCAGTTTGTGCATTCGATTGTTTCCTCCAACTTAAACCTGTGAGTTATTTTCACCAGACAATATATACATATATAACTAGTAAATTGACCCCTTCTGAATCTGTAAAATACATTATTATGTTACACCTGCTATATTATGATCATATGATTTTCACCCATGCTTAAAAACCTGTTATATCATATGTTACTGTTATATTATGCTGTTCTGTTATTTATACCAGTTTATCGCACTACAAGTCCCCTTTAGATTAGAATCACCATGGGTTGAAACGATACATACCCGAACGGACTTTAGAATAAGGGAAAATCGTTATGGGCTGAAATGATAGGCCTTAGCGATTTTCTATTTATTTCATTTACTTGGGACTGCGGGTTTGAAATGATAAAACCCGTATTTTCTTCGTAAATTATGGGTTGAAATGATATATTACCCGTATCACCTTACCTAGCGTAGAAAATTGTATACAGACCCGTAGTTAAAATATGTTTTTTCTAAAAAATTTAAAATATTTTAGAAATGTAAATATTACTATATTTTGATTCAAACTTAAAAAAAAATTGTAAATGATTATTGATTTTCTAGGAATTTATAAGTTAAATAAATTATGGAAAAGTTAGAAAATCTGAATGTAAGTTATTTTGGAAATTTTGATTTACTTATAATTGGAAATTAAATTAAATATGAAATTATGATAAATTTATGATAATTTGAATTTAAAATGAATTTAAAATGATTTTATAACAGATTAATGTTTTTGAGTAAAGTTAAAAAGTGAAAGGAATGATTATTTAAGTTGAAATTTTGAAATATAACCAAATGGGAATTTGTGAATTTGGCATAAAAGTGAATTTTTAAGTTAAATATATAAAATTGAAATTAAATTATATTTTGAAATTTAAACTTAGGTTATCGGTTGAAATTCAATTCAATGAATTTAAAACTGAATGTTGAAATTTAATAAGTGAATTATTATTAAATCTTGATTTTTTAATGGAAATTTAACTTTATAAAATCATGAACTTAAGGAAGATTAAATGTTGTTTATAAATGTGAAAATGTATGATTTTATAAGTAAAAAAATGTTTTAAATAAAATTATAATTGGTTGTGAAATTATATTGAATATTTGAAGTTAATTAACTGCATTTTTGAAATGCTATTAATTGCAATGTAAATGATATTACAGCATTTGTAAATGCTGTAGTTGATGATAATGAACTAAAAAGCTAAATTGAATTAAAGGCTATTATAGAATTTTTGTAAGTGCTAAACTTATTGAATTTAACTAAGTTTATTTAAAATTTAAGTAAACTCTATTACAGCATTTTAAAATGCCGTCTTTTGTTAAATTGAACGGTTTTGAAAGTAACTTTCCGTAGCGTTTTCTAAATGTCGCGAAAAGTGAATTTTCATTATTTTGATAAACTTAAGTGAATAAATGAACTTTGAAAGTTGAAAATTTTGAAAATTTAATAATTTAATTATTAAATATAATAACTTCATTTTAATGATTAAAAATGATTTTTGAAAATGTGAATTGAAATGGTATTTTAAATTGAATGAAATGAATAATGATTTGAAATGAAGTTTTGTAAAGATATCATATTTTGATATATTGAAATGATTTGAAAGGAAGTTTGTAAAGATATGATATTTTAATATATTAAAATGATTGGAAAGGAAGTTTTGTAAAGATATGATATTTTAATATATTGAAATGATATGATATTTTGATATGTTAAAATGATTGGAAATGAAGTTTTGTAAAGATATCATATTTTAATATATTGAAATGATTTGACATGAAGTTTTGGAATGATATGATGTTTTTGAAATGGTTTGGAATTAATCTAATCTTTATTTTGATAAAGATTTGGATTTGAAATGATATTCTGTTTTGAAGTATAAATACCATTTTAAATGATAACTACGGGTTATAATAACGATTGGTTGGCAAAGAGACCGGGATCGGATATCTGGCATACTCTCTGTCAATACCCAAAACCACTTTGACAACCGTGTACGCGGTGGAGATTCCAGAATGAAGTAGGATGGTGGCGACGTTCTTGAGGTATATTACGTGAACTCAACTCCCGTGAGTTGGCATAAGGTGGCTAAAACAGGAGCGATCTCGGGCCAAGTGAGGCAATTTCTCCGATCAGACACATTCCTTCTATACTGTACTCTTACTTGTGATTGATTAGATGGCCATCCTCCGATTTTGATATGGGAGTGTGTTCCGAGGTGGGCGTATGAGGCTGCTGCGTTACCACCAGCCCGTGTGCGTAATTGGTATATCTACCCTAGCATTGCCTTGTGTGCTGTGTCACCTACCATACCGAGCCTTTATTACGAGTTTGTTTTTCTCCCGTAGCCCGTGGAGTATTTAGGGTGGTCTCCCGATCTGGAGATATGCCGATACTGGATGGACTACCGGGACTATTATGTGTGAAGGGTGATATGGGTAGCCCGGAACGCTATTTAAAAGTATGTTTATTTTACTGTAGACATTATTATAATAGTGGAATATTACTACATAGTAAATAGTTTAACGGATCCTTAGAGGATGGGCGGTCCCAGGCATCCTTTAAGTTACTTGTACCTTATTACAGTTCACTTGAGTTGGTTTACATTATGTAAGTATGTATTGTCCTGACTCGAGTGTTTTGTGTTCTGCTTTACGCTCGGGTCAGCCTGAGTTATTCACAGATTTGGATTCCACTTTCTGGAGATTGGAATCGCCGGAGATTATCTGCTTATCTAGTTTTATCTATTCCAGTTCTGTTGTTCTATTCAGCTTGTACTTGGTTATCATCTTGAGACTTCTGTTGTACTTTATTTCTTCTGTTGTATTTTATGTAACTCTGATATATTCACATAGTAGCTTCATGAACTACTATCTCTTTTACTTCTGCTGCATTTCTTACTCCGTGTCTGTGTTTTGTGATTATTATTTACTGTATGCTCTGAGATTTGCTAAATTTTATTTATAACGCGGTATTTTGAGCAATTCAAGTCCGACATGTGCGGATGCGAATAGTTGAAAATACCTGGTTGTTACAGTTGGTATCAGAGCTTTGGCTTTGAGGCAAAACTTAGAATGTATGGTAAATTTAGTTACAGAATCACTTTCATCCAAACTTGAATCTCTTCCTCTTTGGTTCAAATTCCATTTGAATTTGGAACGCTCCCTGCGGTTCCAAAATAGGTTCCAAAATTCATTCGTGTCCCTCACTATTCATCTCCTTTTGATTCTGGAATATCCCATAATTCCACTTCGAATGAGCTTTATAGTGAATTGGCGGTCCCGCCAATCTCAAAAAAATAAAAATAAATAAATAAATAAATAAAATTCATTTGTAAAGGGGGAAACTCCTTTACAATTAGCATTGATTCACCATGTGATTTATATCTATCCTTGGTTTAGATGCTAATATCTTTTGTTATTCCAAACTATATCTATTGAGATCGAATGTAAATTTACCCTAGAAAATCCACATCGATCTTATTCTTTAAGTCATGGTCGACCAGGTTATGGATGCCCCCGATTTATTTAAGCTTATCCACCTCCCTATTCTGTTATTCAATCATCTTGTCTTTTGTTTCCAATCTATCTTCCAAAAAATTTGAATTGTACTTGTAAATCAATATTAGTATTTTGTTTTATATTGTTTTGTTTGTGTTGTTGATGTTGATTTGGGTTTTCGATTGATTCGTCTGATCAACGCTATCGATAGGATTTCTAAAACACTTTGACAGAACAAACCGACACAATATTATTTTAAAATTTAGTTAATGAAATAAATTTTGATATAAGTAAATTTATGGAACTTAACAAATTGATTTAAATTAATCATTTGAAATGATAGTACTTGATTTATCATTTATTTTTCTATAAATGAATTTATAAATGGCTGTTTATAAATTGATTTGGGAACTGAAATGTGTTTAAATAAGAAATTTGAGAATTTAATTTCCGATGGTTTCAAACCTTGTGTTTAAAGTTATAAAATGGGTATATTATTTAAAGTATTTTCCAATATAAATTTGTTTCCAAGAAATTTTAAAGTTTAAAATTAGTGCTCATCTCTTTGTCACTGGAAAATAACTTCGGTGATGATCGCGGCATCATCAATGTTCATCTTCGAGTTTCGAAGTGAAGAGACCGTTCTGTAGTCTTGCTACAGCTTTGTTTTGGGAAATTAAATTGATTTGAATTTCTAAAATAAGATTGAATTTATAATATATATGTAGATATATGATTTAAATTTGATTTGACATATTGTGTTTATATATTTATTTATCTCTAAATGGTATGAAAGAATCGGAAATTTTATTCTTAAACTTTATCTTAAAGAATCATTTCAATTATAAAAAGAAAATCAAAATTTTAGATAAATGATTCAAACTTGAGATGAGGGTATTAGAAAGTTTTATTTGTATAATACTCAATTGCATTTAAATATACTTATCCAAATTGTACAAAAGTTAATAATGTTATTGGATAATATACAATATAAAAAGATTTTATAAATAAAATTTGAATGGTTAAAATAAATGTTATACACTTAAATTTTAGTTATAAAATGATTAACAAGAGTAAATAGAATAAAAGGTTAATTGAATAATTTACAATATAAAATGATAATTAGTGGAACTAACAATAAATTAAAGCAGTTATAATAAGAGTAAGTATAAAGGGCATAGATGATTAAATATATTGAGAGGAATAAATTTAACTTTAAGTAGGAATAAAGAAGAATTAAATTTATTAAGTACATTATGAGTATAATGAATGAATATTTTTTTCAAATCCATGATCTTAGAAATTGTTAATTTTAGATGACCAGAAGATAAGATAATAAAATTTAAGATAGTTAAGATTTATTTAACTTGTGTAAAAATTATTTATTTATTTAAGTTCAAATTTCCACGGTTTCTAACTTATTATCTTATTCTGTTTTTCAAACTATCTTTTGGTTGTCCTTATTTTCCTTATCTTGCTTCAAGTTGGTGTAGGCATTTTTCTATAATTTTTCTGTTTGGAAGCCTTTCTATAATCTTTGATAATCTCCACCTTGTTAAACTTACCTATAACAATAGTTATCAGGTATAATTTCAATCTCATTATCATCTTATCTTAATCTTATTTCACTTTACCTTTTTCCGTGCTTTTCCGTACCTCATTCCTTTTCGGGGACGAAAAGTTTTGAGTGGGGGAGAGTGTAACAACCCTAGATTTTTTTGCATATAATTTAAATTTGACTTTATTTTATTTTGAAATTATTTTAAACTTGTTTTATTTCAAACATTTAATTTTTAATATAAATTTTGATTATTATATGAACTATAATTTCAAACTGGTATAAATTGGATATTTTCCTGAAAAATGGAATTGTGGTCAAAACTGGTCAAACTTTGACTTTTAAATTTTAAATTTAAATATTTTAATTCTTGAATTTTAACTTTTATTATGAAATAGATTTAATATCATGAATACCGCTTTACGTTTCGTTGGAATTGGATTTAAATTGTGAAAGTTATACGCTTTACAAAATTGTGTGTATATAGGGTTATTTAACAATATTTTTTGTCTTAATTTATATAAATGATATTTTTACTTGATATATCTTATTCTAATTCATATATTTATATTATATTATGTATATTTTGACTTTTAAATATTTTTAAAGTGATGTTTGAATTTTTCCAAAGCTTACTGAATTTATTTTCTATTTTTAAAGCCTAGTTTCTATTTTCTTTGCTATTTTCTTCATTTAAATTATATTTAATTAAAATTTATTTATTCATTTTTGTGAATGCATTTTATTTTTGTTCTTATATTTTTTTATAAATATTTTTCAAGTATTTAAATTTTTTCCAAAGCTCATTGAATTAGTTTTAAATTTTTAAAGCCTAGTTTGCATTTTTAAGCCATTTTCTTAATTTAAATTCTATTTAATTGAAATTTAATTATTTATTTTATATATTTAATTTTATTTCTGACTTGTTATCTTTATTTCTCAGTTTTATATGTATTTATAAATTTCAAATATATATAAAAGAAATTCGAAGAGTTTGTGACTCTTTAGCTGCTTGTGACTCTTTGCTTTCCACCTCTTCATTTTCCAAACTCATGCATTCATTTGGCTTGGCCGACCTTAATTCTTTCACTTGCGCATTGTTTTCTCATTCATTCCCTTATACAAACTCTTCTCAATCACAAAAATCATGGCCTCCATTCCTCAGGCAAAGAGTTGGTAAACTTATTTTTCTTTCTACTCATTTTCTTCTTGTTTTCTTATGATTTTGCTCTTGCTTTCTTCACCATCAAGGCTAAGCTCCTTCCATCTCCTCCACCTTAGCCTCCTCCACCACCACCATATCTGGTCAACACCTCCTCCAGCCTAGCTGTAACATCCCGCCTTTTCACACGATTTAAACAGACACACTTGCCAATTCAAACCATACGGAAGGGCGGATTGTTATGGGGTAAATAAGAAAAACAAGAAAGAAAGAAAAAGAAAACAGAATCTCGCAGCGGAAGGATAAAATATAATAATAAAATATACAGTTTATAAATCTTTTTACAAAACATTTATATAATACATATCAGAGTTACACATACCAATAACAATGCAGCGGAATACAATATAGTGGAATAAAATAGTAGATAGTAATACTACAAATCTTCGTCTTCGTCCTCCAGAGCTAAAACTTCAAATCCTGAAACGCTCGGACTGACCCGAGCGAATTGAAAAGACAAAACACTCGAGTCAGAACTAAAAGATCTTATGTAAGTTAAATTAACAGAAATAAATATGAGTGCAGTAACTCAAGAGATGCTCGGGATTTACATCTCCTAAGGATCCGTTAAACTATTTACTATATAGTATATTGCGCTATTATAATAGTGTCTAATTGTAAAATAAACTTACTTTTAAATAGCGTTAAGGAGTGACCCAATATTCCCCTTAACACAATAATAGTCCCAGTAGTCCATCCAATATCATAGTCCCTCCTGATCGGGAAGCCACCAGAGGACACCACACGGGCTACGGGAGAAATACAAACTCGTACAAGGCGCGATAGGGTAGGTGACACGGCACAACTAGGCAATGCCAGGGTAGATATACCAATTACGCTTCCGGGCTGATGGAAACGCGTAGCCGCAGCTACCGCCCACCTCGAACAAACTCCCCCAAAACAAAGAAATCAAAAGTAAAGGTGGCCACCGAGTCAATCCCAAATCAAAGTATAGCATCGCAGAGGAGTGCCCGATCAGAGGTATGACCTCATTGGCCCGTCAATCGCTCCTGTTTTAGCCACCTTATGCCAACTCACGGGAGTCGGGTCCACGTATTTACCTTACAGGAAACGCCGCCACCAACCTACTTCATTCTGGAATCTCCACCGCGTACACGGTTGTTAAAGTGGTTTTCGGAGTTGGCAGAGAGTATGACAACTTCCGATCCCTGTCTCTTCAACAACCAACGTTATTATAACACCGCGGTCATTTAAAATAATTTATACTTTAAAACCAGAATAAATATCCATTTTAAAACCATATCAGTATGATATCATTTCCTTTTAAAACCCAAAACAATATGATATCATCTTTATTTTCCAAATATATTCTTTCCAAAAATCATAGTTGTTTCAAAGTAAAATATTTAGAAATCAAAACTCTTGAATATAATATTTCCAAATTATACTACCTTGAAATCCATAACTTTGAAACAAATTCCATCTCCCAAATGGTTAAATATTAAACTACTTTTATAAAACAAAATAGCTTCTTTAGATTTCACAAATCAATTTCAAATATCAATTTAAACTTCCAAATAGCATTTCAATTCTTATGTTTCAAAGCATTAAATGTTTCACCATTTCAAAAACAAACTCATTTAACAAACCCATATATATCAAATTTAATTAGTTATTATTTAGACTTGAAATGTTTACTTAATGAATTCAATATGATTTAAGTAAAACCTTTAACTTCACATAACTGGATAATCTTTCAATTTATTAAACTTGATATATTCATTTAAATCACTCTACACAAAAATCAAGTTATAAAAATCATACCCTTTAAAAACTAATAACCTTTTTATTTAATTCCAAATTTTACTCAATATTCATCTTCCGACCTTATCCTCATTTAAATCAATAAAACTCCGGAACTTAAATTTTAAATAAATACTTAATCGTGTTTGATCTTAAAAATTAAACTTTATTTGATACTTCAAAACAATTTATACAAAGCTTAAAACCGGAAATTACTATATATAAATAACCTTTATTAATAACCAAATCAAAAACCCATAAACCATATATATATATAGCTTTGCAAAAACCATAGAAAACATTTCAATTTTTTTTTATATATATACCGCGGTGCCTGTATAAAATTTTCTACCCTATAGTTAAGTGATACGGATGTTTATCATTTCAATCTGCATTTAAAAATATAAATGCGGTTGTATATCATTTCAAACCGCAATCCCAAATGAAATAAAAATGCATAGCAACTTGCAATTAATAAAATTAATCATCCATTCATCCATCAAATCATACATCCATTTATCACAACCATCATCCAATTTCAAACAATCATCAATACATAACGGGTGATAAATAATGGTATCAATTAACAGTTTATACTCAAAATAAATTTAATAACTGTTAATTGGCAGGTTATATGCAAAAATAAACGTAAATTTAACTGACAGTTAATATGAAATAAAAATTTAACATAACTATGACTGGCAGTTAATATGCAAATAAATAAATTCTAACTGTCAAATTTATGCAATAAATAAAATAAATTAACAGTTAAAATAAATAAATGCAATTTAATAGAGATAATGAATAAAACATGCCAAACAGTCATAAATAAATTTCTACTCATATCTAAAATTAATTTAACAGACATAAGAAGTTTTAGAAGTTGTGAGTGGGTTAAAACACTCACCTTTTGAATTTAAATCGAATTTAAATCCGATTTAAACCCAAAAATTCGACGGTCTCCAAATCTGTCCAAACCAGCGTCAACGCGTCTGGAATTATATTACGATCCTAACAAAAAAATCTCGTGTGAAACGGATAACGTATGAGAAGGTTATGTCGAAAATTCGATTGAAAACAAAATTTAAAATAAATGAAAAATGGAACACAAAATCATACTTCCAATTCATCCACGTCAAACATGCTACAGCACCCTTCCTTCTTCCCCCAGTATGTACGAACGCACCAACCAAGAAACGCACGCAACCTACCACCCGAACTCGCGATCTTTGACCACGATACTGACGAGCCGCCGCCTATAAGTGCCGCCACGACTCTCTCCCATGCCTCCTCGACCACCTGCGTTCGGCCACGTCCCCAAATTCGAACACCAAACACAGCAGCCGCCCCTTACTTTGAAAACCTAGTCGAGTTTTGTCGTCAATCCAACCGTCGATTCGCGAAACAAACCACATGGATGCGATCACCTTCGTTCCCTCGTCAAAACCCAGAAACCATTTCCCGATCCGACAAATTTTGTCGCGGCGATGATGAACGGCCGCGAATTCTTTAATTTTTTCTGATCAGACGATGAACCAAAACGAAAAACGAATTTCAGACTTAGGTTACGCTCATCGAGAGCTCCAACATATTTTTTTTGAGAATTTTCTGAGAAGATTGAAATTTTAGCTTTGATTTTGAATTGAAAATAGATCTAGATTTGCAGACATTGGGAAGAGGAGAAATGTAACGACCCGAAAATTTCGACAATTAAATTGTTAATTAAATAGGATCTTGTAATTTAATTTTTTGTAGAAAAAAAAAGAAAAAAAAATGAAGATGATAAATTAGTATTGTAATGAACGCTAAATTAAAATATAGCAACGGTATTTAAAAACTTGATTATTAGTAATTTGAATAAAAATCTAATGATTGAAATAGTGAAAGATTTATACCTTTGTGTAAATTGAAAATAAATAAAGGGAATTTATTGTGTAAATTAAGAAAAGATTGGAATAAATGATGATTCCATGCATACTTATAAAAAGTTATTATGAGTTGCATGTTGATTGAGTTGAAATTATGAATAGGGTAATTAAAGACAAGAATTTGATTTTGCCTACGTATCAATATATTGATAAACTATAACTGAATAGAAATTTTAATTTGCTCAATCCTTTTTATTTACTATTAGAAGATGTTAATTAATGTAACGGTGAAAATTTGAAAATAAATTCAAATTGTATGTTAGAATTGTTAATTTGTATGTGTGCATTAATGAATGAGTATAGAAATAAATTGCAATAAATTGTGGGTTGATAATAAGGTGTGAATGGAAATTTGATTTGTTATATTAAATGAATGGGATTCAAATTTATTGGGAAAGGTAAATGGATATTTGGTAATAAATATAAACGGACTTCAATAGTGAATTTAGTTAATTTGAATATATATAATAAATAATGATTTAATGGAAACCTATACTATGTATATATCTATAATATTTGAGTGGAAATAATATATACTTACAAATATGGAATTTAGAGTCTTACAACAATTATTAGGAGTGATATAATTAGTTCATTCAATTAAATTTGAAAACATTGCAATAGATGTAAATTAAGGGTTGTGTTAAATAAAGTAATAAATGGGAAATAATGTAAATGTCTTCATAGTATGGTGATTTGTAATTATTACGTTAACTTAAATTATCGTTCAGCGCGTTTGTTTATCAGATCCATCTACTCTAATTATAACCTATCTATATAAACCCAATTATAAACCCTAGCCTCCATCTATTCTCTTTTATTTGTGCGTTCATTTTCTTCAATTCTTTCTCTTCCTAAATGGATGCAAATTTCAGATCCAATTCTATTCAAAAATCAAATAAAATTCAAAGTTCTCAGAAAATTTCAAAAATTATGTTGTAGTTTTCATCTACGGATTTAAGCGCAGTCTCTATTTTTGCAATAGTCGCTTGAGTCAACCAGAAATCACGGTCAAACGTGTAAAATTCGAAACCCAAAAGGTTGAATTGGGGCTTTTTGATTTCTTCATCTATTTGCGAAATTGGAACATGGGTTTGGTGAGATAGGGTGCACAGGAAACGCTGACGTGGCAGGTGGTAATAGGTAGGTTTATTTTGTTTGAATTTAATTTAATTTTGATTTTTCAAACGCGTTAATACATTTAACTTTCACATACGAACTCTGTTTCATGCACAATTTTTTTTGTTAGGATCGTAATTAAATTCCAGATTTTTTGACGCTAGTTTGGACAGATTTGGAGACCGTCGAATTTTTGGGTTTAGATCGGATTTAAATTCGATTTAAATTCAAAAGTTGAGTGTTTTAACCCACTCACAATTTCTAAAAATTTTTGTGTTTGTTAAATTTATTTTAGATATGAGTAGAAATTTATTTATGACTGTTTGGCATGTTTTATTCATTATCTCTGATAAATCGCATTCATTTAATATAACTGTTAATTACTTTTATTTATTGCATAAATTTGACAGTTAGAATTTATTTAATTGCATATTAACTGCCAGTCATAGTTATGTTAAATTTTTATTTCATATTAACTGCCACTTAAATTTACGTTTATTTTTGCATATAAACTGCCAATTAACAGTTATTAAATTTATTTTGAGTATAAACCGATAATTGATACCATTATTTATCACCTGTTATGTATTGATGATTGTTTAAAATTGGATGATGACTGTGACAAATGGATGTATGATTTGATGGATGAATGGATGATTAATTTTATTAATTGCAAGCTGCTATGCATTTCATTCATTCGGGATTGCGATTTGAAATGATATATAACCGCATTTTTTCATTTTAAATTGCGGATTGAAATGATAAACATCCGTATCACTTGACCATAGGATAGAAAATTATATACAGGCACCGCGGTAAATATATAAAATTATTTTTGAAATGTTTTTCTATGGTTTTTGCAAAGCTATGTATATATGGTTTATGGGTTTTTGATTTGGTTATTAATAAAGGTTTTTTTTATATATATAGTAATTTCCGGTTTTAAGCTTTGTATAAATTTGATTTGAAGTTTAAATAAGTTTGATTTTAAGATCAAATAAGATTAAGCATTTATTTAAAATTTAATTTCTGGAGTTTTATGACTTGAATGAGAATAGATTTGGAAGATGAATATTAAGTTAAATTGAAATTGAATAAAAATTAGAATTTTTAAAGGATATGATTTTTATAACTTGATTTTGTGTAAAGTGATTTTAATGAATATCAGGTTGATTAAATGAATATATAATAAATTGAAAGATGATCCAGTTATATGAAGTTAAACGTTTTCTTAAATTATATTGAATTCATTAAGCAAACATTTCAAGTCTAAATAATAAGTAACTGAATTTGATATATATGGACTTGTCAAATGAGTCTGTTTGAAATGGTGAAATATTTAAAGCCTTGAAACATAAGAATTGAAATGGTATTTGGAAGTTTAAATTGATATTTGAAATTGATTTGTGAAATCTAAAGAAGCTATTTTGTTTATAAAAGTAATTTAATATTTAACTATTTAAGAGATGGAAATTTTGTTTCAAAGCTATGTTTTCAAGGTATTATAATTTGGAAAAATTATATTCAAGAGTTTTGATTTCTAAATATTTTACTTTGGAAACCCTATGATTTTCGAAAGAATATATATTGGAAAATAAATGATATCGTATTGATTTGGGGTTTTAAGAATAAATGATATCGGGTTTATATGGGTTTTAAATGGATATTTTATTATGGTTTTAAAAGTATAATTTTTTTTATTTAAATAACCGCGGTGTTATAATAACGATTGGTTGGCAAAGAGACCGGGATCGGATATGGACATACTTTCTGTCGATACCGAAAACTACTTTGACTAACCGTGTACGCAGTGGAGATTCCAGAATGAAGTAGGTTGGTGGCGACGTTTCCTGTAAGGTAAATATGTGGACCCAACTCTCGTGAGTTGGCATAAGGTGGCTAAAACAGGAGCGGTTGACGGGTTAATGAGGTAGCACCTCTGATCGGACACTTCCCTTCGATACTATACTCTGATTTTGGATTGATTCGGTGGCCACCTTCATTTTTGATTTCTTTGATGTGGGGAGTTTGTTCGAGGTGGGCGGCAGCTGCGCGCTGCGCGTTTCCATCGGCCCGGAAGCGTAATTGGTATATTTACCCTGGCATTGCCTAGTTGTGCCGTGTCACCTACCCTACCGCGCCTTTACTACGAGTTTCTATTTATGTCGTACCTATGGAGTATCCTCGGGTAGCCTCCCGATCAGGAGGTATTACGGTACTGTATAGACTATTGGCATTATTTGTGTTAAGGGCTATATGGGTAACCCCTTAACGCTATTAAAAAGTAAGTTTATTTTACAAATAGACACTATTATAATAGCGCAATATACTATATAGTAAATAGTTTAACGGATCCTTAGGAGATGTAAATCCCGAGCATCTCTTGAGTTACTTCACTCATATTTATTTCTGTTAATTTAACTTACATAAGATCTTTTAGTTCTGACTCGAGTGTTTTGTCTTTTCAATTCGCTTGGGTCAGTCCGAGCGTTTCAGGATTTGAAGATTTAGCTCTGGAGGACGAAGACGAAGATGTATATTATTATTATTTATACTAGTGCACTACACACTGTTCCGCTGCATTGTTGTTCGTATGTGTAACTCTGATATGTATTATATGAATGTTTTGTAAACAGATTTATAAACTGTATATTTTATTATTATATTTTATACTTCCGCTGCGAGATTCTGTTTTCTTTTATTTCTTCTCTGTTTTTCTTATTTACCCCATAACAATCCGCCCTTCCGCATGGTTTAAATCGGCATGTGTATCGATTTGAAGCGTGCGAAAAGGCGGGATGTTACATCTGGTATCAGAGCTTTGGTTTAGCGATAAACCTTAGCTTTGTGGGGTTTGACTCTTTACTAATAGGGTAGTAATACCCTATGGGAGTCGCTGAGTGTATATATATGAGAGAGCGTATTTGTTAGTGTTATAAAAAGGTTTTTATATTGTGTTAATCTGTTCCGTTTCGTATTTATAAATTCTGGTTGGTGCATGGGACGCTATGACATCAATAGGGATTTCTAAACACTTAATAGGACAGACCGACATAATATTTGTTTTTAATATAGGTGAATGAAATAATTTTACCCATTATATTTTCTATAAAATAATTTTTCAAAATAATATCTATATTTGGCTGTAATAGATTGGTTGTTAGGTAATAAAGTGTATAATTAATAATAGAAATAAGATTGAAAAATAAAATCAATGAAATTTGGAAATTTAGGACTTAAGATCCGGGGTTTTGAAATTTCTTTCGAATAAATTTTGGAATGTAATAATATTGTTTATAAGTATTTTCTTACATAAATATTTCAATATAATTCGGAAGATTTGTTTAAAGGAGATTTTGGAGAAAATAAGTTTTGTACTTTCCTCTCTGTCGCTGGAAAATAATTTCGGTGATGAGTGCACGCATCATCGACATTCATTTTTGAGTTTCGAGGAGGAAAGGCCACTGTAGTAGTTTTACTACCGATTCTTTTTTGAAAAAAATATTTATATATATTTTAAATTGTTTTAAATATAAATTGAGATATAAGTTGTAAGAATATATGTATCTGTTATTTTAAAATAATTTGAAATTTAACCCGGTATCTAAATTCTTAAATTTCTGTTAATAAATTGTTTCAATTATTGTAGTGAAATGAAAGGTTAGTAATTAATAATTGGAACCTTTAATTAAAGTAAAATTTTAATAATAGGGAGATAAGTAATGTATATAAATGATTGTAAACCTTAGTAAATGAATTAATGAAATTCTTTATTTATAATAATTGATGTTATAAGGTTATCAATTTAAATGTAATTAAAATGTTACTATAATTAAAAACAATATAATAAAAGGAATTGAAGGTAATTTGAAATATGTAACTTATAAAACAAAGATATAATTATTAAACCATTAATTAATTAAAAGAATTGTGATTTTTTTTGCATAACTTTCAATTACATCCTTAAATAACATATATGTATAACTTACCAAATATTAAAAGTTGAAATGTTTAATAAGAGATTGTAATAGAATATTATACAAGTAGTAAAAGTATTCAATGAAATTGCTGTTAAATGAGAATTTAATGTTATATACTTAAGTTATAATTGAAATTTTACCAAGTAAAATATAATAAAGGTAAGTATGACAAATAGATGATTATAAACTTAAGTAAATAAAACGGAATGCAAATATAATGAATATTGTAATAAATGAAAAATGAAAATTGTAAGTAATGAAGGAATCACTCAATAAATGAAAGAAAAGAAATTAAACAACTAAAGCATGAAATAAATGTATAATAAGTCAATTTGGTTGTTGGTTTGAATTGTTATTGTTTGACTTATGGTTGGTTGGGTAAGAGAATTTGAAGTTGTTGGATGAATAAATAATCTATCGTTGTTCCATCTAAGACGGTTGAGCAAAGGATGCACTTGATAGTTATTTTCATTCCATACAATTTCAAGTTTTGAACCCGAACAACTATTTGGTTGTAGGATTAAATGGTTGCTTTGTCTTGTGTATGTATGCTGTTTGTAAAGTTGATGGTTGTTGTATTGATTGGTTGATTAATGGTTGAAACCGCTTAAATATTTCACTTTATATAAATTTGTATATTTTAGCTAAATTAACTAATTTTGTAAATTTAATTTTTTATAAATATAATATTTAAATATGATATTGATTTCGAAATTCTTCTTTTCCCTTCTTTCCCTTTTCGGGGACGAAAATTTTTGAGTGGGGGAGAGTGTAACGACCCGTAAATTTCGACAATTAAATTGTTAATTAAATAGGATCTTGTAATTTAATTTTTTGTAGAAAAAAAAAAGAAAAAAAAATGAAGATGATAAATTAGTATTGGAATGAACGCTAAATTAAAATATAGCAACGGTATTTAAAAACTTGATTATTAGTAATTTGAATAAAAATCTAATGATTGAAATAGTGAAAGATTTATACCTTTGTGTAAATTGAAAATAAATAAAGGGAATTTATTATGTAAATTAAGAAAAGATTGGAATAAATGATGATTCCATGCATACTTATAAAAAGTTATTATGAGTTGCATGTTGATTGAGTTGAAATTATGAAAAGGGTAATTAAAGACAAGAATTTGATTTTGCCTACGTATCAATATATTGATAAACTATAACTGAATTGAAATTTTAATTTGCTCAATCCTTTTTATTTACTATTAGAAGATGTTAATTAATTTAACGGTGAAAATTTGAAAATAAATTCAAATTGTATGTTAGAATTGTTAATTTGTATGTGTGCATTAATGAATGAGTATAAAAATAAATTGCAATAAATTGTGGGTTGATAATAAGGTGTGAATGGAAATTTGATTTGTTATATTAAATGAATGGGATTCAAATTTATTGGGAAAGGTAAATGGATATTTGGTAATAAATATAAATGGACTTCAATAGTGAATTTAGTTAATTTGAATATATATAATAAATAATGATTTAATGGAAACCTATACTCTGTATATATCTATAATATTTGAGTGGAAATAATATATACTTACAAATATGGAATTTAGAGTCTTACAACAATTATTAGGAGTGATATAATTAGTTCATTCAATTAAATTTGAAAACATTGCAATAGATGTAAATTAAGGGTTGCGTTAAATAAAGTAATAAATGGGAAATAATGTAAATGTCTTCATAGTATGGTGATTTGTAATTATTACGTTAATTTAAATTATCGTTCAGCGCGTTTGTTTATCAGATCCATCTACCTAATTCTAACCTATCTATATAAACCCAATTATAAACCCTAGCCTCCATCTATTCTCTTTTATTTGTGCGTTCATTTTTCTTCAATTCTTTCTCTTTCTAAATGGATGCAAATTTCAGATCCAATTCTATTCAAAAATCAAATAAAATTCAAAGTTCTCAGAAAATTTCAAAAATTATGTTGTAGTTTTCATCTACGGATCTAAGCGCAGTCTCTGTTTTTGCAATAGTCGCTTGAGTCAACCAGAAATCACGGTCAAACGTGTAAAATTCGAAACCCAAAAGGTTGAATTGGGGCTTTTTGATTTCTTCATCTATTTGCGAAATTGGAACATGGGTTTGGTGAGATTAGTCACTAGGGGTGCGCAGGAAACGCTGACGTGGCAGGTGGTAATAGGTAGGTTTATTTTGTTTGAATTTAATTTAATTTTGATTTTTCAAACGCGTTAATACATTTAACTTCCACATACGAACTCTGTTTCATGCGCGATTTTTTTGTTAGGATCGTAATTAAATTCCAGATTTTTTGACGCTAGTTTGGACAGATTTGGAGACCATCGAATTTTTGGGTTTAAATCGGATTTAAATTCGATTTAAATTCAAAAGTTGAGTGTTTTAACCCACTCACAATTTCTAAAATTTCTTGTGTTTGTTAAATTTGTTTTAGATATGAGTAGAAATTTATTTATGACTGTTTGGCATGTTTTATTCATTATCTCTGATAAATCGCATTCATTTAATATAACTGTTAATTACTTTTATTTATTGCATAAATTTGACAGTTAGAATTTATTTAATTGCATATTAACTGCCAGTCATAGTTATGTTAAATTTTTATTTCATATTAACTGCCAGTTAAATTTACGTTTATTTTTGCATATAAACTGCCAATTAACAGTTATTAAATTTATTTTGAGTATAAATTGATAATTGATACCATTATTTATCACCTGTTATGTATTGATGATTGTTTGAAATTGGATGATAACTGTGACAAATGGATGTATGATTTGATGGATGAATGGATGATTAATTTTATTAATTGCAAGTTGCTATGCATTTCATTCATTCGGGATTGCGGTTTGAAATGATATATAACCGCATTTTTTCATTTTAAATTGCGGATTTAAATGATAAACATCTGTATCACTTGACCATAGGATAGAAAATTATATACAGGCACCACGGTAAATATATAAAATTATTTTTGAAATGTTTTTCTATGGTTTTTGCAAAGCTATGTATATATGGTTTATGGGTTTTTGATTTGGTTATTAATAAAGGTTTTTTTTATATATAGTAATTTCCGGTTTTAAGCTTTGTATAAATTTGATTTGAAGTTTAAATAAGTTTGATTTTAAGATCAAATAAGATTAAACATTTATTTAAAATTTAATTTCTGGAGTTTTATGACTTAAATGAGAATAGATTTGGAAGATGAATATTAAGTTAAATTGAAATTGAATAAAAATTAGAATTTTTTAAAGGATGTGATTTTTATAACTTGATTTTGTGTAAAGTGATTTTAATGAATATCAGGTTGATTAAATGAATATATAATAAATTGAAAGATGATCCAGTTATATGAAGTTAAACGTTTTCTTAAATTATATTGAATTCATTAAGCAAACATTTCAAGTCTAAATAATAAGTAACTGAATTTGATATATATATGGAATTGTCAAATGAGTCTGTTTGAAATGGTGAAATATTTAAAGCCTTGAAACATAAGAATTGAGATGGTATTTGAAAGTTTAAATCGATATTTGAAATTGATTTGTGAAATCTAAACAAGCTATTTTGTTTATTAAAGTAATTTAATATTTAACCATTTAAGAGATGGAAATTTTGTTTCAAAGCTATGTTTTCAAGGCAGTATAATTTGGAAATATTATATTCAAGAGTTTTGATTTCTAAATATTTTACTTTGGAAACCCTATGATTTTCGAAAGAATATATATTGGAAAATAAATGATATCGTATTGATTTGGGGTTTTAAGAATAAATGATATCGGGTTTATATGGGTTTTAAATGGATATTTTATTATGGTTTTAAAAGTATTTTTTTTTAAATAACCGCGGTGTTATAATAACGATTGGTTGGCAAAGAGACCGAGATCGGATATGGACATACTCTCTGTCGATACCGAAAACCACTTTGACTAACCGTGTACGCGGTGGAGATTCCAGAATGAAGTAGGTTGGCGACGACGTTTCCTGTAAGGTAAATACGTGGACCCAACTCCCGTGAGTTGGCATAAGGTGGCTAAAACAGGAGCGATTGACGGGTTAATGAGGTAGCACCTCTGATCGGACACTTCCCTTCGATACTATACTTTGATTTTGGATTGATTCGGTGGCCACCTTCATTTTTGATTTCTTTGATGTGGGGAGTTTGTTCGAGGTGGGCGGCAGCTGCGCGCTGCGCGTTTCCATCGGGCCGGAAGCGTAATTGATATATCTACCATGGCATTGCCTAGTTGTGCCGTGTCACCTACCCTACCGCGCCTTTACTACGAGTTTCTATTTGTGTCGTACCTATGGAGTATCCTCTGGTAGCCTCCCGATCAGGAGGTATTACGGTACTGTATAGACTATTGGCATTATTTGTGTTAAGGGCTATATGGGTAACCCCTTAACGCTATTAAAAAGTAAGTTTATTTTACAAATAGACACTATTATAATAGCGCAATATACTATATAGTAAATAGTTTAACGGATCCTTAGGAGATGTAAATCCCGAGCATCTCTTGAGTTACTTCACTCATATTTATTTCTATTAATTTAACTTACATAAGATCTTTTAGTTCTGACTCGAGTGTTTTGTCTTTTCAATTCGCTTGGGTCAGTCCGAGCGTTTCAGGATTTGAAGATTTAGCTCTGGAGGACGAAGACGAAGATGCATATTATTATTATTTATACTAGTGCACTACACACTGTTCCGCTGCATTGTTGTTCGTATGTGTAACTCTGATATGTATTATATGAATGTTTTATAAACAGATTTATAAACTGTATATTTTATTATTATATTTTATCCTTCCGCTGCGAGATTTTGTTTTCTTTTATTTCTTCTCTGTTTTTCTTATTTACCCCATAACAATCCGCCCTTCCGTATGGTTTAAATCGGCATGTGTGTCGATTTGAAGCGTGCGAAAAGGCGGGATGTTACAAGAAAGAATAGAATGAATTGTACGTATAGAATGAGGAATAGAGGCGGCTAGGGTTTTACAACCGGGTATATATATATATGTAGGTTAGAGATTTGAATAGATGGATTGGATAAACAAACGTGCTAACGCTAACGTGGCCCAAAAAGCCCGTTCTGACCCCGGAACGAAATTGGGTCTACCCATATATCACAATAGGTATTTTAAAATATTCTGAACGCGATGGAAAAAGTTTCATGTGCAAATTCGATCGTATGAATAAGTTATGCTGAAAACAATATTTTCAAATTGATTTCAAATTGATTTCAATTAAATCGATTTCAAGGCGTTTCGCGTTCGTACGATCAAACGACAAGTCCGATCGCTACGAAACTTGAAACCCTACAATAATTCATTGATACGGATCCGATGAAACTAGTTTCGTCGAAATCCGAGTCCGTGACAGAAATGGCTATTTTTAATATAAATAAATAAATTAAAAATTAGTCAATTTAATCAAATTTCTCATTTCTCTTTGATAATTGACTATTCTTATTATTATAAATTTTCCAATCACCTATACTAATTTAAACAAAATTTTACTTGTCGAATTAAAATTTTTGAATTTCCCAAATTTCATTAATTTCACCAAATTGTAGATTAAATTTCCAATAGTTAAATTAAATTTACTTTCCATTTATTATTGTTAAATAGGTGAATTTATCATTGGATTCATAACTTCATTATGTAAATACCTCCAATTTCATCTAAATTTATATTCGCATAATTTCTAAATATTAAATTTCAAATAATACTTCATTATCGTTAATGTAATAAATATATTTTTAATTATTGCAATTGATTATCCGTTATAACTTAATATACTAAATAGATGGTTGATCTTAAAAACTTGTTCTCATTAACGTTTTATTTCTGCTTTCAAATTAATGCAGTTGTTACATATTCTCCCTTAATTAATGACCTTCCTATTTCCATTTATTATTTCTTAGCAAATTATATCTATTAATTACGATTAACTATTCTAAATAAATTGGTTCACTTGGTTTCACGCCCTTTTTATTTCATCAATCATCCTATTATGAATGGAATTTTACCTTGGTTACATCTTATTGAATCTAACATTTATCACTTACCACATTAACTACCATAGTTTAGTGAATTAATTGAAATTGATTACGAATTAACTTAATAACCAAATAAAATAAGTAACGTACAGCAAATATTACCACTACTCTTAAATTTACCTTTAGAGGTTCAATATTTACACCCTCAATATTGCAGTTACTTACATAACCTCGATTTTACTCAATTCACATTTATTTCAAACTATTCCAAATTTTATTCAATATTTATTAGTTCTCTTATATTAAATTTTTAATCAAGTGAAATCCTTAACTTGAATCGGTTGGATTTCCTTTCCAGTTATTAAAAATTAACTTATACAAACATACTTCTTAATTCATTCCAATTACCGTTTACAATGTTTTTATTTATTTATTTTATTACCTAATCAATTTAAATAATTTCCTCTCTCATACTAAAGTATACCCCTGTATAATCCTTTCCACTATTCATTTATTAGAATGTTATCTAAATTTCAAATCCCTTGTAATAACTCATTCATTATACCTTTGCATATCAATAAACAAGGTTCCAAATAAATAGGGTTTATTAAATTCCATCTTTATAATTACGTCCATTACAACCAATGAAATATTTTCATAGGTTAATTATTAACTTTAATTATTGCAATTCATTGTCTAACATAAATTTTGAATCTATTTCCAAATTTTCATATTTCAATCAATTAACACCTTACAATAGTTTACACATAAAAAGGGATTGTACTAAATACATTATTTATTGTCATGCATTACTCTATTTCCTCCATTTACATTCAAATTCCATAAATCAATATTTTACTTCATTGATAAATTCAATTCTTGCCTTAATTTACTTATTCAAACTTTATATCAAATGCAACAATTTCCACTATTACTATTAATTGCAATATATAATTAAATTTGTAAATTATTAATTACCCTTGATAACATCAAATTTCAACATTCTCTTTCATATAAATAAATAAGATTTCTGTTTCTTTCTAGATTTAAATTAAAAATCCTATTAATTATATTCATTTTAAACATCGAATTTACACGGGTCGCTACACTCTCCCCCACTCAAAACTTTTCGTCCCCAAAAAGGAAAAGAAGGGAAAAGAAGAATTAAATACAATACATCTTCTCCAAAATATTTAACTTATAAACAATTAAATTTACAAAATTAATCACTTTAAATAAGATATCCTAAATTATAACTATTTAATCCTTTATATTTAAATTATTAAAGTTTGGAAAAACATTTTCAAAATATTTCTAAGATGCTGCATTTTCTTATATAATCCAAAGGGTTACAATTTATATAAAGTGAAATATTTAAGTGGTTTCAATCACTAACAACAAATAAATACAACAACCATCAATTTCAACAAACAACATACACAACAAGACAACCATTCAATCAACAAGCAAATAGTTGTTCGGGTTCAAAACTTGAAATTGTACGGAATGAAAAAAATAACTATCAAGTGCATCATTTACTCAACAGTCTTAGATGTGACAAAATAGATTATTTATTCATCCAACAACTTCAAATTTCCTTACCCAACCAACCATAAATCAAACAATAACGATTCAAACCAACAATCAAATTAACTTATATAAATTCATTTCATTCTTTAGTTGTTTGATTTCGTTTCTTTCATTCATTGAGTGATTACCTCATTTATTTTTATTTATTACTTACAATATTCATCTTTCACTTTAATGTCATGTAAGTTTCTTTTTATTGCATTCCATTTATGCATTTCTAAATTTTATTTATTTATTTCTCACAGTTTCATTTATTATAGAATTTCATTCTATTTACTTAAGTTTTAAAACCATCTAATTATAATACTTACCTTTAATTATGGTAAAATTTCAATTTACAACTTAAGTTTATAACATTAAATTCCATTTATAACAGCAAATTCATTGAATACTTCATTTTCTACTTTTACTTGTACAATTTTCATTACATTTCCTATTAAACATTTCAACTTTTAATATTTGGTAAGTTATATATGTTATTTAAGAGTATAATTGAAAGTTATACAAGTTTGTTCTATTTCCTTAAATTAAATTAAAGTTAAATAATAATAATCTTTATTTCATATGTTACTAATTTCCAATTTCATTTAATACCATTTTACTTCACTTAAAGGTTTAAATTTGCTACACTTAATTGTACTATTAATTAACTGGAACTTAAGAACCAAATACCGGGTTTAATTTTAAATCATTTAAAATAATAGATAGATATCTACACTTAACTTATATATCCAATTATAATTAAAACGATAAAATTTTCTTAATGATTCTGCAGTAAATTACTACAGTGGCCTTCCCACTTCGAAACTCGAAAATGAATGTCGATGATGCGTGCACTCATCACCGAAATTATTTTCCAACGACAGAGAGGAAAGTACAAAACTTATTTTCTCCAAAATTCTTCTTTAAAACAATTTCTTTTAAATTATATTAAATATTTATCAGAAAATACTTATAACAATATTATTATATTCCAAATCATTTGAAAGAAGCTTTAAAAAACCCCGGAACTTAAGTTCTAAATTCCCAAATTACATTTATTTATTTTAAATCTTATTTACCTATTATTTATAAATTTTATTCCTAACAACCAATATATTGCAACCAAATATAGATATCATTTGAAAATTTTATTTTATATATAGAAAATATAATAGGCAAAATTATTTCATTCACCTATATAAAAACAAATATTATGTCAGTCTGTCCTATTGAGTGTTTAGAAATCCCTATTGATGTCATAGCGTCCCATGCACCAACCAGAATTTATAAATACAAAACGGAACAGATTAACACAATATTAAAACCTTTTATAACACTAAAAAAATACGCTCTCTCATATATATACACTCAGCGACTCCCATAGGGTATTACTACCCTGTTAGTAAAGAGTCAAACCCCCACAAAGCTAAGGTTTATCGCTAAACCAAAGCTCTGATACAACCTGTAACATCCCGCCTTTTCACACGATTTAAACAGACACACTTGCCAATTCAAACCATACGAAAGGGCGGATTGTTATGGGGTAAATAAGAAAAAAAAGAAAGAAAGAAAAAGAAAACAGAATCTCGCAGCGGAAGGATAAAATATAATAATAAAATATACAGTTTATAAATCTGTTTACAAAACATTTATATAATACATATCAGAGTTACACATACCAATAACAATGCAGCGGAATACAGTGTAGTGGAATAAAATAGTAGATAGTAATACTACAAATCTTCGTCTTCGTCCTCCAGAGCTAAAACTTCAAATCCTGTAACGCTCGGACTGACCCGAGCGAATTGAAAAGACAAAACACTCGAGTCAGAACTAAAAGATCTTATGTAAGTTAAATTAACAGAAATAAATATGAGTGTAGTAACTCAAGAGATGCTCGGGATTTACATCTCCTAAGGATCCGTTAAACTATTTACTATATAGTATATTGCGCTATTATAATAGTGTCTAATTGTAAAATAAACTTACTTTTAAATAGCGTTAAGGAGTGACCCAATATTCCCCTTAACACAATAATAGTCCCAGTAGTCCATCCAATATCATAGTCCCTCCTGATCGGGAAGCCACCAGAGGATACCACACGGGCTACGGGAGAAATCCAAACTCGTACAAGGCGCGATAGGGTAGGTGACACGGCACAACTAGGCAATGCCAGGGTAGATATACCAATTACGCTTCCGGGCTGATGGAAACGCGTAGCCACAGCTACCGCTCACCTCGAACAAACTCCCCCAAAACAAAGAAATCAAAAGTAAAGGGGGCCACCGAGTCAATCCCAAATCAAAGTATAGTATCGAAGAGGAGTGTCCGATCAGAGGTATGACCTCATTGGCCCGTCAATCGCTCCTGTTTTAGCCACCTTATGCCAACTCACGGGAGTCGGGTCCACGTATTTACCTTACAGGAAACGCCGCCACCAACCTACTTCATTCTGGAATCTCCACCGCGTACACGGTTGTTAAAGTGGTTTTCGGAGTTGGCAGAGAGTATGACAACTTCCGATCCCGGTCTCTTCAACAACCAACGTTATTATAACACCGCGGTCATTTAAAATAATTTATACTTTAAAACCAGAATAAATATCCATTTTAAAACCATATCAATATGATATCATTTCCTCATCTTTATTTTCCAAATATATTCTTTCCAAAAATCATAGTGGTTTCAAAGTAAAATATTTAGAAATCAAAACTCTTGAATATAATATTTCCAAATTATACTACCTTGAAATCCATAACTTTGAAACAAATTCCATATCCCAAATGGTTAAATATTAAACTACTTTTATAAAACAAAATAGCTTCTTTAGATTTCACAAATCAATTTCAAATATCAATTTAAACTTCTAAATACCATTTCAATTCTTATGTTTCAAAGCTTTAAATGTTTCACCATTTCAAAAACAAACTCATTTGACAAACCCATATATATCAAATTCAATTACTTATTATTTAGACTTGAAATGTTTACTTAATGAATTCAGTATAATTTAAGTAAAACCTTTAACTTCACATAACTGGATAATCTTTCAATTTATTAAACTTGATATATTCATTTAAATCACTCTACACAAAAATCAAGTTATAAAAATCATACCCTTTAAAAATTAATAACCTTTTTATTTAATTCCAAATTTTACTCAATATTCATCTTCCGACCTTATCCTCATTTAAATCAATAAAACTCCAGAACTTAAATTTTAAATAAATGCTTAATCGTGTTTGATCTTAAAAATCAAACTTTATTTGATACTTCAAAACAATTTATACAAAGCTTAAAATCGGAAATTACTATATATAAATAACCTTTATTAATAACCAAATCAAAAACCCATAAACCATATATATATAGCTTTGCAAAAACCATAGAAAACATTTCAAATTTTTTTTATATATATACCGCGGTGCATGTATAAAATTTTCTACCCTATAGTTAAGTGATACGGATGTTTATCATTTCAATCCGCAATTAAAAATATAAATGCGGTTGTATATCATTTCAAACCGCAATCCCGAATGAAATAAAAATGCATAGCAACTTGCAATTAATAAAATTAATCATCCATTCATCCATCAAATCATACATCCATTTATCACAACCATCATCCAATTTCAAACAATCATCAATACATAACGGGTGATAAATAATGGTATCAATTAACAGTTTATACTCAAAATAAATTTAATAACTGTTAATTGGCAGGTTATATGCAAAAATAAACGTAAATTTAACTGACAGTTAATATGAAATAAAAATTTAACATAACTATGACTGGCAGTTAATATGCAAATAAATAAATTCTAACTGTCAAATTTATGCAATAAATAAAATAAATTAACAGCTAAATTAAATAAATGCAATTTAACAGAGATAATGAATAAAACATGCCAAACAGTCGTAAATAAATTTTTACTCATATCTAAAATTAATTTAACAGACATAAGAAGTTTTAGAAGTTGTGAGTGGGTTAAAACACTCACCTTTTGAATTTAAATCGAATTTAAATCCGATTTAAACCCAAAAATTCGACGGTCTCCAAATCTGTCCAAACCAGCGTCAACGCGTCTGGAATTTTATTACGATCCTCATAAAAAAAACCTCGTGTGAAACGGATAACGTATGAGAAGGTTATGTCGAAAATTTGATTGAAAACAAAATTTAAAATAAATGAAAAATGGAACACAAAATCATACTTCCAATTCATCCACGTCAAACATGCTACAACACCCTTCCCTCTTCCCCCAGTACGTACGCACGCACCAACCAAGAAACGCACGCAACCTACCACCTGAACTCGCGATCTTTGACCACGATACTGACGAGCTGCCGCCCATAGGTGTCGCCACGACTCTCTCCCATGCATCCTCGACCACCTGCGTTCGGCCACGTCCCCAAATTCGAACACCAAACATAGCAGCCGCCCCTTACTTTGAAAACCTAGTCGAGTTTTGCTGTCAATCCAACCGTCGATTCGCGAAACAAACCACATGGATGCGATCACCTTCGTTCCCTCGTCAAAACCCAGAAACCGTTTCCCGATCCGACAAATTTTGTCGCGGCGATGATGAACGGCCGCGAATTCTTTGATTTTTTCTGATCAGATGATGAACCAAAACGAAAAATGAATTTCAGACTTAGGTTGCTCTCATCGAGAGCTCCAACATATGTTTTTTTGAGAATTTTCTGAGAAGTTTGAAATTTTAGCTTTGATTTTGAATTGAAAATAGATCTAGATTTGCAGACATTGGACAGAGGAGAAAGAATAGAATGAATTGTACGTATAGAATGAGGAATAGAGGTGGCTAGGGTTTTACAACTGGGTATATATATTTGTAGGTTAGAGATTTGAATAGATGGATTGGATAAACAAACGTGCTAACGCTAGCGTGGCCCAAAAAGCCCGTTCTGACCCCGGAACGAAATTGGGTCAACCCATATATCACAATAGGTATTTTAAAATATTCTGAACGCGATGGAAAAAGTTTCATGTGCAAATTCGATCGTATGAATAAGTTATGCTGAAAACAATATTTTCAAATTGATTTCAAATTGATTTCAATTAAATCGATTTCAAGGGGTTACGCGTTCGTACGATCAAACGAAATGTCCGATCGCTACGAAACTTGAAACCCTACAATAATTCATTGATACGGATCCGATGAAACTGGTTTCGTCGAAATCCGAGTCCGTGACAGAAATGGCTATTTTTAATATAAATAAATAAATTAAAAATTAGTCAATTTAATCAAATTTCTCATTTCTCTTTGATAATTGACTATTCTTATTATTATAAATTTTCCAATCACCTATACTAATTTAAACAAAATTTTACTTGTCGAATTAAAATTTTTGAAATTCCCAAATTTCATTAATTTCACCAAATTGTAGATTAAATTTCCAATAGTTAAATTAAATTTACTTTCCATTTATTATTGTTAAATAGGTGAATTTATCATTGGATTCATAACTTCATTATGTAAATACCTCCAATTTCATCTAAATTTATATTCGCATAGTTTCTAAATATTAAATTTCAAATATTACTTCATTATCGTTAATGTAATAAATATATTTTTAATTATTGCAATTGATTATCCGTTATAACTTAATATACTAAATAGATGGTTGATCTTAAAAACTTGTTCTCATTAACGTTTTATTTCTGCTTTCAAATTAATGCAATTGTTACATATTCTCCCTTAATTAATGACCTTCCTATTTCCATTTATTATTTCTTAGCAAATTATATCTATTAATTACGATTAACTATTCTAAATAAATTGGTTCACTTGGTTTCACGCCCTTTTTATTTCATCAATCATCCTATTATGAATGGAATTTTACCTTGGTTACATCTTATTGAATCTAACATTTATCACTTACCACATTAACTGCCATAGTTTAGTGAATTAATTGAAATTGATTACGAATTAACTTAATAACCAAATAAAATAAGTAACGTACAGCAAATATTACCACTACTCTTAAATTTACCTTTAGAGGTTCAATATTTACACCCTCAATATTGCAGTTACTTACATAACCTCGATTTTACTCAATTCGCATTTATTTCAAACTATTCCAAATTTTATTCAATACTTATTAGTTCTCTTATATTAAATTTTTAATCAAGTGAAATCCTTAACTTGAATCGGTTGGATTTCCTTTCCAGTTATTAAAAATTAACTTATACAAACATACTTCTTAATTCATTCCAATTACCGTTTACAATGTTTTTATTTATTTATTTTATTACCTAATCAATTTAAATAATTTCCTCTCTCATACTAAAGTATACCTCTGTATAATCCTTTCCACTATTCATTTGTTAGAATGTTATCTAAATTTCAAATCCCTTGTAATAACTCATTCATTATACCTTTGCGTATCAATAAACAAGGTTCCAAATAAATAGGGTTTATTAAATTCCATCTTTATAATTACGTCCATTACAACCAATGAAATATTTTCATAGGTTAATTATTAACTTTAATTATTGCAATTCATTGTCTAACATAAATTTTGAATCTATTTCCAAATTTTCATATTTCAATCAATTAACACCTTACAATAGTTTACACATAAAAAGGGATTGTACTAAATACATTATTTATTGTCATGCATTACTCTATTTCCTCCATTTACATTCAAATTCCATAAATCAATATTTTACTTCATTGATAAATTCAATTCTTGCCTTAATTTACTTATTCAAACTTTATATCAAATGCAACAATTTCCACTATTACTATTAATTGCAATATATAATTAAATTTGTAAATTATTAATTACCCTTGATAACATCAAATTTCAACATTCTCTTTCATATAAATAAATAAGATTTCTGTTTCTTTCTAGATTTAAATTAAAAATCCTATTAATTATATTCATTTTAAACATCGAATTTACACGGGTCATTACACTAGCCCCAAGCCATGGTCGTGCCTCTTGATGAAGTAGACCCACCAAAATATGAGCATACACCACATACACTTGCATAGCCGACCACTACCTTGTTCCATCACCTCCTCTACCACTTTGGCCGACCATACACTACCACCGCCAGCAAATTCCTGACCTACACCCTCTGCCATGCCCTCTTCCAGCCCATTACATACCTGGCCGTGCCCATGATGCTTGTGGTTGTGACCTTTGTTGCATAGAAAACCATTGTTGCTTTGCCTTGTGTAGTTGTGTTCATGCTCATATCTCTCTACCATACTTTACCCCATCCTTTTCCCATGCTAGGCCGACCTTTTGGAACCCAAACTAGATCCAAACCATGCCTTTAGCCGTGCCATTTCAGATCTGGAGCTGAAGCATAGGTGGTTGAAAGCAAGTGCAAACATTTTGGGCTTTGTTTTATGCATTGATTCCTAACATTGTTTAGTCGTATTTTGAGTTGAAAACTTGTGTGTGTTATATCGTCTCGTTTGAATGTGTTCAAGGAAATTTACCTTTGGCACTCTTAAATTCAAATCATTGTCATGCCATAGTGCTTTTGAAGATCTCAGTTTGTGCATTCGATTGTTTCCTCCAACTTAAACCTGTGAGTTATTCTCACAAGACAATATGTACATATATAGCTAGTAAATTGACCCCTTTTGAATCTGTAAAATACATTATCATATTACACCTGCTATATTATGATCATATGATGTTCACCCATGCTTAAACACCTGTTATATCATATGTTACTGTTATATTATGCTGTTCTGTTATTTATATCAGTTTATCACACTGCAAGTTCCCTTTAGATTAGAATCACCATGGGTTGAAATGATACATACCCGAACAGACTTTAGAATAAGGGAAAATCGTTATGGGCTGAAATCATAGGCCTGAGCGATTTTCAATTTATTTCATTTACGTAGGACTGCGGGTTTGAAATGATAAAACGCAGATTTTCTTTGTAAATTGCGGGTTGAAATGACATATTACCCGTATCACTTTACCTAGCGTAGAAAATTATATACAGACCCGTAGTTAAAATATGTTTTTCTAAAAATTTTAAAATATTTTAGAAATGTAAATATTACTATATTTTGATTTAAACTTAATTTTTTTTTGTAAAGTATTATTTATTTTCTAGGAATTTATAAGTTAAATAAATTATGGAAAAGTTAGAAAATCTGAATGTAAGTTATTTTGGAAATTTTGATTTAATTATAATTGGAAATTAAATCAATTTTAAATTATGATAAATTTATGATAATTTGAATTTAAAATGAATTTAAAATGAATTTACAAAATATTAATGATTTTTGAGTAAAGTTAAAAAGTGAAAGGAATGATTATTTAAGTTGAAATTTTGAAATATAACCAAATGGGAATGTGTGAATTTGGCTTAAAAGTGAATTTTTAAGTTAAATAAATAAAATTGAAATTAAATTATATTTTGGAATTTAAACTTAGGTGTTAAGTTGAAATTCAATTCAATGAATTTAAAATTGAACGTTGAAATTTAATAAGTGAATTATTATTAAATCTTGATTTTGAATGGAAATTTAACTTTATAAAATCATGAACCTAAGGAAAGTTAAATGTTGTTTATAAATGTGAAAATGTATGATTTTATAAGTAAAAAAATGTTTTTAAAATTTTTATAATTGGTTGTGAAATTATATTGAATATTTGAAGTTAATTAACTGCATTTTTGAAATGCTATTAACTGCAATATAAATGATATTACAGCATTTGTAAATGCTGTAGTTGATGATAATGGACTAAAAAGCTAAATTGAATTAAAGGCTATTATAGCATTTTTGTAAGTGCTAAAATTAATGAATTTAACTAAGTTTATTTGTAATTTAAGTAAACTCTATTACAACATTTTAAAATGCTGTCTTTTGTTAAATTGAACTGTTTTGAAAGCAACTTTCCGTAGCGTTTTCTAAATGCCGCGAAAAGTGAATTTTCATTGTTTTGATAAACTTAAGTGAATAAATGAACTTTGAAAGTTGAAAATTTTGGAAATGTAATAATTTAATTATTAAATATAATAACTTCATTTTAATGATTAAAAATGATTTTTGAAATATAAACTGTTTTGAAATGTGAATTGAAATGGTATTTTAAATTGAATGAAATGAATAATGATTTGAAATGAAGTTTTGTAAAGATATGATATTTTGATATATTGAAATGATTTTAAAGGAAGTTTGTAAAATATGATATTTTAATATATTAAAATGATTGGAAAGGAAGTTTTGTAAAGATATGATATTTTAATATATTGAAATGATTTGAAATGAAGTTTTGTAAAGATATGATATTTTGATATATTAAAATGATTGGAAATGAAGTTTTGTAAAGATATCATATTTTAATATATTGAAATGATTTGACATGAAGTTTTGGAAAGATATGATATTTTTAAAATGGTTTGGAATTAATTTAATCTTTATTTTGATAAAGATTTGGGTTTGAAATGATATTCTGTTTTGAAGTATAAAAACCATTTTAAATGATAACAACGGGTTATAATAACGATTGGTTGGCAAAGAGACCGGGATCGGATATCTGGCATACTCTCTGTCGATATTGAAAACCACTTTGACAACCGTGTACGCGGTGGAGATTCCAAAATGAAGTAGGATGGTGGCGACGTTCTTGAGGTATATACGTGAACCTAACTCCCGTGAGTTGGCATAAGGTGGCTAAAACAGGAGCGATCTCGGGCCAAGTGAGGTCATTCCTCCGATCGGACACATTCCTTCGATACTATACTCTTACTTGTGATTGATTAAATGGCCATCCTCCGATTTTGATATGGGAGTATGTTCCGAGGTGGGCGTATGTGGCTGCTGCGTTACCACTAGCCCGTGTGCGTAATTGGTATATCTACCCTGGCATTGCCTTGTGTGCTGCGTCACCTACCATACCGAGCCTTTACTACGAGTTTGTTTTTCTCCCGTAGCCCGTGGAGTATTTAGGGTAGTATCCCGATCTGGAGATATGCCGATATTGGATGGACTACCGAGACTATTATGTGTGAAGGGTTATATGGGTAGCTTGGAACGCTATTTAAAAGTATGTTTATTTTACTGTAGATATTATTATAATAGCGAAATATTACTATATAGTAAATAGTTTAACGGATCCTTAGAGGATGGGCGGTCCCAGGCATCCTTTAAGTTACTTGTACCTTATTACAGTTCGCTTGAGTTGGTTTACATTATATAAGTATATATTGTCCTGACTCGAGTGTTTTGTGTTCTGCTTTACGCTCGGGTCAGCCTGAGTTATTCACAGATTTGGATTCCACTTTCTGGAGATTGAAATCGCTGGAGATTATCTGCTTATCTAGTATTATCTATTCCAGTTTTGTTGTTCTATTCAGCTTGTACTTGGTTATCATCTTGAGACTTTTGTTGTACTTTATTTCTTCTGTTGTATTTTATGTAACTCTGATATATTTACATAGTAGCTTCATGAACTACTATCTCTTTTACTTCCGCTGCATTTCTTGCTCTGTGTCTGTGTTCTGTGATTATTATTTACTGTATGCTCTGAGATTTCCCTAATTTAACTTATAACGCGGTATTTTGAGCAATTAAAGTCCGACATGTGTGGATGCGAATAGTTGAAAATACCTGGTTGTTACAATGACCCACTTAGCCTTGCTGCATCTAATCCTGTTTCGGTCATTTCCGGTTTGATGAGGCTTGAGGCTACGATTACCTTTTCACAAAGCATATATCACATCTTTGAATGCCACATTGCCATTTCCGTTTAACTACTAGTTGCCTTTCACAAAAATATAGCCCTTGAGCTCGTATGTCTCAAGGAGGGTGTTAAGCTAAGAGAAGTTGCATTCTCCGTCACCACTGATGTACATTTGTAACAACCAATGTACGTAATCATTAGAAATGCAATGTCAGACAAACGTCCATACAAGTTGTCTAGAAACATGACAAACCGAAGGCACTTTCCTCGGACATTACTAGGCGAGAAGCCCTTGCAATCCGAAAAATCTCCATCACGAGGAGACCACTGCTATATATAACTCTATAATGGGTGCGACCCCGAGCAAATCAACAAGCAGTCCTCACACTGTGAAAATCCACGATCTTCAATAATCATCGTCTACAACATGTCTTCACGTTCGAACGTACGCATTGGGTCGAAGTGGTTTTCGGATGGGATTTACCCAAATCCGACCCCGGTTCCTTCGAAATCCAATATCAATAGAAAGTGAATATGAGTATACAGGATTTATTAAGTCTCTTTTCACTTTAATTCTTTTTGGATGATTTCAAAATCTTTTTCTTTTGACTTAGGATAATTTCCAAGTAATTCATTCTTTTGCTTTGGAAAATATCTCAGATTTCCTTACTTAATTCTTGATCCAAACTTCTTAACTTTAGGGCGGGTCATAAACAATGTTATTTAAGACATCATTTACGATAAACCCTAAATAAATCTTAACAAACATTTTGAAGTAAATAGGATCATATAAATCATTCATTTTTGAAGATTGCTTAACTTTTGGATAATACCAATCTTCTTTTATTTTGGAAAACTTAACAGAATCTTTTTATTTAAGAGCATCCAGGCTTTTCTTTCGATCTGTTCCACCCCTCGTCTAAGAAAAGAAAACATAGGACAGGTAAGTTCAGGGCGCTGGTTGCTCCATCCCTAACCTTTGTTAAACACCTTGTTTTATCTTCCCAGATCTCACAGGCGGGACAAATGTACTAGTCGTTTCCGCATACTCAGATTTTTCAACTTTATTTTGGAATTTCTTATAAATATTTCAAATTATCTTTCAAAATGCTTAATTATCCTTTCTAAAACATTCACAATTGATTCTGAAAAAATCATTATTACATGTAAACTCACTTCCAAAATTTATAGAATTTGCAGCAGAAAAGTGCTGCGGAAAGTGCTAAATAAGCTTATTTGAATTAAACAAGTTTTAAATATTTGAAAATTCAGATTTTCGATCCAAATCTATTTTGAATTATTTAAATAGATTTATCAAATTTATTCCATATTTTTCCATAAGTAAAAGCATCCGTTTAAACAAATTTCATGTCATGGTCACTA
Organism: Allium cepa; assembly: GCA_030765085.1. Lineage (NCBI taxonomy): Eukaryota > Viridiplantae > Streptophyta > Magnoliopsida > Asparagales > Amaryllidaceae > Allium > Allium cepa. Next base: position 563,173,675 of record CM060942.1, on the reverse strand, counting down.
AACTGCACTAGTGCGATTTTTCTAGAAAATTGATTTGGACTTATTTCAAAATCTACTCAACGAAACTTTGATTTTATTTCTTCATTTAAAAGATGTGGATATAATAGTCCGGAATTTTTTTATTGAAGAATTCCAAACTGTATTCCACTCTGTACACTCATTTGAACTTTTCGGCGCGAAATCGCGAACCACCGTTGCGCGACGCGTCTAGTTTTAACTTATTTTTCAATATTTGAAATAATCTATTTAAATTGGATTTCAACACTTATAAAATCATCACAAATCGTTTTAAATCAATATTTTCACCTTTTAAATTATTTAAAATATATTTTCGCTATTATCACATTATAACATTATTTTATTCCTGTTATTTTAATATTAAATTTTAAATTTCAATTTCAATTTCAATTTGATTTCAATTCTAATCTCAAATTAAACACATTTAAAACTTAGATTTCAAATCTAATTTCAATTTAAACATAAATTCAATCTCAAACTAAACTTCACTTTTTTAAAATCGATTTCAATTTCACTATTCATCTCAATTTCAATTTCTAATTAACTATCCTTTTCAAATCCGTTTCACTTTAAATTTCAAATTCTCTTTCATTTTAACTTTAATTTCACTTCTAAATGAAAAGAGACTTATTTTTCCACAATATCTCATGTTACTAAAATATGGTCTTTTTAGACAAAGGGATTACTTAATCAAAATGAACATATCCAATATTCATATTTATCACTAACATAACATCCATTCAACCAATCACATGCATATGATTTCAAATCTAACGTTCACTATTAATATCATAACAGGATATATTATCACAATTCACTTAATTTACTAACTATCGAATCATCCATATTAACAATCAATTTGGTATAAACATTCATATGTCATAAGGGTGTAAATATGATTTATAACATAATCAAAATATAAATTCAAAAGCAATGAGAATTTCTCACCATAAACCAAAGCGATTAACTTCCTGCCAACATTCTAATCAACCAACACTTTAGTAATTAATTGCTACTCCATTAAACACTAGCAAACAACACCCTCTTCCATCCAATAGCTTGGCCGAGGTTTGAGATGGAGGTTGGCCGAAAATATAGAGAAGAAGCAGTTGAGCTTTGAACTTGAATTCCTAAGATTTAGATCCGAAAAATAGGTCATATTCTCTCTTGTTTTTGACTCTCTTACTCACAAAATTTGAAAAACTTATTAGCCGAAAAGTTGTTGCAAATTCTTTTCGATTGAATTTGAAAAAACGAATCATTTGAATCCAAGTTGTTTTGAGTGAGATATGACAGAATGACGAATAGGTGTCGGACTGACAAAAATGAAGCCCAAAAATGCACTTCAAAGAATTGAATTACAGGTATAGCAAATCTCAAAACCAGAAAAAGTGATCAACATAAAAGTTGCAGGCATTGAAATTTCATATGGTTTTTGAAAAAAATTTCTAAATTTGGATCGGTTATGATCAAGTTATGATTAAAACAAAATGGCTTATTCTCTGGCTTAAAAACTGGACTAGAAAATGCACTTGAAAGAAGTGGAATTTTGACCTATTTATGCTAAGAAAGTAAAAAAGTAGTCAACATGAAAGCTGTAGCCACTAGAAAAATACATGATTTGAAAAAATTAATTTTGCAATTTGGTTCATTTTTGAATAATTTATATCCAGAGAAAAGAGGTAAAATATGGAGAAAATATAAGTTTGATTTGGAGAGAATAAACATTGAATTCTTTTGACATTATTTCTTTTTAATTTTTTTTCTATGGCTTGGAAGCCATTATAGAGAAAAGGAAAAAGATGAAGAAGCTTGAGAAAAGAAGAAGAAAAAATTTGAATGAAATGAGAGAAGGAGGTGCATATTTATATAAAAAGAAGTGGTAAATTTACCAAAATAACCTCTTACCAAATTACCAAAATAACCCTACTTCAACCTAAAGTAATCTCCACTTTTTCAATACTTAACATTATCTTTCACATCCTTACTTTATGTTTTAGTCACTTAATGATTAAGTGAAGAATATTTATCATAATTATGTTGGCTTTGATTTGATATTGGTTGGATGTTTACTTTTGACTTTTCTTACTCACTTTTGTTAATTCTTCCTTACTTTTATTAATGACTTCTACAAGTTTTCTAATCTTATTTAGTAAAAGTAAACATGTTTAATTAATTAATTAATACTTACACTATTTGAATATATGTTCCTATATAAAAATAAAGGTGCGACGACGTTGCGACAACTTTTAATCGACAAAACGTCGTTTTGCGACTAAATGTTTTACGGTCACATTTTGACGTTTTAGTTAAACTATTTATTTGTGTAAACCAAATTTAAAAATAAATTTGTATAATGCTATATAAAAATATTAACACTCATAATTAATTAAATTAATTTATTTAATCATTGAAACTTACTTTTCTATAATCAGCATTTTGTCACTTTTCTTGATATAGGCAAATGTTACTATTTTTGTGTATACTTCTCTTTCCAAATCCTAACTAATTTTGTTTGAATCATATAACCTTGCTTATTTTACATTTAAAATCACTTTAAATGTTATATTTTAAAGTGGTCAAATTCTGGATCGTTACATAGAGGTTAGGTGTGTACATCAAATAACAAAATCAAATGAAAATGTCTCTACCTCTATGAAGTTAAATTGCGTAACGGTTCTATTGCGGTGGTGGTGCAAAATGTTATAGCAGGGCTAAAATGGGGATATAGCGAAAAATAGCGTAGATGCAAAAAGCTTCAGTAAACACAAAACTAAATATTAAAGTTAGTTTATTATCATTCTCACATCATTTTTGTAGGAAAAATAAATATCACTTAATCTTATATAACAAAACCGAAGAAGATCATGATTTATGCAGTCCAGATTTGGTGACTATAATAGGCTTAACTTATATTGATCACTTATGCCATAAAATTAGGCATTTATCCTTACTTTGTTGATTTATTTTACTAGAGAACCAGTCAAATCAGCCTTTGTATATTAATGCTACTTAAATAGGTGCTAAATAGCCTTGATTTAGTGGTTGTAGCGAAAAATAACGAGGCTTAAAGTGGAAATACTATTTATGGGGACTAAACTGAAAAAGCATAGTGGTCGAAAAGCGCTATGCGTTATAGCGGAGATTTTACGAGACTTTATCAGCATGGCTCCAGATAGATGATTGTAAAACACCGATAAAGCTCCATACTACTTCAAATTGGAACTATAGCAGATAGGCTCCATATATATATATATATATATATATATATATATATGGAATGCGTAGCCTCTTGTTTGTCCTCTAAACAGCTCCATGACATAATCTCAAGCCTATTATCTAGTCTATTCTTTTAAGAGTGTCCCAGATAATAAGAACAAAGCATAAAATCTCAAGTTAGGCAATGGTCTAATGTGAGAAATTAATAATATCAAAATACTATAAATGTCGATATAGTATATAGGAACACAAATAGGAGAAGTTATACCAGCCTTTTCCTTGCATCCAATAAGTTAGCACATAGCACAATATATGTTACACTATCATCATATACTTGTACGACACTAAGTAAAATATGGGTGTCGAGGTATCTAACATAGTAATACTTATATCACATGATATCCATCCCAATAACATGGTAAATGAACCAAACACGGAGTCATAGCACATATACTAATCAAAGTAATCACAATGACCATCATTAAGGTTATGAATCACCACCAAAATGTCTCCTCAAACCAAGGTCGGTGACATACTATGTCATAGTATGATTCAATGCTCGATCACATACCATCACTAGGTGTTGCCATCATTAAGGTAGGCCAAACCATCAATAAGGTCAAAGGTACGTAGGTGAGCGGCCTCACATATCCATTCCCCATGAAACACACATGACATCCAAAGTTATCAATGATCCCTTCAGTACATGACTAGAGAGTAGAACACACTATGGTTCACTCAATCACTTCACACTGTCGGACATGTCTGCTCAAACCATTATTAAATCCTATAACACTTCACGCTTGAAATACTCGAACATTGGATAGACCATAAAGTTGTAGGACCTTATCCCATCAATCTTGAAGTCATCACTCTACTTCCCTACAATGACCCCAAAGTAGATCCCTAATTTTCTTATCTGAAACCCATATCATTTCCTTCAATAACAAATTGATCATCGTCGGCCATATGCATCAAAATAAGCGTTCAGAACATCTGCTGATCAACCTTTTCTAGCCCCTCAAAAATCATGCAAAAATACACAAACACAAAGTAATCAGTATCGATCATACTGGGTGTGATTAGCACCGACCATAAATGGCCAACACTTAGCTAAATTTAGCTATATGTTGAACTGGCAAAAACAGTTCAGCTTCCAACCCATGCCTGAAGCAAAAATTCTTACAAGCCTGAAGTAACAACATCCAAACCCCAAGGTCCAAAGTCAAATCCTCAAACTATTAGGGTTCTATCAAAATCATTCAGGAGTTGTCATTCTCCACATCTTTGAAGTGCTTTTCCAGGAGTTCCTAGCATTTAAGCTCGAAGTTGAAGCAATGCCCCCCAAAATTCCAATGCTTACACCCAAAAACCGTTCGCGGGTCCAACACAAATCACTTTTCTTTTATGCCATAACTTCATCTCCTAGACTCCAAACTTCATATGACTAAAATGTAGCATGCCTACACCATGTTAAACCTTCTTACACCAACTGCTTTCGGTTCCTTGGCATTTTCTTTTTAATTGCTTGGTTTAGCTAAATAAAGTAAGGATTTAGGTTGGTTTGGCTAAGAAGATGATTAATGGAGGTTTATCATTGTCTTTATGAAGTGGCATAATGACTCGGGACTATCCTATTAACTTCTATTAGCTCAAATCTCGAAATGGATTATGGGCTATATATAGGCTTAAGTTACTTACCCGCTAATCTATCCAAAAACCGACTAACTTCAAATAACCATATCTCCTTAACCGTAAGGCTAAATCTATTATGACCACTCTACGAAAAGAGAACCATCATAATTTTCATTTGAAGTGATTTCAGACTCTAATTCCACGACTCCTATCAAAAGTTGTTAGCTTTATAAGTTTTCAAGGTCAAAACCGTTCAATAAAATTTTAAGGGTCCAAAATATCAATAGTCAGCGTACTCTAAAGTTATAGTCTAATCTGATCCAATTTAGATTTTAAAACAATATTTTATAATTTTTTGAAATATAAAATAGGGGAAGTTATGCTCGCCCTCGAAATCCCATCAAAAAGGTAAGTCAAACAGTATAGTTACCCCCACATGCCTACTAACCATAAGAAAGCATAACATCCATAAAAAGCATGCACACATAAGCAAATAGATATAACCTATGCCTACCATAGTATTCATGGTACTAAGTTACTCTATATGAAATCGAACGTGAAAGCAAAAGCAATAAACGGAAAGTCTTACCAAGTATAAAGTTCCAAATAAGCGGTCATCATGCTCTTCTTTGTCTCCTAAGTGAAACTGTTCTTCTTTTCGTTCTATTGAACCCTCACCAACTTCATCGTCTTCTTCGAAGCTGCTTTGTATCATGTCCAACTATACAAATAGACCTATGGTTCAATCTTGGTATCATTAATTGATCCGGCATCACTATTATACTTGAGTCTTGCACAGACTTCCACAAACGAGAAACGTGGAACAAATTGTGCACATCCGCCATATTCTAAAGTAAGTCGATTCGATAAGCTAGGTTCCCAATCCTTTTGAGTAATTGACCTACGAATCTCAACGCCAACTTTCCTTCAGTACCGAATCGAACTGCATTCTTCAATGGAGAGATCTTGAGAGATACCATATCGTTGATAAAGAACTCAAGATCATATCTTCTCTTATCAGCATAACTTTGTGTTTATCCTGAGCAACATTCATTTTTTTGCTCAATGATCTCAATCTTCTACGAAGTCTCTCTGATTATATCTGGCCCTAGTATCAACTTCTCTTTCGTTTTCCCCCAACATGAAGGATGACTACATGGTCGGTGTAACGATCAGTACTTTTTTTTAGCTTTTTTAAATTATTAAATTTAATCTAATTATTGAGTAAAAATGGTTAAAATAAAAATTTAATTATTTTGAAGGCAAGTTATTGGATATGAACTTGATTAAAATTTTGAAATAAACTAATTTTGAAGTTTTTGCGACAATGAGATTGAAATGAAATTATATATATTAACTTTAATTATAACCAATAACTAAAGTAGAATTATAATTGCGAATTATTTAGATAGAAATAAAATGATGTTGATAACTAAAATTCATTTAAAATACAATATTGAAATTTGTTGAATATTGAACAATTAAATTATTTAAATTTAATATTGTAATTATTTGAATAATTGAATTATAAATTTAATATGATTGAAAATGATGTTGAAAGTTGATTTAAATTTTATTTAAAAACAATGAAGATCCTTAACATTTAATGGATTTAAAAGTGAATAATTAGGAATTGAGAATATCATATTTTAATTGACATTATAAAATGGCGATCCGAGGCACAGTCTCAGATTACGGTGAAACGAGTTCCATTGTGTCCGTAATAGTGTATTATTACCGATTTCAAATTTCTTAGCTTTTAGAATTATCTTTTGATCGTATGGAAAAGAAATGCGTTGAACTAAATATCGAAAATTCAATATTTTAATTCGATTCAAAAGGCTATCTTCCACATACGATCGAATTAGGCCTCGAAACTTATTCCATTGTGTTCGAAATAGGGGTAAAATATTATAAATGCCCAACGCATGCTTCGTTTGGAGTTCGATATAATATCTGGGTTAATAGTGTTTTAGAACATTGCCTATAAATAGGACCATACCCTCTATAACCCTAGGCCATATGCCCTAGTCGCCACCCTACATTTCAATGGCCAGAAAACACTCTCTTTCTCTCCTCATTCTTATCCAATCCATAAACTATTAACTTTCAACTACACATTGGTAGAGCTAGTTGAGATCTTCCAATCCACGGTCATGATGGATTTTCGACTATTGTACGAGGAGATTGTTGCTTGCGTTCGTTTCTAGTTTACACGTTTTTCTATGCCTAGGGGCAACCGAGCTTTAGGGGATTCTAGGCAAGGGTGGAGCTTGCATGGGGCTGCATGACGGTGGTGTTCGATTGACCTAAAATAAAATGGTGGACATGCGGCCTTGATTCGAAGGAGGCGAACGATGGGTTTCTACGTACGTTTACCTCCTAGAGCATTTACGCGATTGATAAGAGGAGCATAGTGTGCGGCTATGATCTGGGCCTCTAAATCTATGGCTATGATCTAAGGTTTATTAAAATTAAATAATAGTGTAAATTATTATATTAAATTGTATTCAAAACTTGAAAATAGCATAACTTCTTCATACTTTATAAGAATTTGGACAAAACGGTATGCGTTGAAATTGTGGCGATGAGCACTACGTCGTGGAATTGATTTGGTATCATTTAGAGCTAGTTAAAATTTTACGTTAAATCGAATGCCGCTCGATTTGATTTGAAATTGAAAACTCAAGGTGTGTGTTTTATAATGCTCACAACGTACTAGAATATTTTTATGCTAGTTAAATTTAAAATTATGAAGTGTTATAAATTTATTGATCGTTGGTTGATAAATTGTCATTGAATTAACTATGGAAATTAAAATTGATAGTTAGATCTGAAATTGGAATTTAATTGCCAGTAAAACACTCGATAATAATAACTAAGAAATTAGTGTGAATTATATGTACTATTAGGAGGATTGATTGCGATGGATGCTATTGACTGATATTTTGAATGATTTGGATGTTTATTTATTCTGATATATTCTATTATCACCCTGTATATTATTTGCAATATATAAACTATAAATTTCATAATTTCAAATAAATTAAGACATAGGTTGGAATGATATTGTAACGTCCCGCCTTTTCGCGCGCTTTAAATCGACACACGTGCCAGTTCAAACCATACAAAAGGTCGGATTGTTATGGGGTAAATAAGAAAAACAAAGAAGAGGGAAAAAAACTAAACAGAATCTCATAGCGGAAGGATAAAATATAATAATAATTATACAGTTCATGAAACTATTTACAAAACATTTGATTCTTCTTTATACAATAAATATCAGAGTTCACATACTAATAAATCTCAATGCAGCGGAATACAGTGTAGCGGAACCATATAATATATAATAATAATAGTAATGAAATCTTCATCTTCTTTCTCTAGAAAAATCTTCAAATCCTGAAACGCTCAGACTGACCCGAGCGAATTTGAAAAGACAAAACACTCGAGTCAGAACTAAAAGATCTTATGTAAGTTAAATTAACAGAAATGAATATGAGTGTGGTAACTCAAGAGATGCTCGGGATTTACATCTCCTAAGGATCCGTTAAACTATTTACTATGTAGTATATTTCTCTATTATAATAGTGTCTAATTGTAAAATAAACTTACTTTTAAATAGAGTTAAGGCTTTACATTTTCCACCTTAACACATAATATATTCCCATAGTCTATACAGTATCGTAATCTCCCCCGTACTGGGCGTTGTCAGAGGGCACTCCATAGGTATGGTACAAAACCAAAATCATATAAGGCGCGACAGGGTAGGTGACACGGCACAACTAGGAAATGCCAGGGTAGATATACCAATTGCTATCCGGACTGGTGGTAACGCATAGCCGCAGCTACCGCCCACCTCGAACAAACTCCCCCTAAAATCAAAAGTAAAAGTGGCCACCGAATCAATCCATAGTCACAGTATAGTATCGAAGAGGAGTATCCGATAAAGGGTTCTAACCCCCTTGGCCCGAGAATCGCTCCTATTTTAGCCACCTTATGCCATCTCACGGGAGTCGGGTCCGCGTATTTACCTCAAAGGAAACGCCGCCACCATCCTACTTCATTATGGAATCTCCACCGCGTACACGGTTGTTAAAGTGGTTTTCGAAGTTGGCAGAGAGTATGACAACTTCCGATCCCGGTCTCTTTAACAACCAAACATTATTATAACACCGCGGTCATTTAAAAAAATAATTATACTTTCAAAACTAGAATATAATTATCCACTTTAAAACCCATAAATACGATATCTTTTCCCTTTCAAACCAAACTCATTTGATATTATTTTTATAAAAACCCAAATTAATATAATATCATTTTATTTCAAATATATATTTCTTTTCCAAAATCATATTGTTTTCAAACTTGTAATAATCGGAAACCAAACATTGAATTATAACTTTCAAACTATAATACTTCGAAAATTCATAGCTTTAAACCATAATTTCTAAAACTTAAATGGTTTGGATATTCAAACGGTATATAGCATCAATAGTTTGGATTCAAAATTTCTTTATAAAATAAAATAATTTTCGCAACTTACAATTTATTTCATTTAAGATTAAGTCAAAATCCATAAATTTAAAATCGCTTTCAGTTTAAATAAACCACTTCAGTTTCAATATATTTCGAACTTTGAATATTAAACAACTGGAACTAAGGTTGGAAATTTCTGTTCCACCAATTTAAAGGCCTATTATTTAGTTTAAATAATAATAGCATAATAAACCCGTAACCTTTTAAGTAAAACTCAAATTACTTATAAAAGAAAATTTCCATCAATTTTTATACTAGAAATATTCATTTAATTCACCTTGAATAGAATTCAGTTATAAATATCATACCTTTTTTAAAATTTCAAGTTAATAAACTTTACATCAACTTATGAAGTTAACTTCTTAATTAAGCTCAATTCCAAATAAATTTTCCAATTTAACTCCCAATCTTAATTAATTTAAATCCATTAAAATTATATGTAATTTCAATATCTTAACATGTACTTAACCATATAATATAAAATAATCAAACTCCATCATTCAACTTATTTATTTTATTTAACCAATCCATATATAGCTTATCTTCAATACTTTAACTATAGATGTATATATAAAATAAGATTTTATATAATATCAAAATCTATATTTATTAACCGTATCCTATCCAAACCATAGAAAAATCATTTCAAAAAAAAATAATTTTTATATATATACCGCGGTGCCTGTATATAATTTTCTATCCTATGGTCAAGTGATACGGATATTTATCATTTCAATCCGCAATACAAAAATATAAAAAATGCGGTTGTATATCATTTCAAACCGCAATCCCGAATGAATGAAATACATGATAACTTGCAGATTTTAAAATATAGTACACATAATCCATTCACCAAAAATCAATCATCAATCATCAATTATAATCATCATCCAATTTAAACAAACATCAATATATAACAGGTGATAAATAACTGGTATCAATTTCAGTTTATACTCAAATAAATTTAATAACTGTTAATTAGCAGTTTATATGCAAAATAAATATAATTTAACTGGCAGTTAATATGCAATAATGAATTTAAATAACGCGTAAATTAAATGAATGCAATTTAACTCATAAATTGATGAAATATATACCAAACAGCTATAAATAAAATTTTAAACACATCAAAAAAAAAATCAATTTAACAAACATAAGAAAGTTTAAAAGTTATGAGTGGGTTAAAACACTCACCTTTATATGAATCTGAAAATAATAGACTTCTAATCAATAGCTTCGCTCTACGCTTCCTTAGTCTTCTTATTGATTGCTAGCTTTGTTCCGTAATTTCTTTTATTTTGATTTACTTAAATTTCCCTTCTTATTATATTAATATATATATATATATATATATATGTATGTATTTATGTATGTATTTTTAAAAGGTTTGGAAAAGATTTGAAAAAGAAAAGGATTAAAATAAGAAGAACTGAAAATTGTAGACAGGATCAAGTTTTGAAAATAAAGAAGAAAGTTTGAAATAGAATAAAACTTGAGAAGAAGAATATTTGAAGAGGAAGGAAAAATTTAAAAGGAGATATAATAAGGAGATTTGAAGAAAAAAAGAAGAAGGAGATTTGAATGGAGGCTAGGGTTTCATTTGCATCATATTGTATTTATAAGGTTAGAGTTAGGTTTAGGGACAAAGAGATTTGAAAGGAGAGACTGCTATTAATTAGAAATAAAGTAAATATGAACAACTTGGTATTGAAATATAGTAAATATGAACAGCCCTTTTTTTTTTAAAAGTAACAGGTATTAAAAAGAGGTAATTATTAATTGGAAAGGGAATGAATATGGAGGGACAAAAATAAATGACACGTTTCGTTAATTTGATTCTAAATTAATTAAGTGCTAGATACAGAAAAGTTTGAATACATCATATATATTCTCACTTATTTACAATGACTTAAACAAATCTTTATGTAAATTTAGAGTTGATAAATCTATCAATTGCAGTGCCAAAACTTCTATTTCATTATATTTAAAATTATAAATTAAGTTCCCCAAAATTTCTATTAAGTTAAATAATCAATGATTATTCCATCTATAAATTTTAAGCAGATGGATTCAAATGTTGGGTTCAGAAACTATTATTTTAATATTCTTGAATTTCAGTTAAATCTCTATAAACGTAATACTTTAAACATTAAATTTCATTTATTTTGAAATACTTCAATTAAATTAATAAATATTGCTTTCTATACTTAAATGTATATTAACAAAACGTTAGATTTGGATCGATAGAAATCGATTTACCAAAATTTACGTACACATTACGTAAATAAACAACTATATAAATTTGCCACCTATTCGCTCTTAATTTTATTCTTAAGTTTGTTATCTATCAATTTCGATTATACTTCCATCTATAATGCAAATCCAATCTCCTCTAACTGCATAAATTAGGGCAATTTATTGCAATTGATTTCCCATTAAACTTCATAAATTATCAAATTGAAACCAAAATAAAACGTTTATTTATTATAAAAATCTTGTTGTTTAATTGAATTGATCATTCACGGATATAATTTACCTTGATCTCCAATTATTACTTAAATACATCACAAAATGTTAAATCTATATTCATTACAATTTGTTACCAAAATTAATTTAACGAAATCAATTACGCCCTTTAAAAATTTCTATTCATTCATTAATTGCTAATTGTTATTCAATTTAAACCCATTCATTTTATTTCCCTATTATGCATCAATTATAAACCCATCATCATAAAGGTGATGTCAACATTTTATACTATAAATTTACCCTTTTATATTCCAATATAAATAAATGCTCACATACAAATTAAGATTCTAAATCCAATTAATTATTTCATTTAATCCATTGATTTATTAACTTTAATTATTTCAATTCATCGTCTAACATAAATTTGAATCTATTTCCAAATTTTCACGTTTCAATTAATTAACACCTTACAATAGTTTACAAATAAAAAGGGGATTGTACTAAATAAATATTTATTGTCCTGCATTACTTTATTACCTCCATTTACATTTAATCTTCATAAATAAATAATTTGTTTCATTGATGAATTCAATACTTGCCTTTATTTACTTAATTTAACTTTATATCCAAATGCACAAATTTTCACTATTCCAATTAATTGAAATATAAAATTAAATTTGTAAATTTTTAATTACCCTTGATACATCAAATTTCAATATTTGCTTTCATATAAATTAAGAAGACTTCTATTTCTTCCTAAATTTAAATTAAAATCTTATTAATTTAATTCATTTTAAACATCGAATTTATACGGGTCGTTACACTATCCCCCACTCAAAACTTTTCGTCCCCGAAAAGGAAAAGAAGGGAAAAGAAGAATTTAATAACAATACGTCTTATTCAAAATATTTAACTTATAAACAATAATTTACTAAATTTATTAACTTAAATAAAATATACCTGTTTTATAATCATTATATCCTTTTATACTTAAATTACTAAAGTTTGGAAATACATTTTCAAAATATTTCTAAGTTCAAAATTTTACGAAAAATATTGGCAGAGTCTTCTTTGTACGGAGAGGCTCGAGAGAAAATATAATATTAAATATAACAATTATATTACATATATTATCCAAAATATTATATCCCAACTCGGGAAAATATATAAAACAGCGTTATAAACCGAAATCCGAAAACGTACCTATTTGTCGGGCAATTTACGCTTAATTTATGGAACCCAAAAGCAGTAGCAATTGCTTCCACAACCTGAATTTTACTTATAAAATCTAAAAGGGTTAACTATTTATATAAAGTGAAATATTTAAGTGGTTTCAATCACTAACAACAATTGAATACAACAACCAACAATTTCAACAAACAGCATACACAACAAATACAAAACAACCATTAAATCAAACAAACAAATAATTGTTCGGGTTCGAAACTTTTAAATTGTACGGAATGAAAAATAACTACCAGCGCATCATTTACTCAACAGTCTTAGATAAAACTAAGCAGATTATTCATTCACCCAAATCCAATTTTATTAGTATCCTTGCCCAATCAACCATCAACTAAACAACAACAAATCCAAACAACAATCAATTTATCTTATTATTAATTTCATTTCATACATTTGTTGTTTAATTACACCTTTATTCATACCACATAAATTTTCCTTTTTATAATTTACATTTATCTCTAGCAACTTTTAAATTTTATTTACTCATTCAATGTTTGTTTCATTTATTTCCACTTATTACTTCCAATTTTTCATTTCCATTAACTCAGGTCATGCCAGTTCTTTTTATTTCATTATAATTGTTCATTCATTTATTGCATGCCCTCATTTATTTACATTTGTTTATACATAGTATTCATGTCTCATTTAATTTCTTAGCCTTTCCATTTTATTTACTTAAGTTGTTAATCATCTATTTGAATTACTAACCTTTAATTATACTCACTTATAGTAAAACTTTAATTATAACCTAAGTTTATAACATTAAATTCCCATTTAACATCGATTTCATTGAATACTCTCATTATTTCAAAATTTCTACTTGTATAATATTCTAATACAATCTCTTATTAAACATTTCAACTTTTAATATTTGGTAAGTCATATATATGTTATTTAAGGAATGTAATTGAAAGTTATACAAGTTTTCTCATTTCTTTTAATTAATTCATTATTCAATAAGTTTTTTACCTTTTCCTTATAAGTTACAATTTCAATTTACCTTGTATTCCTTTCATTTATTTAATGCTTACATTCCATTGTTTATAATTATAGTAACAGTTTGATTACCCTTACATTTACAGCGTTATAACATCAATTCTTATAAATGAAGAATTTCATTAATTCATTTACCGAGGTTTACAAACACTTGTTTACATTACTTATCTTCCTATCATATTAAATTTTTACTTTAGTTAAAGGTTCCAATTATTAATTACTAACCTTTCATTTCACTACAATGATTGAAACAATTTATTAATGGAAATTTAAGAATTTAATACCGGGTTAAATTTCAAATTATTTTAAAATAATAGATAAATATATTCTTACAACTTAAATATCTCTAATTATATTTAAAACAATTCAAAATTTATATATTTTTCAAAAATGAATCTGCAGTAAAACTACTACAGTGGCCTTTCCCCTTCGAAACTCGAAAATGAAAGTCGATGATGCGGCCGCCATCACCGAAATTATTTCCCAACGACAGAGAGGAAAGTACAAAACTTATTTCTTTCCAAAATTTCTTTAAAATCATACTTTCAAATTTTATTGAAATATTTATATCAGAAAATATTTCTAAATACTATTAATAAATTTCAAAATCCTTTGAAAGAAAATTTTCGAAATCCCGGAATTAAGTTCTACAATTTCCAATTTTCAATGATTTTATTTTCAATCTTATTTTACCTATTATTTTTAAATTTTATTCCTAACACCCAATATATTTCAACCAAATATAATCTTTATAAAATTTATTTTATATATATAGAAAATATAATAGGCAAAATTATTTCATTCACCTATATTAAAACAAATATTGTGTCGGTCTGTCCTATTAAGTGTTTAGAAATCCCTATTGATGTCATATCGTCCCATGCATCAACCAGAATTTATAAATACAAAATGGAAAAAATCGACACAATATCAAAAACCTTTTTATAACACTAACAAGTACGCTCTCTCATATATACACTCAGCGACTCCCATATGGTATTACTACCCTATTAGTAAAGAGTCAAACCCCACAAAGCTAAGGTTTATCGCTAAACCAAAGCTCTGATACCAGATGTAACGTCCCTCCTTTTCGCGCGCTTTAAATCAACACACGTGCCAACTCAAACCATGCAAAAGGGAGGATTGTTATGGGGTAAATAAGAAAAACAAAGAAGAGAAAAAAAAACTAAACAGAATCTCGCAGTGGAAGGATAAAATATAATAATAATTATACAGTTCATGAAACTGTTTACAAAACATTTGATTCTTCTTTATACAATAAATATCAGAGTTCACATACCAATAAATCTCAATGCAGCGGAATACAGTGTAGTGGAACCATATAATATATAATAATAGTAATGAAATTGTGACGCCCCACCTCTATACCCACGCTAGCCAAGAACACTCCGGAGAAGTGCTGTCAACTAGCACGGAGAATAAGGCTGTTGAGGAGCGACCATCCATGTAATTGCTTATCACACGGTGGCTATAAATAATCTTCGGAAACAAACATAGAAATAATCATATCACAAATCAGTCACAGATATCCATATCACAAAGGCGGAAGAAGATATGAATATATAACTAACACATGAAAGTGTACATCAGAGTAGTGGTCAATAAGATCCACGATAATACAAAAGAATAGCAACACGTGCTATACAAAAGAATACAACTATGAGTCTATATCTCAAGTGTATACAACAAAAACTGCTAATCTAAACAGTTAGCCAAAAGTCAGAGTGATGAATCCCTGGGAAGAAGTCAAGCAGAAGCACCTGTAACATCTCGGTCTGATCCGAGTATTATTTAAGAAAATAATAATCGGATCAGTCTAGCTATAAATATCAGATGACATGATATAACATAAAAGATATGGCATAAACATAAACATCCATAACGACATACCGCTATAAGTATGTAAATAATGATCAACAGAAGATCAATCAATAAGAGATAATCAATATCACAAGAATCTTCTCAAAGATTCGAAGGGGGCATCATACCCTAAACTTGTACTCATAACAAGTCAATGACATAAATTCCAGAAATCAACACGAGAAATCCAGAAATCATAAAAAGGGAAAGAGGCCTATCACATGACGGTCCGAAGACCATGGGGAGCTACCCCACATGTGTGAGTGGAATCACACAGAATGAGGTCAAGACTAACCAAAAAGCAGAAAGGTATGTGTGAATGGAATCACACAAGTGGTGTCTAGTCTAACCTTGCAATGAAAGAGACATCGCGCAATTGCTAGTCTAATTCATAAAGCGATCATCAAGATCAACGAGAAGTGTCAATTACACTAAGCTAGTAAATATAGAAGTTTAGCTTCATGTCCCATAACCACTTGCTTAACTTAAATATTTACGAACAAACTGTAAATCTTCACTAATAAAATTGTCACAAGAGGTTCAATCGAACAAGTCCAAGAATTAACCGACGAAGTGAACGCAAGCGTTTCATACCACTTGTTTTACTAAGTCGTTTAATTAGATTTCTCATCCGAGTGAGGTAAAGGCTTGTATATACTAATAGATTGGAAAACGATTTAAGAAAAGAGCTTTGTTATTAAAAATAGAGTTGAAATAGTTTGTTAAAAGAGTTTTGATATTTACTACTAGTATTGAAACCTTTATATTATAAAGTGACAAAACACATAAGCAATTGTAGAAACAATCAGTCACAAAAATCGCATACGGAGATGTGAATAAAATCCAAGGAAATCAGCTCAATGTTTTTCAGATAAGATCCCCTACGGAGGGGGGGTCCAGGGGGGGTGGCAACCCCCCAAGGTGGGGGTGCGGGGGCAACGCCACCGCTTACGGGGTTCGACCTGCCCGGTCAGGTCGCGGGGGTCTAGGGGGCAGCGCCCCCGGCGGGGTGCGGGGCAGCGCCCCGTCCAAAACGGTACGACCTAAGTGAAGACAAGCGGCCTACGACCTAAAGCAAAGTGAGGTCTAACGACCTAAGGGTTCACGCGGCCTAACACAATGGTCGAGCGACCTAACTGGAGTTAAGGGAGGCAAGCGACTTAAGGTCCAACGACCTACGACTCAAGCAAGCCGAGCGACCTAGTGTGGAGGGGACGAGCGACTTAAGGAATGCGAACGACCTAAGGTCTAACGACCTACGACTTAACAGAGTCGAGCGACCTAAGGTCTAACGACCTACGACTTAACAGAGTCGAGCGACCTAAGGTAAATGGTCCAATGACCTAACTCGAACGACTTATCTGGAGCTTAGGTCGGAGACGACCTACGAGATAAACCAGGGCGAGCGACTTAACGTTTGCCTAGAGATTATAGGTCGGAAACGACCTAAGACTTAAAGCTTAACTCGCGAGCGACCTACGGCTTAAGGCCTAACTCGTGAGCGACCTACGACTTAAGGCTTAACTCGTGAGCGACCTAATTCCGAAGTGCCAATTCTTCCAGAACGACCTAAAGTTAACTCGTGAACGACTCACGACCCATGGACGAACGACTTAACTCCGAACGACCTAAAAATGGCCAGAACGATCTAAGTGCAGAAAATTCACCAAAACGCTAAAAATTGGAGTTTTTCGCCAATCCAATCCAAACCAAATGCTAACATGCATGCAAAAATGATAGGGAATCATTCCCAACAGTCCAATATAGTTATAGGCTAGAATTGTGAGATAAAAATCTCACCTTTGCACTAAACTTTATGAAGATGAAGCTTGAAAGCAAGGAGAAGCAATCCAAAGCTTGAATCCAATATCTTCTACTTGAATTTGGAGTTGAATGATGGAGTTGCAATTGAATTTGAGCTTGGAGTTTTAATTTCCCATTCTCTTCACCATTAATGCTAAAGCTTGAGTTAGTTAGGAAATTTATGAAGAGTGAGGAGAAGAGGGTTGGAACTTGGGCTTAATAGGCTAAACTAACCCAAAGTCCAAAGCGGGAAAAGTTAGTGAAATTTCACTAACTCCAAACCTATCGATGTTTATACTTAAAAAGTTGTAAACGACATTTCGAACTCAATGGAAGTAGTCTCGAGTCCTAATTTGACCGTTTGCAAAAAGTAGTTTTTCGGACCAAAATCCGATTAACGATTTAATATTTAAATAAAAATATTTAAATGTAAACTCGATAAATATGCGGGTTGTTACAGAAATCTTCGTCTTTTTCCTCCAGAAAAATCTTCAAATCCTAAAACGCTCAGACTGACCCGAGCGAATTTTAAAAGACAAAACACTCGAGTCAGAACTAAAAGATCTTATGTAAGTTAAATTAACAGAAATGAATATGAGTGCAGTAACTCAAGAGATGCTCGGGATTTACATCTCCTAAGGATCCGTTAAACTATTTACTATGTAGTATATTTCGCTATTATAATAGTGTCTAATTGTAAAATAAACTTACTTTTAAATAGCGTTAAGGCTTTGCATTTTCCACCTTAAAACATAATATATTCCCATAGTCTATACAGTACCGTAATCTCCCCCGTACTGGGCGTCGTCAGAGGGCACTCCATAGGTATGGTACAAAACCAAAATCGTATAAGGCGCGATAGGGTAGGTGGCACAGCACAACTAAGCAATGCTAGGGTAGATATACCAATTGCTATCCGGGCTGGTAGTAACGCATAGCCGTAGCTACTGCCCACCTCGAACAAACTCCCCCTAAAATCAAAAGTAAAAGTGGCCACCGAATCAATCCAAAGTCAGAGTATAGTATCGAAGAGGAGTATCCGATAAAGGGCGCTAACCCCCTTGGCCCGAGAATCGCTCCTGTTTTAGCCACCTTATGCCAACTCATGGGAGTCGGGTCCACGTATTTACCTCAAAGGAAACGCCGCCACCATCCTACTTCATTCTGGAATCTCCACCGCGTACACGGTTGTTAAAGTGGTTTTCGGAGTTGGCGGAGAGTATACAACTTCCGATCCTGGTCTCTTCAACAACCAAACGTTATTATAACACCGCGGTCATTTAAAAAAATAGTTACACTTTCAAAACCAGAATATAATTATCCACTTCAAAACCCATAAATACGATATCATTTCCCTTTCAAACCAAACTCATTTGATATCATTTTTATAAAAACCCAAACTAATATAATATCATTTTATTTCAAATATATATTTCTTTTCCAAAATCATATTGTTTTCAAACTTGTAATAATCGGAAACCAAACATTGAATTATAACTTTCAAACTATAATACTTCGAAAATTCATAGCTTTAAACCATAATTTCTAAAACTTAAATGGTTTGGATATTCAAACAGTATATAGCATCAATAGTTTGGATTCAAAATTTCTTTATAAAATAAAATAATTTCCGCGACTTACAATTTATTTCATTTTAGATTAAGTCAAAATCCATAAATTTAAAATCGCTTTCAGTTTAAATAAACCACTTCGGTTTCAATATATTTCAAACTTTGAATATTAAACAATTGGAACTAAGGTTGGAAATTTCTGTTTCACCAATTTAAAGTCCTATTATTTAGTTTGAAATAATAATTGCATAATAAACCCGTAATCTTTTAAGTAAAACTCAAATTACTTATAAAAGAAAATTTCCTTCAATTTTTAAACTAGAAATATTCATTTAATTCACCTTGAATAGAATTCAGTTATAAATATCATACCTTTTTTAAAATTTCAAGTTAATAAACTTTACATCAACTTATGAAGTTAACTTCTTAATTAAGCTCAATTCCAAATAAATTTTCCAATTTAACTCCCAATCTTAATTAATTTAAATCCTTTAAAATTATATGTAATTTCAATATCTTAACATGTACTTAACCATATAATATAAAATAATCAAACTCCATCATTCAACTTATTTATTTTATTTAACCAATCCATATATAGCTTATCTTCAATACTTTAACTATAGATGTATATATAGCTTATAAAAGAACTTATGTAGGTTAAATTAACAGAAATAAATATGAGTGCAGTAACTTAAGAGATGCTCGGGATTTACATCTCCTAAGGATCCGTTAAACTATTTACTATGTAGTATATTTCGCTATTACAATAGTGTCTAATTGTAAAGTAAACTTACTTTTAAATAGCGTTAAGGCTTTACATTTTCCACCTTAACACATAATATATTCCCATAGTCTATACAGTACCGTAATCTCGCCCGTACTGGGCGTCTTCAGAGGGCACTCCATAGGTATGGTACAAAACCAAAATCGTATAAGGCGCGATAGGGTAGGTGACACAGCACAACTAAGCAATGCCAGGGTAGATATACCAATTGCTATCCGGGCTGGTGGTAACGCATAGCCGCAGCTACCGCCCACCTCGAACAAACTCCCCCTAAAATCAAAAGTAAAAGTGGCCGCCGAATCAATCCAAAGTCAGAGTATAGTATCGAAGAGGAGTATCCGATAAAGGGCGCTTACCCCCTTGGCCCGAGAATTGCTCCTGTTTTAGCCACCTTATGCCAACTCTCGGGAGTCGGGTCCACATATTTACCTCAAAGGAAACGCCGCCACCATCCTACTTCATTCTGGAATCTCCACCGCGTACACGGTTGTTAAAGTGGTTTTCGGAGTTGGCAGAGAGTATGACAACTTCCGATCCCGGTCTCTTCAACAACCAAACGTTATTATAACACCGCGGTCATTTAAAAAAATAATTACACTTTCAAAACCAGAATATAATTATCCACTTCAAAACCTATAAATACGATATCTTTTCCCTTTCAAACCAAACTCATTTGATATCATTTTTATAAAAACCCAAATTAGTATAATATCATTTTATTTCAAATATATATTTCTTTTCCAAATCATATTATTTCAAACTTGTAATAATTGAAAACCAAACATTGAATTATAACTTTCAAACTATAATACTTCGAAAATTCATAGCTTTAAACCATAATTTCTAAAACTAAAATGGTTTGGATATTCAAACAGTATATAGCATTAATAGTTTGGATTCAAAATTTCTTTATAAAATAAAATAATTTCCGCGACTTACAATTTATTACTTTTTAGATTAAGTCAAAATTCATAAATTTAAAATCGCTTTTAGTTTAAATAAACCACTTCGGTTTCAATATATTTCAAACTTTGAATATTAAACAATTGGAACTAAGGTTGGAAATTTCTGTTTCCCAATTTAAAGTCCTACTATTTAGTTTGAAATAATAATTGCATAATAAACCCGTAATCTTTTAAGTAAAACTCAAATTACTTATAAAAGAAAATTTCCTTCAATTTTTATACTAGAAATATTCATTTAATTCACCTTGAATAGAATTCAGTTATAAATATCATACCTTTTTTAAAATTTCAAGTTAATAAACTTTACATCAACTTATGAAGTTAACTTCTTAATTAAGCTCAATTCCAAATAAATTTTCCAATTTAACTCCCAATCTTAATTAATTTAAATCCTTTAAAATTATATGTAATTTCAATATCTTAACATGTACTTAACCATATAATATAAAATAATCAAACTCCATCGTTCAACTTATTTATTTTATTTAACCAATCCATATATAGCTTATCTTCAATACTTTAACTATAGATGTATATATAAAATAAGATTTTATATAATATCAAAATCTATATTTATTAACCGTATCCTATCCAAACCAAGGAAAAATCATTTCAAAATAAATAATCTTTATATATATACCGCGGTGCCTGTATATAATTTTCTATCATATGGTCAAGTGATACGGATATTTATCATTTCAATCCGCAATTTAAAAATAAAAAAAATGCGGTTGTATATCATTTCAAACCGCAATCCCGAATGAATGAAATACATGATAACTTGCAGATTTTAAAATATAGTACAGACCATCCATTCACCATTCACCAAAAATCAATCATCAATCATTAATTATAATCATCATCCAATTTAAACAAACATCAATACATAACAGGTGATAAATAACTGGTATCAATTTCTGTTTATACTCAAATAAATTTAATAACTGTTAATTGGCAGTTTATATGCAAAATAAATATAATTTAACTGGCAGTTAATATGCAATAATGAATTTAAATAACGCGTAAATTAAATGAATGCAATTTAACTCAGAAATTGATGAAATATATACCAAACAGCTATAAATAAAATTTTAAACACATCAAAAAAAATCAATTTAACAAACATAAGAAATTTTAGAAGTAGTGAGTAGGTTAAAACACTCACCTTTATGTGAATTTGAAAATAATAGACTTCTAATCAATAGCTTTGCTCTACGCTTTCTTAGTCTTCTTATTGATTGCTAGCTTTGTTCCGTAATTTCTTTTATTTTGATTTACTTAAATTTCCCTCCTTATTATATTAATATATATATGTATTTATGTATGTATTTTTAAAAGGTTTGGAAAAGATTTGAAAAAGAAGAATTTGAAAAAGAAAAGGAATGAAATAAGAAGAATTGAAAATTGTAGAGAAGATCAAGTTTTGAAAAGAAAGAAGAAAGTTTGAAATAGAATAAAAATTGAGAAGAAGAATATTTGAATAGGAAGGAAAAATTTAAAATGAGATATAATAAGGAGATTTGAAGAAAAAAAAGAAAAAAGAAGAAGAAGGAGATTTGAATGGAGGCTAGGGTTTCATTTGCATCATATTGTATTTATAAGGTTAGAGTTAGGTTTAGGGACAAAGAGATTTGAAAGGAGAGGCTGCTATTAATTAGAAATATAGTAAATATGAACAACTTGGTATTGAAATATAGAAAATATGAACATCCCTTTTTTTTTTAAAAGTAGCAGGTATTAAAAAGAGGTAATAATTAATTAGAAAGGGAATGAATATGGAGGGACAAAAATAAATGACACGTTTCATTAATTTGATTCTAAATTAATTAAGTGCAAGATACATAAAAGTTTGAATACATCATATATATTCTCACTTATTTACAATGACTTAAACAAATCTTTATGTAAATTTAGAGTTGATAATTCTATCAATTGCAGTGCCAAAACTTCTATTTCATTATATTCAAAATTATAAATTAAGTTCCCCAAAATTTCTATTAAGTTAAATAATCAAATATTATTCCATCTATAAATTTTAAGTAGATGGATTCAAATGTTGGGCTCAGAAACCATTATTTTAATATTCTTGAATTTCAGTTAAATCTCTATAAACGTAATACTTTAAACGTTAAATTTCATTTATTTTGCAATACTTCAATTAAATTAATAAATATTGCTTTCTATACTTAAATGTATATTAACAAAACGTTAGATTTGGATCGATAGAAATCGATTTACCAAAATTTACGTACACATTACGTAAATAAGCAACTATATAAATTTGCCACCTATTAGCTCTTAATTTTATCCTTAAGTTTGTTACCTATCAATTTCGATTATACTTCCATCTATAATGCAAATCCAATCTCCTCTAACTGCATAAATTAGGGCAATTTATTGCAATTGATTTCCTATTAAACTTCATAAATTATCAAATTGAAACCAAAATAAAACGTTTATTTATTATAAAAATCTTGTTGTTTAATTGAATTGACCATTCACGGATATAATTTACCTTGAGCTCCAATTATTACTTAAATACATCACAAAATGTTAAATCTATATTCATTACAATTTGTTACCAAAATTAATTTAACGAAATCAATTACGCCCTTTAAAAATTTCTATTCATTCATTAATTGCTAATTGTTATTCAATTTAAACCCATTCATTTGATTTCCCTATTATGCATCCATTATAAACCCATCATCATAAAGGTGATGTCAACATTTTATACTATAAATTTACCCTTTTATATTCCAATATAAATAAATGCTCACATACAAATTAAGATTCTAAATCCAATTAATTATTCCATTTAATCCATTGATTTATTAACTTTAATTATTGCAATTCATTGCCTAACATAAATTTGAATCTATTTTCAAATTTTCACGTTTCAATTAATTAACACCTTACAATAGTTTACAAATAAAAAGGGGATTGTACTAAATAAATATTTATTGTCCTGCATTACTTTATTACCTCCATTTACATTCAATCTTCATAAATAAATAATTTATTTCATTGATGAATTCAATACTTGCCTTTATTTACTTAATTTAACTTTATATCCAAATACACAAATTTTCACTATTCCAATTAATTGAAATATAAAATTAAATTTGTAAATTTTTAATTACCCTTGATACATCAAATTTCAATATTTGCTTTCATATAAATTAATAAGACTTCTATTTCTTCCTAAATTTAAATTAAAATCTTATTAATTTAATTCATTTTAAACATCGAATTTATACAGGTCTTACACTCTCCCCCACTCAAAACTTTTCGTCCCCGAAAAAGAAAAGAAGGGAAAAGAAGAATTCAATAACAATACATCTTATTCATAATATTTAACTTATAAACAATAATTTACTAAATTTATTACCTTAAATAAAATATACCCGTTTTATAATCATTATATCCTTTTATACTTAAATTACTAAATTTTGGAAAAACATTTTCAAAATATTTCTAAGTTCAAAATTTTACGAAAAATATTGGCAGAGTCTTCTTTGTACGGAGAGGCTCAGGAGAAAATGTAATATTAAATATAAAAATTATATTACATATATTATCCAAAATATTATATCCTAACCCGAGAAAATATATAAAATAGCGTTATAAACCGAAATTCGAAAAAGACCTATTTATCGGGCAATTTACGCTTAATTTATAGAACCCAAAAGCAGTAGCAATTGCTTCCATAACCTGAATTTTACTTATAAAATCTAAAAGGGTTAACTATTTATATTAAGTGAAATATTTAAGTGATTTTGATCACTAACAATAATTGAATACAACAACCAACAATTTCAACAAACAGCATACACAACAAATACAAAACAACCATTAAATCGAACAAACAAATAATTGTTCGGGTTCGAAACTTTTAAATTGTACGGAATAAAAAATAACTACTAGCGCATCATTTACTCAACAGTCTTAGATAAAACTAAGCAGATTATTTATTCACCCAAATCCAATTTTATTAGTATCCTTGCCTAATCAACCATCAACTAAACAACAACAAATCCAAACAACAATCAATTTATCTTACTATTAATTTCATTTCATACATTTGTTGTTTAATTTCTCTTTTATTCATACCACATAAATTTTCCTTTTTATAATTTACATTTATCTCTAACAACTTTTAAATTTTATTTACTCATTCAATGTTTGTTTCCTTTATTTCCACTTATTACTTTCAATTTTTCATTTCCATTAACTCAGGTCATGCCAGTTCTTTTTATTTCATTATAATTGTTCATTCATTTATTGCATGCTCTCATTTATTTACATTTGTTTATACATAGTATTCATGTCTCATTTAATTTCTTAGCCTTTCCATTTTATTTACTTAAGTTGATAATCATCTATTTGAATTACTTACCTTTAATTATACTCACTTATAGTAAAACTTTAATTATAACCTAAGTTTATAACATTAAATTCCCATTTAACATCGATTTCATTGAATACTCTCATTATTTCAAAATTTCTACTCGTATAATATTCTATTACAATCTCTTATTAAACATTTCAACTTTTAATATTTGGTAAGTTATATATATGTTATTTAAGGAATGTAATTGAAAGTTATACAAGTTTTCTCATTTCTTTTAATTAATTCATTGTTCAATAAGTTTTTACCTTTTCCTTATAAGTTACAATTTCAATTTACCTTGAATTCCTTTCATTTATTTAATGCTTGCATTCCATTGTTTTTAATTATAGTAACAGTTTGATTACCCTTACATTTACAACTTTATAGCATCAATTCTTATAAATGAAAAATTTCATTAATTCATTTACCGAGGTTTACAAACACTTGTTTACATTACTTATCTTCCTATCATATTAAATTTTTACTTTAGTTAAAGGTTCCAATTATTAATTACTAACCTTTCATTTCACTGCAATAATTGAAACAATTTATTAATGGAAATTTAAGAATTTAATACCGGGTTAAATTTCAAATTATTTTAAAATAATAGATAAATATATTCTTACAACTTATATATCTCTAATTATATTTAAAACAATTCAAAATTTATATATTTTTCAAAAATGAATCTGTAGTAAAACTACTACAGTGGCCTTCCCCCTTCGAAACTCGAAAATGAAAGTCGATGATGCGGCCGCCATCACCGAAATTATTTCCCAGCGACAGAGAGGAAAGTACAAAACTTATTTCTTCCAGAGTTTCTTTAAAATCATACTTTCAAATTTTATTGAAATATTTATATCAGAAAATATTTCTAAATACTATTAATAAATTTCAAAATCCTTTGAAAGAAAATTTTCAAAATCCCGAACTTAAGTTCTACAATTTCCAAATTTCATTGATTTTATTTTCAATCTTATTTTACCTATTATTTTTAAATTTTATTCCTAACACCCAATATATTTCAACCAAATATAATCTTTATAAAATTTATTTTATATATATAGAAAATATAGTAGGCAAAATTATTTCATTCACCTATATTAAAAAAAATATTGTGTCGGTCTGTCCTATTAAGTGTTTAGAAATCCCTATTGATGTCATAGCGTCCCATGCATCAACCAGAATTTATAAATACAAAACGGAAAAAAGAAACACAATATCAAAAACCTTTTTATAACACTAACAAGTACGCTCTCTCATATATACACTCAGCGACTCCCATAGGGTATTACTACCCTATTAGTAAAGAGTCAAACCCCACAAAGCTAAGGTTTATCGCTAAACCAAAGCTCTGATACCAGATGTAACGTCTCGACTTTTCCCGCGCTTTAAATCGACACACGTGCCAATTCAAACCATACAAAAGGGCGGATTGTTATGGGGTAAATAAGAAAAACAAAGAAGAGAAAAAAACTAAACAGAATCTCACAGCGGAAGGATAAAATATAATAATAATTATACAGTTCATGAAACTGTTTACAAAACATTTGATTCTTCTATATACAATAAATATCATAGTTCACATACCAATAAATCTCAATGCATCGGAATACACTGTAGTGGAACCATATAATATATAACAATAATAGTAATGAAATCTTCGTCTTCTTCCTCTAGAAAAATCTTCAAACCGTGAAACGCTCAGACTGACCCGAGCGAATTTTAAAAGACAAAACACTCGAGTCAGAACTAAAAGAACTTATGTAGGTTAAATTAACAGAAATAAATATGAGTGCAGTAACTCAAGAGATGCTCGGGATTTACATCTCCTAAGGATCCGTTAAACTATTTACTATGTAGTATATTTCGCTATTACAATAGTGTCTAATTGTAAAATAAACTTACTTTTAAATAGCGTTAAGGCTTTACATTTTCCACCTTAACACATAATATATTCCCATAGTCTATACAGTACCGTAATCTCGCCCGTACTGGGCGTCTTCAGAGGGCACTCCATAGGTATGGTACAAAACCAAAATCGTATAAGGCGCGATAGGGTAGGTGACACAGCACAACTAAGCAATGCCAGGGTAGATATACCAATTGCTATCCGGGCTGGTGGTAACGCATAGCCGCAGCTACCACCCACCTCGAACAAACTCCCCCTAAAATCAAAAGTAAAAGTGGCCGCCGAATCAATCCAAAGTCAGAGTATAGTATCGAAGAGGAGTATCCGATAAAGGGCGCTTACCCCCTTGGCCCGAGAATTGCTCCTGTTTTAGCCACCTTATGCCAACTCTCGGGAGTCGGGTCCACATATTTACCTCAAAGGAAACGCCGCCACCATCCTACTTCATTCTGGAATCTCCACCGCGTACACGGTTGTTAAAGTGGTTTTCGGAGTTGGCAGAGAGTATGACAACTTCCGATCCTGGTCTCTTCAACAACCAAACGTTATTATAACACCGCGGTCATTTAAAAAAATAATTACACTTTCAAAACCAGAATATAATTATCCACTTCAAAACCTATAAATACGATATCTTTTCCCTTTCAAACCAAACTCATTTGATATCATTTTTATAAAAACCCAAATTAGTATAATATCATTTTATTTCAAATATATATTTCTTTTCCAAATCATATTATTTCAAACTTGTAATAATTGAAAACCAAACATTGAATTATAACTTTCAAACTATAATACTTCGAAAATTCATAGCTTTAAACCATAATTTCTAAAACTAAAATGGTTTGGATATTCAAACAATATATAGCATTAATAGTTTGGATTCAAAATTTCTTTATAAAATAAAATAATTTCCGCGACTTACAATTTATTACTTTTTAGATTAAGTCAAAATTCATAAATTTAAAATCGCTTTTAGTTTAAATAAACCACTTCGGTTTCAATATATTTCAAACTTTGAATATTAAACAATTGGAACTAAGGTTGGAAATTTCTGTTTCACCAATTTAAAGTCCTACTATTTAGTTTGAAATAATAATTGCATAATAAA
Organism: Allium cepa; assembly: GCA_030765085.1. NCBI lineage: Eukaryota > Viridiplantae > Streptophyta > Magnoliopsida > Asparagales > Amaryllidaceae > Allium > Allium cepa. The sequence goes on along the minus strand of CM060942.1, from coordinate 563,145,131 downwards.
CCCGTAATCTTTTAAGTAAAACTCAAATTACTTATAAAAGAAAATTTCCTTCAATTTTTATACTAGAAATATTCATTTAATTCACCTTGAATAGAATTCAGTTATAAATATCATACCTTTTTTAAAATTTCAAGTTAATAAACTTTACATCAACTTATGAAGTTAACTTCTTAATTAATCTCAATTCCAAATAAATTTTCCAATTTAACTCCCAATCTTAATTAATTTAAATCCTTTAAAATTATATGTAATTTCAATATCTTAACATGTACTTAACCATATAATATAAAATAATCAAACTCCATCGTTCAACTTATTTATTTTATTTAACCAATCCATATATAGCTTATCTTCAATACTTTAACTATAGATGTATATATAAAATAAGATTTTATATAATATCAAAATCTATATTTATTAACCGTATCCTATCCAAACCAAGGAAAAATCATTTCAAAATAAATAATCTTTATATATATACCGCGGTGCCTGTATATAATTTTCTATCATATGGTCAAGTGATACGGATATTTATCATTTCAATCCGCAATTTAAAAATAAAAAAAATGCGGTTGTATATCATTTCAAACCGCAATCCCGAATGAATGAAATACATGATAACTTGCAGATTTTAAAATATAGTACAGACCATCCATTCACCAAAAATCAATCATCAATCATTAATTATAATCATCATCCAATTTAAACAAACATCAATACATAACAGGTGATAAATAACTGGTATCAATTTCAGTTTATACTCAAATAAATTTAATAACTGTTAATTGGCAGTTTATATGCAAAATAAATATAATTTAACTGGCAGTTACTATGCAATAATGAACTTAAATAACGCGTAAATTAAATGAATGCAATTTAACTGAGAAATTGATGAAATATATACCAAACAGCTATAAATAAAATTTAAACATATAAAAAAAATCAATTTAACAAACATAAGAAATTTTAGAAGTTGTGAGTGGGTTAAAACACTCACCTTTATATGAATCTGAAAATAATAGACTTCTAATCAATAGCTTCGCTCTACGCTTCCTTAGTCTTCTTATTGATTGCTAGCTTTGTTCCGTAATTTCTTTTATTTTGATTTACTTAAATTTCCCTCCTTATTATATTAATATATATATGTATTTATGTATGTATTTTTAAAAGGTTTGGAAAATATTTGAAAAAGAAAAGGATTGAAATAAGAAGAACTGAAAATTGTTGAGAAGATTAAGTTTTGAAAAGAAAGAAGAAAGTTTGAAATAGAATAAAACTTGTGAAGAAGAATATTTGAAGAGGAAGGGAAAATTTAAAATGAGATATAATAAGGAGATTTGAAGAAAAAAAGAAAAAAAAAAAGAAGAATGAGATTTGAATGGAGGCTAGGGTTTCATTTGCATCATATTGTATTTATAAGGTTAAAGTTAGGTTTAGGGACAAAGAGATTTGAAACGAGAGGCTGCTATTAATTAGAAATAAAGTAAATATGAACAACTTGGTATTGAAATATAGTAAATATGAACATCCCTTTTTTTTTAAAAGTAGCAGGTATTAAAAAGAGGTAATTATTAATTAGAAAGGGAATGAATATGGAGGGACAAAAATAAATGACACGTTTCGTTAATTTGATTCTAAATTAATCAAGTGCTAGATACAGAAAAGTTTGAATACATCATATATATTCTCACTTATTTACAATGACTTAAACAAATCTTTATGTAAATTTAGAGTTGATAAATCTATCAATTGCAGTGCCAAAACTTCTATTTCATTATATTCAAAATTATAAATTAAGTTCCCCAAAATTTCTATTAAGTTAAATAATCAATGATTATTCCATCTATAAATTTTAAGCAGATGGATTCAAATGTTGGGTTCAGAAACTATTATTTTAATATTCTTGAATTTCAGTTAAATCTCTATAAACGTAATACTTTAAACGTTAAATTTCATTCATTTTGCAATACTTCAATTAAATTAATAAATATTGCTTTCTATACTTAAATGTATATTAACAAAACATTAGATTTGGATCGATAGAAATCGATTTACCAAAATTTACGTACACATTACGTAAATAAACAACTATATAAATTTGCCACATATTTGCTCTTAATTTTATTCTTAAGTTTGTTACCTATCAATTTCGATTATACTTCCATCTATAATGCAAATCCAATCTCCTCTAACTGCATAAATTGGGTCAATTTATTGCAATTGATTTCCCATTAAACTTCATAAATTATCAAATTGAAACCAAAATAAAACGTTTATTTATTATAAAAATCTTGTTGTTTAATTGAATTGACCATTCACGGATATAATTTACCTTGATCTCCAATTATTACATAAATACATCACAAAATGTTAGATCTATATTCATTACAATTTGTTACCAAAATTAATTTATCGAAATCAGTTACGCCCTTTAAAAATTTCTATTCATTCATTAATTGCTAATTGTTATTCAATTTAAACCCATTCATTTGATTTCTCTATTATGCATCAATTATAAACCCATTATCATAAAGGTGATGTCAACATTTTATACTATAAATTTACCCTTTTATATCCCAATATAAATAAATGCTCACATACAAATTAAGATTCTAAATCCAATTAATTATTCCATTTAATCCATTGATCTATTAACTTTAATTATTTCAATTCATCGTCCAACATAAATTTGAATCTATTTCCAAATTTTCACGTTTCGATTAATTAACACCTTACAATAGTTTACAAATAAAAAGGGGATTGTACTAAATAAATATTTATTGTCCTGCATTACTTTATTACCTCCATTTACATTCAATCTTCATAAATAAATAATTTATTTCATTGATGAATTCAATACTTGCCTTTATTTACTTAATTTAACTTTATATCCAAATGCACAAATTTTCACTATTCCAATTAATTGAAATATAAAATTAAATTTGTAATTTTTTAATTACCCTTGACACATCAAATTTCAATATTTGCTTTCATATAAATTAATAAGACTTCTATTTCTTCCTAAATTTAAATTAGAATCTTATTAATTTAATTCATTTTAAACATCGAATTTATACGGGTCGTTACAGATATATACCTATGACATTGTGATTTGGATTGAAATGATATATATCCATCCCTGAATTAAATTAAGATAATTGATTACTTGGCTATAGGATAGAAAATTATATAGGACACCTAGTAGGTTAAATTAAATGATTTCAAAATTTTGATTTGAAATTATTCAAATAGTTTTGATTTCAAATAAATAAAAATAAAATTTATAGAAATCAAATTATTTTTGAACTTGAGCTCGAAATGTTGAAATTTAAATTTGGTAAACGAAATTTCTTAAATAATTGAGTCGGGATTTTAATGTTATAATCGAATTATGATTTAAATTTCAGAATTTGATTTGATTTGGAGGATGGAACTTTTATTCAAACTTTGAATTTTACTACGTAAAAGTATTTGAAAATTTGGATTATATATTGAAAGTTAATTTGATTTTAGTGCTTTGTATCGACATTTGAAAATCAAGTTCGAAATCTATAAACTAAAATTGAAATTGAATTAATTAAATTTGAAAGTGGAATTGAATTAATTTGAAATTGAAGTTGAAATTGATTTCAATCGAGATCGAATTGATTGAATGAGAATTGGAATTGGACCAGTCTGACTTTGAAACTATTTTCAACTAAATTATAGAATATTAAACTATTTAAAAGCTATCTTCTTAAATATACAAATTATTTTGGTTTTCCAAATTATTTTTCTATATAAACCATTTCAATACTTAAACTATTTTAAATTAAACTGTTTTAAATACTTAAACTATTTTTACCATTTTAAGTCATTTAAACTATTTTTTTAACTATTTTAATTATTTAAACTGTTTTAAAACTATTTAAACTATTTTCTAAAAATTCAAACTGGTTAAAGGGATGAAATATTTAATTTTAAATCATGGATTTAAATACGAATTGGGTAAATGAATTTACAACCTAAATTGAAATTCGAAACAATTTTGGAATTGAAATTGAGATATTAATGTGAAAATGATTTTGAAATGAAATGGTATATTTTGAGTAAATATGACGATTTCGAATGGACATGACTTTGAAGCGAATATGATATTTGATATCAAGTATGAATTTTTCTTGAATTGTAAAAGAACCAACCAGTGTGTAAAATGACGTTCGTTTGTTAAAGAGACCGAGGCCGGATATAGGCGTACTCTATGTCGATACCGGAACCACTTTAACCACTGTGTACGCGGAGGAGACTCCAAAATTAAGTGGTTGGATTTGGCATCTTTTGCTGGATTTGAAGAAATAGAACGATGATGGATTAGCCTAGCACTTGTGCCAATTGGAAATGACTAAAACAGAAGCTATACTGGCCAAGTGTGATAGCTACCCAGAGCGTACGTACTTCTTCGTATTACCATCATTTATATTCTAATTGATTGCTGCACACCCTTCGATTTTATGGGAGTGTTGGACGCAGTGGGCAATCATCGCTATGAGCGTTTACTACAAGCCGAGAAGGGTAAACTGGTAGTATCCTACCATGGGCATTGCCTCATGTGCCTTGTCATATCTTTATGCCTAAATGAGACCTATACGATTTTGGTTTAGTGTTGTCGTATCACGGTGCATCGCTAACTATCAATTTTCTACTAGTGGTATCAAATGCAAACTGTATGCCAATGCTTAAAAACACGTTAAAGGGGATTAATATAAAGCCTTAACATTAAGAAAAATATTAAGACATTATATATGTAGCATATTCTACTACATATAGATATTTTAACGCTTCCTTAAGAGATGGAAAATCCCGTAACATCTCTTGAGTAATTGTACGCATGTTATATACTGGATATAAGATCTGAAAACCCGTAAACATCTTGTCATTACACTTATGTTATATGCGATATCGCTTTGACTTACATAATGATATTTTAACCCTGACTCGAGTGTTTTTTTTCATTACGCTCGGGTCAGCCCTGAGTTTTTCAGCTTATTGAAGATTTATTTTGAAGGACAAAGGCGAAGATTTGGTATATTATTACTGTTGTCAGTTCTATATCATGTTGTCTGCAGCATTATTTATTTATCGTTGATGTGTGTGTGTGTGTCTATATATAACTCTGATGAATGTTGTATAGATTATAATCAAATGTATAATATAAATAGCTTCATGACCGTTTATTTGATTATTATATTTTGTCATTCTGCTGCGAGATTATGTATTTGTTTTCTTCTTCTGTTTTTATTTCTCTTAATTAACCCCAATGACTATCTATGTTTTGGATTGTTTAGATCGGACATATGTGAATTATTTTTGATTTAAACTTTCCGAAATGTGGATCGTCACAGTCGGCCACATAATGCCTTAAATGATGCTATATTAATGCTCGATTGATAGTTATTTTTGTACGCAAAATAAACAAGATGATAAAGATCATCCCGTGAGCCCTAAAGTTCAAAATGCAGGCTCATAAGAGACACTTTAAGATACTATTCACTCTCTCGATTTTCCCATTAGTTTGTGGGTGATAAGTTGTACTAATATGCAGCTCTATCCCTAATGCACATGTAAGCTCTTCCAAAATCCCCTCACGAATAATGGCTTTCGATTGCTTACAATGCTCTTAGCACACCATGAAATCATACCATCTACTTCACATAGAACTGGGCCAACTTCGATGTCATTCTACTGTAGTTTATAGGTATGAATTTAGCACCCTTTTTCAATCTATCAACTATAATGCTATCATACCCTCCTCTAGCCCATAGCAATGTATCGATGAAGTTCATTGATATCCGTTCCCACTTCCATTCAGGAACTTCAAGCGGTTGTAGAAAAACATTTGGCTTCGTTTGCTCACCCCTCCCTAATTGGAAATTCATACACTTTAAGATGAATATCTTGATGTCCTCCTTTATCCCTTCCTAATAATTTTTGCTTCATATCTTGATAGATTTTATTGTCCCTAGGATGCATAGTCAATCTTGAACGATAACACTCATATAACAATTTATCCCATAACTCATCAACATCAATACAAACAATTTTCCATCTTTATGATGCCAACTATCATGGTCAAGTCTGTAGTACTTCATCTTTTTAGAATCTACTCCCTTTTTGGCCCTAGCTATGATCTCCTCTAGTCTAGCATCTCGTCTCTGACTAGCTTGTAATGAATGAAATGGGTAAATTTAAAAAATCATTTATTACATCTTTATTGGATCTATGTGGTCAAAATTCATTTAGAAATTTTCTAAATTTTCTTTTGAATAAAGTCTTCAATTTATTACAACTGTGTAAAATTATTTTATGGTAAATTTTAAATTGTTTGTATATTACGATGATTGTATCAAATGCATCCATGAGTAAAAGTGCAAATGCAGCATATGATATTTGTACATGGTCAATGTGAATGATGTTTAGGTGTTGAGATTTACGCCTCTACAGACACATTTCCCCTTTATATATGTCTATGTCGTCCAAAATAAGAAATGTTTTTTGATTAAATAAACATATCTATGTGTCTATATATATATATGTTTATGTGTGTGTGTAAATATGTATATCTTTTATGCTGGTTTACACTGAAATAGAATTTCTTTGCATTACATGTAATAAATCAATGAATACAATATCTAGTTAAAGTAATTCAAAAGTTTACCACTATATTTTACATAAAACTTCTTTTGAAACTTTGAGTAAAATACACATACATAAATATTAGTACACAAGTATATATATATATATATATATACATATATATATATATATATATATACACACACACACACACGCAAACAAACCAAAAAATAATTTGAAATAAAACAAAATAAAAATGTATCCAAATAGTTTTTGAATTAGAATGTTTGGCTTACTAACAGAGATCTAGTACTTGCTAAGATACAATTGTAAAACAAGAAACAAATAACTAAATTAATATTTCCTCTCGTGTTTTAATTAACAAACTTTATTTTAGAATAATTTAAACATAAGATGATTAAGTAATCATATTATATTGTCAATTATGATTAATTAATAAAATTATTTCAAAGTTTTATTCACATAACAATTTAAATGTAAACATTCAAATCTAAATCTTGCATTATAAAAATAGACATATTAACAAGATTGTTCCAAAATTTAATTTTTTTTATATTTAAACAATAATAAAATCAGACGATACAGGCATATACTAATTCATGATAAGGTCTAGATCTAGGTTAAACATACAAGACAAATAAATATACAGAATAAAGATGAATAAATTATTACTTTTCATAGCAAACAAAAAACAAATAGCATAACAAGATTTTTCAATTAAATCAACAGATAAGAGTTACGGTTGATTCAGAAAGGGGGAATTGAAATATTCAAGTCGTATTCCACATTCCCACATATAAATAAGAGCGAGAGATAGAGAATTAGAGAGGTGTAACCTAAATTAAAAGATATAAATCAAATATAGAATTACCTTAGGATGAAACTAGGGGAAAAACATTGAATGATAGAATAAATCCTAGGTTCAACAGATCAATCTCTAAATCTGCAACAATCAAGAGATAGCCACCTATTTTTATTTAATTTTGCTTGATTAAGTTTTGGAATTTTAAAGCTATAGCCACCATTAGAATTTGACCCCTGATGTTTCTGTACAGAGAACGAGAAAGAAAATAATTCTAATTAAAGGAGGAAATGAATGTGTAATAAAGATATGTTTTTCTTCTCTCCTTTAATTAAGATTCTCTTTCACTTCCAATTCAAAAACCCCTCCTCCTCTCGATATCGTGGCCGACCATCATGTGTGGGCTTTGGGTCCAAAAAGTTTCCAAATTTCAATTGGTAATATCACTATTTAATTCCAATTTAAATTTCCTATCAATATCATATACCGATATGCGCATTTATAACTTTTATATACATACATTATTAAATACTAATGGAAATCAAACAAATCAAATAAGAAATATTTTAACAACTAATATTTTGCAGATATTAATTTATTTAAATTGTTTAAAGTCCATTTCAGTATTTATTCTATTTAAATCGAATTTAAACATTCTATCGATACTATATACCGATACGGCCGTTCATAACTTTTGTATACGCACTTTACTAAATTCTAACGGCATCCAATAAATTAAATAAAATTTTATAATTAGTAATTCATAAATATTGATTAATTTTATTAATTTCAACAATTAAAAATTAATTAAATTGTGTGGTTTATTTAGAATATTCATCATTTCAATTACGTGACTCAAACGTGTGAATTCAGTCCGCGATTAATCTTGAACAATTCAAATATTAACGTGCACACGTCACCTTAGCTGGTGGTGTGACATTTAAACTGAATTTATCGCTTATACATTCTTTGGTAAATTCCAATTTTACTTAAATATGCATTACCCATTAGTGACAATTATTTATACTAATTTTCTTCGTCAAAACTATATCACTTTGTACTTATGGAATTCGGTAATGGTCAAAATTCCAATACCATCCATATTCAACTCTATAATCTAAACACAAAATCCTTGGTTCATTAACAATCATTATTAACTAAAATACTCTAACTAAAGATTTTGGGTTTGAGTTGACTTCAGTTGACTATATACTACCTCCGTATATACTGAAGGGACAAATCCTCTCTTGAATAGTGTTTCACTTCCGATACTTCCATTCGACCAGCTATAGTCATTCGATGGACTATGCGCCATGATTTTATTATAATCAAAGTAGGCCTTTTATATTGAAGAGCAAAAGTATTTTCAATTCAAGCAAACCGTGTAAATTAATCATATCGATATTCTCTATTTGACCTTAGCTATATAAACCGATAAAAAAACTATCGAGTGAGTCATTCCTTAGTTATCCAATATCTATTTATACGTAATCGATTTTTGCCCCTAGCAGTCATGAGTAATAAACTGCCCAGCATTTGGAGACTGTTATGTACTCTAATCCTAATGGATGCATCGATATCTAGTCTCGATGCATCTTAACTAGGAATATTTAATATGATATGTTTATTATACTGTGATACAATACTCATGATTAGAACTATTTGTAATTACTATCACAAACATAGCATTTATGGATTTTTTGTTAAATATATTTTAATCAAACATTTAACTATTTATAACAATATAACAAATATATGATAGAAAGAAAACGCCTTTTATTTTGAACAAGACTGATTATCGAGTTATGTTTATGTGACAAATTACATAATTTCCCCTAATGCATACCCTAACTCTATCAATTGCCCACTTGCACTCGGAGTCAAGTATGGAATTTTATTCCAACTTCTCTAATTGGGTTTGTCCCTTAGTGAAGAGACGTGCTATTATGTTTCAATTATCTACCATGTTAATCAACCCTATTCGGTGCTGATGAACAATCTTTATCATGTGAAACAATTTGGAGCGTCTCTCAACTTCCAGTGAGCTCTATGTTTTGTTACAAACTATATCACAGCATTGTTATCATTGACAATGTTATAGGATTCTTAACATTTGGAATCTCCCTCAGCTCAATTATAAATTTGTGCATTTATTATGTATGTACGTTACTTTTATTGTGGCACTATTCAAGGCGATGAACTTGACCTTTTATTGAATCAACCACAATCTCTCATTTGGAACATTCCTAACTTAAAACTTCTTATACAAGCTTTGAATATGAATTTATATTAATATACCATACTCAATATCACATATTAAGTTTGAGTTCGAATACTCCTTCATAAGAAATTCTTTATTTCTATATACAATTATCGTGTATTTCATAAATATACAAGAACACTTTAAATTACCATTTAGTGACCTTAATTTGTATTATTCTATTTGCTTCGTCTATCAAATACATAAACAAATCATGATACTATTGATAATATAACATGTAGGTGTTTCTGCATATCGTCTGAAACATTCCCAATATCCTTTATGTTCGCTATAAAAGACATCATTTGCGTATTCAATGTCGAGTATTAAAATAACTGAAAGCTAATTTAACACAAGTACATTGTTAACAATCAACAACGTATTGTTTTCTTATGTTAGATATATCAATATACCTTCAACGTACTTTCTTATAGACACATGCTTCCTCTGCATTTTGACTGAAATCAAAACTATTTGGAATTTCTATCAAAATACTTATTCAATTTTGATGCTTGTCGAACGATACTTTCCTATTAGTTCTTGGATCATATCCGAAACCCACAAATTCAATATTGCTCCCACTGACTTTGAGACACTTAGCTTATTATGTGCAAATTGTCTAGTTCAAATTTTTATTTAGAATTTTTTTAACACATATGTACTAAAACACAAAGTCATACAAAGCGATCATTTTATAGGGAGAATCCCAATCAAATCAAGCACATTGAATGGAGAATCTGTTACACTAATTTCAAAAATTGAAATTCTTGATTTTATTCTTATCAATATAGCTCACCATATTCCAACTGTATTTTCCTTTTTCTTAAAGACATATTTGCAATCGATGGATCATATCCCTTTGGGTCCGACTATCAAAATCATATTTGGTAATGTACTTGGAATCTGTTTCGGATTTGCGCATCATGCCATGTCATAGAGTCAATAATCTTATTGGTTTAACTAAACAACCATGGATTATTTATTCTTAATATTGATAAGAAACTCGTAGTTTCTTATTTAATATGCAAGAATAATCAACAGACACTCTAGTACAATAAGTTCATTTATGTTTGGTTAATTTCATTGCATCCCTTATAATCAGTTGTATCCTTGAATCGTATCTAAATCCATTTTACTGTCATAATTTCTTAAAGAAATTCCTTTGCTATAAGCTGGTCATTCTTAAAACAACATTTGTTTCTTATTGAAACAGAATGGGTATTCAAAAACATTTTATGAATTTCCATACATAAAACTGATTTGGTATTGGTTTATAATATTTATGTTCATAACATAAATCAGTAATCCCCAAACTCCTTTAGGACATTCATACAAAATTTCTTATGTGAAAATATTACGTTTAGTCCTTCGAGTCACACAACCCAGCAACTCATTGGCCTAGGACATTACGGGGTTTCTCATAAACCAATATCTTGTACAACTTTGTAAAGTAATCTTCAAATGATATTAATCTTAACTTTATGTACTACTCTTGAGTTCGCACCTTATAGAAAGCATTTAACTCAACTTCACTCGTCTTTTAATCGACCTTTGTTTAACAATGTTTGATTACTCCTTATTAATACATCACTATATATTACAAAGAGAAGTGACTCTAGAGACTGAATCTTAATCCAGTTTAGATATGTTTGGAACTCTTTCTACTATACTCACCCTTTGATAAAATTAAATAATTCCTTTTGCATGTTATTTTATTTTACTTCCGTTTTATATCCTATGAACTGATCATAGATGCGCCCTATATGTATCAAATACATATCTTTATGCTGCGAAAAATCATCGGTGAATAAACGAAGTATATTGAACCGTTTTTGTATTATCAGAGCTATGATTGCATACATCTATATGTATCAACTCGAAGAGTTCATCAATCCTTACTACGCTCTCATTCAATGGATACTTTGCCTTTAATTATCCAAGGTATAATTCACTAGTGCCATATGATCCATAATCATACAACTAAAGAATTACTTCTCAAAACGATGGCTTGGTCTATAATTCAAAAATAATTGTAAATGATTTCAAATACTTCGGCAATTTCCAATGCATCACTTTTATTATGAAAATATATACCACATTATAGTTTTATTTCACAATGAATATTCTTAATATTCTCATTGAAATAAAACTATCTACTCTTTAGTCAACACCGAAGAACAAATATAATTTCATAAACAATACGTTGTACATTTTATGAAAACAATTTTCGTAACTTAATGTAATCAATAAGTGCTATATAGCACGCTCCCATTATTTTCACCATTATTATAATAGCTTACTTAATACGGAGGTCCATCATCCACTTAATATTGACTATTTATTTCGTATACTATAAATAGTTTACATTGGGGAGTTCTTGGACCAATTATCTTGAATTCAAGAAATAAATTTCATAGAAAATAATTTTGTATGTGAAAATACATTTTGGAATAGAAATCATATTTCTTATTCCTGTGTTAAGCATCTATTATTATTTTGCAAATTTCATTTTCGATGTTCCTTTATGAAGCAAAAGTAACCATTCACCCTCTTCATCCCAACTATACACATATACTCTTGTACGTTAATTTTTCTTTTTAAATGATCATACTATTTATATGAGAAACCTTACTACAATATCTTAATGAACTCTTTACAAAAGTGTATTCGATTATCCTTAACATTTAAGGACATCAATTATATTGCACTTTATGTAAACTAATCACATTTCAACGGTCGAGTTCTTAGATCCTTTCTGTAGTTTTGTGCTAGTGTTACATTTAACCCAATATGATCTGAATAATAATCAACCAAATTGATTATTCAATCTTATAGTATGGTTTATTCTTATATTTCGAGTGAATTAAAATCATCGAAGTATCATACATTGCGAACTTTGACCGTTAACCATATAACACTTATATGTGATAGTATATGGATCAAATATCCATAGTCTTACATTGCTTTAGAGTTTGAAACTTATAATATGAAATACATGGTCTTGGCCAAATAAACACGTAAGCGACAAAATCATGAACGTATTTAGTTGTAACGACCCTACTTTTTGATCCTCGAATGTTGACACTAATACATCCACGACATTCATGTGTTAACCACCCAAGTGTTGAAAAGACGGATTGTTTGGGTAAAACAAAAAGAAAAAGAAATAGAATGAGAAAGAAATAACACAATATCAGAATGTCACAGTGGAATGATAACATTCTATATCCAAAATGACATTACAAAGGGTTACTCCAAAATATAGAGTAATTTTATAGTTACAAAACATAAGCACTAACATCAGTGTAACAGCCTATCCGCTTAAGTTGATACATGCATAATAATAGTGCAATGGAAATAGAAATAGATAGTTAGATCGATAGATGCAAACAAAGTAACATTATCGTAACATCAGCATAATTGCTCATCTCCCGAAGCTCTGAAGCATCTAAAGTAAAACCTGCTTTACCCAGCCTACCTAATAGAGTACACGAGGAAATTGGGGATAATAAAAACCATGGGTAAAACATAAATCTGTATGAGAAACTCAAGATACATGCATCACTATAACAATTAATTTTCAGACTATACAAATCACCGGAAATGTTTTTCCCCCAAAAGAAACTAAGCCATTTAATATGTACATAAGGTGATATAATACATAATATCTGGGTTTTATAATATAAATCAAAAAATAGTTGTGTTGCTTTCATCTTGCAATACAATAATATTATAAGTTTATCTAAAACCACTAAGGTACGTTCGCATATAGATTTTCCATGGAGATTCCCCTAGTAAACTGAAGTCGGCCTCCTATACAAGGGTCAGAATCTACCTTCCAAGCTTCATATATCTCTAGATAAAATATAAAATTAAGGTAAACATAGCTAGTCCATGCCCTAAATATGATATCGAATATCATCAACTCCTGCAAGCAACATTGATAAGCGTCTCTAGATATGGAGTTAACATACTCTTTTAGGTTCGCTAAACCCACTAGTTATGCTCCCACTCTGTCTTTTCGTCATTTTTGATGGTGAAGTCACGTTCGACATCTCTCACACAATTCTTCATCACTCGAACAAGTCACAAATCCTTTCATGGATTCTAGCACAAGTTGCACAAGTTGTTCGACAATTGTTAACATTGATTTCTCCCTTGGACTTAACCTTAGAATAGACAATTAAACTCTATAGCATTAGTATGAAATGTTACCATTTATATCTCTCTTGGACTTAATCTTATGATAGATAGTTCAACTCTATAACATTCCACTTCACAGCCGCTTCTAAAAAATAGGCTCGTATATCAGTTTGAAGTAATATTTAGTAAGTAATACACTTATCCGATCTCGAACTCTTCAAAACTAAATCGATGAATTTATAGTTAATTCAATTAAGGTTCTTTTAGAAGTAGCCGAACTATAAATGAGTCCTCCCTAGGGGATCCCACATATATACAATTCTTAAATTTAGGGACATTTCATACTAATGAGTAATCCCCATGGGGTCTCAAACCGTATGAAGCCATGAAACTTTCATATACTTCCTAAGTTAATTAGTCAAGTTCGATAGTTGACCAATCAACCATCTAGTTCTAAGAACAATCATTTATAGAAATCAAGTTTCGTATACTTATCATGTTTTCCATCTTCTCAACTTACTATCCCTCAGTCAAGAGTGAAGCCAGTAAGTTAGACCACTATTACTTCTAAACCCTACTGGAACATCATTATTAACTCTCATAGATAGGCAAGTCTACTTTGCCTTTTAGTGCGAAGTATATTATTAATTATTTCTCGTAAACCAGTAGACAAAGCACGATTAAGCTACTTAAGCAACCCCTATACCCTTTTGTAAAACATTTATTTATAATTTAAAAAATATTTTGAAAAAAGGGTATATATATATACAAGATAATTTATTTATAAGCGAAGGTATTTAATAAAATATTAAAAACAATTTAAAAAATATTTATAAGTTAAGATATTTAATATTTTAATAAGGTAATTAACTAATTTTCTAAAAACTAAATATACATAAAAAATACTTATAATTATGGTTTAAGTATTTATTGAAAATATTACTTAATAATATTTATTTTATAATTTACTTAAAAACATCAAAAGGTTTAGTTTCCTTTATTTAAAATAAACATTCGACTTAAATAATTCAAATAATTAATTATTAAAAATATATTTAAATTCTAAACTACTTTTAAAATACTCTAACATAATTTAGAATAGAACTGTGAAAAGATTGAAAGAAAATACTTTAAATTTAAAGTCAATTCAATACAATTAAAATCCAAAATAGAAATTGCGACACTGACTTAATGCTGCAAAAAGAGTTCAGGGTTACTCCAACCGCCATAAAATTCAAGGTTCAAATGTTGTAATAGATAGTAAAACTGGGGTAATTTTATATGCTTGGAAGTTTTTCCATTTTTCGATATGCTAACAATCTTTTTAGCACCCTATCTTTTTAAAGTAAATAATATACTTAATATACATCACAATCATGGTGAGAAACCCCTAGGGATCTCTCTATAAATTATTATAGAAATTGTCAAACACAAGGAAATTCCTAAGTGCTTCTATAGCCACTATAGTGACTATTCACTATAAAACCACTTCCAAATCAAAGTCGGATTCGATCCAAGTCCAAACAAACCCTATGTGATTTATGTCAAGGCTATGTAACAAGTTATAGAAAATCATACGAGTTCAAATACACCACTTATATATGCCATTTGCTTTCTAAAGCAAGAATCACAAGAGTATGTGACAATATATAGTCAAACAATTCATGAGGTTTAAAAAAACATATATGTACTTAATATTCATCCAAATCATGAGGTTTCTCACCCTTCATCAAGTAAACAACCAAGCAGAAGCCTCGACCTTGCTTCCTTCTTCCAACCTCAAACTTACAAACTCCCAAACATCCTACTATTACCCCCTTTTTGCTCTTGGCCTAGGCACATACAACCTCAAAATTCTCGTGGCCCTTGTTGGTTTAGGGTTTGTGCTACTTTTCTTCAATCTTTATGTTTTTATTCTTTGTTCTTATGTTATGTTAGGACTATAGCTAGAGTTTGGTGGAGTTTCAATGTGATTTGAGAGTGTTTAGATATAAAGAGAAGAAAATGAAGAATGTAATTTTCTATATAAATGCCAAATTCTTTAGCCTTAAGGTGTTTATATAGACTTTGCCAAGAGGTTACCATCCACCTTCTACCTCATATTTCTAGCTAAAAGTCATCCCCTTTCCTTGTGCTTGCTTTACACCCTATTCTCTCTTTACTTATCCCTTAAGCCTTCCCAAAATACCCCTCTTCCAAAATATCTTCATTTGACATAATCATTGATTTAGTAAGCCATAAACCAAGAATAAAATTTTAGTTCCTAATTAATTACACGTTAATATGTTAGACATGTCCAAAAGTTTGAACAACTTCTATCGAGTAAAAAGCGGTTTATTGATAAAACGATTTTCAATCACATATCGATATTTATTCAAAGTATTTAGTTTTTAAACAAATTTCAAAAACAAGTCTCCCATCATTAGTTATCAATTAAAAGGAGTTTAATAGAGTTATTAAATCACTTTTATAAAACTTAACAATATTTCAAAAGTTCAGATATTCAGAGGCGAAGTGTTCGAAATTACGGGTCACTATATTCTCCACTAAAAAAGATTTTGCGCTCGAAATTCAAATAAGAACAATAATCAAATTAGAACAGAAGAATAAGATAAATATATGGAGTACTGTTGAGACTACATACCAACCTAAATGCATGCTAAATGACTCCAGCCCAAGCAATGAGTACACTACAAAAGATATAACAATATAAGAAACCACTAATCTAGAAACAACTCCAGATAGGACTCCCTTACTCTATCCTTAGTCTTCCAAGTAAAATCCCTAGCATCTCGTTCTACGGTACCTTAACCACATGGCCTTAGTCCTCAATCGCTTTGGAGCTCAATCAATGATGTGAACAGGTTGCCTTAGTATGGTCAAGCTAGGTTCAACCTCCCAGACCTCTTGCTGCGATGCTTCCACTATCAAAGAAGGATCATGCACATACTTATGTAAATGCGATTCGTGAAACTCATCATGCACACCCGATTGCCTAGTTGGTAACTCTATTATATACGCAAATGTACCAACCCTCTCCAGTATAGGAAGTGGTCCCATATAACGAGGAGCCAACTTCCCCGTCTTTTCGAACCGAACAACACTTCTCATTGGAGAAACCATTATGAACACAAAGTCCCCAACTGAGAGGTTAAATCCCTGTGCTTCTGATCTGCATATGTCTTATGACAATTCTGCACTTTCTTTATACATTTTAGAATCTCTGTTACCTTATCGTTGCATTTCTAATCATCTCTAACCCAAGTACTAAACGATCTCCAAGTTCTACCCAACATGATGGAAATTTGCAAGGCCTGCTATACAATGCTTCAAAAGGTTCCTTTTCGATGCTAGCTTGGTAACTGTTGTTGTAAGAATACTCAATAAGAGATAAATGCTCTTTCCATAAACTCCTAAATGTAGTAAATAAGCCCGAAGAAAGTCCTTAAAGTCACGGTTAACCATCTCTGTCTACCCAGATGGTAAGCTATATTCAAACTCAGCTTTGTCGCCAAGGCATTAAATGATCCTTTCAAGAACCGACTTGTGAATATTGGATCTCTATTGCTCACGATACCATAAGAAACTCCTTATAGCCTAATGATCTCCTTAACATACATCTTAGCTAAACTAGAAGCGATCCTCGTAGTCTTCGCCGGTAATAAGTGTGCAATCTTGGTAAGTCGGCCACTATAATGCAAACACCTTCATTACCTTTCCTTGACTTACATAGGCCATCTATAGAGTCCAAAAATATATGCACCCACTTCCACTTTGGAATCTTAAGTAGCTAAAGCACTCTAGTTGTCTTTTGGTGGCTACCTTTGACTTATTGACAGTTAGAACACCTACTTAAAAATATGGAAGCATCCCTCTTCAAACCTTTTCACTAAAAAGTTCGCTTCATATCTTTATACATCTTTGTAACTCTAGGACGTATCATAAGTCATGAATGGTGACTCTCTTTCAATGCCTCTTAACTATCGTATCAACATAAAGAACACATAACCTTCCATTCATCGCCACTACACCATGGCTATCAACCTCAAATCCCAACCACTTCTCTAGTGCCTCATTCTCACTTGCTGCTTTAGTTATACTTGCAATACAAGGATCTCTCGGCTGATTTCCTTCAATATGACTAAGGGTTGGACGAACTTCTACAATCACTACAACTACATACCTCTTACTAAATGCATCAACTACAACATTCTCTTTCCTCGACATAAACAAAATATTAGTATCATAAGCCATGAGAAACTCTGACCACCATTGCTGCCTCATGTTTGGGTCCTATTGGATGAAAAGATATTTCAAGGATTTGTGGTCCGTTCATAACTCGAAGGTCTCGCCTAGGAGGTAGTGCCTCCATATTTTCAATGCAAATATAACAACTAATAACTTCAAGTGATGGGTCAGAAACCTTGATTCATGCGGCTTGAGTTGCTGGCTGGCAAAAGCAATAACCCTTCCATGTTGCATCTACACTGCATCTAAATCTATCCCACAAGTATCTATATAAACAGTTAAACCCTCTCCTCCATCTGAAATGGTCAAAACATAAGCGCTAGTCAACATTGCTTTCAATTCTTTGAATGCTTTCTCACATTTATCAATCTAAACAAATCTGACATTTTCTTCGTCAAATTCGTCAAGTGTGAAGAAATTTCAAGAAATCCTGAATAAGCCTCATGTAATAACCTGCTAACTGCAAGAAGCTCCTAATCTTGGTTATGCTTTCCAACCTCTTCCAATCCTGAACGTCTATAACCTTTGTTGGATCAATAGAAATACCCTCTTCTAAGATAACATGTCCTAAGAACCTAACTTATGATTGCCAAAAGTGACAATTCAAGAACTTACATTTCAACACATGCTTCTCAATATTTCAAGTACAATCCTGAGATGGAAAGTATGTTCTTCCTCGGTCTTTGAGTAGACCAGAATATCAAATAAACATAAAAACAAACTTATTTAACACATCTCGAAAAATCTAATTCATCGAGTCCATAAAATATTCTGGAGCATTATTTAGGCCGAATGGCACAACTAACCACTCATAAAACTTATCAAACCTGAAAGCTATCAAAGGTACACTCTCCTCTGTTACCCTCAGCTAATGAAGACCCTATGGAAAGATATAGTTGATAAAATGCCTGAGCACCATGAAACTGATCGAACAAGCCATTTGTCCTAGCCAGAGGATGCTTTTTCCTAATAGTCCACTTATTGAGCTCATAATAATCCACATAAAGTCTTAAGGGGTCGCCTGCCTTCATAGCAAAGACGATGGGCGCTCCCCAATTTGAATAACTAGGTCGAATCAAGCCTTTACGCAACAAATTGCTGACCTGGTTAGTTAACTCTAACTTCTTTTTTGTTGATAGCCTATGCACATGCAACATAATAGGTTTAGAATCTCAAAACAAATCAATACAAAATTCAATATCACGATGAGCTGGTAAACCTGACACCTCTTTAAACACATCTGCATATTCCTAAACTATAAAGATCAAACCCAACTCCTCCCTCCGCCACGTCAAGAAAATAAAGAATACTACTCAATAACGAGCTAGTCCCTTCACAATTCACTACTAGGATCTTCCCTTTCCCTGTCTTAAATGATATAGTTCGCTTAACACAATCTAATCTAAGATTATATGGTTCCAAGACAACCAATCCATCCAAAGAAAAACATCAAACCCTAAAAAAATCAAGAACATACATATCGCAAGGAAAGAATCGGTCAGGACAAGTGATCGAAACTCCTAACTATATCACAAGATTGGTCGAGCCCCCCATAAGGTTCGACATACAAATAGAGTTAAAAGCCACAACCAGATCTAGTTTCCATCTACCAACAAGGTTACATGATATGAAATAAGAGAAGCACCAATATCAAACAAACATGAACATGAATGCCATAAACAGATAATATACATTCAAGAACCTACTTCCCTTTCGCAACTGCAGAAGTGGAAGGTATTGTAGCAAGAAAGGAAACCCTAGACTATGGTTCTTTCTGAAGTATAAGAAAATCTCTAACAAAATGACATGGCTGATGGCAGTTGTAACAACTCTTTGATGCAAACTGTGCTTTGGCTGCATTTGGCACAAGCTTTGGTACCTTTGTAATCGGTGCTTTAACTAACGATGCTTTTTCCACTTGTCCTCCTCTACTGGACCTATAATTCCTATGAAAATATCCCTTCTGTCCACCCTTGTAGCAAGCTAAATTGAAAACATTCTTTGACGGTTGAAACTAACGCTTATTGTTCCTAGTTGGTGTAGATACAGATGGCTTTGGAGCCAAACTCACGAACCTTAAACCTATACCTATCAAATTCAGAAATGATCCCTGGATATGATTTATCATGTGCCTTTGAAACTCTTGACACATACCTGCAATGTACATCTTATTCTTCTTTAGTTTTCTATTATCAACCAAAGCTCGAACAACGATAATGCATTGAACCAATTCTTATACTCAGCAACTGTCATAGCCTCTTGCTTTAGATCTAGGAAGCTCCTAAAACCATAATCTTTCCAGCTTCCGGTATAAAATTCATCTCAAACACTTCCTTGAATTAAGCCCAAGAGAAGTCATTCTCCTGGATATCTGCGGTGATCGAACCCCATCAATCCATGGCAGCATCAATCAGATGTCGCGATGCCAAATGACGCTTCATCGCATCATCCAACTCATGCCTTCGAATATCCTATCACACAAACTAAGCTAAGTATGAACCTTAATGGTAGTCTTAATTCCATTGAATCTCTTATCGATCAACCTCTCAAAGTCATGGCAAAGTGAAGAAAAGTTCATATGTGATGAACCTATATGACCTCTTCCATTACAATCACCATGGTTCCTTGAAGGAGCAGCATTCCTCTGTGCCCTATTCTATGGTGTCGCTTACCTTATCTCTAATGAGTCAAATCCAACTAAAGCCAAGTTATTCGCCAAACCTGGATTCGATAGAAAATGTAACGACTCGACTTTTCAACCTTCGAATGTTGAGACAAATACATCCATGGTATTCATGTGCCTAGCACCCAAGAGCTAAAAAGACAAATTGTTATGTTAAAATAAAAATGAAAAGAAACTGTACAAGGAAGAAAGAACACAATATCATAATCTCACGGTGGAACGATAAAATATGATATCCAAAAAGATAGTACAAAGAGTTACTCCAAAATACAGAGTAATTTCATAGTTAAAAAACCTAAATACTATCATCGGTCTGGGTAGTTAAAACTACATGTCCTTACAATGTTAATACATACATAATAGTGCAATGGAAATATAAATCGATGAATGGAAGCCCCCATCTCATCTCCTAAAGCTCTAAAGCATCAAAGTAAAACCTGTTTTGCTTAGATTACCCAAAAGAGAACATGATGAATTTATGGAAAATAAAACCACGGGTCAGACATATATCTGTTATGAGAAACTCAAGGTACATGCATCCATATAACAGTAATTTTAAGACCATACGAGTCATCGTAACTATTTTCCCCTTAAAAGAAATCAAACCATCTGATATGTATATATGGAGATATAATAGAAATTGTTTAGATTTTAGAATACAAATCAAAAAATACCTATGTTGCTTGCATCTCACAACACCATAACATTAGAAGTACATCTAAAACCGCTAAGGTACTATCGCATATGGATTTTACGTGAAGGTCCCCTTGGTAAACTAAAGTCGGCCACCTGCACAATGGTAGAATCCACCTTCCGAGCATCGTATATCTCTAAATAAAGTATACCATTAAAGTAAACATAGCCGGTCAATGTCTTAACATGTGATACTAAATATCATCAACCCCCGCTAGCAACATTGATAAGCATCTCTAGATATGAAGTTGATATAACCTTTCAGTTTTGTTAAACCTACTAGCTATGCTCCTAATTTATTTTCTTTTATTTTCGATGGTGAAGTAACATTCGACATCTCTCACACGATTCTTCATCACTCAAATAGATCATGAATCCTTTTATAGATTCCAGCACAAATTGGACAAATGTTAATGTTGACATCTCCCTTCGATTCAACCTTAGGGTAACTGTATAACATTAGTATGAAATGTTAACATTGACCTCTCCTTAGGACTTAACCATAGGACAGATGGTTCAACTTTATAACATTAGTCCAAAATGTTAATGATAACCCCTCCCTTGGACTTTACCTTAGGTTAGACGGTTCAACTCTATAATATTCCACTTCACAGCCGCTTCCAAAACGTAGACTCGTATACTAGTTTTGAATTGGTATTCGATATGTAATACTTATCTGATCCTAGACTCTTCAAAACTAAATCGATGAATTTCCAACTAACTCGATTTTGGTTCTTTTAGAAGCAAGCGAACTATATGTAAAGAAGTCCTCCCTAAGGGACCCCATATATATACAATTCTTAAAGCTAGATATGTTTCATAATAATGAGTCCTCCCTAGGGAACTCAAACCATATGAAACCGTAAAGCTTTCATATATTTGCTAAGTTAATTGTTTAAATTCGATAGTCGACTAATCAATCATCTAGTTCGAAAATCTATCACTTACGGAAATCAAGTTTCATATGCTTATCACATTTCTGACCTTATCAACTTACTATCCATTGGTCAATAGTGAAGCTGATAGGTTAAAACATAATTTCTTCTAAATCTTACTTGAACATCATTCTTAACTCTCATAGAGAGATAAGTCTACTTTGTCAGCTTTTAATGCTAAGTATAGTATTAATTACTTTTAATAAACAAGTAAACAAAACAAACCACGATTAAGCTACTTAACCGACTCCTAAACCCTTTTGTGAAATATATTTTTATAACTTTAAAAAACATTTAAAAAATGATATATATATATATATATATATAATTTATTTATAAGCTAAGGTATTTAATAAAATATTAAAAACAATTTAATTGATATTTATAGGTTAAGATATTTTATGTTTTAATAAGATAATTAACTAGTTTTCTAAAAACTGTATATATTTGAAATTACTTATAATTATGATTTAAACATTTACTTAAAATATTACTTTAAAATATCTATTTTATAATTTATTTAAAAATTTCAAAAATATATTTTCCGTTATTTAAATTTAAAGTCGTTTCAAAATAATTAAAGTCTTACCTTTTTCGATATGCTAACAATCTTTTTAACATCCAATCTTTTTATAGTAAGCTATGCACTTACTATACATCACAATCACGGAGAGAAATCCCCAGGGTTATCTCTACAAATTATTATAAAATTACTGAACATAAGGATAAGTGCTTATATAACAACTATTCGCTATAATACCACTTCCAAATCCAACTCTGATTCAGTCAAGTCTAACCAAACCCTGTGTGCTTTATGTCAAGGTTACGAAACAAGCCATAAAACGTCGTACTAGTCCAAGTACATCACTTACATATGTCATTTGCTTTCCAAAACATGAATCGTTAAAGTATGTAACAAAATATAGTTAAACAACTTACAATTGTTTAAACAAACATATATACACTTCATATTCATTCAAATACTGAGATTTCCCACCCTTCAACAAGCAAACAACCAAGCACAAGCCTTGACCTTGCTTCCTTCTTCTAACCTTAACCTTGCAAGCTCCTAAACTTCTTACGTTCTCCCCATTTTGCTCTCGGTCTAGGCACAAAGGCCTCCAAAAGCTCACGGTCCTTATTGGTTCAAGGGATTGTGCTACTTTTATTCAAGTTTTGGGTAATTATTCTTGTTCTTATATTGTGGTAGGACTATAGCTAGACTTTAGTGAAGTTTCAATGTTATTTGAGAGTATTTAGATGTAAAGAGAAGAAAATGACGAGTACAGTTTTCTATGTAAAGAATTAGCAAACCAAATTCCTAAGCCTTAAGATGTTTATATAGACTTTTCCAAGAGGTTACCATCCACTTTCTACCTTCTATTTTTGGTCAAAAGTCATCTATCTCCATGTGCTTACTTTACACCTCATTCTCTCTTTACTTAGCCCTTAAGCCTTCCTAAAATGCCCCTCCTCCAAAATACTTCATTCGACATCATCCGTGACATCATCATTGATTTAGTTTGCCATAAACCATGAAAATATTTTTAAATGTGAATTATCTACATATTAATATTTTAGACATGTCCAAAAAGTTCGAACTACTTCTATCGAGTAAAAAAACTATTTATCTATAAAACGATTTTCAGTCAAATTATTGATATTTCTTCAAAGTATTTAACTTTGAAAATTAATTTCAAAATAAAGTTACCAATCATTAGTTATTAGTTAAAAGGAATAAGATTATAAAATCACTTTTGTAACACTTAACCATATTTCAAAAGTTCAGATATTCAAAGACGAAGTGTTCGAAATTACGGATCGCTGTTTAGGTGCATGCATGGATATTGAAACATTAAGATGCAAGAAGTATTAATAGTTAATATATATTATATTTCTATTTTTTAGATCTTCAATTTATTTAAATTTTTATATTTTAGTTGATAAACGTTTTATCATTTATATTAAATGCATAAATTTATCAATACAGATTATTATAACATTATATAGCATATGTTATTACAATACTAAAAAGGTTAAATGTATCATTTCATTTTTCCAATAATGCTCCCACTAGTCTTTTATCTTTCGGTAAACCTTAAGTCAAAACATTGAAGTCTTTCGACTTCATTGGTAGGTTTTATGACATGTCTATCTTGGGATTTTTGACCTTAAGTTTTCTCAATAAACCATAGCTCTACAATCAATGATGTTAACCCAAAAATGGATCAACACCCAGGTTTGAGTACAAAAACACCAACCATATTCTTACAGAGCAATAATACAAATAATAGGTATAGAACAAGATAGTAAAAGAAAAAAGACAAGGAATTTTTATAGTGGTTCAGCTGTGAACGAAGCCTACGTCCACTTTATAGTTTTATTATGACTGATTGCTAAGTAGTGTTTGATTACAAGAATTTCGATTATCCTTAGCTAGACTGAATCCTCAAAGTTGGAATCCACTGGAGAATCACAATGAATCCCTTTTGAGATTGTTGTGAGGAAGGTAGAGAGTGAAGAAAGTTTCCAACAGAGCTTCAGCAACCAGTCCGAAGAAGATCCCATTTGTGTTGCAGGTAGGAAGGTATTTATAGAGATTGAAGAGCTTCTGGGCCAGTCCTGTTCAATAATTGCTCATAGATGACCATAGGAATATGCCACGAACAGATGCTGGTCTCTTGGTTTTGTCAAACTTAATCGTTGTTTTTGTAATAGGACTTGGCTCTCTTTAACTCATTGCTTTAACCCATTTGGTTGAATTCTGAGCCTTTTTGACTTTATCAAGTTGTTTCGTCTTCTCTTGGATCCTGCTGGGTTAAAAACTTAGATAATATTTCTCCCCCAGAGTATGTCTTCGTCGAAGGTAAGGCGTGCTCTGGAAGTTATCGCTTTTAATATTTATTTCTTAAATTCCAAGTAATTGTGTTAGAGTTTTGCAGATACATGGTAGGCAATGCCGCTGATTACTTAGCTTTGGTCTCGACTGCTATCATTTGTCATGACGGATCCAATTCCTCTTCATAGCTTTTCGGTATACTTCGAAATGATGGGTTGATGTCACTGCACGAGTTTGATAAAAATTCGCCTTCAAATTCATGGGTTGCTAGCGATCCATAGACAAAGAATCACAAGCGACCGGATTGTTCCAAGTTGCCTTTAACAGTATGGGTCACTAGCGATCCATGGATGACGGATCGCTAGTAACCTGAGGACTTAAAAGAATTTTAGCCCTTTTTGTTTTTGGTTGCCTATGCTATCCATTGGAGCCGAGCTGCCTCTTTACTTTCACGCGACCCAAACCCTTTCTTCGTGTGATCTGAAACCTTAGGCGATATGATCTAACTTGCTCCACCTGATTCAGTGCTTCCTTAGATCCATCCTTGACCAAGCTTTCCATCGTGATTTCCTCTTGTGCCACCATCAGTAGAGCATCACCGCCTCCTTAATTCATCTTTGACCAAAATCCTAGCCAGCTTGCACCTTGAATCACCCCCAACCATTTATTGGATCGCTATAGACCTGATTCTTAGCTTGCCACCAACTTGCCTTTGGATTACTAATTTAAGTCTTCAACTAATTTCGTGTTTAGAGTTTAATCCATGGTGGATCTGCTATCATAGTGTTTGTTTAATAATTTATTGGGGAGCTCGCATTTGTGATGTTGATCGTGAGAAGTTTGAGTTGATTGTGATCTAATGGAGATAGATAGTAAATCGAGTCTTCAGAGTTTCCCGAAACAACATTCGAGCCTTAGCCCAGTACTTGACATGTTTTGATATCTTCGTCCATTAGGCCAGAACTGACTTGTGCCAAGTTCCATAGTTGATACTGCACAACACATTGCTAATTGGTCCCGACTCTTTCAGAGAATTTGGACTTATCTTGTTTGCTTATTGTACGTGTGATGTCCCTGTAGTGAAAAGGGTTTTCCGCGTCGCTTCGGACAACAGATCAGTTATCGATCGTTGATCGATAACTGGTAAGTGTACAGGACATTAAACAAATTGGAATGATGAGGGAAATTCCTTTTCTTTTCCACTATGAGCGAATTATCTACACGGGATAGAGTGTTTGTAGTGTTTCGGATACCAAGCTCACCCCCTAGACAACATGCTGCACTTGCCCCGATACACACTTGAAGCCCATTGCGTGGATACAAATCAATATCTCTACGAAATTCAAGTGTTGTAGGGGGAAATCATCAATTTAGAATAAAATCACCTGACTATTTTGAATACAAGTTCCGTTGTTTTAGAATGAAGCACCTATCTTCGCGACACAAGTTGAGTGAAGGAAGTCTGCCACTTTCGATAGTCGAGTCGTCATCTGTCTCTCTTTCTCCTACCACGTCATAGGCAAAATATGGTCAGTTGGTCCCAATTGTTCCAGTCTTTGATTGAACGCCTCCCAACTTTAGAGTTCTATTCAACCCACTAGAGAGAGCTTCTTCAGTGGTCTCCGTTAAAGTTCTACACAATAGTTGCATACAACATGGATATTAGAAGAGGATATGCGTCTACTGGAGAAAAACGAGTTTGCTTACATGCCTCCTCCAGGATATATCACTTGTCATCGGTATATGTGCCTGTATGGAGCTGAGCCTCCTTTTATAAACTTTCCGTGTGAGACTCTTTCCAATTTGGGCATTGCCCCATTCCATATTCATCCCAACGACGATATAACCTTAACTTGCTTGTATGTTCTTTTCATGCAGACATTCAACCACGCTCCCACCTTTGATGAGTTACGGTACTTTCTGTCGTTTAAAATGAGGGATGAATGTCCATCCTTGATCGTAATTGAAGCTCAGAGGAACCGGGAAATCATTTTGTGTCTACAGAGAAACTTATCCCAGCTCAAGGTGTAATATTTCTTTGTTAGAAGCCCCGAGGGGTCTAGCCATCTTTGGACGACAGAGGGTAAGTTCCTTTTCATACTTATCGAGTTTTGACGTGTGGCCATGGAGTTTCTAACAAGCTGATACTTCTTACAGTTGTCCCAATGCCAAATAGGGACGTGTCTCTTGATGAAGTTTTTCGAACCCTAAAGGCTATTAATGCTAAAGAAAGGTCCATCAAAGTTTTTCTGATCGATGAGAACTTGCTTCGATATAGATTATCGCATCCTAGGAGATCCATGGTTCAAGTTGAAGTCCCCTCGCCTGCTCAATCCAAGGTTCACACATGATCTACTTCTTCTTCTCGAGTTTCCGAAGAAGGCACTTCTCAAGAGAGAGGGCTTGTTTGAAGGATCAGTCGAAGAGGCTCACGAAGGAAGAGATGTTACTGCGACTAGAGTCAGTGACCAGTCAGAATGCCTCCCATCCCAAAAGAGGAAGAAGAAGAGTTCCAATAGAGGGAAGGCAATCCCGCAATGGGCTTAGATAAAGAGGAGGAGGAACTCGAGAGTAGTAGCGATGAGTCCACTTCTAGTGATGACTTCTACGCAGAATGCAATGATGGGGATTTGGAATCATGCGATGAGACTTCGGGCATGAGTCTCGTCCTTCCAAGCTCTCCTCCTCCAGATGCAAGCGATAACGACAACGCCTCAGAGAACAAAGAGCGTCAGGATTCCCTTGTTAAAGATGTTGGCACGGAGTTCGAAGATTTAAGCGACGCCAACGTTGATTTTGATGCGCTTATGGGGAAGATTTAAAATTTGAGGAGGTGCCCTCCCCCCTCCCCATTCAGGTAGTACTAGTCCTGAAGTTAGTCCGGTTTTTCCTACGATGGCTGCCTGATCCGGTTCATGACGATGCTTTAGGCCTTTCCCCGAAATACACTATACATCTCATTTGGATTACACTCACTTTCTTACCTTCTTTCCGTGCCTATTTTCTATTTCTAAAATGATTTATTTATGCTTCGTGCCAGGTATGACGAGAGGACGTGGCCTCTATGATGATTTCGAAGAACTCACTGACTCCCAGCGCTAGTCTAAGCATC
This sequence comes from Allium cepa, assembly GCA_030765085.1. NCBI lineage: Eukaryota > Viridiplantae > Streptophyta > Magnoliopsida > Asparagales > Amaryllidaceae > Allium > Allium cepa. The sequence goes on along the minus strand of CM060942.1, from coordinate 563,116,783 downwards.
CTTCCAGTTGTTATCAGCCCCGATAAATGGAGGAGCAATACAGAAGGAGGAAGGAACTAGAGGCTGAAGCCTATCGCCAAGACGAAAGAGATCAAAGCCGATCATACAAAGGTGGGTATGATAAAAGGAGATCTTTTAATAAAAGGGAGGAGCCATCGAAGAGATCGAAATTCGACCACCGTTCGCATTCCTCGAAACAACAGGTTTTTGCTCCAATGCGCTCCTCAACGGGTCCAGAAATCCCCGTCACTTTTGCTCCTACTCTGCCTTCAACTTGCATCCCACCAACTTTAGTTGTTCTTTCCCCTGGTGCTTCACATCTCCACCGGAGGCTTGCCTGCATTCTTCCTTTGGGCCCTCCTAGGCTCGAGACAGCACTATTAGGATGGTTCTTGAGGGGAGCTAAGTTTAACCATGATCTGCACCTGGTTCGTGAAGGTTCATACATGCCACACCTTCCAGCTATTCAAAATGATTTAGAACAAGCTGAAGGGTTGAAAAAATTATGTAAGCAGTTGGCGAACACCGATCGTAATAACTACCAGGAAATCCTCTCTTCCGAGTCAAAGAAGGGTTATTTTGAAAAAGCATTGTCAGGACGCGATACCAAAATTAAACTGCCGGAGGAGGAGAAAGCAACGGCACTGCAAGAAGGCAAGATGAGCATTGACTTGCTAAAAGAAGTTAAATAGGCTCACACCAGAATTCAGATCGTCTATAGGGACGAGATAAAAAAGGCTCATGCCGAAGAGGCAAAATTAAAAGGAGAAGTTGCTAGTTTCAATACAACGATTGAAGCCCAGAAGAAAATCATCTCTTACCATGACCTTATTGTCGAGGGGCATAATAAGACTTTTGCTGATCGGACTGCGACGATCGCTCGACTGTAGGAACAAGTTGCACAGCCAAGCGTTGACAAATCCCATGTTGATGTTGAAAAGGTAGCTGTTATGGTGGATTATTTGGAGCTTCAAAATGCTTTTGAGAGGAAGATGGAAAAGATGGACGCGACCATCCTAAATTTCTACGTTAACTCCCTGCTGCACCAAGGGAGTTTCAACTACTTGGATCCGAAGTTCCCGCGCACTCTTGCTTTAGTATGGGAAGAAGTCTTGTCCTACTTTTCTAATAGCAGTGACATCTACATTGAGAGGGAGTTGGAGGATGCTTACATTAATGAGGAATCAAAGAAAGCACTGCTCATGGGTCAGGAAATTTTACGAGTCGAGAGAGATAAAGAAGCCGCTGATGCTACCATGAAAGCTGCCACCAGTGCACTCCCTACTGAGCCATTCATTTTTGGTGCTGGCGGACCATCAGAGCAACCCCATGAGCTGCCAACAAGTTTGGGGCTTGAGACTTTTCCCCAAATAGTGGATCCGTCGAAAGAAGGCGAAGGCGATGAGTATGAAATCATCGTTCTTGACCATTCCACCGGTGTAGGTAACGTTCTCGTTTCCTCCGAGTTTGGGAGTTTCCTTCTTACACCGCAAGGGAAGGAAGAATTTTATGCTTTATTTTTTGATCTTATAGGTCCATTTACCTTTCTTGTTGATGTGCCAGCTTCCTCGATGCCCGGACCTACCGCTATCTCTACAGTCTCCGTGCTCGTTTCCATTCCTGTTTCAGTCCTTACACATGTGTCCGTCTCGCAGCCGGGGCCGGAGTTTGAAAAGATAACAGCGCAAAATGGCTTGGATGACCCTTCTATGTTCCTGGAAGGTGACTTAATAGAGAAAGAGGCTAAGGAGCAGGAAGTTCAAATGGAGCAGCCTCGTAAGACTCAACATGAATTGATCGCTTTTTAGAAGGGGAAGGTTGATGAGATTAAGGCCTCGAAGAGCTCCCGCAAATCACGGAAGTGCAAAGCAAAGAGAGAACCTTCTGAGAAGGTGGCAGAGAGGAGGACCTTGCCATTGAGGAGTTTATTGATATTATGCAGTGACACCACTCCTGAGACGTGGTAGAAATTTCCAACAAAAGGAAGGGGAGTAGTGGAAAGAAGCGTTGATGAGCTTGTGTGGAGACCGGTCTGATTTTAATTCTTTTTGAGTAATTTTGTTCAAGTGCAGAGTTTGCACATAGTGTTCTGGTCATGGAGTCCGTATTTTCTTTTTGTTGGCCGGTGTTGCGTGGGTACGGCCCCACGTTATGACCCAGTGTATAGAAAATTATAAGCAATACATTGATATTTAGACTATATTCTTATCTATCTGTTCATATGTGTTCTGTGCACTTGTGCTTGTTTTATTTACATGTATCCAATTTAGTAATTGTCGCCAAAAAATTTATTTGAGCAACGATTCTCTACCTGGGGTAATAGAATTTGTGAACTTATTTTTTTCAATTGTTTCTATTCAAGTACTAGTGTATACACCTACTTCGTAGGAATGTTACTTCAAAAGACCGATAACTTATAGTTTAGATAATTTTCATATTAAGTTCAAAATTTGGCTAAGTCGCAGCTTGATTTTTCTTTTTTAGAAGTTTTGCAACTTTAGCACATAATCTGAGTTTCTTGTGATATTCTGGTAAGTATGCAATATATGCGAGTTTAAGAGGAGCAAATTGCGTGGGTTAACTAAGGGCAGTTTTAGTCATTAAATGTCATCAGTCAAAAATTTTCTTATTGGTTTGTAGTACTACGCTTTCTTGGATTTGTGCCTGTCATTCCCAGTCATAGAAGTATTGTTTGAGGTCGACATGGCCGTTGATCCTATTCTGATGCCCCTCGGCGTCGCCCGTCTTCGAGCGACGCAAGGAGTTCACACTTTAGAAGCGTGATTTTCAGCGATGTTCCGCGGTGTTTCCTATCTTTGTGCAAAGTAGGGAACTTAAATATTTTAAGTGTTACTGTGCAACCTTCGGTACTCCTTGGTGTTACCTACCTTTGGGCAACATGGGGATCGTATGTTTTAGCGTGGCTTAAGAAATGCACGGCTTTTGTTGCTCCTTGGCGTTGCCTATCTTCAGGCAACATGAGGAGCGTATGTTTTGGCATGGCTTATGCAATGCATGGATTTTGGTGCTCCTCGGTGTTGCCTATCTTCGAGCAATGTGAGGAGCGTATGTTTTGGCTTCTGGTGCTCCTCGGAGTTGCCAATCTTTGGGCAATGTGAGGAGCGTATGTTTTGGCATGGCTTATTAAATGCATGGCTTTTGGTGCTCCTCGACGTTGCCTATCTTCGAGAAATATAAGAAGTGTATGTTTTGGTGCGGCTTAAGAAATGTGCGGCTTTTGGTGCTCCTCGGCATTGCCTATCTTCGGGCAATTTAAGGAGTGTATGTTTTGGCATGGCTTGTAGAATGCGCACCTTTTGGTGCTCCTTGGCATTGCCTATCTTCGAGCAACGTGAGGAGGTATGTTTCGGCACGTCTTTAGTGCTCCTCGACGTTGCCTATCTTTCGGCGACGTGAGGAGCGTATGTTTTAGGCTTTCCCGATGTTGCAAAAGCAACATTGGTTTTTAGAAAGCAAGGATCAGGTTCCATTGATCCCGCAGTTTAAGTCGATTTGCTTCTGTCGACTCGGCGGGTATTTATTATGAACACAGTTTTGTAGGTTCAAAAAAGTAAGTCAAATTTATTAAGGAAAGCTGGGTAGATTTTTTTTCCTATTTACAATGCCCCTGGCATTTCAAGACAACTTATTTTTTGAAAAATAGAGAGTACATAAAGTAGTTTTCAAATGAAGTAAGGGCGGAGTGATTCGCTATTCCAGGCCCTAGGAATTTGAATTCTGTCGACAATTGTTAGCTTAAAAGTTCCATCTCTTAGCTTTTGACGATGACGTACAGTCTTCCCAGTTCGGTACAAAGGCCCCCGGAACGGGGTAGACTCGCTTGAGCACAAGGTCTTCCGCTTTGAAAGTTTAGTTGTGAACTTTAGAGTTGAAGTACCATGCGATCCTTTTTGGTAGGTGACGGTTCCCAACCCGGCTTCTTCCCTTCTTTCATCGATCATATCTAGCGATTCAAGTAGTAGCTGCTTGTTTTGCTTTTAATTGAAAATTTTCCTTCGGTGCAAGGAGCCTTCCAATCCAACAGGGATCATTGCTTCTGAGCCATACGCCAGAGCGAATGCAGTGTGGCCTGTTGCTGCTTTGTGAGTGGTTCGATAAGCCCATAGTGCGAGTGGGAGTTCATCAACCCAGTTTCCCTTTGCTTTATTTAGTCGCTTTTTTATGGTAGATTTGATGATCTTGTTTATTGCTTCCACTTGCCCATTTGCTTGGGAATGAGCTACTACTGAGAAGCTTTTCTCAATCCGAAAGCATTTGCAGAAGTCTTCGTACTCGACGCTTTCGAATTGGGTTCCATTATTAGTGATAATTTTCTGTGGCACACCAAACCTGCGAACATTGATTTTAGTAACAAAGTTAATGACTTTCTCTATGGATATGGTGGCTAGCGGTTCTGCTTCGGCCATTTTGTGAAATAATCTAGGCAACTATAGCATATTTGGATCCTACTTTTGCTATTGGTAGGAGGCCAATCAAGTCTATTCCCCATACCGCGAATGGCCATGGGCTGACCATCTGCGTTAGCTCAGTTAAAGGGGTCCTCTTAATTTTTCTAAATCTTAGGCAGCGATCACATCTTCTGGCGTAGTCTGCAGCATCGTGATTTATTGTTGACCAGATGTATCCGTACCGGAGGAATTTCTTCGCCAAGGGTGCCCCCTGTGTGGTCTCAACATTCTCCTTCGTTCACTTCCCTTAGGATTTGCCGAGCTTCGTCATCGGACACACACCTTAGGAGGGGGTCGAGAATCCCTTTCGGTAGAGTACTCCATCTTGTATCATGAATCGTGGTGCCTTTTGGAGAAGCTTTTCCCATTGATTCTGGTTAGTTGGAAGAGTCCCTGTAAGTAAATACTCCTTTATCGGTGTCATCCATGTATCTAGCTAGACGATGATCTCGAGGATCCAGTCGATGTCGATTTTCGTATATGATTAGGTTGGTTAGAGTTTCAACTGCGACTAGCCCCAATAATTGAGCTTCTTCGGAACTGGCCAATTTAGCCAAATAATCCGCCTTGATTTTTTGCTCCCGTGAAATATGAGTTATAATGTAGTGTTCTATTTCGCTTCGCAATTCTTGTACTTTGGGCTAGTACGGGGCAAGATTCTCCCTTGAGAGTTCTTGTATTTTGGACAAGTACGAGGCAAAATTCTCCCTCGAGCCTAGTACTCCCTTTTCTTACTTGACCGATGACCAGTTGAGAGTCGTTGTATATGTGGATAGATTTAATATTGAGTTCTTTAGTCCAATAAGCAGTGCTTCATATTCCGCTTCGTTGTTTATAGCAAGAAATTCCAAGAGCAAAACATAGCGAATGGCTCGCCCTTTAGGGGTTTCAAGCAATACTTCTACTCCCGAACAGAGGTTGTTAGATGCGCCGTCGACAAAGAATTTCCATTGCATGTCTACTTCCAGTTGAACTTCTTCCTTATCATCTCATATAGTAAATTCGGCGACGAAGTCGGCTAACGCTTTCCCATTGATGGCTTTCCTTGGATGGTATGTGATATCATATTGACTTGATTGTATATTCCACTTGAGTAGTCATCCAAAAGTTTTCGGTCAATATAACACTTGTCTCAGGGGCTGGTCAGTCAATACTTTAATTGGATGAGCCTCAAAGTATGGCCGTAACTTCCTAGATGCGATCAAGTGGGAATACGCTAGCTTTTCTAGTTTCAGATAGTTTTTCTCTCCTCCAGTGAACCGCTTGTTAATGTAATACACGAGTCATTGGATTTTTACTTCTTCACGGACCAAAGCGATGCTCAATGCATGGGGTGAGATCACTAAGTAAATGAACAAGTCTTCTCCATCCATGGGCTTTGATAGGATTGGAGGAGCCTACATGTGCCGCAGTAGTTCTTCGAATGTTGTTTAACAAGCTTCACTCCATTCAAAATTCTTCTTTCCTATCTTCAACGCATCGAAGAATGGCATACACTTGTCGGTGGATTTTTAGATAAATCGACTTAGCACTACAACCTTTCCATTCAAACTTTGCAATTCCCTTTTATTCTTCGAAAATTGGACTTCTTGTAGTGCCATTATTTGTTTGGGATTTGCTTCGATTCCCCTAGCTCTTACGATGAATCCTAGGAATTCCCGGAGGCCACTTTGAAGTGACACTTGAGTGGATTGAGTTTCATTTCATACATTCAGAGTATTTTGAACATTTTAGCGAGGTTACCCAGGTGGTTAACGGCTGCTTGGATTTGACTAGCATGTCATCCATATAAATCTCCATCATTTTGCCAATCGGATGCTTAAACATGGTATTTATCAACCTTTGATAAGTTACCCATACATTTTTTAAAACAAATGGCATTACTCTGTAGCAGTATAGGCCCAGGTCGGTGATGGCTAGTATTTTCTTGATCGGGATCGTGCATTAGGATTTGGTTGTATCTGGAGTACGCATCCATGAATTGTAGCAGCTCATGTCCTTTGGGTAAGCCTGGTTTATGTCTGAGTAGTCGACACAGGTTCACTATTCCCCACTGGACCTTTTGACTAAGGCCGGATTAGATACCCACTCTGGATAGGTTGCATCATGGATAAAACCTTTGGCTATTAACTTGTCTGCTTCTTCTCTAAGTGCCTTGGATTGTTCGGGAACTAAGCCGTACCTTTTTTTCTTTACTGGTGTGAAATTAGGGTCTATGTTGAGTGCGTGACGTGTGATTTTTGGAGACACCCCACACATATCAAAATGCATCCATGCGAACACATCCAAGTTGGTGCGGAGAGATTTAGTAAGCTCCATATGCATCTTGTTTTTAAGGTGCGATCCAATTTTCAAAAATTTAGCTGGGTCTTCCATGTCGAAAGGGACGAAAATCCTTCAATTCTGCCGACACCATCCATTCCTCCCCTGAGCACTACATTTTAGGATCCAAAGCCTTATCGAATCGGCTATGGTCCCCAAGCCATGGGCGGCTCTATAGTTGCTATTCGGAGGTTCATGGATGTGGAGAGTTCTCCCAAATTCCTTTCCTTTTTCCTATCTTCTGGATTTGCGTAATTCTGCAATATAACATTCTCTAGCAGCACCTGATTTCCTTTCACCAATCCGATTCCATTTACAGTAGGGAACTTCATCGTCAGACACCATTGGGCCAGAGCTATTTTGAAATCTGCTAGAGCGGGCCGCCCTAAGAAGGAGAAATATGCTGACATTTCGTCCACAATTACAAAAGTCTGAAAGATGGTGACTCTTCGATCACCCTCTCCAAGCTCCACTGGCTGGTCGATTATTCCGACAGGTTGCTTTAGCTCGCCAGTGAACCCTTAGATTTTTCTTTGGCATGCAGACACGCTTTTCATGCCTATTTTCATCTGATCAAAAGTGCATTTGAAAAGTATATTAACAGAACTGCCACTATCGACCAGCTTTCGCCGAACTACAGCGAGTCTAATTCCTACTATTATCACCATTGGGTAGAGAGTTCGAGCTTCGATCCCTTCGATATCCCAATTGCGGAACACTATATCGTCACTCAAAACCTTTTGCAGTGTGACTCGAGTTTCATCATTTATTGTGAGACATGAGTCCTTCATAGCATGTCTCAATGAACTCGTGTACCGTTCCATTTCTCCCCCAACTCCTTTATGTGGAGTATGGTCCCCGGTTATTGTAAGCCTTTGGTCGGTTCATTTCGACCCTTCGTCATCAGTTCCAGCTTGAATTCTTTGTTCTCTAGGAGTTTGAGGGGCCGCAATTTACCATATTTCAAAAGTTATAAAGTTATAAAATCACTTTAATAACACTTAACCGTATTTCAAAAGTTAGAGTATTCAAAGGCAAAGTGTCCGAAATTACGAGTAACTACATTCTCCACCAATTAAAAGATTTTGTCCTCAAAATTCAAACAAGAACAACCATAAAATTAGAAAAGAAGAACAAGATAAATATATGGAGTACTGCTGACACTGTATACAAACCTAAATGCATGCTAAATGACTCTACCTCAAGCGATGAGTACACTACAAAAGCTATAATAAGATAAGAAACCACTAATCTTGAAACAACTCCAGATATGACTCCCTTACACTATCCTTAGTCTCCCAAGTACAATCCCTAACATCCTCGCTCTACAGTACCTTAACCAACTTCATGGCCTTGATCCTCAATCGCTTTGGACCTCAATCAATGATGTGAACAGGTTGCCTTAGTATGGTCAAGCTAGGTTCAACCTCCAGGTCCTCTTACTGCGACGCTTTCACTATCAAAGAAGGATCATGCATATACTTACGCAAATGCAATACATGAAACTCATCATGCTCATCTGATAGCCTAGTTGGTAACTCGACTCAATACTTAAGTGTACCAACCCTCTCCAGTATAGGAATGGTCCAATATAACGAGGAGCCAACTTCCCCGTCTTTCCGAACCGAACAACACTTCTCATTTGAGAAATCATTACGAATGCAAAGTCCCCAATAAAGAACTTCAAAACCTTGCGCTTCTGATCTACATAAGTTTTCTGGCAATTCTGCACTTCCTTTATAATTTTAGAACCTTTGTTACCATATCGATGCATTTCTAATCATGTCAGACCCAAGTACTAAACAATCTCTATATTCTACCCAACATGATGGAAATTTGCAAAGCCTTCCGCATAATGCTTCAAAAGGTGCCATTTCGACGCTAGCTTGGTAGTTATTATTATATGGAAACTCAAATATTCAATAAGAGATAAATACTCTTCCCATGAACTCCCAAATGTAGTAAATAAGCCCAAAGTAAGTCCTCAAAGTCATGGTTAATCCTCTCCAATTGCCCATTAGTCCGAGGATGGTAAACTATACTCAAACTCAGCTTTGTCGCCATGGCATTAAATTATCCTTTCAAGAGCCGACTTGTGAATATTGGATCTCTATCACTCATGTATCACAAGAAACTCCATATAGTCGTCCTCGTAGTCTTCGCTAGTAATAAGTGTGAAATCTTGGTAAGTCAGCCACCATAACGCAAAAATCTTCATTACCTTTCCTTGACTTACATAGGACATCTATCGAGTCCATAGATATATGCATCCACTTCCACTTTGGAACCTCAAGTAGCTAAAGCATTCTGGTTGTCTTTTGGTGGTTACCTTTGACTTTTTGGTATTTAGAACACCTGCTTATATGCATACATGCCTCTTCATGCCCTCTCACCAAAAAGTTCACTTCATATCTTGATATATCTTTGTAACTTTTAGATGTATCATAAGTCGCGAATGGTGACTCTCTTTCAACACCTCTTTCCTAATCCCATCAACATAAAGAAGATATAACCTACCATTCATCCCCACTATACCTTGGCTCTCAACCACAAATCCCAACCACCTCTTTGGGGCCTCATTCTCACTTGCTGCCTTAGTTATACTTGCAACACGAGGATCTCTCGGCCGATTTACTTCACTACAACTAATAATGGTCTGATGAACTTCTACATTCACCACAATTGCATACCTCTTATTAAGTGCATCAACTAGAACATTCTCTTTCCCCAACATAAACAAAATATTAATATCATAAGCCATGAGAAACTTTGACCACCATTGCTGCCTCATGTTTGGGTCCTTCTGGATGGAAAGATACTTCAGCGATTTTTGGTCCGTTCATAACTCAAACTTCTCACCTGGCAAGTGGGGCCTCCATATTTTCAACATGAATATAATTGCTAATAATGCAAGTCATGGTGTAGTAACCCCAATTCATGCGGCTTGAGTTACCAGCTGGCAAAAGCAATAACCCTTCTATATTGCATTTACACTACATCTAAACCTATCTCACAAGCATCTATATAAACAGTTAAACCCTCTCCTCTATCTGAAACAGTCAAAACATAAGTGCTATTCAACATTGCTTTCAATTCTTTGAATGCTTGCTCACATTTATCAATCCAAACAAATCTGACATTTTCTTCATCAAATTCGTCAAGTGTGAAGCAATCTTCGAGAAATCCTGAATAAGCCTCATGTAATAACCTGCTAATCCCATGAATCTCCTAATCTCGGTTGTGCTTTCCAACCTCTTTCAATCCTAAACAGTCGTAAGTTTTGCTAGATCAATAGAAATACCCTCTGTTGAGAAAACATGCCCTAAGAACCTAACTTTTGATTGCCATAAGTGACAATTCAAGAACTTACATTTCAACACATGCTTCTCAATATTTCAAGTACAATCCTTAGATCGAAAGTATGTTCTTCCTCGTTCTTAGAGTAGACGATAATATCATTAATAAACATAAGAACAAACTTATTTAACACATCTTGGAAAATCCAATTCATCGAGTCCATAAAATATGTCGGGGCATTAGTTAGGCCGAATGGCACAACCAACCACTCATAAAACTTATTAGACCTAAAAGCTGTCAAAGATACACTCTCCTGCTACTCTCAACTAATGAAAACACTATGGAAAGTCTAGTTGGGAAAATACCCGATCACCATGAAGCTGGTTGAAAAAATCATCTATCCTAGCCAGAGGATATTATTTCCTAATAGTACACTTATTGAGCTCACAATAATCCATATAAATTCTTAAGGAGTCATCTGCCTTCGTAGCAAAGATGACGGACGCTCCCTAATTTGAATAACTAGGTCGGATCAAGACTTTACACAACAACTTGCTGACCTGGTTAGTTAACTCTAACTTCTTTTTTGGTGATAGCCTATGCACATGCAATATAATAGGTTTAGAATCTCAAAACATATCAATACAATATTCAATCTCACTATGACGTGGTAAACCTGATACCTCTTTAAACACATCTGTAAACTCCTGAACGACAAAGATCGAACCTTACTCCTCCTCTGCCACATCATGAGAATAAAGAAAACTACTCTATAACAAGCTAGGACCTTCACAATTCACTACCAGGATCTTCCCTTCCCCTTTCTTAAATGATACAGTTCGCTTAATGCAATTTGAGATTATATGATTCTAAGACAACCAATCCATCAAAAGAAAAACATCAAACCCCAAATGTTAACAAGATTTCTTATCAACACCCCAAAGTAATGTTAAGAAAGATTGATATCCTTTTTAAGAACAGTGGGTGTGATTCCCTTAGGAACTGCCTTTAAATTTCGCTTTACTTGTTGATAATTCTTGGATCAGACCTTTAGGCATTGTCGGAAGGTATAAGTTCTAGGTTAAGGAACCTTTCGAATTTGTCGAATTAGTGTGAGACCCCCTTAAAGGGTTTCCTTCTTGTTTAGGTTGAATTTTACTGAATTTAATCTTAAATAGGCAGGCTTCAATCTTGTCAATGGCTTAGGAGATGGCTTCCCTTAGGTTTAAGCAGGAATCAAATACTTTGGTGGATACGAAGTAGCTTTCGACCTTGTTGAAAGGTTAGACCACATACATAAAGTAGATTTCGACCTTATCGAAGGGTTAGACGTCTGATATGAAGTAGGTTTTGACTTTTTTGAAAGGTTAGATCACTTAGTTTATAGCTTCGAAAGGTGACAGGTGTTGTTAGTGCATACAGAACTCTCGACCTTGCTGAAAGGTTTTTGTGTCAAAACTGATGGTTTTGAAAGGTTACAGTGAATATTAGTGTCAGTTGAGTAGTGGACCTTTTCAAAAGGTTCAGGTCATAGAGTAAATGGCCTTAAAGGGTTACAGTAGATGTTCAAACTGGAAATGTTATCAACCTTGTCGGCAAGAACCTTTCGATCAAGTTAAACCCAGAAAAATAAGGCTAATCCAATAAAGATTTAAGTAAATAGCAAATTAATTAACAGAGCTCAAGATTTTCCTCTTTATCCAAGAAAAACTCCATTTTATTAAATTACAAAATCTCCCAATTAGGTTTACAACGTCTTGATTAAGAAAATACAAGATTAGAATGAGAGAAATCAGATCTCAAAACATGGCCCCTTGGGTCTTATTTATAGATGCAGGTAGCCTCCTTTTTGACTCCATGCTCTCGACTGGGATGGAAGGTATCCTTTTTATATTCAGTTGTTAACCTTTCGATTTTGTCGAGAGGCTTGCTCCTCATTTTCCATTAGAGACCTTTTGACATTTTCGAAAGTTTGCTTTTATTTATACCATCATGAACCTTTCGACTTTGTCGAATGGTTTGCCTTTATGTTTTGTTGTGAACCTTTCGACCTTGTCGGAAGGTTGTTCCTTACTAGATTATTATGAACCCTTTGACCTTATCGGAAGGTTATTCTTCACTTGAACGTTGTCGAGAGTTATGCTTTCCTCCATTGTTGTCGAAAGGCTATCTTTCATTCTCTTCTGACTTCTGAGTGTTGCTTTCTTCATAGAACCTTTCGACTTTGTCTAGAGGTATCCTGATGAGTTTTAACCGGTTCGAAAGGCTTACCATGTTTTTGAAAAGGTTACCATGGGGTTGCTAACACTTGCATTTACTTCCTTATCTTCTTAGAAAGGTAGGAGCTTCATGATGTTGTGAGATGGAACCTTCTGACCCCTTCGAAAGGTGTTAGGCTTTTAAACAATGATGGCTGCATCCCTTCGACTCCTTCGAAAGGTTTGGTTTGAACCTCTCTTTCTTAGTCTTTGTTGAAGGACCTTTCGACTCAGTTGAATGGTGGATTTTTGGAGTAACATTTGCCCCCCTCCATTTGGAGGGATGCTCTAGACTTTCCAAGTCATCCTTGTCGAAATCTAAAAAACTTCCCGCCGCTTGGCCTTCTCGTGTAGATCTAGGCCATTCATTTAAATCTCATCCAACGGTCGAGAATTTGGGTGACTTTTCTTATCTAATGCGCTTCTCCTCCTTCTTCTTTTACTTGTAGTTAAAGTTTCAAGAAAAAGTAAAAGAATCCTTAAAAATCTCCTGAATTTTGCTTTCTAGAAATCAAGGTGATTCTCGAATTCAAACTGTGTAATCTTTGTTTTTTCTAAGTTTTTGCTCGAATTTCATTCATACCCTGATTGAATTTCAGTTCTCCAGATTCCAAAATTGAAACTCAATTTTGGTTTAGTTTGCTGAATTTTTTTAATCGTAATTCAATTTCCTAAACCAACAAAACTCACTTCTCATTTTGGATTTTGGAAGTCGATAGTGACTGTTCATGAAAATTCCCTAAATGAGTGCAGTTCTTATTTAAAATTTTTGTTTTTTGCATTTTGTTTTTAACCTGGGCTTCCGATTTTATGAAAAACTTTACACCCCACTTGAAATTAAGCTGAAGAAATTTCAATTTAAATCCATTTTTTCATTTGGTTTGATTTTCTTGTTCTTCAAGAAAAATTTGAAAATTCTATTAACAATCAGGTCCGGGGTTGGTTAAACCCGATATGATTACTTGGAACCCTCTCATGTGCAATTTGACAGCATGTAATGACCTTTCTACATCTTTGAGTGAGGTTGAGGTGGCAATAATAGATTTTCCTTCTTAGCATCTTTCGGCGGGGTCAAAAATTATCGTGATGCCAACTTTACTAGCACCGTCGAAAGCGTAGGTAACTGAATGGAGTGAATCCAACCCTTTGACAACATGCTGTCGACAAGGTTGAAGAGTTTCAAACCTTTCAAATATTATCTTTCGACAAGGTTGAAATTATTCAACCTTAGAGTTTTCTCTGCCCATCTCTATCGAAACATTTAAAGCATATGTGAGTTGAACCCGAAACCTTTCGACTTCAATGGGTTGGACATGTTTTGGTAATTTTGACCAGACCTTTCAGCAGCGTAATCAACATTAGTGCTTTTAATTTTGAATTTTGAATTATTGATTTCAATCAGGTCTAAAGGTCCTACCACTTTGCTTTTTGTTACATTCGAAGTGTATCCAGGTTTCCATAGAGTTTTCGACATTGTCGAAAGGTGATGAATGGGTCAATGTTTCATCTCTTCCTTTCGAATTTTTCAATATCTCAACGAATTTATATTATTATATGCTTTTTAGTATTTTTAATAATGTTGAAGTATGATAGTTAAGGTTGAGGCCAATTTCTTCCCGACATTTTCAAAAGCTTGAATTGCCGACCTTTCGACACTGTCAAAAGCTCAAACTACTTAGCATTCTCACTATTTTAAGATTATATATAAGTTTCACTCTTGAGCTATCTAAGTAAATTTACTTGTTTAATTCTTATGTACTTTCTAAACTCTTAAATAAATAATAGATTTAACTAAAACATTTTCATCTGGCAAAATCATTAGCGCTCCCAAAGTTGAAGCCATTGCTAAGCATTCTTTCATCGAGACTCAGAATGAAGTCAATGCTATTCTTAAAAACTTTGGTATTACTGGGATCGAAGCTATCCCTCCTCAACCAACTGAAATCATTGACAACCTTCTTGAAGGGTACTTTGCTTACACTACCATCCACAATGGCACGGTGGATTTCTACCTTTTTCCGAGTTCCTGATCTCATACTTATCTCATGTTGGAGTTGCTCCAATACAACTATCCCTAAATTTTTACAATAAAATCTTCTATCTCTGGAAATGTTGGTGTTGGAATCTATACTTCCTTCACTTAATGCTGAAGTTCTAACTCCTTGACCAAGTCAGCAAGGTTAAGTAATCTTAGCAAGAAAATTTACAGGGTCAATGTATATAAGAAGCTAATATTAGATAGTATTAATAAGTTCAAGGATTGGGAGAATCAATTTTTCTTCGTAAAGTGCTTTGTCGATGTTCACGGGACTTTTGCCTCCCCCTGTATGTCTACTTTAATATTGTCTTTGCTTTACTATATGTTTTCTATTAACTAATTTCTTACTTTTCTTGGGTGAATATTCCAAGAAACTCAATGATGTTGATAAGAAAACCATTGATTCATTAACCGCAGCTTCAAAGCAACTTGGGAGCAGGCTGAGGCTCTTGACTCCTTCGAAATTAAGAAAACATTCTTTATTACTACCTAGCCATAGGATCATAGGAACTCCTTCCACAATCCTACATACTTCTATTTGTGCTGACATTCAGGTATATTATTAGTTTAGTATTTTTCTTATTTGTCTCTTGAATTCTTTAAATTACTTTGACTGATTTTATATCTGCTTAAACTTGTCCCGGTCTCTTCCAAAGCCATTGTATTTTCTAGCGGAGCTACCCTTCCTCCATCATCTTCTAAAGTAACATCAATTTTGGAGGCTTTTGCTAAATCCAAAAGAACTTCCAAAAGAAAATTAATGGGACCTTCTGAAGACGCGCCTTTGACGAAAGCGGCAAAAATTATTGATATGGAGGAAGAGGAGGAGCGTCGTGAACAAGCTTTAAAGAGCCCTATCATTGAAGCTTTCGAAGATAAAATGGAGCAAACTTCACCTACTCCCAAACCTTTTCCTCACATTACTATCTCGAACTCCCCAACTACCCTTGCGCAAATGCAGCTTGCTCTATTACCGGCTCCGTCTAAGACGCAGATTCCTCTGGAGTCATCATCTTCTCCTCCTCCATCGACCAATTTTGATGAACTCTTCGAACTCATCCTTCATTTAGAAGCTTTTATTTCATCTTTTTCGCCGCTATTCCATCCAGAATTGGCATAAAATTATCGCTTCCTGATGGAGCAATAACTTTTGGTAAGCTTCCATGTGCTTGATCTTATCATCACTGGATTTCTTTAATTGTTAACTTGTGTTTCACCTGTTGATACTTATTTCCAAGAGCTGGATAGCTCTAACTGATTATGTTTCGAAGTTTTCGACTAATCCTAATTTACTGAAGGAGAATTTCGAGCTAAAAAATCAAGTATCCTCTTTAACTGCTGCCAAGAATGAAGCTTCTACAGAGTTGGAGCGAGCAGACGCTTCCCTTGCCCAAGTTGATAGTGATTTAGAAGCAGAGAGGGAAGCTCACCAGCTCACCATCGATGGAAAATTTGCATTGGAGCTAGCTTTGAAAGACTCAAAAGATGAGAAAGCTCGTTTGGTTGCCAAGAATAATTTATTGAAAAAAAGTTCAAAAGGACCATAGCTTCACCCAAACTGGCCGTTCGCACCCTCTCAGATGTCAAGAAGCAAGTCCATGAGTTTTCTAATGTCACCCTTGGGCCTATGATGTCGAAAAATTATGAAGATGCCCTCATGCTTGCCTATGCCAACAATCATGAGAAATGTCCTGACTTTGGCTTCCCCTCTCTCGACCCAGCTTTAGCCTAAAGAGTAATGGACAAAATCAACCAGATTAGGCAGGGTACCGGACCTGAAGGCAAGGAGAAGATAGTTAATGTAGTCATGCCTTTTTAACTAATAAATTGAATGAAGGGTTCAAAAATGAATTAGAAGAGGAGTATTATAGGAAAGAGGTCATTCCTATATCATCTTCAAGTATTTCAAAACCCACATTCACTTGCATTTTCTAAGAATTAAAAGTTTGGCCGACCACTATTAATAAAGGAAGAAGAGGAAACAAAAAAAGCGAAAGGAAAGAAAAATTCAAATCAAACTCATTCAAATCTCAAGCCCCTTAATCATTAAAGCAAAAGGTGAATAATGTTCACATCTCTAAACTTTTATAGTTTCGGCTTTAAGGTTAAACCCGAATAATTTTGCGAAGATTTGCCATGTTTTGAATGATAAAGTGATTATATATACATGTTATTGATTTATGTATGTTCATGTAAATTTTACGACATGTTTTAATATGGAAACCATATTAAATGACAATTGTTTGCCTTGCGAATTTTTATGGTGATCTAAAAAGTTATTTTAAAAATGGGTTTTCATTTTCAAAATCTGTTGAATTTGTGGGGAATTATTATGAATTTTCTAAGGAAGAAAAGGTTAATTTGGATTATAAAAATTATTTGTGGGAAAAATAGTTATAGTTTGGATTCGAAAATTTTATATGTTGAAGAGAACATATTATTTGATTTTTTGGAAATTTTCTAGAATTTTTCAAGCTGTTTTAATAGTTATACAAAGATATTTAAGGTATGGGACTTAAATGTTTTATGTAATTATAAAGGAGAAAAGGGTTTTTCAAAATTATTCAAATTTCCAAATAAGAAAAGTCGATAGCAGTTTTGAACATAAAATTCTGGCAACCAATCAAATTTATACAAACAAGGCAGGCGGGATACAAAAGAACTGCTTTAAAGTACAAATAAATAGTTTTTCTTCTATTTCAACCTTTTCGGCAGAGCTTTCGCTTTCATTTCAGACCTTCCGACAAGGTCGAATGGTATCAAACCTTTCCTCTAGGTCAAATACTAAGGCACAACGTATTATGCAACTGGTACGTAGTGAACTGAAAGAGGTCGAACGGTTTAGGGACAAAAGATTATAGATTTCGAAAGAGATTAAGTTTTTCCTTGGTTCAAAGAAAATACACTTGCTAGCTTTCGATGCTTTCAATGAAGGGCTTTCGAAAGTGTCAAAATGTTTAAAAGAAAAAGGTTTCGATTGGTTTGCTTTTTGTTTTAAATGAAACCTTTCGACAAGATCGAAAGGTATAGCTTTCGGCAAAGTCGAAAGTATAGTTGCTGCTTCCAAATCTTTCAACACAAAAGGAGTCAAAGGTTATCTTTGGTTTTCTAAAACTTGTCGCCTCTCTCCATTGATTTCGAAGGGTTGGTTCCAACGACACTTCATTGTTTTCGAATGGTTTTGAAAGGTTTTATAATGGTTCCGAAGCCGTTTCTTTCGACTCCAATGTTTTTCCTATCCTTTTGCATAATCCAAATGTTTTAATTCAAAACGTTTTAAAGTAGTTAACTTTGATTGGTTTCAAAATCTTTTCCACCTATTTTTAAATTGAACCAAATGTCTTCGAAAGGTTTTGAGTTACATTGCTTTCGAAAGGTCTATTATATAGGGGAGGTATCTAAGGCTTTCGACAAGGTCGAAAGGGAAGGTATGGTTTTGCTATGTTTTTGAAAAGCCAAGGTTCGAAGGATTTAAAAGATGGATGTCATATGTTTTAAAGCTTGTAAAAGGATGGCCTTTAAAAGGTTTAGAAGGAATTACCTTCAATGATTTCGAAAGGTTTATTAAAGGATATGAAGGAGTTACCTTCAATATTTTCGGAGGGTTTCACAAACGATTTTGAAGGAGTTACTTTCTATATTTTCGAAAGGTTGTTTTAAGTGTTTTAAACAAAGCTTTCGAATTTAAGAGTTAAGTAGATTGCCTAACTGTTTTAAGTTATAAAGGATAGACAACACTTATTAAACATCATCAACATAATTTTGAATAAAATATATATAGTTTGGCAAAAATAGCTTGGATTAATGTTAAAGATATATTTTCCTTGTATAGATGATTTGACGGATTAAATCCTTTTGAAAAAGTTTCAAGGAAAATTTAAAGAGTAGTTAGCTCAGATATTGTAGAGTAGTTGGCTCATATATTTTGAAGGGTATTTAACCCAAAAGAAAATTCAGGCAATCGGCTAATTTTAAATTCGGACAGTCGGTCAATTTTGAGGGCAGTCAACCTAGAGGACAGTTAGTCCAGAAAGAGCACTCAGCTTGGATATGAACAAATAGTTCATTTATTAGCATAATGGATCTTGCTAAATTTATTAGAACAGTTAGTCCACCCTTTTTACCTATTTTAGGTAGAAAGCCTATTATCTAGCATAAAAGATATTGTTATAATAAATTTTAGGACAGATAGTCCATAAAAGAGAAGATAGCTCAGAATTTATAACAAATAGTTCAGAATTCAGAACATATAGTTCATAATTTAGATAAATAGTCTCTTTCATTTCACGTTTTAGTATAATGGATATTATTAGATTATTATTACAATCAGTTGATTAACCGGTTTGGTTCCAGGAAAGGATTTGCAAAATATATGTTTTGAAAAGAGATATTAGTGAGGGGAAACCCATTCTGCTAAGCGACATGGTCTCACTATTTATCAGTAAACTGAGGTGTAACAGATATTATTCATACTAGGCTTTAATTCTAACTCGTAGTTTTTGTTTCCCCTTAAACTATCGAGTGCTCAAAATTTGATTTGAGTAGGTTGAAGGTTTAGGTTTTCAGGTTTTAGTAGATTTTGGCGAATAAAGCATCCAAAGGCGAGCAGGTGGCTAACAGATGCTAATTTAGAATTCTGTTTTAAAATTGTTACCCTGTGTATTAAAATAGTTATATCTGTATTGCCTTGATCATTCAAGGGGCATCTTCATATCTTGCTCTTGGCGTATTGTTGTAAATTATTTGATCAATGCCCGAGATTACGTTTGGGACTTTTGTAACTTCGATATAATTTATTTGAAATATAATAATTGAAATTACTATTTTTGTAAATTTATGATTTTTTATTGTTAAGTTCTTCTGATATTATGCATACCACTAATACTGCCGTATTTCGTCACTAGAAATTAATACTGTGGAAGAATGCAACATTCATAGCGCTTAGCTTTTGGCCTCCAGATTCTAGATGTTATAGCTTGGTATTAAAGCATAGGTTTACGAAAAATTGGTTTTGAAAACAAAAATCCGAGGTAATTAGAGTAAGATTTGGGATTGGGTTAATGCTATAGTAACATACTTGTATTTGCTACATACAAGTATGCACTTTATCTCCATTCATCTATATTTGATTTAGCTATCTTTTTATATCTCATGAGGTTTGAATACAGATATGTATGGTGGAAGAAGCAGAGTTAACCAAGGAGGGAGAAGCGTCGAAAGGAACGCCGGACCTAATGTAGGGAGAGGCCAAGGTCAGGCAAAGAATGCTGATGCAAAAGTCCCACAGGTCAGAATGTAAACCACGTATCAGTTTTTTAGGAATATGATGCAGGTAGGAGTTGCCGCCGGAGTGGTAGGAGGTAAGGCCGGAGGAGCAGATGTTTCATAAATTCCAGTAGTTAGTCATTTCACTAAGATGAGCAGTGATTATGTAAGGCTAGAAGGGAAGCTGTTTATGGGAACGGCGGATGCTATTGAAGAGGAGTATTGGTTGTTGCACTGCGAAAGGATTTTTGTAGATTTAGGGCTCAATGACGAGCAGAAGAGGAGATTGGCATCCAGGCAGCTTCAGGAGACCGCATTGTTTAGGTGGAACAGTGTAACAACGATAGTTGATGAGGAGACAGTAACATGGGAGGATTTCAAGTGGATATTTATGGAGAGGTTTATGTCAGTAATGGCACAGTCAGCTTTGATTAGACAGTTTGCTGAGGTGGTGCAGGAAGAGATGTCTTTTGCTTAGTATGCCAGGAAGTTCAAAGAGTTGTCCCAGTATGGGTATGCTTCTTTAGATGCCGTATTGAAACGGAATGAGAAGTTTATCAGAGGATTGAAGTCATAATTGGATAGTGCTACTTTATCTCATCTTTGAGATCCTTCTGATATTGTTATAGATGGCTTTAAGGCAGGAAGAAGTCCTTGAGTCTCTGGAGAAGAGCAAGGCAAAAGTGATCCAGGTTAGGCAAGGCCAGAAGAGGAAGTTCTTTCCCAAGAAATGTGCTCAGAAGGGTGGAGCAACCAAGAAAGCGAAGTATGAAGTTGTCTGATATAAATACGATTAGAAATGGCACTTTGCTAATGAGTGTCGCTCAGGCTAAGGGGAAGAATATCAAGTGTTTTAACTATGACCAGATAGGCCATTATAAGAACCAGTGCAAGGAGCCCATTAGTGATGGTAAGGGAAAGGTGTATGCATTGGAGTCTGATGCTTCCACGCTAATAGCCCAGGAAAAGAGAAAGGTAGTTCTTAGAGGAACGCTTCAAATCCATGGTATGTCTGTTAGCGTTTTATTTGATACCGACATTTTTTATATCTACATGTTTGATAGATAAGCTTAACCTTGAACCCACATATTTAGTTACTTCCTTATGAATTTCAAATCTAATAGGTGGGTATGGAACTCTAGGGTTAAGGTGTGACCAGTATGAGTTTAATCTGTTAGGTCATACTTTTGAGTGCAGTTTTCACGTGATTGATTTTTTAGGGTTTGGGATCATCCTAGGTATGGATTGGTTAAGTGAGTATGATGCTAAGATATTTTTCCAAGGTAGGAAGATATCTCTGTGTCACCTGGATTGTAGCGATTAGATTGTTTTCACCGTAGGAGGTTCTAGCGGTGCAGTGTTTGCTTTGTTGGGTGCTTTAGATTCAGATGATGAGTTGAGTTTTCATGGTCAGAGAATTCGCAGATGTGTTTGTGCTTATAGTTAGATTGCCGCTGAAACGAGCCATTGAGTTTCAGATAGATTTGGTTACGGGAGCAGAACCAGTGAATAGACCGCCAAGTAGGATGACACCTTCGGAGATGAGGGAGTTGAAGATGAAGTTGATGGACTTAGAGGGCAAGAGTTTTGTCAGGCCGAGTAGTTCGACAGTGTTTGCGAAGAAGCAGGATGGATCATATGTATCGATTATCGTAAGTTGAATGAAAGGACGATAAAGAATCGATATCCATTGCCCAGGATTGACGATTTGTTCGACTAGTTAAGTTAAGCAAAATTATTTTCTCAGTTGGATTTGGCAACGGTTTTCCATCAGCTCAGAATAGCAGTGGATAGTATACCTTTGACGGCATTCAGGACTAGATATGGATCGTACAAATGGTTAGTTATGCCATTCGGACTGACGAATGCTCCAGCTTTCTTTGTGGATTTGACGAACCAAATTTTCTAAGAGCACTTAGGATAGGTTCATGCTAGTTTTTGTAAATGATATTTTGATTTACTCTAAGGATTAAAGAGAGCATGAAGTTCATCTTAGAGTAGCGCTTGAGACGCTAAGGCAGCATCAGAAGAAAGCAAAGTTTTCGAAGTGTCACTTCTAAAATAAGGAAGTGAAATTTCTTGGTCATGTCATCTCAGAGGAAGGGTTATCAGTATATTCGACTAAAATCGAGGCAGTGAATAGTTAGAAGAGACCAGAGATAGTAACCAAGATTAAGAGTTTGCTTGGGTTGGCTGGTTATTATTGGAGATTGATTAAGCATTTCTCACGGATAGCGGCACCGATGACCAGGCTAACAAGAAAGGATGTGAAGTTTGTGTGGACCGATAAGTGTGAAGAAGCATTCAAGAGTTTGAAACACTTATTGACCCATGCACCTGTGTTGGTAGTTCCAGAGGGGAATTACGAGCAGGTAGTTTATGCTGATGCGTGTGGAATAGGATTAGGAGCTGTGCTGATGTAGAGAGGCAAAGTGATTGCCTATGTTTCTAGACAGCATAGACCGCATGAGGTCAGATATCTAATGCATGATTTAGAGTTGGCTGCTGTGATTTTTTCTTTGAAGGTGTGGAGACATTATCTTTTAGGAGAAAGGTTTGAGGTATTTACAGATCACAAGTCGCTGAAGTATTTTTTATCTCAGAAGGAGCTGAACATGAGATGGCAGAGATGGTTAGAATTCATAGCCGCTTATGATTTTAGGATTGAGTACACACCACAGAAAGGCAATCGGGTTGTAGATGCACTTAGCAGGAATCATCAGAACGTGGGTTGGCAATGATGGTTGAGTGGAAAGATTTAGAAGCATTAGCAGATTGCAGAGTGCAATGATGATCCGAGGCAGGGTCTAGTGGTGATACAGTTGAACTTTCTTGTTTGGAAGTTCGATCAGCTTTGATCGAATTAGATTGCTTCTAAGCAGATAGAGGATCCAATGTTAGCTGAATGGATCAGTAAGCTAAAGGAAGGAACCAAGAGAAATGACTTGAA
Source organism: Allium cepa (assembly GCA_030765085.1). Classification (NCBI taxonomy): domain Eukaryota; kingdom Viridiplantae; phylum Streptophyta; class Magnoliopsida; order Asparagales; family Amaryllidaceae; genus Allium; species Allium cepa. The sequence continues at coordinate 563,094,184 of CM060942.1, read as the reverse complement.
AGATTTCAGTGATTAGAATAGATGGTTGAGAAAGAAAGTAAGATTATGTGTTCCAAATGCGGGAAACATAAGAAAGGAAGTCTTAGATGAATGCCATCGTTCGAAGTTCAATATATATCCCGGAGGTGCCAAGATGTATCAGGATATGAAGAGAAGTTTCTTCTGGGAAACAATGAAGTGGGACATTGGTCTGTGTGCAAGGCAATGCTTGAATTTCCAACAGGCAAAGGCCAAACATCAGAAACCGAATGGTTTTCTTCAGCCATTAGATATTTCAGTGTGGAAGTGGGATTATATTTCTATGGACTTCATAGATGGGTTACCAAGGTCGAACATGGGAAATGGAAGTGTATGGGTTATAGTTGATATATTGGCCAAGAGTGCCCATTTCATTCCAGTTAAGTCAACCAGGATGAAACCTATTTTAGCAAGGTTGTTCATAAAGAATATGGATAGACTGCATGGAGTTCCTAGCAGCATAGTTAGTGATAGAGATTCTATGTTCATTAGCGAGTTTTAGAAGAGTCTGCAGGAAGTTTTAGGAATCAAGCTTATGATGAGTACCGCTTACCATCTGGAGACAGATGGGCAAACGAAAAGATTAATAATATCTTGGAAGATCTGTAGAGGGCTTGTGTTCTGGACTTTGGGGGATCATGGTTGGACCATCTGCATCTAGTCAAGTTTTCATATAACAACAGTTATTAGATTAGTGTAACGACCCGCTATTTTGGACCATTCAAATCGACAATAAAACCATACATATCCGACTTGAATAATTCAAAATACCGAATTGTTAATTTAAATTTGGAAAAACTTAAAATATACATTAAATAAATCAATCACAGAGTAATATAGTGCACGGAATAGATAAAGAATCGTAGTTCATGAAGTTACTATATATATATATCAGAGTTAGAAAAATACAACCGAATAGTTCAAATGCAGTGAAGTCTCCAATGCAACAGATGACTTCTTTGAACCAATCAACTGGAAAGGCTGGAATCTGAATCGGTAGTTGGATTTCCAAACGAAGCTCCGAACTCCAAAGGTGAGTCTCAAATGCTGTATCACTCAGTCTGACCCGAACATAAGGCAAAACACAAAACACTCGAGTAAGGATTAACATTCTTATATCAATAAATCCAACTCAAGTGAAATATCAACTGAAATACAAATAACTTAAAGGATATTTGGGATAACCATCCTCTAAGGGTCCATGGAACTTTCTACAAGGTAGAAATATACACTATAACACCGTGGTCATTTCAGCTTAATTTATACTTCAAAACCAAATCTTATTTTCACTCAAATATCTCTATATTTCCCAAAATAGTATTTATATATATTAAATAATTTATACAATAAAGTATTTTCAATTTCCTCAACTTAACAAAACGTTCCAACATCAACCCGACCTTCTCATTCAAATTAAATTCAATCTCAATTTATCAATTTAAATTCAACTCAATTTCTAAAATAACCACTTAAATTTTATCGATCTCAAATTCGGATTTATAATCACAAATACCCCTTTATATTTCCATATATTTCAAAACTTTAAGTATTCAACGTTTCATCTAAATTTTCATTCAATTTAGTTTTCTAAATAATAAATTCAAATTTAGTTCAACCTAAATTTTCATTTTAATTCAATTTAGTTGCTAAATAACAAATTCAACTACGTTGATTTCAAATACAGATCTAAATCTTAACATAAACCATTTAAATTCCAATATAGTTCAAGGCTTTAATATTTAAATGTTCTATATAACAGTTTCATATAGATTTCGATTTAACCTCATTATTATTTAATCTTCAAATACTCCCTTATTAGATTCAATATCATTTAAGTAACCTTAAATTACATTTTACTCAATATTTTCTTTAATTTATTTAAACGTGAAATATTCATTAAATCACTTAAATCAAAAATCCAGTTATAAAATCATACCCTTTAAATTTCCCATTCAAAAATTTCAAATCGATTTAATTAAATAAATCCTTATTTAAATACCATTTTTATAAACCCTAATTTATCTCCCAATCATAATTATTCAATTTATTACAAGAGAATCTATTTGAAATATAGATTTACATAAATACTTAATCATATTATATGTATTAAATCAATCTAATTTAAATCAAATATTACTACTAAATCTATATATACAATTTTCATTTATATAATATCTTAAGAATCAAATTTATTAAACCATATATTTCTTTCCAAAATTATAGAAATTATTTTCAAAATATTTATATGGTCCACCGGTGTCTGTATATATTTCCTATCATATATTCAAGTGCTACGGATATTTGTCATTTCATCCGTATACTAAATATATACAGGTGGATATCATTTCAACCCGTAATCCCAAATTCAGTTAAATGAAAATCGCTTGGGTTTATCATTTCAACCCATAATGATTTTCTCCTATTCTAAAGTCTGTTCGGGTATGTATCATTTCAACCCATAGTGATTTCTAAACTACAGGGAACTTGCAGAGTGATAATAGAAAATACCATAAAATAACAGGCATATATCATCAATAAAAATATAATATAAACAACAGGATATGGTGTCATATCCCCCAGGTGAACAGTTACAGATAATAGCATATATAACAAATTTAAATAACTACAGCAGCATATTTCAATTGTCGTTTCAATTGAAATCAAATTTAATGAATAAAAAAATGTTAATCGGGAGTGATTGCTCACCTTTCGAGGTTAGAGAGATAGACAATGAAGTTGAGTTACGAAATGCAAGCACGACTTCCAAAGCAAAGTTAGATGGTACGATTTCGACGGAAAAGCTGATAGATAGAAATTGATGAGAACGGATCAAATTAGCTTGATAAAATTGAAACGAAGATTATATGATTAATTTATTACTTTCTTTCAAAATGAACGTTAAATCAAAACACGCATTTTAAAAAATGAAATAAATATATATGCACACCCATGAAAACCATATAACTTTAAAATGCTTCCATTTCATATTAATGTTAAATAACAAATATATAATTATTTAAAATGTCACATATATAGTATATTCATTTTATGGTTGTCGTTTCCGTGTAATAAATATTCATTTTAAACCAATATTAAAATAATATATATGTATAGTTAAAAATCAATGTTCTAACATAAAACACATATATTAAAGATCAACACACATATATAATATCTTTTGAAATGAATACTTATGTATATATATATAATTATTATAGTTTATTACTTTCCTTTTCAAAATATCCAGCAGGAAACAAACTTATGCACATATATATGCAGATAAACAATATTCTTTATAATACATTCTAACTTACTCCTTTTTTTCCTTTTTTTTAAAAGAGTATATATGCAGTACAGTTTATAAGAATTTTTTTTATTTTTTTTTATTTTTATAAAACCTTCATATATAACAAAATATATGTATAAAATAAAATATTTGTATATATAAAAATCAAAACGTTTCAAACATATATTCAAAAACTAGATCATATAAATAACAATGTATTTAGTTAACACATAGTATAAAATTCATTTATATAACTCTCTTATATATTCATTATAACTATAATCGAAATGGTTATATATACTTTTATATAAATTAACCAAATATACACGTTACTTAACCTATCTGTACCCGATCAATAGCTTTATTATTAAAGCAGGCACATCATACAGTATGAAGATATACAATGCTTTAGGCTTATTAAACAATATATTGCAACTTATGCATACTATTATGTGAATATAAATAAGCTTACATACTTATTATATAAAAATCGAAATTAAAAACAAAAAACAATATAACAATATATAAACTCAGAAATTGATATATAAGCTTATACTGTTATATTGAAGAAAAATTTACTAAGTACAGCCATACATATATATCTTTGGGCACTACAATTTGTATTATTTGCCTTTGATAAAGAAAATTACGGTTGCACTGAGTTTGTACATGTAGCTTACTTTAGGTATATAAATAACATAAGCAGCCATACATTTATACACTAAAATATGTAAATTTAAGGCAGTATACTACTAGCAAATATATGTAATATAATACAATGTATAGACATACCCTATGAAAACTCGAGTCGCTGATGGGTGGGCAAAAGGAATAAATAAGAAACTACAGACAATGGGGAAAATGTTGATGCCACCTATGTGCTGTCAGAAGTTATTACCTCTAGGCTATACACTCGGTTATGATGAGGCTGCCGATGTGGATAGGGAAGATGTTGGGTTTGGCTTGAAGGCAGGGTGTTTCTTAAGAGAAGAGGAGGGGAGAAGGAGGGGACATGCGCTTGGTGGAAAGAAAATTTGCAGAGAGAGGATGAAAAGAATGCAGATGTACTAGGTAAAAGAAAGGAGGAGCAGACTAGAATAAATAGAATGTACGAAGAGAACAAGGAAGGTTATAAATCAGATTGGAATGAAAACGTAAAGAAAGAAAGAAAGAAAGAAATAAAAGAAATCAATGAATGCGAAATAACGTATAGTATTTTATACGTTTCAAACTTTGAAATGGCAAGGTCATGAGTTTATTTAGCTACATTTAAAGCAATAACTTTTTTGTTTGTTTGGATAGTACGTAATAAGTTTGGAAAGGCAATGATATTTAAAATGGAACAAGGAATGGACAGAGAAATTTAAGCCAAAATAAAACGTACAGAATAAATATAGAGTAACGGGACAGTCACGATAATTCAGTGGATAATTAAAGCAACTTTTAATGCCACCAGCTGCAAGTTCAAATCTAAAAAGGCAGAATAACGGACCATATAATAAATTGAAACGATGGATTGATAACAGCTGCAAGTATATATTTAATAGAAAAGAACGGATAGAGAAAATTTTGTGAAACGTACTGAAAATAAATATGAAGTACTTATTATATTATACGTTTCTTTTTGAATGCAGAGTCCAAAATTTGAAAGCCAAGTAACAGTCAACCCTTGATTTGGTGAAAATAATTGTAGCATTTAATAAAAGAAATAAATAGCAACGGTCACGTTGCTTTGATTTAGCTGACCCATCAAAGCAAATTATTTATAATTTAACCGGTAGGAAACGTAAAGGAACGTACCACCATAAAATGAAATTGATAACATCTGTGCATTGATTCTGCAATATTTATTAAAGAAATTGATTCTGCAATATTTATTAAAGCAATTTATTAGCTAGCTTGAATTAAATAGAATTTCACAATGGAATAAACTTTGATAAAATAAATTGAAAATTTAAAATCTGCTATGTTTAATTGGACATAATCTAAATTTTAAATTTTTATTTCAAAATATTATTATATAAAATTTTTCAAAAGTTTCAATTAATTACGTTAAATAAAACTATTTAAAACTATTAAAATCTACGGGTCGTTACACTCTCCCCCATTCAAAACTTTTCGTCCCCGAAAAGGTAGGAGGTAGGAGAATAGAACAACCAGAAATAAAATAGATTAAAAGACAAGATAAAGAATTAATTTAAAACTATATAAATTTTATTTGAAATATTTATTTGATAACTTCATTTGAAATTTAATTTTCTTTAATACTTTAATACTTTTCAAACTCCTTTGAAAACAATTATTTACATTATTACTTATATTTACATAGAAGCTATTGAAATATTAAATCCAAAATTCATAAATTTTTATTTTGTTTCAAGATACCTTCCAAATATTGTTATCAGATCACAAATCATTTTTTTTATAATATGTTTTATTTTAGATAAATAACTTCTAAAATTTTTATAACACTAAAATTTCTATTAAACCATGTAGTATATAATTAAAAAATATTTTAAAGGATATATCCAACAAGGAAGGAAGGTAGATTTGGAAAACAGAATCAAGGTGAATAACTAAACTGAGCAGATAAGGTAGATGCAAGGAATAGTATCGGGCACGAATAATTAATTTAGAACCACAAGAATTTAAATTTCAAATATTAATTCAACATTTATTTGTTGGGAAAAATACTTTTATAATAAATACCTTTATAATAATACTTTTATAATAAAATACTATTATATCGAAATAAATTTTCCTTTCGAAAATACTTTTATAACTCGATGTTTCAACAAGTTTATCCTCGTTCTTGTAGACTCTGGCCATGCGTTGATCAGGCGCAAAACTAGAATTCTTCAAGTGCTTAGTAGACTTGTTTCAACACGCAATGAAAATACTTGAAAAACCTTTAAAACAGATATGGGAAGTACAATCCAAACAAAGCAACCAAACCAAAACCTTTGTCCGACCATGGTTCGCACATACACAATGGTTACGCCTGAATCCCCTAGGAAACAATCCGTATCCGTAAGCTTTCTCAGCCCTGCGAGTTACGCCATGATGACTAGCAAAGTGCAGGATACACAATGGTTACGCCTGGGTCCCCCAGGAAACAATCCGTACCCCTAGGCTGTCTCAGCCAGGCAGTTTCGCTACTATTCGCGACCTACACAGATTGCAGGATACACAATGGTTACGTCTGGATCCCCCAGGAAACAATCCGTACCCTTAGGCCAGACTCATCCAGGCAATTGCGCTATGCAGTCGCGAGAGAAAAAAAACCATGGGTTACGCCACGGTGGGAACACTTGAGTATTACATCCGGAAAACCAAAAATCAGAGAGAATAATATCGATAGAATGAATCCACGATGTGGCCACAAAGCGGATATCAAGCAGAAGGCACTTTCCATATCTTTACTTCGAAAATATATGTCATATAGTACCTTTTCAAATCACTTTCAAATATCATACTTATATAAAGTCCATATATATAGGATTCCATTTTTCCCAAATCGAATACTTTCCAAATCAATAGTAGATCAAATCATACTTATATAGACTTTGATTATATAAAATCTCTTTCCAAATTGAGTACCTTTCAAATCAATAGATTTCAAATCAACTTCATACTTATATAGACTTTGATTATATAAAATCTCTTTCCAAATTGAGTACCTTTCAAATCAATAGATTTCAAATCAACTTCATACTTACACAATCCATTTTATATAAGTTCGACCACTCCCAAATCAAGTGCTTGGTAATCTAAGGTTCTCAATTTCAAATCATTTCAATATCAATTCAGTTTCAAAATCATATATGATTTCACCAAATTTTCTTCCAAATTAAATATCTAAATTTCAAAGTTCCAAAAATAATAGGCTTAGAAAATTATCCCAGTTTCCAAATGAAAATAATACAAGTCAAACAAATTCATTTCCAAAATCACCATATAAGTACTGGTTTTTAATTTCAATTTAATTTTCAAAACCAAATATTTTCTCAAAATCAATTATACTTAAAATGGTTTCCAAATTTATAATTATCCCTTTAAAACTTTTAAACTATATATTTCTATTTGAAATATCCAATTTACCTTTCTGAAAACTATTATTCAAAACTATTTTTTTTCAAAACATTTCAAAACTAAATTTATATTCTTTATCAAACATTTTATACTATTCGAAATTTCTTAGCTTTGAAAATTTAATCTCGATTTGGAAGTGTTCGAACATTCAAAATAGTTAGGGAAATCAAATTTTCATTCAAGAGTTGAAAATCAACAATAAATCAATTATTAAATCCGAAACTCGAGGACTGAACACCGGTCTCATTTTAAATTGTTTCAAATATATACTTATATCTTTCTATAATATCAAATTATACTTCGGAATTTGAAATCAAAAATGGTTTTACAAAATCACTTGCATAGCGAAGCTATTAAAGTGGCCTTTCCCCACTCTAAAACTCGAAAATCAATGTCGATGATGCATGCACTCATCACCGAAATTATTTTTCAGCGACATAAGTGAGTTCTGGACTTCTATTTTCTTGAAAGCTTCTTTGAAATTTCTTCAAAATTATTGGAATTCATTTGAACTCATTTGAAATATTTCTTATTCGGAAAAATACTTTTAAATCGTATTATTTTTATATATTTTCCAAAATCTTAAAACCAATTTCAAAATACCGAAATTCAATTCTCGAATTTCAAATTTAACTTTACAGTTATAAATCATTTTTATATAAATCAATTTCTTATAATTTTTCAAAATTTCAAATCCTTTCAAAACCTTTTTATATAGCATAACATTTCTTATTTGCTTTATATATATAGGTATATAATCCTTATCGAAAACATTTTCACTTTTATATATAAAAAAAATCATAGTTATCAAAATAAAATTTCGATATAAACAATTTCAAAAATACAAACAAAACCCGATTTTCAAAGGATGATTCAAGAATGGATTTCAAAAAAAAGATAGAGATTTAATTTAGAGGAACTCCAATCAATAGAATCCTGATTCGAATATAGACTCGACCGAAGATGAGATAATTAAATTACAAAATAGAAGATGGATATACTTCTATAAATCGCGGGCGACCTTTACCGGTCAACCGTGATTCCAAAATTAGATCGGTGTAGAATTCTGAGGAAATTTGACATTCGATCGCAAGAGATATAGAATCCGGCATAACAAGATATAGCAGCATCGTAAACCGAGGATACAGAAATCTTCGGTGAGTCAATGCCAATTGAAAAGGAGTTTTCACCCCCTTTACAAATCATTAAGTGGAGTTATGGGATACTCCGGAATCAAACGAATATAAATAGGGAGAGACAGAATGAATTTCGGAACCGAGGGACATTCCAAAATTCAAAGGAAATAGAGTCAAAAGGAAGAGATTCAACTCGAGCGAAAGTGATTCTGTAAATAAATTTACCATATATGCTAAGTTTTGCCTAGAGCCAAAGCTCTGATACCAACTGTAACGACCCGCTATTTTGGACCATTCAAATCGACAAGAAAACCATACATATCCGACTTGAATAATTCAAAATACCGAATTGTTAATTTAAATTTGGCAAAACTTAAAATATACATTAAATAAATCAATCACAGATCACAGAGTAATATAGTGCAGCAGAATAGATAAAGAATCGTAGTTCATGAAGCTACTATATATATCAGAGTTAGAAAAATACAACCGAATAGTTCAAATGCAGTGAAGTCTCCAATGCAACAGATGACTTCTCTGAACCAATCAACTGCAAAGGTTGGAATCTGAATCGATAGTAGGATTTCCAAACGAAGCTCCAAACTCCAAAGGTGAGTCTCAAATGCTGTATCACTCAGTCTGACCCAAGCGTAAAGCAAAACACAAAACACTCGAGTCAGGATTAACATTCTTATATCAATAAATCCAACTCAAGTGAAATATCAACTGAAATACAAATAACTTAAAGGATGTTTGGGATAACCATCCTCTAAGGGTCCATGGAACTTTCTACAAGGTAGAAATATACACTATAACACCGTGGTCATTTCAGCTTAATTTATACTTCAAAACCAAATCTCATTTTCACTTCAAATACCTCTATATTTCCCAAAATAGTATTTATATATATTAAATAATTTATACAGTAAAGTATTTTCAATTTCCTCAACTTAACAAAACGTTCCAACATCAACCCGACCTTCCCATTCAAATTAAATTCAATCTCAATTTATCAATTTAAATTCAGCTCAATTTCTAAAATAACCACTTAAATTTTATCGATCTCAAATTCGGATTTATAATCACAAATACCCCTTTATATTTCCATATATTTCAAAACTTTAAGTATTCAACGTTTCATCTAAATTTTCATTTTAATTCAATTTAGTTGCTAAATAACAAATTCAACTACGTTGATTTCAAATACAGATCTGAATCTCAACATAAACCATTTAAATTCCAATATACTTCAAGGCTTTAATATTTAAATGTTCTACATAACAGTTTCATATAGATCTCGATTTAACCTCATTATTATTTAGACTGGAAATACTCCCTTATTAGATTCAATATCATTTAAGTAACCTTAAATTACATTTTACTCAATATTTTCTTTAATTTATTTAAACGTGAAATATTCATTAAATCACTTAAATCAAAAATCCAGTTATAAAGTCATACACTTTAAATTTCCCATTCAAAAATTTCAAATCAATTTAATTAAATAAATCCTTATTTCAATACCATTTTTATAAACCCAAATTTATCTCCCAATCTTAATTATTCAATTTATTACAAGAGAATCTATTTGAAATATAGATTTACATAAATACTTAACCATAATATATGTATTAAATCAATCTAATTTAAATCAAATATTACTACTAAATCTATATATACAATTTTCATTTGTATAATATCTTAAGAATCAAATTTATTAAACCATATATTTCTTTCAAAAATTATAGAAATTATTTTCAAAATATTTATATCGACCGACGGTGTCTGTATATATTTCCTATCATATAGTCAAGTGCTACGGATATTTATCATTTCAATCCGTATACTAAATATATACGAGTGGATATCATTTCAACCCGTAATCCCAGATTCAATTAAACGAAAATCGCTTGGGTTTATCATTTCAACCCATAACGATTTTCTCATATTCTAAAGTCTGTTCGGGTATGTATCATTTCAACCCATAATGATTACTAAACTATAGGGAATTTGCAGAGTGATAACAGAAAATACCATAAAATAACAGGCATATATCATCAATAAAAATATAATATAAACAACAGGATATGGTGTCATATCCCGTAGTGAACAGTTGCAGATAATAGCATATATAGCAAATTTAAATAACTACAGCAGCATATTTCAATTGTCGTTTCAATTGAAATCAAATTTAATGAATAAAAAAAATGTTAATCATGAGTGTTGCTCACCTTTCGAGGTTAGAGAGATAGACAATGAAGCTGAGTTACGAAATGCAAGCACGACTTCCAAAGCAAAGTTAGATGGTATGATTTCGACGGAAAAGCTGATAGATAGAAATTGATGAGAACGGATCAAATTAGCTTGATAAAATTGAAACGAAGATTATATGATTAATTTATTACTTTCTTTCAAAATGAACGTTAAATCAAAACACGCATTTTAGAAAATGAAATATATATATGCACACCCATGAAAACAATATAACTTTAAAACGCTTCCATTTCATATTAATGTTAAATAACAAATATATAATTATTCAAAATGTCACATATATAGTATATTCATTTTATGGCTGTCGTTTCCATGTAATAAATATTCATTTTAAACCAATTTTAAAATAATATAAATGTATAGTTAAAAATCAATGTTCTAACATAAAACACATATATTAAAGATCAACACACACACACATATAATATCTTTTGAAATGAATACTTATGTATATATATAATTATTATAGTTTATTACTTTCCTTTTCAAAATATCCAGTAGGAAATCAAACAAACTTATGTACATATATATGCAGATAAACAATATTCTTTATAATACATTGTTAACTTACTCCTTTTTTTTTCCTTTTTTATAAAAGAGTATATATGCAGTACAGTTTATAAGAATTTTTTTTATAAAACCTTCATATATAACAAAATATATGTATAAAATAAAATATTTGTATATATAAAAATCAAAACGTTTCAAACATATATTTAAAAACTGGATCATATAAATAACAATGTATTTAGTTAACACATGGTATAAAATTCATTTATATAACTCTCTTATATATTCATTATAACTATAATCGAAACGGTTATATATACTTTTATATAAATTAACCAAATATATACATTACTTAACCTATCTGTACCCGATCAATAGCTTTATTATTAAAGCACGCACATCATACAGTATGAAGATATACAATGCTTTAGGCTTATTAAACAATATATTGCAACTTATGTATACTAATATGTGAATATAAATAAGCTTACATACTTATTATATAAAAATCGAAATTAAAAAAACAATATAACAAAATATATATAAACTCAGAAATTGATATACAAGCTTATACTGTTATATCGAGAAAAAAAATTTATTAAGTACAGCTATACATATATATCTTTGGGTACTACAATTTGTATTATTTGCCTTTTATAAAGAAAATTGCGGTTGCACTGAGTTTGTACATATAGCTTACTTTATGTATATAAATAACATAAGCTGTCATACATATATATACTAAAATATGTAAATTTAAGGCAGTAAACTACTAGCAAATATATATAATATAATACAATGTATAGACATACCCTGTGTAAACTCGATTCGCTGATGGGTGGGAAAAAGGAATAAATAAGAAACTACAGACAATGGGGAAAATGTTGATGCCACCTATTTGCTGTCAGAAGTTATTACCTCTAGGCTATACACTCGGTTATGATGAGGCTGCCGATGTGGATAGGGAATATGTTGGGTTCGGATTGAAGGCAGGGTGTTTCTTAAGAGAAGAGGAGGGGAGAAGGAGGGGACAGGCGCTTGGTGGAAAGAAAATTTGCAGAGAGAGGATGAAAAGAATGCAGATGTACTAGGTAAAAGAAAGGAGGAGCAGGCTAGAATAAATAGAATGTACGAAGAGAACAAGGAAGGTTATAAATCAGATTGGAATGAAAACGTAAAGAAAGAAAGAAAGAAATAAAAGAAATCAATGAATGCGAAATAACGTATAATATATTATACGTTTCAAACTTTGAAATGGCAACGGTCATGAGTTGATTTAGCTACATTTAAAGCAATAACTTTTTTGTTTGTTTGGATAGTACGTAACAAGTTTGGAAAGGCAATGATATTTAAAATGGAACAAGGAATGGACAGAGAAATTTAAGCAAAAATAAAACGTACAGAATAAATATAGAGTAACGGGACAGTTACGATAATTCAGTGGATAATTAAAGCAACTTTTAATGCCACCAGCTGCACGTTCAAATCTGAAAAGGCAGAGTAACAGACCATATAATAAATTGAAACGATGGATTGATAACAGCTGCAAGTATATATTTACTAGAAAAGAACGGACAGAGAAAATTTTGTGAAACGTACTGAAAATAAATATGAAGTACTTATTATATTATACGTTTCTTTTTGAATGCAGAGTCTAAAATTTGAAAGCCAAGTAACGGTCAACCCTTGATTTGGTGAAAATAATTGTAGCATTTAATAAAAGAAATAAATAGCAACGGTCATGTTGCTTTGATTTAGCTGACCCATTAAAGCAAATTATTTATAATTTAACCGGTAGGAAACGTAAAGGAACGTACCACCATAAAATGAAATTGATAACATCTGTGCATTGATTCTGCAATATTTATTAAAGAAATTGATTCTGCAATATTTATTAAAGCAATTTATTAGCTAGCTTGAATTAAATAAAATTTTATAATGGAATAAACTTTGATAAAATAAATTGAAAATTTAAAATCTGCTATGTTTAATTGGACGTAATCCAAATATTAAATTTTTATTTCAAAATATTATTATATAAAATTTCTCAAAAGTTTCAATTAATTACGTTAAATAAAACCATTCAAAACCATTAAAATCTACGGGTCGTTACAATTAGTATTGGGATAGCATCATTTGAAGCCTTGTATGGAAAGCCATGCAAATCTCCTGTTTGTTGGTTGGAAACCGGAGATAGGTTGATTCTTGGCGCGAATTTGATTAGACAAGCTGAAGAAAAGATTGAGGTCGTTCGAGATAGGATAAAGGAGTCTAAGTCTAGGTAGAAAAGTTATGCGGATAATAGACGGAAAGATTTAGAGTTCTCGATTGGGGGCCAGGTTTTTGTCAAAGTATCACCGATGAAATTTATGCTTAGATTTGGGAAGTCGGGGAAGTTATCCCCTTGGCTCATATGACCTTTTCCTATTCTTCAGAGGATCAGGAAGCTCGCGTATAACTTTAATTACCGAGTTGTTTAGCAGGTGTCCATGATGTTTTTCATATTTCTCATCTCAGAAAGTGTGTTAGAGATCAAGAGACTGCTATTGCACCGACAGTGCAAGATGATCTAGTGGTAGAACTGGACTTGACCATAGTGAGGAAGCCAATTGGCATTGTTGCATGAAATGAGAAGAGGCTTTGAACCAAGATGGTTAGAATAGTCAAAGTCCAGTGGTGTGACGATGAAAGAGACTATACTTGGGAAGTTGAGAGCAGGATTAGAGATACTTATCCTGAATTGTGTTGATGGTTTAATTTACCTTCTTGTTTGTTTTGAGCCTTACTATGATTTCGAGGATGAAATTCTTTAAGGAGGGGAGTCTGTAACACCCCAGATTTTTGATAACATTATTTAAGAGATTTAATTAGATAAACTAAATAAAATAATGTGTTAATAAGGGGATTGAGATTTGATTTAATTAAGATAGTCGTGCCTTTTTAACTAATAAATTAAATTAAGGGTAAAAGAATTATAGGAGGGGTATTTTGGAAAAGAGGCCATTCTTATATCATCTTCTTTAGGCCATGTATTTCAAAACACACATTCACTCTCATTTTCTAAAACTTAAAAGCTTGGCAGGCTACCATTAACAAAGGAAGAAGAAGAAGAAACAAAAGAAAAGCTTAAGGAAAGAAAATTCAAATCAAACTCATTCAAATCTCAAGCTCCTTAATCATTAAAGAAAATGGTGAATAATGTTTACATCTCTAAACTTTTATGGTATCGGCTTTAAGGTTAAACCTGAATAATTTTGCAAAGAATTTCCTTGTTTTGAATGATAAAGTGATTATATATACATGTTGATGATTTATATATTTCCATATAAATTTTACGATATGTTTTAAGTTTAAAACCCTATTAAATGACATCTGTTGGCCTTGCGAATTTTTATGGTGATCTAGAAAGTTATTTTAGAGATGGGTTTCGATTTTCTAAATTTTCTGAATTTGTGTGGAATTGTTATGAATTTTCTAAGCAAGAAAAGGTTAATTTGGGTTATAAAAATTATTTACGGGAAAAATAATTATAGTCTAGATTCAAAAAATTTATATATTGAAGAAAACATATTATTTGATTTTTTTGACAATTTTCCAAAAATTTTCAAGGTGTTTTAATAGTTATATAAAGTTATTTAAGGTATGGGACTTAAATGTTTTATGTAATTATAAAGGAGAAATGGGATTTTTCAAAATTATTCATATTTCCAAATAAGGAAAGTCGGCAACACTTTTGAAAATAAAATTCTGGCAACCAATCAAATTATGGAAAACAAGGCAGGCGCGGTACAAAAGAATTGTTTTAAAGTACAAATAAATAGTTTTTCTTCTATTTCAACCCTTTCGATAGAGCTTCCACCTTCATTCTAGGCCATCTGACAAGGTCGAAAGGTATTAAACCTTTTGGGTGGTTAAATACCAAGGCGCAAAGGTATCAGGCAACTGGTACATACTGAATTGAAAGAGGTCAAAAGGTTTAGGGATGAAAGGTTATAGCTTTCGAAAGAGATTAAGTTTTGTTTTGGTTTAAAGAAAATACGTCTGTTAGCGTTCGATGGAGAGCTTTCGACGGTGTCAAAAGGTTTAAAAGAAATAGGTTTCTATTGGTTTGCTTTCTTGTTTTAAATGAAACCTTCCGACAAGGTCGAAAGGAATAGCTTTCGGCAAAGTCGAAAGTATAATTGCCGCTTACTAACCTTTCGACACAGATGGAGTCAAAGGTTACCTTTTGTTTTCTAAAACTTATCGCCTCTCTAAATTAATTTCGAAGGGTAACTTCCAACACCAACACTTCATTGTTTTCGAATTGTTTCGAAAGGTTTTATAAAGTTTTCAAAGCAGTTTCTTTCAACTTTTCATAATCCAAATGTTTTAAGTCGAAACGTTTTAAAGGTTTCAAAGTAGTTAATTTGGATTGGTTACGAAAGGTTTTCCACCTGTTTTAAATTGAACCCAATATCTTCGAAAGGTTTTGAGTTACATTGTTTTTGAAAGGTTTATTATATGGTGGAGGTACTCCAGACTTTCGACAAAGTTGAAAGGTGAAACCTTTCGACTAGATCGAAAAGAAGCTTTCTGACAAGGTCGAAAGGTATGGTTTTGCTATGTTTTTGAAAGGCTAAGGTTTAAAGGATTTAAAATGCGGATGTCATATATTTTAAAGCTTGTAAAATGAAGGCTTTTAAAAGGTTTAGAAGGAGTTACCTTCAATGATTTCGAAAGGTTTACTAAAGGATATGAAGGAGCTACCTTCAATACTTTCAAAGGGCTTTTATGAATGATTTTGAAGGAGTTACCTTCTATTTTTTTGAAAGGTTGTTTAAAGATTTAAGACAAAGGTTTCAAATATAAAAATTAGGAACACAGCCTAAGTGTTTTGTGTTATAAAGGACATTAACTTATTATAAAGGATAAATAATCCTTATTAAACATCATCACCATTATTTTGAGTGAAGTATATATAACATGGAAAAAATAGCTTAGAGTAAAGTTAAAGATATATTTTCCTTGTATATACTATTTGACGGATTAAATCATTTTGAAAAGGTTTTAAGGAAAATTTAAGGAGCGGTTAGCTCATATATTGTAGAGCATTGAGCTCAGATATTTTGAAGGGTAGTTAACCCAAAAGAAAATTCGGGCAGTCAGCTCGTTTTAAATTCGATCAGTCGGTTCATTTGGAAGGCAGTAAGCCTAAAATATAGTTAGTCCAGAAGGAACAATCAGTTCTGATATAAACATATAGTTAATTATTGGCATAACAGATCTTGCTAAATTTTTAAGGATAGTTAGTCCACCCTTTTTACCTGTTTAGGCAGATAGCCCATTATCTAGCATAAAAGATTTTGTTATAATAAATTTTAGGGCAGATAGCTTAGAATTTAGAACAGATAGTTCAAAATTTAGATGGATTGTCTCTTTCATTTCCTATTTTTGAATAATGGATATTGCTATATTATTATAATAATAATTAGTTGATTAACCTGTTTGGTTGCAGATATGTTTTGAAAAGAGATATTAGTGAGGGGAAACTCATTCTGCTAAGCGGCGCTGTCTCACTATTTATTAGTAAATTGAGATGTAACAGATATTATTGATACCAGGCTTTGGGTCTAACTCGAATTTTTTGTTTCCCCTTAAGCTCTCGAGTGTAAAAAATTTGATTTGAGTAGGCTGAGGGTTTAGGATTTTAGGTTTTAGCAGATTTTGGCGAATAAAGCATTCGAAGACAAGCACGTGGCCGATGGATAGCTAATATAGGAATTCTGTTTTAAAATTGTTTCTATTGTATTAAGACAGTTATGTCTATATTGTCTTGGTCATCCAAGGGGCATCTTCATATGTCGTCTTGGCGTATTGTTGTAAATTATATTTGATCATTGCGTGAGATTATGTTTGGGATTTTTCTAACTTGGATATGATTTATTTGAAATATAAGCACTAAAATTATTGTTTTTGGAAATATGTGATTTTGTTCATATTCAAGTGATTATGATATTATGGATACCATTAATACTGCCGTATTTCATCACTAGAAGTTAATACTGTGGATGACTGCAACATCCATAGCGCTTAGCTTTTGTCCTCCAAATACGGGATGTTACAGGCTCCTCTGTTTAAATGTCTTAAACTTCAAAGATAATAATTAGCGTTAAATTGTTTGTCTTAGATAAAGAAGAAGTCTACTTTCCGTTGTAGAAATAATCTTGATAGAAAATGGGCGGAAATTAACAAGTTATATAGGGAATTAGACAAATTGATAAAGGAGCACAATGTATTGACTGAGAAATACCATAGCCTTGACAAGAGTACATCCGTATTAGCTTCTTTTAAATATCAAAGGGATACCTCTTTATTATAGGAAGCGCATCTTCGATATGACGTTCTCTTGAAGGAAAAGTAAAGTTACTAACTTTATTTTGGATGATGATCGAGGAGAGAGTGATTTTTTTTGTATAAAGCTTATTGTAGACATTCTATTATAGATTTTTCATACTTAGGTGGATTCAGTGGAGGTCTACTTGAACGTTTTTATAAAAGATACACAGATGAATTCGGATCTGACCCCTATCCCGGGGCTTGCTGGAACTTGCAGCGGGGTCAGTCAATTCCGTAAGATCTCCCTCCTGAAAAGTTTAATTACTATAAAGATAAATTTGTGCCCGATTTTTTCTCCAAATCTTTTTTGTATGAAGCCGATGAATAATTGTAAACATGTAACCATCAATTGATTTATGTACATATGTTTTTGCCTATTTTATATGCTTAGTCTCTTTTACTATACTATTTCAAAATAGCAGCTCTTTAGGTCGAGTTGCACAAAGGTCCACTAAAGCCAGTATGTTAAACTAAGGAATTTCACTCTGAAAATGCATTGATATTAAAGACTTCGAAGTTAGCAAAATATTGCTTTCTTTGGGATTTACAAAAACTATAATTGGAATATCCCCGCCTCCGTTTTGACTTCCTTGGCAGCGAGAAGGTCTTAATGTGATTAGGACATTTCATTCTAAATTAATCTACAGTCGCGATAGTCCCCCAACTGAGAAGTGGAATGTGATATCCCGGAATTTCAAACCCAATTTAAATATGATGATCTATATAATAAACTAATTTAAATTGATAAATTTGTTATCTTATTCAATAGCAAATAAATGAATTATAAATATAAATTTATACTAATTAAAACTAATACATATATAAGGGTATTGAATGTGTTAAAATTTTATTCATATCAAATTTGATTTTTTTTTTGAATTGAATTTAAAAACTTAAATTGAGTTTGAATTGATAAATTAAAGATTTAAAATATTTTAATTTTTATTCTAAATTTTACTTTGAGTATTAAGTAATATTCTCATGATTTTATTTAAGTTATAACATTTGTTTTATATTCATTATTAAAAGGAAATTGATTTTTATAGGAATTTAAAAATGAATTCAAATAAGAAAAATCAATTAAGAAAACATTTAAAATTCTTTTTGCATAAAATAACACTTGTTAACATTTAAACCATATTAATAAACATGTGTTAGAGAATTAAGCTAAATTGTGACAAGTGTCTTAATTCAAATTTATTTTCTTTAAATTTTTGTAAAAACAAAATTTCAAATAAAAAGCTATTCCATACTCTTCATCAAAATTTTATCATCCTCATTTTCTAAAGCAAGATAAAAGAAACATTCCTTCATCTTCAAATCTGAACTTCATAAGTTTCTACACTTTCAACCAAATTTAAATCAAACATTCAAGCTTTTTTTTTTTCAAAGCAAAATTCTGCAACAAATTACAGTAAAAAATCTGCAAGGTTCCTGAAATCAAGTCTGAAGTTTTATCACTTATTAATTCAAGTTTTGAGGCATCATCAAAGTTAATAAAGCAATTTCAAGAAGAGGATAGAAATCTGCAGTCCAAATCCTTTTCCAGCAGCTTAAGTCTTAAAAACATAAACAGGTGCGTAAATTTTAAAACAAAACTTTAAGTATAAAATGTTGTATGTTGAATGACAGCTCTGAAATGCTTGCATGTTAGTTATTTTGTGAAGTATCTATTTACAGGTTTTAGATTTGTTGTGCATGTGTAAAAGGCATTTGTAACTCCTCTGTAAATTCATGTTCAGAGTAAAATTTCTGAACAAACTTCAAATCTAAATACAGCAAGTTAATACTGAGTTGATATCTTCAAGTGTGAAGTTTAAATTCAATATGAATTAAGTGTTAGAAGTAAATATGCATATGAAACAGTCAAATATCTGTAGAATCTAAGATACACAGTAAAAAAAATATTTGTATCATATAAATCATGTTCGAATTTTACTGAATCAAATATATATCCTGAATCTAAAATGCATAATATGAATTTTAAGCCAGAAATCAAAATTTTTAACTTACGGTTGAAGTTGGATTTTGGGATTAACTAAAATTGGGGCTTTTGTCAAATTCTCATGGCTAGATTGTTGATAGGCTTTGAAATTTGAACTGAAGCTATGTTAAATGTTGTATAACACTAGAAAAATAGTGATTGAATTTATCATGCAACACAGAATTTGAAATTTTGATTTTAGGGTTATTTGCTCTGTGTATTTTCGAGCTTGAGGAGTTCGATTGTGTGAAGCGTGGAGATGACCGAGTTGGGATTGGTTTGGGGTGGAGGCGTGTTAAGGTTGTGAGAATGCATGGCAGAAGTGGGGAGGCGATCGGAGGTTGACTCGCCGAGGATGATGGCGTTTTCCTGGTGACTGTAATTTAAATTTGGGTTCGAACCATCAATTTCTCGCTCGAGGTTGAATTGTCGGGTTCTGGGTTTTGGAATTGGATCGTGGTTTGATTTAGGGTTTGCGCAAGTGGTTGGCGACGGCGGTGGAGGTGTCGGAGCACCGTGCATGTGCACAGGTGCGTGTTGTGTCAATGGGCTTCGTTTCGAATGCGAGTGGGTCTGACTCGAAGCCGCACTCGTGTTTTGGTCGCGTGAGACTCGCGTGTGTGCTCGGTTGTGTAGCTGTTGATCGTGTGGTTTTTGTTTGGGTTCAGGTAGATGAAGGAGGAAGAAGAGTTGGAGTCAGATTGTGTTAGTTTGGGTTTTGGTCGAGTTTAAGCAAATAAATGAAGTAAAGTTTAATCTTGTTTTAAATTTAAATTTTGTTTTAAGTTTAAACCTTAACACTTTATATTTTCAATACTTTATAAGGTATCAAATATTTTATTTCAAAGGTAAATCACATTCTATTTGTTGAAGTTTTGAAATGATTTTACATTTTTAAATCTAACTTCTTCAAAAAGTAATTAGTTTTAATGAATTGAAATGTTTAAAGATTTAAGAGTTTTTAATGATAAATGAAAATTGTTTGGGTTTGAAAGTTAATTAAAATTTGAAATTAAAGTTTATTTTAATTAATTAGTAATTAGGGTTGAAATTAATTAATTAATTTAGGTTAATTAATTTCTTAAGATTTAATTAATTACTTATGGATTATTTAATGGATAATTAAAGATTAAATTAAATATCAATTATTAAATTATTAATTAATTTATTAATTAATTTAAGATTAATTCATAAGTGATTAATAACTGATTAATTAGATGATTAATGACTAATAAATTAGTGATTAAGAAGCTAATTAATTAATCGATTAAGAGTTAATAAATTAAGTAATTAAACATTAATTAATTTATAATTAATAGTAAATTAATTGAGGGTTAATATTTAATTAATTAAATAATTAAGATTAATTACTGAATAATAAAGTAAGTAATTAAGATAAATTAATTTGTGATTAATTAAGAATTAATTAAGATTAATTAATTATAAATTAAGGGGTAATTAATAATTAGTTAAGGAATGATTAATTCTAAATCAAATTTTAATTAATAAATAATTATAGTAATTAATTGATAATTAAATAAGGATTATTAATTAATTAAACATTAATAAATTGATAATGAGATAATTAAGAGGTGATTAATTAATTAAATGATTGTGATTAATTAATTAATGTTTGGTTAAGCAAGATTAAGTGATAAATTCTTATGTAATTAATTTAAATTAAATTAATTAAATTAATTATAATATGAATTTAAGTAGTGCTTGCTTGTGGATGATTGTTTGAATTGAATATCTGAATATGGTTGATATCTGTTGAATGATAGTTGAGATATTCTGGGATGAGATGTTGTATATCTGTTATAGATATTGGTTATTATTTGTTGATAATGTTGTGTGATGCTATGTTAAATCTGAATTGAATTGTTTAAATCTTTAAACAACTTGGCCTTTATGACACGTTTGGATTTCGATGAGACCGGGATCGGGAATCGAATTGATTTCCGAAAACCACATCGATCCAAGTTAAACGTTAGGTCGTGACATCTCAAGTGAGGATCGAGATGGAGTTTTAGAGTGCAAGGGTTATTGTCGTTAACTCTGAGGGTGATTCCAAAATGAGTGTAACGAAATAATGCCTTCGGTTTCGTTCGAACCCGGAACGAACTTGTATGGATTGAATGCTTTCAGAACATCGTCAGGTGGACGATGAGCATTCTAAGAGATGTGTTCTCTAAAGGTATCGTAGCCTCAAGCCTCATCAACCGGGAATGGCTAAAACGGGGGAGGTGCAGCAAGGCTTCGTGGGTAGCCCCCACTTGAGAGTGAGATTTACCCCTGTCTAGAGGTCCCTTATTATATTCGGCTGTGTGGGCAGTTGTTAGCCACAACTGTGGGGTTGTCTTGTTCGGAACTGTCCAGTAAGGGATGGGTCCAGCCTTGTGTTGCAGGGGATCGGGAGTGGTCCTCGGTACGGTCATCTAGGCCCCGTACTGTGACGGGCGGTACCCCAGTAGCCCTGCCATTGATGGAAACTCATTTTCCCTACAAGACCCTACGGTTTTGATTGTATTACCCACTTTCGTGGCTAGTAGCTGGAATTTAATCATGTAACAATTTCAGTTATTTTCTATTTACTTAAAAACCCTAGACCCTATTATAATATCACTGAATTTCCTATCAAATGTTTTGGTTAGCGTAAGGTTAAAACTTACCCGTATTTATTTGTGGGAAGTCTTACGTGATACCTTTCGTTTTTAAAATGATTTTTTAAAGTTAAACAACTTTAACTGATTTACTCACCCATGTCTGACCCGAAGTTTATTTTGTTTTTCATAAACTCTTGGGTACTCAAATTTTTATGAGTAGCCAAGTGATTAGGTTTGGATTAGCAAATGTTTTGAAAGCTGGAGCTGGAATCCAGACGTACTTATCTATCTCTATTCGCTGTAGTAGCATTTTGATGTTGTGTTTTGAGTTGTATGGGTTAGGATAACTCTTATGAATGTCAGATGTAATGAAGTGGAATTATTTTGTGTACTCTAATATGTAAAACTATGTAAGGTATATATGTAATATTATATTTTGTTCGTTTCCGCTGTGAGATTCTGATGTTGTTTCTTTTCTTTCTTTTATTTCTATCTCTTTCTTTTCTTATTGATGATACGTCTTTCTGTGGAATGAAAGGCTGGTCGTCACATGGAACTATAGTCAATACCCACCAGTTATAACCCTTGAAGGAGCTACTATGTCATTTGATTCGATAGTTATGCTTTCAGCTAATTCTCTAGATAAAGTTAGAAAAGAATTTTCCTAGCTTTAAGTGTAATCAAGTTGTTTACTGTACCTTTTTAATTTCATTGTTGTTTGAGCTATAATCTGTTATGATAATAATAAAGATATTTCTTTACCTCTATCTTGATTTTTACTCCATTTCTTTTGCTTAAATAGAAGGTACAATCATCTACGACTCATCTTTCTCAAAACTTACTTTCACGCGTCGATGCTATTAGAGAAAGACTATTAGCAGCGAGCGGTGGGATCGTAGTCCATGATGAAGTCCTTTTTGAGCGATTCAGTGGTAATACTGAAGCCGTAAAATGGCATAAAAGATATTTACTCTAAAAGACTATCACCAGTAGACACAAAGACCATATAGCCTATCTCGAGGATGATATTAAGAAAAAAGATGAGATAATCAATACACTCAAACGTCAAGTGAATACTAATCCTACAGCTGATTTGGATTAGAAAATGTCCAAACTTATTCAATAAATTAATGATTTGGAATTAAAGTTAAAAGATAGCTAGGCACAGTGTCCCTCTTTAGAGTTCATTTTGGGCAATAGACTTCAAAGATTGATCTTCAACTTCCTCAAGTAACCCTTTTGTGGTCAAACCTTCTAGGTCAAAGTTTTTCGCGGCTCAGAAATTCCCTACTATACTTAACACTCCCCCAGGTTTAGATGATAATGTAGCGGGGAATTGGTGTCGAAGGGTAAAGATTTGAAATAGCCAAATATTTTGATGAGCAGCAGAAAGTGAAGTACTCTCAGACCATTAATGAATATGTTGCCGCAAACTAGAAGCTGTAGCATGACAATTACTTGCTTGCTAAGCGTGTTGTAGAGCTAGAAAGAGAGAATAAAACAGTCAGGGCTACGAACAGAGCTTTTATTCGCACCCTAAAGACCAACATCGATGCAATTGATGAAGGAAAATCAAATAAGGAGAAAAGAAAAGAATCTTAAGGAAGTTCTTAGCATGGCCATCAGACACGTATTACATCCTACAGTTGCAGAAACTCTCGATAGGGCTGTCCAAGACTTGTAACTCCTCTACATATTTGAGCTATGGAAATTTATCTTGTATATAATTTTGTCATTTTGTGAATGACTTCATAAATTATGTAAATCACGTAAATTTTGTAAATATAACCTGATCTGCAATCCTTCTCTGTAACGATGTTTTTGTATTGCTCACTCATTGATTTCTGGACTTCCTGAACCTTTTGTTATTCCTTGCTGTTTTGATTTCCCTGAAAAGCTTGTAAGAAACAATAATTCTAATTATTAGCTTGAAATCGACGTCTTTTCTATGTACATCATTTTCTTAGCTTAACAAATCATTCTGTTAATTGTATGTCAAATAGCTTATACTAAATTTTAAAATCTCATTTTTAACTAAGATGGGAGATGATCAAGAATGTAACTTCTTCCACTTGGCTAGAAACATTGAAATTCACTAATAGACAATTCTGCCTTGTCATAGAGATATAAATATTAGAGTGTAACCTTTATTTAATAAGTACTAGATTAATAGATTAGTTCTGAAATTCGGATGTAGTAACTCTCCAACCAATTCCTCAACATTAATGGGATTTAAAAATTTAGAAACTCGAAGCCCCCATTCGGATACTTTTAATAGTGATTTCTAACATTCCTTGACCCAGATTCGGGCATTTGTGATGAATAGAAATCCTTAAAATTTTCTCCTAGATTAGGGTTCACATAAATAGTATTCTTGATATCCAGATTCATATATAATAAGGCAATAACTGATGAATACCCGAAACCAAGATTCTAGTAATAGATGATGCAATTTTTATATGGAAGACTCAAAACCCTAATTTGGGTATTAACAGCTAATGTTTAAAAATTAGAATCTCGAAACCTAGATTTGGTTACATTAAGATATCTAGAAGTTAATAAAGACCTGAAACCCAGATTCGGGTATTATATAGTGAAGTTCTGAAGTGAATATCCCAAAACCCTAATTCGGGTATTAATTGATGTAATTTTGATGTAAGTGACCGAAACCCAGATTCAGGTATTAATAAATGATATTTTAGAAATGAAAGTCCTGTAACCCAGATTGGTGTAATAATAAGCAAAGTTCCATTCCACTCCTTTGCTTCCGTCTTCTTTGACATGTATGAACCCTTCAGGTTTTGCATACATAGAAATAATTTGATTAGCTAACTCTTGAGCTAAGATGTCTTTGTCCATGATCGAATATGCTTTTTCTTTAGCTTGAACATCTTAGTTCATGATTTGATGAGCCTCTTCCTGGGCTTAGACATCTTAGTCTTTTGTTGAATGTGCCTTTTCTTAGGCTTGGGCATCTTAGTCCATTATTTTATGGGCCTCCTCTGAGGTCTGGACATCTTAGTCCATTACTGAATGTGTCTTTTCTTAGGCTTGGACATCTTAGTCAATTATTTGATGGGCCTTTTCTTGAACCTGGACATCTTAGTCCATTATTGTCCAGTGCTCTTGGTTAGCTTATCTTAGGGGCTGGAACCAAGGACTTACCTAACCTTCCTCTAGGAGGCGCCCTTCCCTGGCCTTTTTGCGGTGCGGACAGTGGCTTGTTCGATGCTCTACCCTGGCCATCTTATGGAACAGATAGAGACTCACTCCATCCTTCCTCTAGAAGACGCCTTAACCTAGCCATAGCGTGGCACAGATAAGGGCTTGTTCGATGCTCTGCCCTGGCCATCTTATAGCACAGATAGAGGCTTACTCCGTCCTACCTCTAGGAGGTTCCTTGACCTGACCAGAGGCACGACAAAGGGCTTGTCCGGCGCTTTAACCTGGCCATCTCATCACGCAGTTAAAGGCTTACCACCCTCCCTCCAGGAGGTGCTCTGCCCTGGCCATCTTGGCACAAACAGAGGCTTTTCTACCATCTTAGGTAGAGTACCATCTTAGGCAGTATCCAAATATGAGGAGCATTTCACTCCTAACCATGTACTTTGTCTTTTCTGAAAGTTGATCCTTATTAATCCTTTCTTAAATCCTTTTACAAATTCAGTGATCATTCCTTGTCTAAAAAATTGATGATCATCCCCTCCAGGGCTCTGCAATGATTGGTTTCATGACCATTCATCACGTGATAATGACAGAAGTACGCTCTTAATTTCCTTTCTTGTTTTGGTTTTTTCTTTTGTGATGGCCAGTAGTTAAGTTCAT
This sequence comes from Allium cepa, assembly GCA_030765085.1. Taxonomy (NCBI): domain Eukaryota; kingdom Viridiplantae; phylum Streptophyta; class Magnoliopsida; order Asparagales; family Amaryllidaceae; genus Allium; species Allium cepa. The sequence continues at coordinate 563,068,075 of CM060942.1, read as the reverse complement.
CCGTTGTGAGCAAGTAGACGTTTTCCGTTTATATTGTTAAGTTGCTTTTTTTAAAAGTATAGAATTGAAACTCGACTCTTAAGGATGACATTTTGAGTTTTTATTTTTTGGCTTTATCATTTCATGCTCTTCAATTATTTTTATTTTTGTTTCCTTTTGAATCTCTTGGGTTGGAAGTGCTCTTGTTGAAATTGGTTGCCTATGCAAAGGCGTTGTAATTATTCATTTTCTCTCTCTCAAAGATTGTTCCTTTAGAATAATGTTGGATTGTTCTTCTCACTTGATTAAAGATATTATCACTTCCATTTTTTCTTTTTCCAAGTGCAAACATAGGGGTAGGACCCACATGAAAAGGATTTAGACTCTACTTTTTAGGATCATAAGATTCTGCTTTCTTTTAATTTATAACCTTAGGGCTTCGAGCCTTAGCCTTTGCTCTTTATCTTGATTGGAGCTTTGGATGTTTACTTAGGAGAATCTTATCAAATGTGGTTCAAAATAGCCTTGTTCAGACCTTTTAAATCTTCTAGCCATGATCAAACCAAAATGGATAAACTTGATGTAAGATTAATCTAAAGGGGCTAGAGAATTGTAGTGTTAAGGGGTAACCACAAGGTCGGAGGTTTGAGCCCTCCTTCTGGCGTCAAAAATGTTAACAAGATTTCTAGTCAACACCCCTAAATTAATGTTAAGAAAGGTGGATATCCTTTTTGAGAACAGCGGGTGTGATTCCCTTAGGAACTGCCTTTAAATTTGTCTTTACTGTTGATAATTCTTGGATCAAACATTTCAACATCGTCGAAAGGTATAAGTTCTGGGTTAAGGAACCTTCTAGCTTTTTGAGTTAGTATGAGACCCCCTTTAAGGGTTTCCTTCTTTTTTAGGTTGAATTTTCTAGAATTTAATCTTAAATAGGTAGGCTTCAATCTTATCGAAGGCTTACGAGATGGCTTCCCTTGGGTTTAAGCAGAAAATCAAATACTTTAGTGGATACGAAGTTGCTTTCGACCTTGTCGAAAGGTTATACCATGTACATAAAGTAGATTTCGACCTTGTCGAAGGGTTAGATCTCTGATATGGAACCAAACTCTCGAACCTCAAACCTATACCTATCAAATTCGTAAATGATCCTTGGATATGATTTGTCATGTCCCTTCGAAACTCTTGACGCATACCAGAAATAAACTTCTTATTATTCTTCAGTGGTGTATCTATCAACCCAAGCCCGAACAGAGATAATGCATAGAACCTATTCTCATACTCAGCAACTGATATAGCCTCTTGCTTTAGATATAGGAAGCTCTTAAAAAACATAATCTTTCTAGCCTTCGGAATAAAATTTATCTCAAAAACTTCCTTGAATTAGACCCAAGAGAAGTCATTCTTCTAGATATCTACAACGATCGAACCCCATCAATCCATGGCAGCATCAGTCAGATGTCGAGATGCCAAATGACGCTTCATCGCATCATCCAACTCATGTCTTCGAATATCCTATCACACAAACTAAGCCAACTCTTAATCTCAATGGTAGTCTTAATGCCATCGAACCTCTTACTGATCAACCTCTCAAAGTCAATGAAAAGCGAACTTCATCTGCGATTGAACCAACATGACCTTTTCCACATCATTCACCATGGTTCCTTGTAGGAGCGGCATTCCTCTATGCTCGATTCCCACAATTAGTAACAGTACTACTCCTTCCACCTCTACCTCCTCCTCTAGCATTAGTAGCTCTAGTACTCATAGTTCTTGCTACTTAAACATAGAAAATCATCTTCAGGATATGTAAGGATGGAGTTATTTTAAAGAAAGAGTTATTCCTAAGGAAATGTTATAAAGGGATAGGTTTATTGAAAAATAAAAATATGCTCTCGTATATATATAATACATTCAACTCATTCTATGGTGTCGCTTACCATATCTCTAATAAGCCAAACCTAACCAAAGGCAAGGTATTCACCAAACTTGGCTTCTATACCAAATGTAAGGACCTGACTTTTCAACCATCGAATGTTGAGACAAATACATCCATGATATTCATATGCCCAGCACCCAAGAGCCGAAAAGATAAATTGTTGTGGTAAAATAAAAATAAAAAGAAACAGTAAAAGGAAGAGAGAACACAATATCAGAATCTCACAGCGAAATGATAAAATATGATATCCAAAAAGATAGTACAAAGAGTTAATCTAAAATACAGAGTAATTTCAAAGTTAAAAAACCTGAGTACTATCATCAGCCCGGATAGTTATAACTGCATGTCCTCACAATTCTAATACATACATAATAGTGCAATGGAAATAGAAATAGATGGATGGAAGCCTCCTTCTCATCTCCTAAAGCTGTGAAGCATCCAAAGTAAAACTTGTATTACTCGGCCTACCCAAAAGAGTGCATGAGGAATTTAGGGAAAATAAAAGCCACGGGTCAGACATAAGTCTGTTATGAGAAACCCAAGATACATGCATCCATTTAATAGTAATTTTAAGACCGTATGAATCATTGTATCAGTTTTCTCCTCAAAAGAAACCAAACCATCTGATATGTATATAAGGAGATATAATAGAAAATGTCTAGATTTTATAATAAAAATCAAAAAATAGCTATGTTGCTTGCATCTCACAACACAAAAATATTAGAAGTACATCTAAAACCGCTAAGGTACTATTGCATATGGATTATACTTGAAGGTCCCCTTGGTAAACTGAAGCCGACCTCCTGCACAATTGTAGAATCCACCTTCTGAGCATCATATATCTCTAAATAAAATATACCATTAAGGTAAACATAACCGGTCCATGCCTGAACATGTGATACCAATATAATCAAATCCAGCTAGCAACTTTGATAAGCATCTCTAGATATGGAGTTGATATAACCTTTTAGGTTTGTTAAATCTACTGGCTATGTCCCTAATTTGTTTTCTGTTATTTCCGATGTGAAGTCACGTTCGACATCTCTCACATAATTCTTCATCACTCTAATAAATCATGAATCCTTTCATGGATTTCAGAATAAGGCATTCGGCAAATGCTAACGCTGACCTCTCCCTCGGAATTAACCTTAGGATAGACAATTCAACTCTATAGCATTAGTTTGAAATGTTAACGTTGACCTCTCCTTAGGACTTAACCATAGGATAGACGGTTCAACTTTATAGCATTAGTCTAAAATGTTAATGCTAACCTCTCCCTTAAGTTTAATCTTAGGTTAGATAGTTCAACTCTATAACATTCCACTTCACAATCGCTTCCAAAACGCGGACTTGTATACTAGTTTTGAAGTGGTATTTGGTAAGTAATACTTATCTGATCCCGGACTCTTCAAAACTAAAATGATGAATTGCTAGCTAACTCAACTTTGGTTCTTTTAGAAGTAGTGAACTATATGTAAAGTAGTCCTCTCCGGTGGACCCTATATATATAGAATCCTTAAAGCTAGATACGTTTCATACTAATGAGTCCTTCCTAAGGAACTCAAACCGTATGAAACCATAAAGCTTTCATATACTTCCTAAGTTAATTGGTTAAGTTCGATGGTCAACTAATCAATCATCTAGTTCAAAAATCGATCACTTATAGAAATCAAGTTTCATATACTTATCACGTTTCTGACCCTATCAACATACTATCCATCGGTCAACGGTGAAGCTGATAGGTTAGAGCACTATTTCTTCTAAGCCCTACTTGAACATCATTCTCAACTCTCACAGATATACAAGTCTACTTTGTAAGCTTTTAGTGCTAAGTATAGTATTAATTACTTTCAATAAGCCAGCAAACAAAACAAACCACGGTTAAGCCACTTAACCGACTTCTAAACCCTTTTGTAAAACATTTGTTTATAGTTTTAAAAAACATTTAAAAAATGATATATATGTATATATACTAATTTATTTATAAGCTAGGGTGTTTAATAAAAGATTAAAAACAATTTAATTGATATTTATAGATTATGATATTTTATAGTGTAATAAGATAATTAACTAGTTTTCTGAAGACTATATATACTTAAAAATACTTATAATTATGATTTAAACATTTACTTAAAAAATTACTTTAAAATATCTATTTTATAATTTATTTAAAAACTTCAAAAGATTTATTTTCCTTTATTTAAAATAAACCTTCCACTTTAATAATTCATAATTAATTTTAAAAAGTTTACTTAAATTATAACCCACTTTTAAAATACTCTAATAGAAGTTAGAAAAGAATTGTAATAGATTGAAGAAAAATACTTAAATTTAAAGTCATTTCAAAAAAATAAAGTCTTACCATTTTTCGATATGCTAACAATCTTTTTGAAATCCAACCTTTTTATAGTAAACTATACACTTACTATACATCATAATCATAGCAAGAAACCCCTAGGGTTCTCTCTATAAATTATTATAGAAATTACCGAACACAAGGAAATTCTTAAGTGCTTATATAGCGACTATTCGCTATAATACCACTTCCAAATCCAAATCCGATTCAATTTAAGTCCAACCAAACCTTATGTGCTTTATGTAAAGGTCATGAAACGAGCCATAAAAAGTCATATTAGTCCAATACATCACTTACATATGCCATTTTCTTTCGAGACCAAGAATCATTAGAGTATGTAACAAAATATAGTCAAACAATTTACAATAGTTTAAACAAACATATATACACTTCATATTCGTTCAAATAGTGAGATTTCCGACTCTTTAACAAGTAAACAACCAAGAACAAGCCTCGACCTTGCTTCCTTCTTTCAACCTTAACCTTGCAAGCTCCCAAACTTCTTACATTCACCCCTTTTGCTCTCAGTCTAGGCACAAATGGCCTCCGAATGCTCACGGCCCTTCTTGGTTCAAGGGGTTGTGCTACTTTTCTTCAAGCTTTGGGTTATTATTTTTGTTCTTATGTTGTGTTAGGATTATAGCTAGAGTTTGGTGAAGTTTCAATGTGATTTGAGAGTGTTTACATGTAAAGAGAAGAAAATAACAAGTATAGTATTCTATGTAAATGAATTAGCAAACCAAATTCCTAAGCCTTAAGGTGTTTATATACACTTTTCCAAGACGTTACCATCCACTTTCTACCTTCTATTTCTGGTCAAAACTCGTCCCTCTCTATATGCTTTCTTTACACCACATTCTCTCTTTACCTTGCCCTTAAGCCTTCCTAAAATGCTCCTTCTCCAAAATACTTCGTTTGACATCATCCATGCATCATCATTGATTTATTTAGTCATAAACCATGAATTTTTTTTAAATGCAAATTAATTGCATATTAATATTTTAGACATGTCCAAAAAGTTCGAACAACTTCTATATAGTAAAAACTATTTATCGATAAAATGGTTTTCAGTCAAATTACTGTTATTACTTCAAAGTGTATAATTTTGCAAATAAATTTCAAAAACAAGTTATCAATCATTAGTTATTAGTTAAAAGGAGTTTAATAAGGCTATAAAATCACTTTTCTAGTACTTAACCATATTTCAAAAAGTTCAGATATTCAAAGATTAGGTGTTCGAAATTACGAATCGCTACGCTAGTACTTGGAAAATTAAGCGTGTGCATGGGTATTCAAACATTAACATGTAAGAAGTATTTAATAATAAGAATATATTATATATCTATTTTGTAAATCTTCAATTTATTTCAATTTGTATATTTTAGTTGATAAACGTTTTATCAGTTATATTAAATGCACAAATTTATCAATGTAGATTATTATGACATTATATAGCATATGTTCTAACAATATTGAAAGGTTAAATATGTCATTTCATTTTTCTAATAATGCCCCCACTAGTCTTTTTTGTTTTGCGAAACCTTAAGCCAAAACATTGAATTCTTTCGACTTCACTAGTAGGTGTTATGACTTGTCTGCGTTGGAATTTTGATCTTGAGTTTTCTCAATAAATCATAGAACCCAAAAAATGGATCATCACCCTAGTTTGATTATGAAAGCACCAACTCTGTTCTTACAGAGCAATAATATAGACAATAGGTATAGAAAAAGATAGTAAAAGAAAGAAGACAAGGAATGTTTATAGTGGTTCGGCTCTTAACGAAGCCTATGTCCACATTATAGTTTTATTATGAATGATTGTTGTTACATTTAGTGTTTGATTACAAGGCTTATGATTATCCTTAGCTAGATTGAAACCGCAAAGTTGGAATTTACTGGATAATCACAGTGAATCTCTCTGGAGATTGTTATGAGGGAGGTAGAGAGTGAAGAAAGTTTTTGGCAGAGCATCAGTAACTAGCCTGGAGAAGATCCCATTTGTGTTGCAGGTAGGAATGTATTTATAGAGATTGGATAGCTTCTAGACCAGGCATGTTCAATAACTGCACAAGGATGACCATAGGAACATGCCATGAACCTTGGCTCATGACTCGAGCCAAAACAATGGATCGCTAGTAATCCATGGTCAATAGATCGCAAGCGATCTATAGATTTGGCTTGCATGCGAGCTACTTACTTAGCTTCTTTCCACGTTTCTTTACTATGCTAGCTCGCTAGAATACTATGATCAAGTATGGATCGCTAGCGATCCATACACTTAGCATATTTTTACTTTTATCTTTTAGACCTTCTTTGCTTCCCTCGTGCCATAGCTATCAACACTTTGTATGGATCGCCGGCGATCCATCGAACAAGGATCGCTAGCAATCCATGCGCTTAGACTATTTTTGGAGTTTGATGTCTGGAATAACTTCATTGCCTTGTATTGATATTGTTCGTGTAGTGTCATTGCACATTTTTCTATTTTGATGATGATTTACTAGCTGGTTGTATTTTACTACTTAATGGACTGAACAGACGCTAGTCTCTTGATTTAGTCGGACTCAATCGTTGATTTGGTAATAGGACTTGGCTCTCTTTAACTTATTGCCTTAGCCCTTTTGGTTGAGTTTCGAGCCATTCTGACTTCATCAAGCCATTTCATCTTCTCTTGGATCTTGTTGGCTTAAAAACCCGGATAACAATGGATAACTCCTTGTCGGTTATATCGTATACAACTTCTAACCTATGGTACTTTATCCTAATTTCACTTTGACCTTGAGTTTGCTCAACAAATGAAAATGAAATATTCACTCATACATACCATATCATAACGGCTAAGTATAATACATGCACCTTGAGTTTGCTCGACAAATACATATAGTTATCATATCTCGTCTAATCAATATATTAATAATACTACACATAACATCCTTAACTTGAGTTTGCCTGGCAATTAAGGAGTATGTAAGCAATTTATTAATATATATGGTAAGGGACAACATTATATTAAAGATTCACAATCTTTAACTTATTTACAGTGGTCTCGACTTATGGAATAATGTATTTATAAAGGAATATCCCGGTGATTCAAATGTTAGACACATTAGAGATCATGATACATGTACATTTACATATATATTTATTCCTTAAGTCTATTTATGTTTCTGTAATGTTCCACCTTTGGTTTATAAATTCATATTATATAAGATAATTATTATATAACTCTTGTATTTCATTAACTTATATAATAGTTTTATGTATAACATTATATTAATTAAATCTTATTTAATTAATTTTATTTATTATTCTAATATAACTTTTATATTGGACATGCTAACTATAACCCTTATAGTATATACTATAATCTTTAGTAATACATATATATCATACACACACATATGTGTATCTTTAATTTAATTTATTAACCTTTAATTAATTAATTTAATTAAACACTTTTAATTAAATTACATTAATTTCAAAATTCGTTTTATATATGCATACATGTATATTTATACTATCTTAACCCTTTAGGTTAATATAACATATATCAATATATAATACATGCATATATATATATAATTAACATATTTGTTCAATTTATTTTATTAATCTTATTAATAAATTATTTTTCAAAATTAATGTTTAAATTTTAAATTTTCAAAAATTTTGAAATTTATTATGTTATCAAATATTTTCAAGACTTATGTTATATTATAACTTTTATAATAAACATTATTCATTTAAAATTTAACTCCTAAATTTAAAATATTTACTTGAATTTTCAAAAAAAATTGAAAATTAGCCAAAGGCCCAATTCAAGTTAGGCATTTTCTATTAGGAGCAACCTTTGATTCAGTTCACCTTTCAGGCCAGGCTGGTAACCAGGTAGAACATGGTTGTTGATTTTCCAATTTTAATCCTTGAAATTATCTTTCTAGAAGCCATACTAAGTAGGCAAGCTTAATCAATTAGCCCTAACATGACTAATTTAGGCCACATAGGCTATTGGGCTCTGATACCATTGTTGAAACTTAACTAGCCCGCATCAGAAGAAATGGGCGAGTTTTAAAAAAAAATCATTTATTAGGTCTAATTGTCTAAATTCATTCAGAACTTTTCAAAATTTTCTTTAGAATGAAGTCTTCATTTTATTACAATTGTCTAAAAAAATTAACTTAATTTTCAAATTAAGAGCATAAAATATACCAATGTGTTAAAGTGCAAGTTAATATATGAGATATGCACATAATTTTTCTGAAAGTTAATTAGGTATTGGGATTTACACTTCAAAGGTCACATTTCCTGGAACGAACAGGGTTTTTCGACCCTCAAAACCGACACTAATACGTCCACTGTATTGCGTGCCTAGCATTCAAGTGCCGGAAAGACCTATCGTTGGGGAAAAGAAAGAAGACAGAGGATAAGAAGAAACTAAACAATCGTAGAATCTCATAACAAAACGGAATAACATATGTTAATCAACATAATTTTTTACAAAGTCATTTCCAAAATGATACATCAGAGTCGAACTAATACAATTCTTATTCCATGATAGTCATAATAGCCCGTGCCTACCTAACTCATACAATATACATACAAACCGCAAAAATAAGATAATAACTAGGTATCAATGAAGCTTTTGCTCCAAGCTCCACCAAAATGCCTCCGTGGGAAACCTAAACTACTTGGTTGTTTATAAAAATTTGAGCACCCAAGAGTTTTAAGGAAAGAAAGTAAACTCTGGGTCAGACATGGGTCAAGTGTGAGTAGACTCAACAATCGAATTATTGTGTTTAAAACCCTTTTGAAATCAGAGGTATCTTGTAAGACTATACCGCACATAAACACTAACGGGTTTTGTAACAACCCGTGATTGTGATTAACAATTAATAAATTAAAATGAGAATTTTAATTTAATTAGAGGTAATAATAATTTTAGTTTGGTTATTTATTCAAATTTAGTTATTTTGAACAAATAAAAAAATGGGGACTTAAGTGTAAAATGTGTTAGTTTTGGAAAATAAATATGGAAAATGTGAGTATTGAATATTGAAAAATTTTAGATGTTTAAAATGTTGCAAATTGTGCTTTGGAATTTAGTTTGCAATTTATTTTGCAAAAATGTGATTTTTAGAGTGTTTTTGTTAAAAAGCGGCGTTTTGGAAAATTTTGATATTAAAGTGAAAAATGACAAATATTGGGGTTATGAAATTTATAGAAGGGCTTAATAAATTTTAGTTGCTTGTTTCATAATTTTACGAAGTAGAGAAATGATTTAAAATGGGTTGTATGCATTTGTTTTAGTTTTGTACTTGAAAATAAAACAAAACAACACATAGCAAAATTTCCTAAGTCCTAATAGATATTAACAAATTTTAACTTAAGCCCAAGGCCCATTAGCCTTGCCAAAAAGAGCTAGTACGACACCTCTTTTCCTCTTCATCCTCATTTCTTTTTTTTCAAAAGACGGTAGAGAGAAAAACATAGAAAATGGCTTCCTCTTTCTAAACTAGCTCCGATCTTTGTCAAAACTTAGTGGAAATTAGATCCAAATTCGTCAAAAGGTAATCGCAATCACATCTCCATTTCATACTTTCGTTTTTGGTTGAATTTAAGAAAAGTTTTTACCGTAACTATGTTTTCTTGTCTGCATGTTGTTTCTATAGCTTCTACAGGGTCTCTTGCTCCAATTTCTTGCTCAAAGTCCCGAACTTGATTGATATTATCATCTCTATTGCAAGCAAAAGGTAAGAATGCTAGCAAACATGCAAAAACAGTGCTTACAGTAAGTTGAAAATGGAAATTTTCGTTTTCTGTAAATGAGATTGTTCACATATTACCCTGTTAGTAAAATGGTCATAACTTTTGAACCACTGATTGGAATTTGACGATCTTGGACATTCTGGAAAGCCTAGAAACTAAGCTACAACTTTTATTTTATTCATTTTTCTAGAATTTGAAGTTTACTATGCCAAAATTATGATTTTTCGTCTCTGGCTTGTTAGTGCATAGCTATATGCCTTGGTCTCTTTTCTCCCATTGTTTTCAGTGCAGAACCCCGACTTTGCAACGCCATCCCGGGCTCGTCCGATGTCGGAATCTGCCATTCTTAGTCTCATTGGAAAGATGAAGTAACAATCTACACTTCTGTATAGTTTCATAAAAATCTAGGTTGCCTAGCTATGCCGTCCTCATTGCCGAAGTCGGACCTCTGCGCTGTTTTGAATAAACAGAAAATCCAAGTTTCGGTCCAACTTTGAGACGACGCCACTTCTCGTTTCAAGTCAGAATCGAACAATTCTTTTTGTAGATTGAAGTAGAAGCATTAGTCTATGCTCCTACAAATTTCACCAAGATCTGGGTTCATTTAGCCCTTCGAACTAATCGTCGAAGTTGAACTTTTGCGCTGTTTTTACACAGTTGTTTATTGTGGTTTTAGTCCAACTTCGGAATGACGCAATTTCTTCATTTCACGTCGAAATTGAGTGAATCTTTTTGCATATTAGATAAGGAACGTTCATCTAAATTCCTACATAATTTCCTGCCTTTTGGACTCTATTTGCAGTTTCAAACCTGCTGTCGAACTTGGGTTCGCAGCATGTTTTCACTGGTTTTTTTGTACTTGGAATAATTTCCTATTTTTTCTAAATATTTTCCGATTTCTTTGAGATTTTTTCTCTAGATTTCGTACACAGGTTTTATAAAGCATTACAAAGTGTTTATCAAGCCAATTGACTTTAGAAATTATTATTTAATGTTATTTTTAAGTATTAAATTAATTACTCCATAATAGGAGAATTTCAAAGGCAATTTCTAAAGCGTTTCTTAAACGATTTCAAAACTCATTCCAAATTATTTTCTAAGTAAAATATACACTCTTTTGCACTTCGAGCGAAGTGGAAAGGTGATTAAATGGTTAGGTAAACAAGGACAATGGAACCCACACGTTTGTCTTTCCGATTATTTACTGACATATTCGTTTGATCGTTTTGACATTTGGGTCTAGTTTATCGATGACATGAGATGGACTTTTTAATGTTTTGAGTGTAGAATTTACTATTGGTTAATAAACTGTTAGTGAGAACGTAGGGTATAGAACTCATGTTGATGCTTTATGGATTCCTCTCCAAGAGTTTATAACACATTTGCTTCGGTGGCCATTACTGGACCTATGTGGGTCATTGATTGTCTATGTGGACAATTGCTCCTATGTGGGAATATTATTATTATTGTTGCTTTGTCTATGAGGACAATTGCTCCTATGTGGGAGTAGAGCCTTCGCGCGTATCGTCTTTGGGCGTGTGATATCACGAAATTAACAGTACTTGGCATAAAGACTATGGTCTTAGCACGTGCGACTTTCTTATGTTTTATTATTATATTTCCCTGAGTAGCGCCTTTCGGCGATGGTTCTATGGAACCACAAGATATGAGTGAGACTACCCCGTGGAAACTTATATTGCCTACATTGGCACTATTCTTTGTAATGTTGCATTGATTTTTGGATATGTTTCTATTATTGCTTATGATTGCCGATACGGCGGGTTTTGGAATATGTCCTAAGTGGGAGTAATATAATACAAACCATCTTTATTACTATTGCATTATACCGATGAGATGAGGCTTATTATTCAACATTACGTGATGTCGATTCCTCTTTGGAGGATTTATTTATTTGTTAAGTGACTACGTTTTCACTATGTTAGGAATGTGGTTATTGTTGCACTTCTCTTTAGAGGAGTATTATATCATTATCTTATAACGCATTATTATTATCTAGCTTTATCTAACTGATTTGTTTAGCTAGCCTAACCCGTGTATCTTATACTCGAGTCAGACCGAGTTGTTTCAAGTTAGGTCGCCTATGGACTTAGCTTTGCTTTTGGCTTCCACATTGGACATATCTGCTATATCTTAGATAGTTTTTTTTTGTGTAGTCCACTTTTGTGATACTCTGATATTATTCTATCATATGTATATTCTTTTAACTCATATGTATGTGTAGTAGTCGTCTTACCATGCCTACGTGCTATTTGGATTTATACTTGATGTTGTATTGTACTAAGACTAATGCTTATGATATCTGCTGTTTTGTGATGCGATTCATTTGAGTTATTATGCTTTGTTCTGATATATCTCTTAGCCATTATAGTTTTGTATTATTTATTTATTGGATATGTCGAACCATAAGAGATAAAAAAGAATAACCACTTTTCGACGTATTCGACAAATAACTAAGATAAGATTATACATTGTCGCTTCCTTTATACTCTATAGTCCGCATTAGCAAGTGGTATTATCCTTATAATACTCTTTGTTAATGAGGCTCTCAGAGTGGGGCGTCACAGGTTTTTACCTTATGATAACCAAAACAATTTTTATACAGAATCCGATGAAATTATAATAAGCCTAAGCGTTTAAAGTAAAATATGAAAATAGCTGAAATGCTTGCATCTCACATTTCAATATAGTTGGACACAATCAAAACCATATGGTGCTTATTGGAGAATGGATTCCATATCATGGCAAGGCATTGGCGTACCACCTATCATGGTAAACGTCTAGAAAATGTACCAAGGACCTCACCAGGATCCCCTGCCCACACAAAACCAGCATAACCCTTACTGGATAGTACCGAATATATCATCACCCTAGTTACTTTGCAACCCTTTTTATTGAGATCTCATGCACAACTAATCCATAAATATGTAGATGTATATAGAATGGTGATGACATACCCTAATGGGAGTGACCCACTTAGCCTTACTACATCTCCTCTATTTTAGTTATTCTCGGTTGCTGAGGCTTGAGGCTACCCTTACCTTTTGAATAGCAATCCCACTTAGAATGCTAACACCGCCCTCCAAGTAACGATGCATTACCAACATTCATCTGTATGAATTGTCTAGGATAAGGACGAACCAAAGGCACTACTTTACCACATCTATTTTGGAATAATCCTTAAGATTAATAGAAAGAAACTCTTACACTGCAATGGCTCTGTCTTCGGTTCCATGCTCTTCAAGATATCTTCAGCTTGTAATGCTTGAGTTGGATCGATATGGTTTTTGGATAACATATCTGATCCTGGTCTCTTCGAAAAAACTTTCGTTAGTTTCTGGTAAACTCAACCCCAATTCTTTAAGAAATAAGTAAACAAAAGATAAGAGCATAGTTTACCTCCTAACCGTCTTTGGACAGATTTCCTTATCATCTATCCTAGAAGAATGAAACAAGATTTATATGCACAATACAACATCATTGTATATGATTATGCCATATAACTCACGTGTTTCTCCTAGATAATTCAAAAATTATGTTTTGGTTCAGATTTGATAGTTGGTTATTTATTTATCAAATAAAAAATCATTCAACATTGATTTAATTCCATATGGGATGTACCAAACCCTTATTAATTAATTTCTAACAATTAAAATACATTGCAAAACTGATCAAAAGATCTCCTCAAAACACTACTCCCAAAACCCACTACATCCCTTTTACACTTGGAAAACATTTATATACTTATCTCAATGGTATAAGTATATTACTAGAACATTTGGCAAATTTCATCCTTTCCAGTTCCTTTTTTTACAAATATTACTTACTATAAAACCCAACCTCTTATCCTTTATAACAACTCTCTTTTTTAAAAGCTCACTTCATAATTCATTTAACTTATAAACATCAAAAATAAATTTATAACTCAATTTTATAAATTTGCAAATTAATTTATAAAACTCTTTGCTAATCTCAAAAAATAATTTATAAATCCTTCCTTTATTTTTAAACTCTTTATGATATTTCCTTTATAACTTCTTTATAAAATATCATTATGAAATATCATTTGTGAAACCACTTTAATAAAATCCTTTTATTTAGTGAAAAGTACTATTATAAACAATTTATTACATATAAATAACTTTATAAAATAACAATATAATTTGAAAATCATTTATAAACTTTAAACCCAAATTGATTAAAGAATTGAAATTAATTCAAAACCATACTTTATAAATTCGAAAAGAGGCTTAGTAAACCTAATGGTACTAATTTAAGTCACCATTTAATTTCAATTTCACTTTCAAGTCATTGAACAATTTATTTACATAAGCCAACATACTTTTAAATACACTTCACATCTAAATCAGGAAATAACATGTCAATAAAAATTAACCGGCATATACATATCCAAATAACATAATGGCAGAATAGTGATTTGTCCTACTCAATAGCTGTCTAAACAATCAAACAATTGACTTATAGTAAAATAGGATTTATTCTGCTAATATATATGTCCATACAAAAAAAAGCCAATCTATAGTAGAACGGGGATTTATTCTACTAATATAGGTCCACAATAATCAAATCAATTACATTACAGCAGAATGGGGATTTATTCTGCCAATATATATCCACACAAACACAGCCACTCACATTGTAGTTCATTCACAATCGTTTTTCTAACTAATGGTATCAAAAGTTGAATTCTTTATGTTCAAACTATCTTTGAAAAAGAAATACCTTAAAAACAGTTTGATTTCTAGAGAAAAAAATTATAGCTTAAAACTCCATTTTAGAATGATTAATTGGAAGCTAAACTCTTATTAAATCATAACTAATCTTTATTAAATTTGAACTTAATTTAATTATTAATAAATAAATAATTATACCTTTAATAAATAATTTATTTATAAAATCAAACCATTTATTAATTATGAAATAACAATTTAAAACCTTTATTAATAATTATTGTTAATTAATTAATTAATATTTTAATAAATTAAACCTTTAATAAATAATTATTTTAAATTATGAACTCAATTAATTTATAATTAAAAATAATTAAACATTATCTTAATAGTTAATTAATAATCAACTCTATGTTTATTAATTGATTTAAAATAAATCATATACTTAACTCATAGTTAATTAAAAATTATTCTAACCTTTTGAAAGATAATTAATTAGTAACTAGTCTTTAGTTAATTGAAATTACTAAGCCTTGTTTAATACTTAATTAATTATTTATTATAACAACTAATTAATTAATAATTAATTATTAAATTCTTAATTAACTTTCCTAATCATTATTATTGTTTCTAAAAACATTTCAAAAACACTTTAAAGTATAAAATCTTAACTTTTCAAAATTCAAACTTTTTATCGAACTGCATCCATAGCGACTATAGCTATGGATGTCATAACTTGCAAATGTTTTGGCTTTTCTCTTTAGAAACTTAACACCACAAATCTTATAAACTTTCTGAAATACAAAATAAATAATATGAAATAGGGTTTCTAAATTTAAAGTCGATTTTGATTACAAACTAAAACTCGTACTTTTCACAATGGATGCTTCATCGATAACCAAATCTAAGTGTTAACTTTTCTTAACACAACAACCACATAACTATGTCCATAACAACTTATATATACCTCAAACCAAAACAAACAAGATCACACTTTCACATCCTTCAAAAAAAATCTAGACATCACATTCAAGCATACACTAACTTAACCACAAGCATTCACATATATAAACAATATATATGTATACATCCAAACCATACAATAATCCAACCAAACAACCAGCTGATTTTACAACCAAATAGTTAATAAATGGAAAGGTAAAATTTTCCCCAAAACTAAGAAGTTTACTCACCAAAATTTTGCAAAACTCTTTTCAAAACTTGAAATATTTAGAATTCAAAGCTTGGAAAAACACAAAATCAACTCGAAAATAGGACATATACTCCTTAATTTGTGGCCATGTTATTCGCAAAATTCGAAAAAGTTGTCAAAAGAAAAGTTCTTGAAAATTCTTTTCTCTATCATTCAAAAAATATAAATCAAATTGGATTTTTTTTGAGGGAGATATTGTCAATATAAGGAGTTGTATTTTTGGACTAGAAAATCTGAGTCCAAAAATAGGTCTAGGAGAAATGCATTTTTGACATAGTTAAGCTCAAAATTTGAAGAAGTGGTACATATGGAAGTTGTAGCCACTGGAATTTCATACGGTTTAAAAAAATAATTCCTCTATTTTGGTCAAATATGAGGAAAATATGATAATAGGAAGAGGAGGAAAAATTTGAAATACGAAAGGGCTATTTATAAGCAAGAGAACAACGTGGATTACCTAATTACCCTTGCCCTTTTCCCTCCACTAATTTTCTTCCACTTCACCACCTTGTCCTCCTCATAGCACTTCATGTTAAATTATGTTTAAAATGTTTAAATACTTAGTGCAGTTTATGCTTCCCCTGATGGGGCATTATATCTTTTTATTTTTTTTCTCCAAATTATATTTTAAACTTTATATACTTAAGTGTATACACATGCATACATACATTATACATGTCTAAATTATCTTAAAATGGATATGTTTGATTAATACAAAGTGTTCAAAACATTTTCGATAATTTTCATGCGACAAAAAGTAGAAAATTCAAAAAATGAATTCCGATCACATTTTTGATGTTTTTTCGAACCAAATATTTTTGTAAACCAACTTGAAAACTAATTCACCATCATTATTTATTATTTAAAAGAGTTTTATTTGCATTATAAAACCTATATATTGAATATTTAAAATTAATTAAATATTTGTAAATTAAAGTAGTGAAATTCTGGGTCGTTACGTACTTCCCCCTTAAAATAATTTCATCCTCAAAATTACACTTCAACCCATTTTAAATACACTTAACACTATACATCAGTTTGTATGATGTACATAGATCATTCTTACACAAAAATATGATTCGAATACATTGCTTTATTTCCAAACTACTATCGCTCATCCAATTCTCTAGTGCAGTCGTGCGGACGCCGATCAGGCTTCCTGATTAGGAGCATCCGTTCTCCTTAATTGGTTGTAACTATGATTGAAAACACTGGTCCCTTACCAAAAATCCACATTTCGTGCTCTTCATCAAAAATCGAGTAACATATCCTTATTTGGAATGGTGTGAAACACCTCGAAGCCATGAACTCGAATTTTAGATCAAAACTATATCGAATGAAAAATCATCTACATCCAACCTACGTACTTATATAATTGGTTCCCCCAAATACCAATTCTATTTCCGCTAAATTATTTATGAAAACATTTCCTAAAACTAAACTTAGATTCACTTGGATACTACCCTACTACATCCAAAGAGCATATACCTATATATGGTTCAACTATTCCGTTTATCATTTATCTCCCTAGGAAAACTCAAGATCCAAATACACAATATTATTTCAAAAAAAAATTGAAATGATACTAAAATTTTAATTCTTAGAACATGACATATAATCCGAGTAATTCCAAAATGATACTAAGGAACTAGGTACTACCAAACAGTATCATACACTTCCTTACTAGGAAGGGTAATATTCTTGAGAAGCTTTTACCATCCGAAAACATTTCTTTCCTAATTTTAAGTTATCTTCGAGCCACTCGTACTAGTTTACTTAAACATACTACTTTTATTTCAAAATTCCATTTACAAAACAATACTTTTCATTTTTCCAACAAAATATTTATCACCCACTTGCCTTGGGTTCGTTTGGGTTTGAACTTGTTTCGATTGTACAATAATAAAGAGGATAATTTACTAAGTGCATTAAAATGTTCACCTAGGCAAACATCCGATCGCCAATTAAAAGATTATTTTGATCGTCACAAAACAATCAAATCCCATTCCCCGTAACTAATCCAAATAAAACACTTCTTACTTACATTTTCATTCCCAAAATTCTATACTTGTACATAAATTTCTTTCGAATAATATAATTATTATTCTCCAAAATCTTGAAAACCATTTTTCAAAAGTGCCCTGATTTAAGTTCCCAAATTTTCAATCTCAAAAACGGATGCTACTTATATGCACTAACGATAGTCAATGCTCAAACTGGACGAGCATGACTAAACAAACCCTAAATGATAATAATAAAATATATTATCTTCTAACAACAATACCTCAAAATACTATATTATTTTTGAAATCAATCTTTATATACAAAATATATTTCTAGGTAAAATTATTTCATTTACCCAATTTCAAAACAATACCATGTCACTTTGCCTTATTCAAGTGTTTAGGAACCTATATAGACACTGTGGCGTCCCACGTCTCGATCAGAGTTCTTAATCCACTCAACAGATAAATCAAAACAATATAAAACATTTATATATCACCAACAAATACACGCTCTTATATAATATATACACTCAAGCTTATAATAAGGCATTCCATTACCTTATCTCTTAATGAGTTACCCCAATAAAGCCAAGGTTCTCGCTTAACCTCGCTTTGATACCAAATGTAATGAACGTAGGCTTTTTAGCCATCCTTCGGTGAGACCGGTAGGCTTTCCAACCATCCTAGCACCCACCATGGCATTACAGTGGTACCTTGAATTTGCTTTTATGGCTGGCCATGCGATTGTAAGCACCTAACAAACCAACCTATCAAGGCCTTACACTACCTCCCCAGGAGGTGTAGGGGTAAGAGTCTTTTGCTCACCACCAAAGAGAAAGTGAGAACCCCCTATCACATTAATCCAACTAATGGAAACAGATCCGATCTCGGTCTCTTCGAAAAAACTTCTAATAATTTTCGGTAAACTCAACCCCGATTCTTTAGGAAATAAGTAGACAAAAGTTAAGAGAAAAGTTCACCTACTAACCGTTTATGGACGGATTTCCTTATCATATATCCTAGAAGAACAAAATGAGATTTATACACATAATACAACATCATTAGAGATGACTATGCCATATCACTCATGTGTTTCTCCTAGATATTTCCAAAGTTCCGTTTTAGTCCAGATTTGATAGTTTGTTGTTTAATTATCAACTAAACAATCATTCAACGTTGATTTGATTCCATGTGGGATGTACCAAGGCTTTATTAATTAATTTCCAATAATTAAAATACTTTGCAAATCTGATCAAAAAACATCTTCAAAACACTATTCCCCAAACCCTTAGCATCACTTTTACACTTGGAAAACATTTATATACTTATCTCAACAGTATAAGTATATTATCAGAACATTTGGCAAATTTCCTCCTTTCAAATTCCCTTTTTTTACAAACATTAGTTACTATAAAACCTAACCTCTTATCCTTTATAACAATTCCCTTTTTTAAAAGCTCACTGCATAATTCAAATAACTTATAGACTTCCATAATAAATTTATAACTCATTTTTATAAATTCCCAGATTAATTTATAAATCTCTTTTCTAATCTATAAAAATAATTTATAAATCCTTCCATATTTTTAAACTCTTTATAAAATTTCCTTTACAACTCCTTTATAAAAATTCCTTTATAAAATATCATTTATAAAATATCATTTGTGAAAAACTTTAGGAAAACCCTTTTATTTAGTAAAAACTTCTTTTATACATATGTTATTGCTTATAAATAACTTTATAAAATAATAATATAATTTTAAGATCATTTATAAACATTAAACCCAAAAGAATCGAAGTTAATTCGAACCCATAGTTTATAAATTCAAAAGGAAGCTTAGTAAACCCAATGGTACTAATTTAAGTTACCATTTAATTTCACTTTTAAGTCATTCAAAAATTTATTTACATTAGTCGGTATATATGTAAATACACTTCATATCCAAATCAGGAAATAACATGTAAATGCAAACTAACTGGCATATAGATGTCCAAATAACATAATGGCAGGATGATGATTTATCCTGCTAAATAGATGTCCAAACAATCAAAAAATTAACTTATAGCAAAATGGGGATTTATTCTACTAACGTATATGTCCATACAATCAACAACTAATCTCTAGCAGAATGTGGATTTATTCTACTAATATATGTCCACAACAATCAAATCTATTACATTATAAAAAAAATGGGAATTTATTCTGCTAATAGATGTCCATACAAACACAACCACTCACATTGTAGTTCATTCATAGTCGTTTTTCTACTTAATGGTATCGACATTTGAATTCCTTGTGTTCAAACCATCATTAATAAGAAGCATCTTAAAAACAATTTGATTCATGAAAAAAACGATTTAAAACTTAAAAATCCATTTTAAAATGATTAATTGCAAACTAAACTCTTATTAAATCATAATTTAATTTAATTATTAATAAATAATTAATTAAACCTTTAATAAATAATTTATTTACAAATTAAACCCTTAATTAAACTTTTATTAAGTATGAAAAAATATTTTAATATCATTAATAATTAACTGTTAACATATCTCAACTAATTAATCAAATAATCTTTTAATTAAAACTTAAATAATAAATTAAACTTTAATAAATAATTATTTTAAATTAAAACCTTAATTAATTTGTAATTAAAAACAATTAAACATTATCTTAATAGTTAATTGATAATTAGCTCTATATTTAATTAATAGTTAATTGAAAATTAATCATATAGTTAACTCATAATTAATTAAAAATTAATCGTACCTTTTGATAGATAATTAACCAGTTACTAACCTTTAGTTAATTAAAATTAATAAACCTTGTTTAATACTTAATTAATTATTAATCATAACAACTAGTTAATTAATAAGTAATTATTAAATTCTTAATTAAATTTCTTTAGTCAATATTATTATTTCTAAAAACATTTCAAAAACACTTCAAAGTACAAAAACTCAACTTTTCAAAAATCAAACTTTTTATCGAACTGCATCCATAGCGACTATTGCTATGGATGTCATAACTTGCGAATGTTTTGGCTTTTCTCTTTGAAAATTTAAACACCAAAAATCTTACTAACTTTCCAAAACATAAAATAAATCATTTGAAACCAAGTTTCTTACTTTAAATTCGATTTTGGTTACAAACTGGAACTCGTACTTTTCACAAAGGATTCTTCATTGATAACCAAATCTAAGTGTTAACTTTTATTAGCACAATAATCACATAACTATGTCCATAACAACTTATACATACCCTAAATCGAAACAAACAAGATCACATTTTCACATCCTTCATAAAAATCTAGACTTCACATTAAAGCATATACTGACTTAATCACAAGCATTCACATACATAAACAACATATTTATATATCCAAACCATACCATAATCCAACCGAACAATAAAATGATTTTACAATCCAATAGTCAATAAATGCAAAGGTAAAAAACTTCCCAAAATTAAGAAGTTTACTCGACAAATTTTGCAAAACTCTTTTGAAAACTTGAAATACTTTAGAACTTGCAAAGCTCAGAAAACATGAAATAAACACAAAAATGGACCACCTTCTCCTTGATTTATGGCCAGGTTACTCTCGGAGTTTGGAAAAGTTTTCAAAAGAAAAGTTCTTAGAAATTATTTTTTTCTATCATTTAAAAAAAATAATCACTCAATTTGAATTTGTTTTGAGGGAGATATGGTCGATTGAATGAGTGGTATTTTCGGGCTAAAAAATCTTAGTCCAAAAATAGGTCTGAAATAAATATAATTTGAAATAGCTAAGCTCAAATTTTGAGGAAGTGGTACAAAAGAAGTTATAGCCACTGGAATTTTATATGGTTTGTGTGACGACCCAACTTCCTAACACTAGAAAGTCGCATCGCTAATTAAGAAAGAAAGGGATAGAAAAGAGAAAGAAAAAGAAGAAGAAACAACACATCAGAATCTAAACAGCGGAATGAATAAGTTATATTAATAACATAAAATATTACATAGTTTACAACCACTATCAGAGTACACGGATAATACAACACATACTAGACAGTTATAAACACCTGTCTAGTATTTACAACGCAACACAATTCATAGACAACACAGAACACTCAGCGGAATACTATATATGTAATGCAGAAGCCTCCTGCTCCATTGCTCCTCCAATACTCGTCAAAGCTAACCCGAATCCCTTGACTACTCATAAAAATTTGAGTACCCAAGAGTTTAAGAAAACAAAGAATAAACTTCGGGTCAGACATGGATCTGGTGTGAGTAACAGGTTAAAATTGCTTAACTTTGAAAATCCTTTGAAAAGAAAAGGTATCACGTAAGACTTCCCACACATAAACATGGAAAAGTTTTTACCTTACGCTAACCAAAACATTTGATAGGAAATTCTATGATATTATAATAGTGTCTAGAGTTTTCAAGTAAATAAGAAATAGCCGAAATTGTTACATGATTAAATTCCAGCTACTAGCCACAAAAGTGGGTAATACAATCAAAACCGTTGGCACTTATTGTATTTTGGATTCCATCAATGGCAGGGCTACTGGGTACCGCCTGTCACAGTACGTGGCCTAGATCAACGTACCGAGGAGTACGCCCACTCCCCTGCAACACAAAGCCGGAACCATCCCTTACTGGACAGTCCCGAACAAGACAACCCCACAGTTGGTGTACGTCCAACTACCCACACAGCCGAAATAAAAAGGGACCTCTAGACAGGGGTAAATCTTGCTCTCCAGTGGGAGCTACCCACGAAGCCTTGCTGCACCTCCCCTGTTTTAGCCATTCCCGGTTGATGAATCTTGAGGCTACGATTACCTTTAGAGAACACATCTCTTAGAATGCTCATCGTCCACTTGACGATGTTCTGAAAGCATTCAATCCATACAAGTTCATTCCGGGTTCGAACGAAACCGAAGGCATTATCTCGTTACACTCATTTTGGAATCACCCTCAGAGTTAATGACGATAACCCTTGCACTCTAAATCACCATCTCGAATCTATAAGAACTAGTTCCGTCCAACTCATTACGGAATCACCCTCAGAGTTTTACTAACGTATAGTCCTTATACCTCGAGTCTTCACTCTTCACAAGAGATTCACGACCTATCGTTAATTTGGATCGATGTGGTTTTCGGATATCCAAATATAGAAACCCGATCCCGGTCTCATCGAAATCCAAAGCGTGTCTTTTAAGGCCAAGTTGTTTTAAAGGTTTTAAAGCAATTCAATTATCTATATATACAAATAGATAAATCACAGGTTCACAACAGATAATCAACATTATCATCATATCAGATAAACCATATTATCATTATTCAAAATGATAATCCATATCTACATCACAATGCAACCAATGCATTCAAATCACTCAACATTATCTATCTCATATCTGAGATTCAAACCATACAAGGTAAACAACATCATCCATCTGTATAAGCAATGATTAACCACACCAAATATAATTAATTTAAAATGAATTAAATTAATTACATCATTCAAATTAAATTAATGTAAATTAAATTAATTACTTTATTAATATCAACTTGCTCATATCACTATTGATTAATTATCAATCAATCAATTAATCATCAACCAATTATTTATTTTAATTAATCATCCCTGATTAATTAACCCTTAGGTAATTATCCACTAATTAATCTCTCAAATTAATTATACTTAACTGAATACAGTAATTAGTCTTTAATTACTTCCTTAATTAATTAACTATAATTAATTACATTAATCCTTAATTAATTACATTAATCAATTCCTTATTTACTAATTATGTCTAAATAACTCATTCTTAATTACCTCATTAATTATAATAATTAATGATTTTCTAATTACATTTTCTTTTAAAATAAATTACATTATGTAATTATTCTTAATTTAAACAATAATTGTTAATCACCCTTGATTAACTCAATCCAGTAATTAACTTTCCTTAATTACTTCACCAAATAAATTAATTACTTCATTAATTAATTATCTCTAATTAATCCTTTGATTAATTCACAAGGTAATTATACTTAAATAGCTCAATATAAAATTACTTCCAATTAATTACATACAGTAATTACCATTAATTACTTCTCTAAGTAATTCCTCTTCATTAAATTACATTAAGCAATTATCCTTCACAAATCATTAAATGATTAATTTTAAATTAATTAAACTGAATTAATTAACTTAATCTAATCAAATTTAAACTCAATTAATTATAATACGTAATTAATTCCTTAATTACTTCCATAAGTAATTATACTTAACAATTTACACAAATTAATTATCTTTAAATTAATTAATCTAATTAATAATTAAAATTAATCACATTAATTAATTATTAAATAATCCTTAGTTAATGTCCTTCATTAACTATTAACAACTCATTAGTTATTTTCTAAAATAATAACTTATTTTAATCATTATTTATTTACAAATTAATTAATCATTAATTAATCCCAGATTAATTAAATAATTAAGTGTTAATTAAAACTTAATTAATCTATTATTAGTTGATTAATTAATTCTTGATCATTAATTAAAAACTAATCTTATTTAATTAATTATTCTTAATTACAAGTTAATTATCCTAAGAATAATTAAGCTTAAACCTTTAAGATTAAACCCTTAATTACCATTTTATTAATTTATTAAATAAATTAATTATTCATTTAATTACCTTAATAATTAAATGAAATACAAAAATTAAATTATTATTTAACTTTAATAAGTTTTAAAAATCAATCTAAAACCTTTAGTTGCTAAATAATACTTTTTATTACAAAAGAAATTTTACAAAAGTTAAACAAATTTCTTTTTAAATTAAAGCCATTAAAATTTTACATTATTATTCAAATTTGTTTTAAACACTTAAATTTATAAAACTTAAATTTATTTTGAAACAAATATTTAAATCCAAATATGAATCAAATTTAAACTTTGTTTAACATTTCTTTATATTTCAATTTCAAATTTAAATTCAAATTCTTTAAAAACATTTTAAACAATAAACTCCTTTAAAGTTATTTTAAAGCAAATTTTGAATTTAAATACTTGATCATTTCCAACTTGTGATTCAATTTAACTTGAATCCATAATTTAAGTTAGATTTGAAACTTACTTTAAATTCTTGCTTCCACTTTTAAAAATTTAGTTTTAATTTAGTTTTAAATTTTGAAAACAAGACAAGTTTTCAAACTTTAACAAACCAACCCGAGCTAAAAACTAAAATAACTCGAGTAACTCAAGTAAGAATTTCCTTTTAAATTCATCTTAAAATCAACAAATTACTTCACTGACAGGTTTAATGTTTAAACCTGTAACTCTATTCTCCCCTGCCTACAAACAATCCACTTCGAGTCCACCATCCCACTTCCTCGAGTCCCAAGCCCTAATTCTTCGAGCTACAAGAGAATCAACCCGAAACAAAACACGAACCCCTTTCTTCCCCAAAAACAACAGATACCCCATTACCACCGTGCATCTGCACCACCACGGTCATCACCTCCGGCCACTCGCGACCCCCTACGCAAGTCACCGATCCTCTCCATACACCAAATCGACCCTCAATTCAACTACAAAAAACACTAAATCAAAATCTAGCATTCGAGCTCAATCTGGAACAAAATGGATTGAACTACAAATGCTTCGATCACCAAATTCCGACCATCTGAGAGGTACCACCTTCGGCCACTTCTTTATCCTCATCTCATCTATCTCCAGTTCGAATTAGGGAAGACTCGATCACTTATTCATGTCGCAGTGATCAAATTTCTTGAACACAGAAAAACTAGGGTTTAAAATTTCAAACCCGAATCATGATTGCCTCGATGCTCAGATCGATCAACTATATTTTTTCTATAAACTACAAACATCACTCCATCAACCATAGAAACACTAGCAACTCCAAACCCCTAGATTGACAGAACCAACACCAATTGTGTTTTCTGGTTAAACCAGAAATACTTAGTTGAATGCAAACTAAAAATTTAGATTATAGTTTTAAAAATCAAGTTAATAATCAAGTAATTTGTTTATAAACTTAAATAAATAAATCTGGAACATTTAAATATTGATTTCATAAATTTTTACTCTGTTGCATTTTTGTTTATCCTGTGTCATCACAGCTTTATCATCATTCTCATTTTTTTAAAAATTAAACTTTAACTTATTACATACATATCTGACTAAATCTTAAACTATAGTAATGTTTTAAACAAGAGATCCTGAACTTGATCAGGATTTTAAACTTAAATTCTAGGATCAGGTCTAAACACACCTAAGTCACAGCAAGCATGCATTCATAAAAACATACGTATATTCAAAGTTTTTCACCATATTCAGTCACACACTTATTTCAGAGTAAACAAACAACTATTTATACTGAGGTTTATTAAATATAAATTGTTACTCACCTGGTATAGGAGCAGAGCACATGTTTGACAAGCTTCAGATTACTTCTGTTTTGCTTATGAATTTTTTTGAACTTCCATTTGCTATTGAACTTAAAACTTTAGCTCCAGATTAACAGATGCATGTTTCCCCTTTTATTTTAAACTGCAGTTGCTTATTAAAACTTCATCTTGTATTTGTAATGCTTGTTGTTTCCAGGTGTAAAGATGCAGGCTTCCAGAGTTAACACCTTTCCATGTTTTCCAGAAAATGATGCAGGACTCAGTTGCTAAATGAATCCAAATGCATGCTTTCCAGAAACAATTGCAGGTTTGTATTTTTTTTAAAAACAGAAAAGAATTTGCAGGCTCTCAGTTGCATGCAAGTTTTAATGTTGCAATTTGATTTTTAAATGCATGAAGACATTGATTTCAGTTTATACTTTGAAGAGCTACGAATTTCTGACTTGCAGAATGGATTTCATAGGGTTTTGGTTTTGAGGGGAATAGGTTTTGCAGATTTTTGATTTTTCTGTTTTGAAGAATAAGATTAGGATATGAAAATGAGGGAAAATGTTTTATATAAGAAATATTTTTGATTTCATTAAATTAAAAGAAAAAGAAAATAGACACTTGGGTTAAGTTTAACATTTGTCACTTCGTCTTCTTATATGACCAACACATGTCCTTTAAGTTGGTAATAAACTTACACATGTAATTAAGTATTTAAATTTTAATTTAAAATTGTTTATAAGCTTCTAAATCTATTTTATTTCTTAAGTAATATATAAATGAATTTATCTCCTTTTAAATTAAAAAGAAATAAAAACAACTAATTAAAAATATAGCACATTCAAAAATATTGAAGTATTTATGCTATTAATTTCAAAACATTAAATCCAAATTTTAAAGTAATTTATCAAATCAAATTTTAATAATCAAGTTATATATATATATAAATGCATATATAATCTCTTGTAAAAATAAAAAAATAACAAATCTTATTTCTAAAAATCTATTTATGTTTTATGAAAAACTAAGTATTATAATTTTTATCTAAAAATAGAAATTAAACAATATTAAAAATGATTTTATGAAAGAGATTGTAACTAAATTAAAATCATTTTGAGATTTGTATTTTAACTCTTATATATAAATTTCAAGTAGTATAAAATAAAACTTAGCTTCTATATTTATCTATTTTAAATTCATATTTTTAAGCTAAATAAAATTTCAAAACAAATAAGGTTTATCATAGTATAAACAATAACATTATTTATTGAATTGTGTTGAAAAGTTAAATGTCAAATTTAAATCAAATTTCCAATTTATCAAATATAAATTAGAGCTAGAAAATTAATTCATTTACTAAATTCAAAATCAAAGTTTATCAACTTACAATATATACAAATATATATAATATAAACAGAAAACAATTTATTTATTTAAAAAGATAAAATCTTTCAATTTAAATATTTATTAAAACATGATTATTAAATCAAATTCCAAATTTGTTACTAAAATTATCAAATCAATAAATTTATAACACAGATTATTAAATTTATGTTGCCCAATTTTCGGGATATCACAGTTTGAAAAAATAATTTCTTCAATTGTGTCCGATATGAGAGAAATATGATAAAGGAAGATGAGGAAAAATTTAAAGAAGGAAAGGGCTATTTATAAGTAAGAGAACAAGGTAGATTACCTAATTACCCATGTCTTTTGCCCTCCACTCATTTTCTTCCACCTCACCACTTTCCTCCTAACATTTCATGTTAAATTATGTTTAAGTACTTGGTGTACTTTATGTCTCCTCTGATCTGACATTATATCTTTTTCTTTTTTGTTCTCTCAATTACATTTTAAACTTTATATACTTAAGTGTATACACATGCATACATATATTATATCAGTTTAACTTATTTAAAAATATATATGTCTGATTAACATAAAGAGTTCAAAACATTTTCGATAACTATTATCCGAAGAAAAGTCGAAATTCGAAAAACTAATTCCATACACATTTTCGATTTTTCTTTGAATTAAATATATTTTTAAACCAAATTTAAAACCTAATTCACCATCATTATTTATTATTTAAAAGAGTTTTATTTTCAGTATAAAATCCATATACTGAATATTTTGAATTAATTAAATATTTGCAAATCAAAGCAGTGAAATTCTGAGTCGTTACATTTTCCTTTTATATTTGCCTTTATCATCAAAACAAGAAATTTTATTACATATGTGTGTATGTGTTTATATATATGCACGTATATAAATATCTTGTATATTGGTTTACATTGAAATAGACTTTATTTATATTTCATGTAATAAACCAGTGAATACAACGTCTAATTACAGTAGTTCAATAGTTTACTACTATATTTTACCCAAAACTCCTTTTGAAACTTTGAGTTAAATACATATACACACACACACATAAATATGTATATATTTATATACACATACAAGCCAAACAAGATTTGAAATAAAATAAAATTATATCCAGATAGTTTGTGAATTAGAATGTTTGCCTTTTACACAAAGATCGGGTACTAGTCTAGATACAATTGTAAAACAAGAAATAAATCACTAAATTAGTGTTTCCACTTTTTTTGAATCAGTGGTGTTTGTTTTAGAATAATTTAAACATAAGACAATTAAGTCATCATATTATATTGTTAATTATGATTAATTAATGAAATTATTTCAAAGTTTTATTTACATAGAAATTTATATATAAACAAATCTAAATCTTATAATATGAAAACTAACTTATTAACAAGATTCTTCCAAAATTTAAATTTGTTTCTTTATTTAAACAGTAATAAAATCAGACAATACAGGCATATACAAATTCATGACAAGAAGGTCTAGGCCTAGGTTAAATATACAAGAACAAATAATATACAGAAAGAGATGAATAAAATTATTATTGTTCACAACAAATGAATAACAAAGAGAATAATATAGATTTTTAATTAAATCAACATGATAAGAGTACACAGTTGATTCTAAAAGGGGGAATTGAGATATAAAAGTTATAAACCAAATTCATACATATGAACATTGGAGGGGGGGGAGATAGAGAACTAGAGGGATGTAGAAAAACTTAAAAGATATATAAGCAAAATATAGAATTAACTTAGGAAGAAGCCAGGAGAAATACTTTGAATGGTAGAAAAATCGTAGATCCAATAGATTAATCTGTAGATCTACAGAAATGAGATAACCACCTATTTCTATTTAATTTTGCTTGATTACGTTTTGGAATTTTGAAGCTAAAGCAACCATTAGAATTCGGCCCTTGGTGTTTCTGTATAAAGAGAGAAAGGAAATGATAGAGCAATATCTAATTAAAGGAGGAAATGAATGCGTAATAAAGATATGGTCCTTTTCTCTCCTTTAATTGAGATTGCTTTTTCATTTTCAATTCAAAAGCCTTTCCCCTTCTCAATACCACGGACCACCATCATGTATGGGCTTTTGGTCCAACAATTTTCCAAGATTCAATTAGTATTATCACCTTTTAAATCCAAGTTAAATTTCCTATCAATATCGTATATTGGTACGCACATTTATAGCATTTATATATGCACATTATTAAATACTAATGAAAATCAAACAAATCAGATAAGTAATATTTTACCAACTAATATTTCAAAAATATTAATTAATTTATTGATTTAAAGACCATCTAGTATTCATTATATTTAAATCGAATTTGAACATTCTACGGATATCGTATATTGATACGCGGGTTATCACATTTTTAAATGCACTTTACTAAACATTAATGACATCCTAATAAATGAAATAAAATTTTATAATTAATATTTTATAAATAACAATTAATTCAATTAATTTTCAATAATTAAAAATTAATTAAATCATGTGGTTTATTCGGAATATTCATCATTTCAGTTGTGTGACTCAAAGGTTTAAATTCTGTAATGAGTAATATGAACGATTCAAATATTAAGGTTCACAAATCACCTTAGCTAGTTGTGTGACATTTTGGCTAAACTTATTGCTTACATATCCTTAAGTAAAATCCAATTTTACTTATTATAAGCGTTACCCGCTACTGACAATTATTTACACCAATTCTGTTCATCAAAACTATATCACTTTGGTCTTATGGAATATAGTAAAGGTCAAAATTCGAATATCATCCATATTCAACTCTATAGTCCAAACACAAAGTCCTTGGTTCAATAGTAACAATTATTATTAACCGAAGTACTTTAGTTAGAGATTTTCACTTTGAGTTTACTATGTTACTAATTCCTTATAATCGAGGAGATGAGCCCTCTCTTGAATGATATTTCACTTCCAATACTTCCACTCGACCCAACTATAGTCATTTAATGGACATTATGCTATGATTTAGATATAAATAAAGTGGAGCTTTCATATTGAAATCGACAGTATTCTCAAGTCAAGAGAACTATGTAAATTAGTCACATCGATTTTTGTGTTTGATTTTAATTACATTAACCAACAACAAAACTATCCAGTGAGTCATACCATAGTTATCCAATAAATATTAGTATGTAATGCTTTGGTTCACTTCAACAGTCATGAATAATAGACTACTTAACATTTGGAGAGCATTATGTACTCTAAGCTTAACAGATGCATCAATATCCAATCTAGATGCATCTTGACTGGGAATATTTAAATGATGCATCTATTATTTTGGTACAATACTCATGACTACAAATTTTTGTAATTCTATCGGAAAAACACCATTTATGGATTTTTAGTTAAATATATTTTAGTTAAACATTTATTATTTATAACACTTTATAACAAATATTTAATAAAAAGAAAACACCTTTTATTTTGAATAAGATTTGTTATCAATTTAGATTTATGTAACAAGTTACATATTTGCATCTAGGGCATACGCCCGACTCTATCACTATCAACATAGGTCTAATCATCAACCTTACCAAATCTCTTGCCCTAGTTCGCATCTAGATCGAAAATCATAACCAGTAATATAGTTAAGCTGCTTCCACTCTAGGAAAATAGCTCCTAAGCTGGCACATCTCATAGTCAAAGAATCAATGATTGGATTTTCCTTACTAGGCTTATAGGAGATCTTGAAGTCATAGGAAGCCAGGAACTCTAACAATTATTGGTGATGAAGGTTAAGGTCCCCCTATGGGAAGAGGTGCTTCAACGATCTATAATCGATAGATAATGCCTCCAAATCATCGGTGCAAACACGATAGCTACCAAATCAAAATAATGGGTTCGATATTTCCTCTCATGTGGCTTCAGTTGCCTACTCGTGTAATCTATGACTTTACACTTTTGCATCAATACCACACCCAATCTGGTACTACAAGCATATATGTATATCATGAAATCCTTATTCCCTGTTGGAATGATCAACACCATTGCACTCATAACCGTATTCTTTTGACTCACGAAATCATGTTCACATCGCACATCCCAAGAAAAATTCTAATTCTTCTTCAAGTTGGTAAATGATGTTGCTACCTTCTAGAAGTCCTTTATGAATTGTCTATTGTATTCCGCTACTCCAAGGAAAATTCTCATATTCGTAGCATTCTTAGGTCGATCCCAATCCCAGACCATTGCTACATTTGTAGGATCCACAGTAATGATCTGCTCAGTAACAAGATAAACCAAAAATCACACTTTTGTCCACCAGAATAGGTACGTTGAAAACTTAGCTTTCAGTTACTGATTTCTCAACATAATCTACATTGTGTCTTGTGTTCCTTTTCTATCTAGGAAAGATTAGAATATTGTTAATAAACCTAAGCACAATCTTATTTAACTAATCTTTGGACACGATTCATGAGATTAACAAAATATGTTTGTGCATTGTTTAGCCCAAATTGCATAACCAACCACTCGTAGAATTTTGATGGCATAAGTAACACAGTAACCAACACACTTCCTTCGTCGCTTTCAGTTAGTGGAATCCTTAGGTCCAACTGAGAAAACACTTTAGCACCATGGAGCCCATCAAACAAGTCATCAATACATGGAAGTTAATACTTGTTCTTTCTTGTTGCTTTATTCAATCATGTAGTTAACACATGTTGATAGGGAGCCATCCACCTTCGTGAAAAACACTATATGCACTCCCTACTTAGATATATCCTTTTGAATTAACCCTTTCCTTGACAAGTCTTTCACTTGCATCTTGAGCTCCTGTTGGTCTCTAAGTTCCATATACGCTTTAATGGCATAATCATTGGCCTCGCATCCTTCACTAAGACAATGTGAAACTTAATCTCTCCCTACGGAGGTAATCCAGTCACATCCTCGAATACATTTGGATATTCCCCTACTACGGATACTAGTGACAATAACAAGCTTGGGACCTCAAATGAGTATAAGATGTTAACCATCACTGCATTCTTGGGCAAGCAGCTCAACTCTAGCCTACGCTCATCACATATCCCAATCGTGACTAATAATTTGTCACTGTCCACTATGACCCTATATCTCTTTAACCATTCCATTCCTAATATGACATCAAAACCAACAAACCCAATCATGAAACAATCACAAGAGAATACACATTCATGACTCGACAACACTACGTCCCGACAAACCATACACACGTTGGTTGAACCGTCCTGAGGTTTGTCACTACCAGAGGTCTATCTATTAAGTCAGGTCTCAATCCTAGACTATCTACTAGGTCACTAGATATAAATTAATAGGATGCACCGGTATGAAATAAAACATGAGTAGGTACACCACAAACAGAAAGCATATCTTGGATAATGATGCCTTTCCATTTCTCCTTCCCTGATGGAGCACTCGACGAGTTAGAAATAGCATTAAGCATATAATCAGATACCACCTACTTGTTCTTCAATGGATCGAGGAATTCCTTCTTCAAATTCCCAGTCTTATCATAACCAAAGCATTTCCCCTCTCCAGCCTTCTAGTTCTTGCAATTCTTATTAATCCTCCTCTCATTATAGTTAAAATAGATGAGCTTCCATTTGCCTCTCTTTCCCTGGAATTGCTTTTTTTTCCCCGTAGATATTCCATTTCCTCCTACCACCCCACCCCTTTGGGTTAGGTCCTTATGTGGCAACAATAAAAATTTGGACTTAGGAAAGAGATACTCATATCATATAGCCTTCTCCACCAACTTCTCGAACGATTCATCGATATGGCCTACTAGCCTTTCCATGAGATGATCTTTTATGCCGATAATAAATTTATCGTTTTTCTTTAGTAGAGTATCAATAAAATATAGAACATACTTCGACATATGTCAAACTTGGCCACTATTTTATAAAATAGTCATGTCACCTTGTCAACAAATTTTCTAAACAATACTGACTTTTAAGCAAGTGGTATGAACTTCTCCTCAAATCAGGCTTTGAACTGCTCCCAAG
The DNA here is from genome assembly GCA_030765085.1 of Allium cepa. Taxonomy (NCBI): domain Eukaryota; kingdom Viridiplantae; phylum Streptophyta; class Magnoliopsida; order Asparagales; family Amaryllidaceae; genus Allium; species Allium cepa. The sequence continues at coordinate 563,034,288 of CM060942.1, read as the reverse complement.
TAAACCGATCCTCTAGAGTAGCGATATTAATAGCATTCCACCATCCTATGGCTTAACCTTAAAGTTTATGGTGGCTAACTTCCTTTTCATCACATTTTCCAACTCTAAGTCTTCAAAAATGCTTTTGCAAATGTCCAATCAATGTTGCACTTCAACAACTGATTCCGTTCTAGGAAACTATTTACATTAAGACTAGAGTATCTTTGTTTAACTAAAAAAGTTAGCTCTGGACACTTGCAGTTGAGCATCACCACTAATAGCATTAGAAACACCCACTTAGGCATTTTGTAGCAAGTTCCTCGTCATCTCAGTGAACATGATTTGCATATTGGGAATACCCGTCCCCGAGCCTGCTCCATCTTCTAGTCTAGACAAAGTAGTCCTTGCAACATTTCTTATTTGCCGACTCATTCTAGCAATCTGTAATATGAATGATCGATCTCTCAAAAAGAGAGCTACAAAGGTGCTACTTGTGTCTACAATGCGACTTATACTATATATACTACTATATAGTTTTGAAAATCAAAATATATAACCAGCACGCTCTCTCATATATCACTTGATCCATTCTAAGGTGACAGCTCCTCCTTACTCTAATGAATCCCTGTATCAACTTTGGTTAATTTTCAACCTTAAGCTTTGATACCAAATGGTATGGCTGCCTTACATCTTCGGTACCTAATATACATGTATAGTTTACTGTAACGATACCCAACTGTGTAGCAGCGGTCAAGGGTAAAATAATAATATTCCAAAGCAACGTTTTCATGTATCTCACAGTGCAAAAATAACATATAATAATCATATAGATATAAAAGAGGAGAAACAGTAATATATCTGAAATAAACCATAAAATCAGAGCATGTTAGGTTCAATAAAGTCATACAAATAGATAATAGTGTCTATATAAAAAAAAACTATCTCTAGGTAAATATATAATAGCATAACATAGATAAAGATCGACAGTGTTGCACAATAGAAATATAGTGGATAAGTTCGTACAATAGAAATATAAAATGCATGGCCTCCTACACGTCCTCTAAAAAACTCTATGCGCTAATCTCAGACCTTCTATCTAGTTTACTCATTTATGAGTACCTAAGATAATAAGAAGAAAATCGTAAAAGATCGAGTCAAACAACATCTTGGTGTGAGCAATCAATAATCTAAAAATACTATAAAAGCCGATATAGTATATAGGAACACTAAGTATGAGAAGTCATACATGCCTTGTTTCTACATTCAATAGATAGTACATAACATAATAAAGTTATATCATAATATACACTAAATACAATCTGGGTGTCAAGGCATCTAATACTGCAATACGTACATCACATAACGTCCATTCCAATCACACAACAAACGAAATTATAGAACATATAGAAATCAAAGCATCACAATGACCATCACAAAGGTCTTGCATAACATCAAGATGTATTTGAACATAAGATAACTCGTATGACTAATCAGCAAGGTTGGTGATTAATCTGATCAGATGCTTAATCAAATACCATCACCAAGGTGCTGCTATCACCAAGGCAGGCCAAGCCATCACCCAAAACACATATTGCATCCAGAGTTATCAATGACCCTTCAGCATACGACTTAGTTGTAGAACAGACAATGTTCAACTCCATCACTTCACTCCATCAAACATGACACCTCAAACATTGTTAAGTCCTACACACTTCTTACTTAAAGTTATCAACTAATACGACTTGCATCATCGATACATCGAAGTTCGGTACATCATTGGACACAACTCAAAGTTACAAAATCATATCATGTCAGTCTCATAGTAACCACTCTACCTCACTACATTGGCCCTAAGTAGATATCTATTTTTCCTATCCAAAACTCACATCATTTCATCCATCATCGAATCGATCGTCGTTGGCCATATATATCTAAATAGGAATCCAAATATCGATCGATCGACTCTTGCATGCCCCTCAAAAATCATGCAAAAATCCACAAATACAAAGTGATCCGTACCGATCATAGAGGCTATGATTGGCACCGACCATAAATGGCCAACACTTACTCAAGCTTGGCTAAATGTTGAAGTGGCCAAGTTCGCTCAGCATCTGACCCATGCCCGAAGCTAAATCCTTCCAAGCCAGAATAACATCCAAACTGTGAAGTCCAAAATCACACACCTTAAACCATTCGCAGTCTATCAAAATCCTTTGGGTTCACCATTCTCGAGGCCTTTGAAATGCTTTTCCTGAAGTTCCCAATATTTGGGCTGAAGTAGAAGCAAGGCTGCCTTGAAGTCTAATGCCTACACCAAACACTTTGCTTTTTGCCTGTAAATGCATCGCCTTGACTCCAAACTTCATACGACTAAAACCATAACTGGTCTACACTATGATAAATGTAACATTTCATACTTTACATATCAAATGGTCATAAAATATTATTTTTAAATTTATATGAGGTTGTATGACCTTATAACTTCAGGGAATGTTAAGTAGTGACATTTTTATCTTAAGAAATTTTATCAAACAATTTTACACTTAAAAACTAGTAACAACTATAACTTTTGATAGAATCTGAATTAGGGTGTATTATTACTTCCATTAGAAGTTATGATGGTTTCCCTTTTCGTAGAGTGGTATAGCTTTTTGGACTTACCGTTTGGAAGATACAACTCTTTGAATTTCTGACTAGTTTTGAGCGCCATGGTAGGTAATTAATGAGGATTGGGGGTTAGGCCCATGAGCCATTTTGGGATTTGTGCGAATAATAGCTAACTTACTAGCTTCCAAATCATTCGCTATCTTTCCAAATTAGAAATAAACCTCCATTAAATATTTTCTTAGCCAAAACCAATCTAATCCTTCCGAATCAAGCTAAATTCATAGATTAAGGGTAGATTAGCAAGGAGATTAGTAAGAGACTTCCAAATATACATTTTTAGAAGTGAAATTTCAGATCTTAACTAGTTGTTCTCATATTTACTGTGTTTTACTTGCAAATCTTCAATTTTCGGAGTTTGGTGAATAATTTATTATATCACATCTAATTATATACGTATCTAGAGGTCTTAATATGTTTTGGATCCATTTCCAAAGTCAAACCCATGTTTTTATACTATTTGAAAAACCCAACCTGAAGTGAAAATGAGAATAAAATGGTTTAAAGTGTTTTAATCATGTTATTTTTATGTATGATTTCCTCTCTATAGGTTAGGTTATGCTATAGATACATAATATGATAATTTACGATGATTTGATGCATGTTTGTATGTTTAGATGTTGATTTATGTAGGTATGATGTTTGTTTGTATGCTTGATTGGTTGAAAACGCCCATCGAAGTGAAATAGAATAACGAAAGATCCGTAAGAATAGAATCGGTCTTTGATGGATAGGCATTAGCGCGTATGGAGTCGTATCGATGCGTAGGGAATGCATGCAAATCAAAGTATGGAGCGTAGCAATGGAGTCAGCATGAAATTGGTGTTTGGAGATACTACGGTATTTCTTTTTAGTGGTGGATTTATTCGAATCGACTTGGTGTCCATGGAAGGTCTTCTTGGAGTTGACTTGGTGTTCTATGGTTTAAAGACCCGAACAACAAATACACTTGTCTGATAGTTACTTGTTTCGGGTGAGAAGTGTATATATGCATGGTGATGATTTGAGTAGGCACAGACAAGGTAAAGCAATGTGGTGGGACGTTGTGTATTCCAGTATCAAGTCCTGTGAAGAAGAGAGAGCCGATAACTCTAAATATGATAGGTGTTTCGTGGGGCAAGGGCATGTGAGGATGCTCACCTGTGTACCTTGGACCTTGGTAATGGTCTAGCATGCCTTTATGATGGCAGTACCTTGATGATGGTACTTGATAGCAGTACCTTGATGATGGTACTTGATGGAAATACCGAATAAAATTATGTGATCGAACATCGAATAAAATTATGAAATAGTCACCCGCCTTGGTGATGGTTGTAAGAATTATCAGGTATCCGAAGGCATCTTGGTGATGTTGTGAAACCTTCATGATGGTCGGGACAAAATGACATCTTGGCGATGATGCATGACTTTGGTAAAGGTCAAGAAAAAGTGACGTCTTGATGATGATGTGCGACCTTGGTGATGGTCGGGACAAAGTGACATCTTGATGATGATGTGGGACCTTGGTGATGACTGGCATAAAGTGACATTTTATTGGCAATGTGAGACCTTGGAGGTGGTCGAGTGACATGAGATTGTGGTGATGGTTACCTTTGTGTGTTTCTTGTGCTCTTGCAATGTTTGTTGTATGCATGATATGAATGTCGTATTATTGTGTTATACCCCGATACCCCATATCATACTTAGTGTAGTATACCCATATGGGTTAATAGTTTAGCATATAGTATTTTCGTGCCAACTTGTTAGATGAAGAAATAGATTAGATATGGTTCTACATACCCCATTTCATTATTACTATATACATTTTTGTAGTATTTTGAGATGATGTATGGCTCACACTAGACTATTGCCTGACCCAAGACTTTATGCTTTGCTTCTTATTATCTCGGGTACTCTTAAATCAATGGGTTGTGGATAACAAGTTTGAATAGTGCATGGAGCTGTATAGAGTGTGAGTAGGAGGCTACACTTCCGTATATCTATATTTTGGAGCTTACTATTGCTTATATTTCATTATGCAGTGTTGTGGGGGCAATATTAGTACTTGTGTTTTTAATTGACGGTTATAGAGTTTATTTTGGAGATTGGGGATGTAATGACTCTTTTATTTCTAGTTTTGTATACTCTGCGAACTTGTTGACTCTAATGTTTGTATTTATGGTTCATTTGATTATCATCTTACATCGGTCGAGTACCTCCATAGCGCTCTCTATAGGTACACTGGGTACTGAAGATGTATGGCGATTGTCACATTTAGTATTGGAGCTTGGGTTGAGCGATTGACCTAAGTTGTTAGATCCATTAGAGGTAAGATAAGTGGAATGCCTTGGAATGGATCGAGTGATATATGAAAGAGCGTACTTATTATATGTGTTGGTTTTCAAAACTGTATTAGTAGCATATATATAGTTTATAAGTCGCATTGCACTCATGGGTACAATTGATGCAATTTTTCTTTATAAGAGACTGATCATTCTTATTACAGATCTTAACAATGAACCAACATACAAGGAACATTACTAGAAACTCCATTTTAGGAGTATAGGAAGAGGAAGAAGTCTTAAGGGCAGCTAACCTAGATATATAGACCATGTTCACAGAGATAATGAGGAACATGCTGTGAAACACACAGGTGTTGCTCCTACTATTACTGTTGGTGGTGATAGTGTTCTAGTGCAAGCGCCTGGAGTTGAATTTGCTAAAATAAATAAGGATTACTCTAGCATTAGAGGCAAGATTTCCTTGGAATGGAATCAGCTATGGAAGTGTCGGACTTGTAGGACACCTACGAGCGTATCTTTGAGGACTTAGAGGTAGAAGATGCGATAAAGAGGAAGTTAACCTCTAGGCAATTTCAGGATCGGGCAATAAGATGGTGGAATTTTGTAAAGGTCATTACTTCGAAGGACCAATTTATCTAGTAGTGGTTTAAAGCCTTATTTGAGGAGAAGTTCATACCGATTGCCCAAAAGTTGGTATTGTTTATGAAGTCTGCAATTTTGAAACAGAGGAAGAAGACAATATTTGTGTATGTGGCGTAATTTGACATGCTATCGAAGTATGGTATGCCCTTTGTCCCCAATTTGTTAAGCAAGAATGAAAAGTTCATGGTTGTCCTGAATGAGTATTGGATGAGTGGATGGTTGGTCACATTGATGAGACTTTCGAGAAGGTCGTGGAGAGACCTTTAAGCATGAGAGCCCATACCTGAAACAAAAGGTTGAAGTTGTTTTTTCTAAAAGAGAGCCAAAGCCGTAGGTGAGCGGGGAGGTAAGAAAAAATGTAACAACAATGATAAGGAAAAGAACCAGTCTTGGGGAGGAGATGACCAGAAGAAGGCTAAATAGAAGCCGATGTGCTTTGATTACAATGAGAGTGGTACCTTATTAAGTAATGTAAGGCCCCAAAGAGTGGGGAGAGGAAGTGCTTCAATTATGATAGGACTAGACACATGAAGAAAAAATGTCCAAAGCTATAGAGGAATAGGCATAATGTGTTTGCTTATGCATTGAACGTAGTTCCTACTTCAATTGCTCCATCAATGAAGGAAAGAGGGAAGAGCGTCATTATTCAAGGTATGCTTTGCGTTCATGTTATACCTATACTGTTTTATTTGAGATCAAAATGTTAGACCCTCTATACCCAACGACAAAATGAGTAGGTTAGGGAGGTATCCTGACCTAGTTGGTAGACCTTTAATTTTTCAAACTTGGTGATTGTTCAGCCAACCTAGGTGCGGTTTGTCAAGACTTAGTATTATTGAGTCATGGAGCTTTGTTTAGGTTTTGTTGGGTTTCGTATAGTTTGGGGATGGACTAATTGAAGTGATACAAAGTTGTGGTGAATAGCGAGATATACTAGATGATGATTGGGACTAGAAGAGGTTGGACTGTACACCAAAGAGGGTGCGATTATGGTTAGCTTAGTGTATTCGCTCAAGATCCCCCATGAAGAGTTGTCATCATTTCCTATAGTGAGGGAGCATCCAAAGTTGATCAGACTAACATTCCGTAGAGAGATTGAGTTTTGTATTGATCTAGTGACTAATATTATCTCTTAAGGATGGTGGTACTTGAAGAAAAATAAGGATTGGAGAAGAAAGTGGATGATCCATGGAGAAAGAGGGTCCATTCGTAAGAGTATACTCGGGAGAGGAGTACCTTCAGCATTCGCGTAGTGAGCATAAGACTTTGGAGATAAAGTGGAGTACTAGGAGATAGGTAAGCTCGTACTGGTGTTCATGGGTGATACTCTTTTCTTCTAGTGGAAGAGAATTATGAGATGCAATTGAGAATGGTGCAGGAAATATAGAGGATGCTAGCTTAGGGGTAGTGTTACTTGTGTAGATACGATTTGAGTATATTATTAATTATGATTTACAATAGAGGAAAGAGCTGGGGCTACGAGTGTTGGCAAGATAGGTTGATTATACTTGACACTAGTGGATTTAAGGATGAGGTATGAAGAGGGTGTCGCCATTTGGGATTACGTTCCGGTGGAAATAAAGAGTATTTGATGGTATTTTATTATAAGGAGATAATGGAGGATATCAAGATAGAGGTACCAATTGGTGGAAGCTGGGAGGAGGAAGCATAGTGGGTTGCTACAATCGGTAGGGAATCCCAAATGGAAACGGAAATAGATATTGATGGGTTGTAGAGGACTAGAGAAGGGTATGGTAACCTCTTATTCATAGTTGATGGGCTGACAAAGATTACCAAGTTATACCGATAGAGTCGAGTAGAATCGGCTAAGTAGTAGATGAAGTGGGTTGTGCAATCCTAGGGTGTGCCAAGGGGCATTAAGAAATAGATACCTGTTATCCATGAGTGAATTCTAGGAAGATCTTAAAGAGGCATAAGGAAAGGTCACACAAGATCGATTATGTGATATTGAGAGTGGACAAGAAACTTTGGGATCTTTTAAGCTCACTTGTACAGTCATATATGATATGAAACGGCTTAGGAGGGAGATGGTGATGTTGATGAAGGCCGGTAGAGTGAATGCGAATGTGGTAGTGCTTGAAAGACTAAGCAGAGCACGAGGACCACTTATCCGGAGCTCGTTACTTGGTAGGATGTTGCTCTGCTTATCGCATTAGCTTTCACATTTGATGCAAATATTAGGTAGTTTAGTATCCCGCATGCTATGTGAGACGTAAATATCATTTTTTCTTATGTGTGCATGGCTGATGTTTGACATGATTGCTCATGGTTGTTAAGCATGCGGTATAGGTATATTTGACTTGCATTAGTTATATTAGGAATTTTGAGGTGAACCTTATGGAGGAGAGTGTAATGACCTGTATTCTACATATCTAATGGTCATAAAATATTATTTTTAAATTCATATTGGATCATATGACTTTATAATTTTGAGGAATGTTGAGTAGAGATATTTTTCACCTCGAGAAATTTTATCGAACGGGCACTGAAAAATTATAGCAGTTATAGATTTTGATGGAAGCCGAATTACGGTCCTAGACCACTTCCATAGGAAAGATATGATGGTTTCTCTTTTCATATAGTCATCACAAAAGCTATTTGGACAAGTTGTTTAGGAGATATGTTTGTTTTTAGCTTTGATTGATTTCAGATTGCTTAGTGGGTAATTAGTAAGGTTTGGGGAATAGGCCAATGACCTATTTCGGGGTTTGTACTAATAATAGCTGACCAAGCAGCTCCCATTCCCAAATTAGATCTTAACCTCAGTTAAACATTTTCTTAGCCAAAACCACTCCTAATCTCTTATAAATCAAACTAAATTCATAGATTAAGGGTAGATTAGCAAGGCGACTAATAAGAGATTAAGGGCAGATATTTCTTGGGTATTCTTGAACTTGCCTCATTTTATGTGCAATTTTTTTGGGTATTTGGTGAGTGATTTATCAACTCACATCTTATTATATATATATATATATATATGATTTAACATGTTTTGGATCCATTTTTAAAGTCAAAATCATGTTTTATGCTATTTGAAAACCTAACTAGAAGTAAAATAAGAGAATGAAATGATTTAAAGTGTTTTAATCATGTTATTTTGACGTATGATTGCCTCCATACGCGTTAGGCTATGTTATAAATACATGATATGATGATTTCCCATGATTTGATGTATGCTTGTATATTCGGATGTTGATTTGTATATGTATGTAGTTTGTTTGTATGCTTGGATCGTTGAAAACGCTCATTGTAGTGAAATAGAGATGATGAGAGATCCCTAAGCGTAGAATCGGACTTCACGGATAGGTTCTTGGGTGGGTGGAGTTGTATCACTGCATAGAGAAAGCACGCAGGTCAAACTTTGAAGCATAGCAATGGAATCAGAGTTGGGAGATGCTACAACATTTCTGTTTGGTGATAGCTTGCTTGGGGTTGACTTGGTGTTAAGGGAAGGGCTGTTTGGGGTCTGCTTGGTGTTGGGCAGATTTCCCCTACAGGATTCGGGACCAACCTCGCATCATTACAAATATTTATCATAAGGATATCCCACATCAATAAAAGTGTACACAACTGCTAGTAGCCTCAAAGTGAAGGGCAGACTTCCATCATGCAACTCTATTAACCTCGCGTCCCTATGACTTAACCACAAATCAATTTCCTATATTATTACACACTCACATACTCATCTCACTGTTTGATAAATAAGGCCTTATAAGGAATCTTCCTTATTACGCCTTATATAAGAGTTTCCACTTTTTTTCACCTCACAATCAATTACCTTTCTAATGGGAGAAATAAATGAAAATAAATGCCTAATTAACTATGCCATATACGTAGTAATTATACGCTAATTACACAAATAGAGAAAAATAAATATTCACGCCGAACAAGTTCTAAATGCACATATAACCGAGTTGCAAATAAAACTATTACATGGGATTCTAATATCCTTTTTCCTTACCAAATATTATTATAAGTCATTTTCTCAAATTCCCAAAATTTCATGGAATTCTAATATTCAAAACTAGAAATAAATATTCATAATAAAAACTACAATAACAGGCTTGTAAATAAAATAGAAACTCAATTTATTACACCAATTCAATGAAATATCTTAACCAATAAGAATTGCAATCTAAACCCCATATTCTATTCAAGACCTCTTTTACAAAGAAATAGATAAGAATAAGTGGTGTAAAGTATGGATAAAATTCATAATCTAAATTCCTTATTTAATTAAAGAATAAAACTTCGACCGAAAGAAGAAGGACAAATGGAATAGACTATTTGTTTGTGCCAAAATTGGTCACAAACCCCAAGCGTTGTGAAAGCACCAGTGTTGGAATATAAATCAGCAAATATTCAAACATAAACCACAAATCTAAGCAAGTAAAGTAGAAATTATAAACAAGGACACACGATTTATAGTGGTTCGGCTATCTCCGGCCTACGTCCACTTCAAAGGTTTTCCCTTTTATTTATTTTCTTCGCTGATTACACTTGATTACAGCGGATTACAATGGATTACCGCTCTGAAATTCGAATACAATGGTGATTGTGGAGTGCAAAGTAGAGTCTGGCAGAGTCTTGATGCATCAGAGTCTTGATTTTGCCAAAGAGAAATCCCGTCCCCTTTTCTGAATGACCTGGGGCTCTATTTATAGGCGTAGGAAGCTGATATTTCTCCTAAAAATCAGGTAGACCGCTTCTGGCACGTGAGGGGGCCCACATGGCCGAAACCTGGAGATCCGGGCCCACATTGGGATCTATTCGACCTTTGGTTCGAATCGATCAAGAAATCGTCCAATCGCGATGAAACTTGGCGTGGACATTCTTCGACATGTAGACGAACTCCTGTAAAAAAATTATGGCATTTGGATCAAGGGATTGAAAGATATGATCGATTCAAGATGGTGTTCTTCGGCATGCTGGTTGGTTCGAATCGATCCTATGGGTTCGTTCGAATCGATCAGTTCGAATCCATAGGGTCGAATCCATGCTTCTGTGACGTGGCGCGCGTTCTTCGAGTCGATCCACCTATCTCTCCGAGTTGAACGGGTCAAGTCCGAGTTTGTAGCCGCGTTTCCTTGATGGCTTCGAGTGCTGGGTTCGAAGGTCTGCTTCGAATCGATGGAGAGGTACTCGTTCGAATCGATCCAAATACGTTACTCCGGATCGATTCGAAGTTGTCTTTAACATGGGGATTCGAAGGCAGTATGGAGCCGAAGCCGTGATGGGTTTGTGGTCGTGTGAAGATTGGTTCGAACGATGGATTCGAGGCATGGCTATCAGGGGGCTTGCTTGATGGAGTCGAAGCGAAGGTACTAGCTGATGGATTCGAACGTCGTCTCTCCTTATGGATTCGATCAAGGTGGGTTCGAACTAGATGGGTTCGAACAAATGAAGAGTGATGGATTCGAAGTGGAGTCGAACTGATGGATGCGAACTCCATCGATTCGAACTAGGGAGTACCCTATCGATTCGAACCGGGCAAGGCTTGCTAAATTGGATCCATCATAACTTGAGCATATGAACTCAGATTGACTTGAAATTTGAACCACTGGCTTCAACAGCTTTGCTCATCATGTCTTGTCAATTGTGGCCCGTTATGGACTCGGACAAAATTCATCGATATCCATGGTTATCCTGCAATGCATAGTTGATATTCATGAATAATAATCATTGATTTTTAGTAAATCTTGGATATCTCAACTTTGCCAAAAGTTGGGATAACAACTATGAAATTATCAAAAATTGCATAAACGAAACAAATTCCATCAAATTAATGCAAACAATTCGGAATCTGAACATTAAAAAGGAATTTTTGGGGATTTTATCTATCATATTTTCGAAATCACAAAATCCTCAATGCATATTCACATCCAAAAAGAAATACACTAAACAATTGCTGAAAAGAAATGCAAAGGTTTCCACTCACAGAATTGCCTTAGCTTCACCTTCCTTGGATTTTCATGCCTCACAATCTCTTTCAGAATCTCTATCTTTTGATGTATACAAACAAAATAGGAAAGAGGTATATACACTTATTAGATTCAGAATAGTTGGAGGAGAATAGAATAAGAATAGGTTGGAAGAAGAATAAATAAATAGAAACTAGATTGGATTCTTACTTGAATTTTCTATGGAGTTTTTAAACCTAATTTGGAGAGATAGCAATGGAAGAGTTTTGCTATTGTTCCCAAAATATTTGTGGATAAAAGTGAAAGGACTAGGATCTAATTTATATGGTTGGAAACGCATCAGAACCGTCGAATGAGAATATATTAAAAACGGATAAATTTGGAACGTACTACTCATCAAAATAGGCTCCACAATAAAGAAGTGGTTTTCCCCATCCTCCAAGTAATCGACTCCTATGGTGGACCTCTAGGTCGACCCCTTGAGTTGTGGGGTCGACTTCTTCCCATATTTTGAGAAGGTATTTATTTTATTTTACCATTGTTTGATTATTTATTGATTTCATATGCTAATCGCAATTAATTTCAAATTTCAAATTAGGGAATTAGTTATTTATTTAAATCATATTCAAATTATTTTAAATCTAAAAACTTCAAACGCTCATAACTTCTTCATTCGAGCTCCGTTTTCAACATATTATATATGGAAATTAATCAGAATTTTTCCCCGAAGACAGTGTATAACTTTTGTTCTAGCTTTTACAAAATTTTCATCTTCTACCTTATCATATTTAATTTAATTTACTCCATTTATTTTTGATTTATTTTACGGAGTGTTACATTCTTCCCCCGTTAAAAAGGATTTTGTCTTGAAACCTTTCAAGGGACGAACGGCGTAACACGTAATAACATCCATATTATACAACCAAATTACCTACACAACCATCTACTCAACCAATAGTGCAATGTGATTATTTACCCGTAGACATACTAAAATGAGCTCAATCCATGTCAATCCTAGCCTAAGTGTGGGATCGTGTTATGAAGTATGTATGCAAATACCCCAAACATGCATAAAAATTTCTACATAAGTATAAAGTGGTTGTGAAAAAATATAGAAACCATCTCCTACCATCCAATCTACCAACCGCGATGCAACCAAATCTTAATTTTAGGGAGAAAATTTTCCAAAGAAAGGTTTAGGACAAAGAGTTCTCATGCCTTCCATCATATTTTCTCACCATTATACTCGAACCAATCTAATACTTTGTTGCGTAGCCTCTAAGTTCCATGCTTTATGATGCACATGGTGGCATGGGATGTTATTGGCTCCGTCTTAGAATCCCCTAATTGATTAGGCTCTACAACAATTGCAATATATGAAGGTATTTCCTCAAATGTAAAAACGTCATGGACTCCATCCAACATAAAAGTTTTCTTGTGTTTCCCCATATTAGGAGAAGGACCAATAAATCTGGTGCCTACTTTCCAACTACCTAAATCGTATGCTGCCTAATCAATTCTAACTTTCCAAAGTCTCGTAATACAAATTTGGTCTGAGTAGAATTTTTCAGTGGTTCCACTTAATTTGATGATTTGTATGGCCTAAAAAATGCTTCGATGGTGCCATTCCAATCATCTATGGATGACTACAATCCTGATGAATTCTACTAATGGTAAGCGCTACACCTTAGGTCCTTGAAAATTCAAGATGCAAGCTCTCGGTAAATCCTCCAAATTTCCATCCATTCCTTTAGTTTGTTCGTCGGTCTTCGGTCGGTAAATGAAGTTCCTAAAGCTACTAGCAAACCCCTCAAAAATTAGATAGTAAACTAAGGGTCCTTATCATGCAAAGTGCAACTCTATAAAGTTGTGTTGGAGTGTTGTGGTTCCACTACATCTAATGGAAAATTTCTGCCACCGTCTTCTAAATCCTTGATTAATAGGAAATTTCATTCTCAATCCTATACATTTTCTCTTTTCCTTCCATAGCGGCATTTTGTGAGCTAAATTCCTTATGTTTTCAAAAATCTATGGTTTTGAGATTGAAATATTTACTCACTTTAGGCTGCTAACCTAATTTCCTCATTAACTTCCAGTTTTACCTATGGTCTATCGCTAGTTAAGTGTTTCCATAAAATTTTCTTATTTACTTTGCTTTCCACCATATATCAGTTAGTTTAAATCTCATTCATAAAGTTTACACAGGAATAAAACGAGAATATATCTTATACCATATCATCCACATTTCCAATAACTAAGGAAGACAACTAGCGACTATAATCCAAGAACTCTAAAAGAAATTTTACAAGAAGTTGTCATTTATCAGTTAATATAAATGGTGTTAAGGTCTTAACACTTCTTACTAAATTAAGATGGGCTATCTTTGATATTTCATTCCATTTTTACCCATTTTCTTAATTTTCCTATTTCGATCTTTAATATATGTGGTCCATTGCTTCAATTAATATCCATAGCAGCCGGTCATTACTATCAAAATTGGACTATTTTCAATTAATCCTTCTTCATTCTTTTAATCATATTTATGTTTGCAAAATCCATTCATTACTCAAATTTCTTTCTTCCTTGAATGCAATATCAAGTTTCCTTAATCAGTACCTATTGGATTACTTTTCCATTCATTAATTAGAAATTTATTGCCTGTTAAATTTGTAATTAACTCCCATAAATCTCAACCCGTCGATTACTAACTAATACGCATATATAGTCGTAACCTATTCTACCTGTATATATATATGTATATATATATTCTAATCGGTTAGTGTATCTGTATGATATATATATCTAACTACTATTTCTACAACTAGAATACTCGTTTCGATGTTTTAATTTACTGAAGAAATCCTTCCAAAATGATTACCTTCATAAGTTAACTACAATTGAGATTTTTTGCTTTTTCTGAAATTATAAGGAATTATTATTTTCTTGTTATTGAAATAGATAGTGTAAACTATGGAAAAAAATATCCATCCCTTACACATCTCTTACTTTTTTACTGTATTCCTTGATATTTCAAACAATGCACTTTTATATGTATTTTGAAATTACATAATTTATAGAAATTACATGGAAATTGGTCAAAAATTAAAATATAGAAATTCGTATCCTTTGGGCAACCTAATTCATGACCCAATCACAGATCTGGAATATCTTTACACTTTACCAACTTCCTCAAATAGAAATTTGGGACTGCCTTCAAATTTCCAAATCAGGTTGTGCATTCTATTTCTATTTTATTCATATCCTAAAAAACCATAGTCTATCCTACCTAGGTCAAGATCCGTATCTACTCCATAAAATATTATTAAATCATAAATTTGCACACAAAATAAAATATCTTCATACAAATGAACTTGCTTAAAAATAAGAATTTATTATCATTTCTTATAATACTTAAAACATGAAGTATCAAACTCAATATCTCCATCATCTAAAATCTAAACTTTAATAAAAACCTTTATCAAATATTCAAAATTTCTTTGTTCCCAAATAGGAATATAATAATATCCCATCTTAAAACTTTTCTTATCAAAACTATTTCCCTTGAAAGTTAACCTTTCCGATTTATGGCATTCTAATTTTCTTGTTTTTAAAAAGGAAATTATGAAAAACTGTCCTTTTCAATAGTTTACTAACATAAGGATTTACTCCTTTTTGAAAATTGGATTTTTAATATAAAAGATTCAAAACTTAATTATCCCTCTAAAATAATATGTTAGACCATTTTTGTTTCTAAGAGTTTTCAAGCTACAAGAATTATCGTTTACAAAGTAGTAAATTTTTTGCAATCATCATTTCAAAATAATAGTTATTTCCTTGTAAAGTATACAATAATATTTATTACCTTATCACTCAAAATATACTGTTATTTGATAAAATATATCTCATAATTTTTCTTAGGAACTTTTAAAATCTCTTGCAACACTTTTCTTTATCCAATCAAATATTGTTATTATTCAAATAACTTTTCTATTCAAATTAGGTAAAATATATAAAATTCACATCTTTACATAAATGCTTCTCCTTATACAAAAAAATCTAACTTATTTATAAATCATCATTTAAATCCAATCAATTGTCAAAGATACCTTTTATAACTTTATATGATAGAAAAATAGATGGAGTAGACAAAGATAACTTCTATCTTACTTTATTACTCCGTCCAATATATCATCTACCAGAATTCACAATTCTATTATTACCTAATTTCCATCCATTATTCTCTTCATCGCCTTATATGGAAATGCTCTCCTTCCTATACTATTGAACATTCATTTTCATTTTCTATTTCTCTATACCAAAATAGGTGTTATTTCTATCTAGAAACTCATAAAAAGAGTTCTAAAGAAAGAATTGTTAGGTTTATAAACAAGGAAAAATAAAAAGGATCAAAGAACCAAAAATTTAAATCTTTTAATCAAACTAAAAAGTTTAACGAATGAAAACTTTTCAAGTCATTAATTTACAATTAAAACATCCAACATTTTGTTCTAAAGAAACTTACCACTTTTAAAAATTAGATTACCTTTTCAAACTTTTCAAAAACTAATAGTGGTATATTTCTATAGCGTCTAAAACCATATTTATATTTCCAAAAATTTCCAACTTAAATAGCCTCTAAGAAGTTGTAGAGGGAGGAACTTTCAAAAATATTGCATAGGAAATATAACGTAGAAGATACGAAAACAAGGATTTTGAGAGCTTTTGTAAACCAATCAAATTTTAAATTAAGAAGTCAATAAATGGAAACTTTGTTTTTCAGCTTCTCAAGTCATTGAAATTTTAAATTAAAATTACTTACCAAAAGTTTTTCACCACCCTTTTTAAATTTACAACCTCTTTTCAAACTTTTTACAAAACAAACGGTGGTATAATTTAAAAGTCATCTAAATCACTTTTTATCAAAAATTTCTAACTTATATATTTTCATTTCAAAATCTTTTAAAAGGCACTTACAAATTTTTTAAGGGGTTTTCAAAGAAACCTTTTTATCAAATTATGTCCCAAAAGGAAAGATTAAAATTTGTTCATTCTTTTAAACCTTTATACTATATCCTTTAAAAATCTAATTTCCGCATGGTGGTAATAAATGTATTCCTTCTTATGGAAGTTTGCTCCTTTCCTAACTTACATATTTTAATACATAACACCTCCATTTGTTACCTCCATAAATAATAATTTGTCTGTATTAATTGCTAGCCTAACAAACATTTCATTAGTGTCATTTATTTCCTATCAACCTTTCCATCTAAAACTTATATCCCTCTTACTTTAATATTTATAGGTCGTACAATTACAAGGAAGTCTAGGTCCTGTAAAGAAGTATAAACTTAACTCTATTTATTTTCCAACTCATAATTGCTTCATCTACCCTTTCAGAATATGGTAGTAGCCACTTCTATAGTGAGAATTTATAGAGTTAAGCTAAATTCAAAATAAGTGCATATATAATATGAGCTTTTGAAAAATCTTTTGAAAATCCTATTTCAAAAATAACAAGTACGCCATTCATATGCATAGTATACTTTCCTTGTTGATCGGGTAACCTAGGCTCAGATTTCGAATGTAACAACCCACCAGGAAATAGGCTTAAATTTCAACCCAAAAAAGGCCCATCGAAACTTAGATCCATCCTAAGGTAAGTTGTTGTTAGAACTAAGAAAATAAAAGGATACAGCCATAACTAAACTTTCAAAACTTACAGTGGATGGAACAAAATATAATATCAAAGTGTGACCATTTATTTCAAAACCATAAAAATGTCATAATACAAAATTTCATAAAAGCCATAACATAATATATGTTACAACAATTGTCTAAATACATGGGTACACATAAAAGCAAATACTGCCATAAGCAAAGCTTCTCCATCTGTAAGCATCACCACCGCCACCACACCGTCCTTAACCTATGTTGTAATGAGAAGGGAGTCAGAACAAAAAGTGTCTGGTGAATAAAAACCTCGAGTCTTATCTTTTCAGAACTTCGGTAGCATATTTTAAAATAAGAATATGTCTGTTATCATAAAACCATTAAAACCATGTATTACTTCCTTTAGGCGGGTCCAACCACTTAATACCTTCATTTCCAGAAGCAGGTTTCTAAAATCCCATATCACAATCATACGTCATAAATAGCTAATAATGTGAGAGACGGTACCCAAGCCACTTAACACCTTTTATTGGAAAATAGGCAGACCCTGGTCATATAATATATTAATTAAGGAAGCCCTCATCATTTAAGATTTATTTCCAAGGTGTTCTCCTCAATGGAACTATCTAGCTGACATCATATGAAATCTTACAGGCCACTTAATACTTCCAAGTGGAAAATTGGTAGTCTCTGGTCATTTACTACCTTAATTAATATAGACCATATCATTTAAGACCTATTTCCATAAGAGGATCCCTATGAAGATACCACCTAACGTGTCCCCTTGGGCCTTTAACAACTCATCTGGCGAAAAGAGGCAGGTCTAACTACTTTATACCTCAACACCCCAAAGCGGACTCTTCGTCTTATGACCCATATTCATAATGATATCTCACATTAGTCTGCTATTCGTAGAGACTGATAATCAGATTAGCTAGGCAGATTTCCCCTATAGAATTTGGGACCAAACTCGCATCATTACAGTTATTTATCATAAGGATATCTCACATTAATAAAATTGTACACAACTACTAGTAGCCTCAAAGTGACGGGCAGACTTCAACAATGTAACTCTATTTAGGTCTGTCAATGGATACCCGAAAAATCCGAAATCCATCGGATCTGTATCCAAAAAAAAAAGATATTATCCGATATCCGTAAAGCGGATGTGGAAATCGGATATCCGAAAAGAAAATCGAAGGCGGATGCGGATATGGGCATAACCGTATCCGAAAAGCATTCGTCCGATCCGAAATTTTATGTGTGTTGCCATTTTGTCATTATGTATGTTGCTATTTTATCATTTGAATTGATGTAATATCGTGTAAACTTGTTTAGTATTATGTATGTTGCCATTTTGTCATTTGAAAAACTGATTAGTATTATAGTGTATGTATTTTCATTTGAGAAAGTGATTGTTTTAGTTCAAAAATATTAGTATAATAAAAATCTTATTTAATTTCGGATGCAGATATTTCGGATGTTTTCGGATAACTGTAAATATCCACTTTTTATTTTCGGACGAGGATATTTTTAGATATCTAAAAATAACCACGAATGTGGTTGTTAATTCTCAGATATCCACAGATTTCGGATGTGGATTCGGATACGGATTCAGATGCAGATTTAAATTTTCGGATGCTGATGCGGATATAGCTATATCTGCATCTGTTTGGATCCGTTGATAACCCTAACTCTATTGACCTTACATCCCTACGACTTTCCATAAATCAATTACACTCCATGTGTGTATATATACTCATCTCACCATTTTATAAATCAGGCCATATAAGGAATCTTCCTTATTAATAATAATAATTAGGCTATATAAGAGTTTTTCTCTTATTTTTACCTCATAATCAATTACCTTCCTAATGGGGGAAATAAATGAAAATAAATGCCTAATTAACTACGCCATGTACCGGTAATTATACATTAATTATATAAATAGAGAAAAATAAATATTTGTGCCTAATAAGTTTTAAGCGCAAGGATTTTACGCTCTAAACTAGCGTTAAATGTCAATTCCCTAAACAAATATTATTAGGAGTCTTTTTTCTTCAAATTTCCAAGATTTCATAGGATTCTAATATCCAAAATAGGGAATAATTATTCATAACCAAAATACAATAATAGACTTGTAAATAAAATAAAAACTCAACTTTTTACACCAATTCAATTGAATATCTTAAACAATAAGAATTGCAATCTAAACCCCATATTCTATTCAATCGCTCTTTTACAGAGAAATATATAAGAATAAGTGGTGTAAATTACGAATGGAATTCATAATCTAAACCCTTATTTTATTAAAGAATCACAATTTGACCTAAAGAAGGAGAAGTGGAATGGGCTATGAAATTATTAAAATGACATAAACGAAACAAATTCCATCAAACTAATGTAAATAATCGAGAATCTCAACGTAGAGTTGACATTTAGAAAAAAAAGGAATTTTGGGGGATTTTATCTATCATATTTTCGATATTCTGAAATTCCTAATGCATATCAAATCCAAAAGAAATACACTTAATAACTACTGAAAAGAAAAACTAAGGTTTCTACTCACAGATTAGCCTTAGCTTTACTCAAATGAATTTGTAGCCTTACGATCTCTTCCAGAATCTTTCTCTGTTGATACACACACACACACATGCACAATAGGGAAGAGGTATATATATTTATTAGATTCAGAATAATTGGAGAAAAATTGATTGGAGGAAGAAAAAATCAAATAGAAAATAAGTTGAATCCTTCCCTGAATTCTCTATAGAGTTTCTGAATCTAATTTGGAGAGATAAAAATGGTAGATTTTTGCTATTGTTCCCAAAATATTTATGGATAAAAATGAAAGATCTTTGTTCTAATTTATAGTGGTTGGAAATGCACCAGAACCGTTGAATGAGAATAGATAAAAAACGGATAAATTTGGAACGTACAACTCATCAAAATAGGCTCCACGACAAGGAAGTAGTCGACCCCCATGCTCCAAGCAGTCGACCTCTACAGTCGACCTC
Source organism: Allium cepa (assembly GCA_030765085.1). Lineage (NCBI taxonomy): Eukaryota > Viridiplantae > Streptophyta > Magnoliopsida > Asparagales > Amaryllidaceae > Allium > Allium cepa. Next base: position 563,014,092 of record CM060942.1, on the reverse strand, counting down.
TAGGTCGACCCCGTGAGGTGCTGGGTCGACTTCTTCCCAGATTTTAGGAAGATATATAATATAATTTACCATTGCTTGATTATTTATTGATTTCATACCCTAATTAACTTTTAACATTAATTGCTAATTTTTAACGTTACTTAACCCCCAAGTCTAATCACCATTAATTTCAAATTTCAAATTAGGGAATTAATTATTTATTTGAATCTTATTCGAATCATTTTTAAACTAAAAACTTTAAACGCTCATAACTTCTTCATTCGAGCTCTGTTTTTAGCATATTATATATAAAAATTAATCTGAATTTCACCACGAACGAAAGGGTGTAACTTTTGCGGTTACCTTCCAACTCTTATCAAATTTTCGTTTTCTGCCTTATCATATTTAATTTAGTTTACTTCATTTATGCTTGGTTCATTTTACGGGGTGTTACATGTGTTTTACTGGAGATAGTGCAGGGAACTTTTGGGATTACTTTTGGTCAGCGTAAGGGAAATTCAAGTTTGCTTCCAATAAGCTTCCCGTCTGACCTAGGATGACTTTGCGTTTTTCTTATGTGTTGGGGTTGAAGTGGATGACCTCGGTAGGACATGAACGACTAAGGGATATTGAACAATAATTAATATGGTCCTATAAGTTATCAGATGTTTGAAGGCATGTTGGTGATAATCTGGGACCTTGCTGATGAACAAGACAGAGTAATGTCTTGGTGATTATGCAGGACCTTGGTGGTGGTAAAGATAAAGTGACATCTTGGTGATGATGTGGGACCTTAGTGATGGCCAGGATAAAGTGTCATCTTGGTGGCAATGCGAAACCTTGGTGGTCGTGGTCGAGCGATACATGATCTTTATGATTGTAGAAGCATAGTGAGACCTTGGTGATGGTTGTCTTGTGTGTATGCTTTGCTCTTGCTATGTTTGTTGTGTGCTTGATATGAATGTCATATTGTTGTGTTATACCCCTATACCCCATATAGTACTTAGTGTAGTATACCCACATGTGTCAGTAGTTTAGCATATAGTGTATATGTGCTAACTTGTTGGATGGAGGGACATGTCAGGTATAGTTGTACATACCTTATATCCTTATTACTATATATGTTTTTATAGTATTTTGAGATGATGTATCACTCACACCAGACTGTAGTTTGACTCGAGGTTTTATGCTTTGCTTATATGATCTTGGATACTCTTAAATGAATAGATTTGGGTAACGGTTATAGATAGCACATAGATCTATACAGAGTACGAGTAGGAGGTTATGCTTTCATATATCTTACTTTGGAGCTTATTATCGCCTATATCCTATTATGTAGTACCGTGGAGCTATATTAGTACTTGTATTTTTAAGAGAGTTTTCTAGAGTTTTTTTGGAGATTTGGGACGTATAAACTCTTTTATTTTCAGTTTATTATAATATGTGAACCCATTGCATTCTAATGTTCTTATTTATGCTTCATTTGATTGTATTCTATCTCAACTATTTTACATCTATTTGATTATTATATTTTGTCCATGTGCTGTGAGACGTTCTATAGGTTCTGCATTTGGATTTTTGTTACTTTACACCTTAGATCATCGTCCTACATCAACCGGGTACTTTACAGGTAAACTGGGTACTCTATATGTATTCTGGGTATCGTAGGTATACGACGGCTGACATAGTAAACCTTCTCCCAGTAACTGCATTTGGTTTTGAGACTACACCAATCAATTTTCCCTCAATGGACATCAATCACCCCAAACACTGTAAATAATCAAGCATGCATCAAAACAACTCACTACAAGAACAAAACAACATAAATATCCCTAAATACATAAATATATAAACAAAATGTGATTTTTGAGCTTACTTGCAGTATTTTGTTCATTAGAACTTATAGAAATAGTATGTGGCCCCTTCTTCATCGGCTATTAAACTTGTGCTCAAGCTCTCCCAAGAGCTTGGAAAATTCAAATGAGAAAAATGAACCATATTCAAAAAATTAGGAAAAAGCTCTTCTCGTATGGTGATAGGCCCTTTCTTATAGTAGTAGGTGTATGGTGCAGCTTGCTTTATTGATTGATTAAAGTTAATGCACTCTACTAATATGGTAAGAGAACAATCCAAATAGAGACACTTTTCAAGAACTTAGAGTATAAATAGTTCATAGGGATTAGTAGCATGACCATATCCATGTGCAGAATTGGAAAAGGTGGCATGATCGCAAAGAGAGTACTTTGGACTTCTTGTGTTTAGATAAGTATGACCATCTCTTCATATAAATGCACTTATTCTTTATATAAACATTTTCTCTTTATACCTTCATATAAAATAGCCTTCTTTATATTATCCTTCCTTTATATAATAGGATTAACTTTATAAACGAGAACTTGTTAATATTTTCATGGAAATGCTGTTTTACAACATCCTCAATGCTTTCATGACTCCGATGGCTTATAAATCCATATATGTAATGTCTTTTTGCATTCTTCCACTGAAGATTCACATTCATACCATCATTAAAAACTATATCTCCGCGTATTTCAGTTGTAATTTCCCACATCTTTTTGAAAGTGCCTTTTTCTAAGTTTTCCTTACTTGAAACCGTATTTTCAATTACTTTATTATTTTACTTTTTAATCGCCTCTTTATTTTATAAATATCCTTCATAGCTTCTATCTTATAGCTACAGGCTAAAAGATATATAGCTAAAAGATACGAGAGTACGAAAATTTGTTCTCTGCTTAGTCGATTGCCCACCTTTAAGAGCTACCAGTTAGGTAAAACATCCAAAGGCGTTAGAGCATTTTACTTAACAGTATGAAGCTCTTGGTCCAAGTTTTGCTCAGTTCAACTTAAAATGAAGAAGTTATGGAACTAAAAAAAATTGGTCTAACCTTAATGATTTTGTTAAGTATCGATCAAAAATATGCCTAACAAATTAGGTGTAGACCATATTATTCGATTAGGTATCGAACGTATCTGGTCTATAATATGTTAAACTGAATAATATGATCGAACTCACTAGATTATTATGTCAGATACAAAACAGAATTGGCTTAACAGAATATGTCGAACAGAGTTAGCTAAAAAAATATGCTGAATAGAATATGTTAAACAGATTATATTACATCATAAATAACCTACAAGTCATCTTTATAGGATTTGATTCCTAGAAAACCTTATACCCTACTAATCAGATCCCAACAACACTTGGAGCACAATTAAACAATAAGGAGTCAACTAAGAGTACCATTATTGATATGAACCGTACAAATTGAGTAGCGGGCATTGGGGATTGGATTGATTGCTACCAATGACTATCGGGCCAAAGTTTAGTTGACTAGATATCTAGCTACTCATAATTGTTATGATTGATTCAGAGAGATGCAACGACATTGTAACAATTATAAATTGGAGAATTGAAATATAAGATATGAAATAAATATAGGAAAAGATGTCAAACCACTATAAAATTAATGTGCATCATTTATTTTTTCCATACTTTATTTCTTACTTTATAGTATATCTGTCCATGACTTTAGATCTGAATTAGAGCAAGAACTTAAATATTTTTCTAAACGTAGATTATAACCTCCTAAAAATCAGCACCAGGATCACATTCAAGGTGTTAAGATCTACCTGATATCTGCTTTGAGGTGCTTGGTGTTTTTAGCGCAAACATTTTGGCACTTTCACTGAGAACTCAATTTAGATCATGAAGCCGCCGACTAAAAAGTAAGGATCCAATAATTAACTATATGAAGGAGAGAAATTTAGACGTGGATGTAGCTGTGAAGCAACGTTTGGTCAAAGATAACAAGTCAAGAAGAGGTGCAGATGATGAAGATTGCAATGGAAGAATCTTTTTCGGTGAAGTAGTGGGAGATGATTAATGCGTTCCTCGGCCGTATAGAGCAATTAGTGCCAATGTAGGTCCAAAATGACCAAAAGGGAGTTGGGAAATCTATCGGCAACCTACCAAAAGCTAATGTTAGAGAATGAGTTAGGAAGGACAGAGCAATAGAAATACCAACTTTCACATAGCAGACCAGCATCGACCCAAATGGATTTGGCTCAGCATGGACCAGAACCACTATAGCCCACACTAGACCAAGGGAGGCTTTCCCACCAAAAGCCAACATTAATGCTGGAGTTACACACTTGGCTGCTGAAATGGGACCATATGTGTTTAGAATGATTAGTCCACAGACGATTGACCAATTGCATGGGAAGAATGATGTGGCCCACCAAGCATGCGAAGGAAACAATTTAATAGTAAAGAGCAACTTACCAAGATTATATGTTGGTTATTAGGTAAGTAGAATATAAGATCAGCTGTTGACAAAATGAACAAGAGTTCATTCACATCAAAAATCTAGTATGCAAACAACCTCCCAAAGTTCAAAATTCTAATTATGGAACCATATGTAAGAAAAGCTAACCCCATGACACACTTAAGTCTTTACATCCAATATGGAGGCAACCAGAGCTACGTAGGAAGTAATGTATCGTTTCTTTCCTCTGTTCTTGTTTGATATAGTAACTATTTGTTTATTCATTTAGAGCATGAATCCATTAGCACTTAGGTTGTACTGAAGAAAAATTTCATAAATTAGTTTAGAGTCAATATGATCCAGCCTAAAGATGTATTGTACTCGGTGGGTGCTAAGCAAAAGGATACTGAAACTCTTTGGAGCTATCTTGCATGATTTAGTTCGAAAACAATTATTTTATATCAGTCAAATGAATGAATTATCCACATAGATGTTTCATGAATGAATAGGAAAATAAAATCTTATGGAGAGCTTAAGAAAAATCCAATGACCAAATCGAAAGATTCTACTATCAAGATGATGAATTCATGCACTTGGAGGGTTATGATATCAAGGCAAGCTTGATCGCTATTAACCAAGTTGGAGAAGAAATACTTAAGGATAAAGGAATGTGAATGATGGATGAGGAAGATGGAGGAAAGAAAAGCTTCAAAGGAGGACATATCAAGTTTCCTTGTACAGAGATTATAGAAATTATAGAAAGAATCAATCTTGCAACTAGGGAAACCATAGATTGTGGTGAACCTATAATACAAGAGTCAATTGTAGTAGAGATGGGAACCTCAAGTACTACATTTTTCATGAGATTTATGGTCATGAGACTAATGAATACCTACAACTTAGAAATACCAATGAGAAGCATATTTGAGAGAAAAGGTTGTTGTAGTACATTAAAAACTGGCTAAATGGTTCTTAAGCTCCTATTGGACAACCATAACAACAACTAGAATTAAGTAGTCATTACTTATGACAACACAGATGGTGCACAAGGAAGGGCATAATCATTCCTTGAAGGCAGAAAGGGGTGAGTTTTATCCTTATTTACTTCCTTCTCATTAAAATAAATTCTAGAGATGTGCCTTGGAATGCCTACATATGTACAAGATTAAAGTACAAATATCGTTTGCATGCACTAAGCTGAAATCCAATGCATATTTTTATCAAAATATGAAGAATTGATTTGATTTATATAATTTTTTATGACCTTTGTTTGAAATTCTTAGTTATGAACTTGATTTCCTAGAGGGATAAAACTGGGTCTTGTGATTGATTTACAAACCAACTGAACTAGGTTCTCTATACTGTGAACTAATAATATTGTATTCTATTTGATATTTCCATATTATCGACTAAATGTACAAAATTATTGGGCATGATTTTCCCCTTTGCACGTGATTCCAGTGAGAGTTCCATGAACTCCATCCTATGGTACCTTGATGGAACCGAGTTCCTAAAGGATGAGTATAAACCATGCTCAAGGGTACAATGTTGGATTCGCATCGATGTCAAAGTACGCCTGCATTGAAGCAAGCATTCGAAAACAAATTTCCATGCAAATTGTAAGACATGGAGTAGATATAAGTCCATTCCATGTGATGAGTGGCTAGATGGTTCATTAAATGCAATTGGCCTTGAAGATGCAAGTACCATGTGTTGTTGAGTGAATAGTTGGATTTGTTAACGCTTTTTGACCTAAAAGTCATGAGCCACTTTCACTATCAAATGACTAATGGTGCCCATCAATTGCCCTCAACTTTTTCCAACGTAGTGAAGTATAAGCTCAATCAACTCTACAAAGAAAATGGAGTATAGACACAACTAAACCAAAGGTAGGGGCATATAAACTAGCGTAACTTTGTCGCAGATAACATAGTACAGACTTCTTAGCCTAAGAGTAAAGGTTAAACTCCATCAGAGATTGTAGAGTATGATTTTGCTTAACCTCAATGAAAAGATGTACCTATAACAACCCATTATTTTAACACTAGGTAAGAACGATAATTAATCATTTAATTGAATTAAACGACTTAAACAAACTAATAACCTAAAAAAAGAATTTTAAAATATGAATGAATTAGGACTGAAAACCTATTCCATTGTGTTCATAATGTTGTTTACATATAAGAAACACATAAAGTTTGTTGAAATCGATAAGACTAATAAAATGAGAGGAAAAGAAAAGCTAGGAGAAAAAAGATAAGTTGGCCATAACTGTGTATATTTTTCCAACATGAAGCTTCTTCTTCATATAAATATAGATTTCTTCTTCTTCTCTCTATAAGGAAAGAACATTGGTTTCTTATTTTAAATCCACTTAACTCATTCATTTCTTTACTAAAAATTCCAAAATAAATAACCAAATTTAGATCAAGAAATTCTCCATAAATCTATATCTTCAAGTTTGCTTTTTGGAGAAGTCTGGTGCTAGATTTCAGAAATCAAAAGAGTGCTTCAAAGTGGTCTAAATTGAAGCGTGGATTTTCTAGTATTTGGTCAGTGTAATTTATTCTCTACGATATATAATCACTAAATATGTTAAAAATCATATTAAATATCCGATATTGGTTATGGCTTGATAAATGAACTTGAATTGGGATTTGGAAGATAAGACTTTTATTTTAATGAATGTTTAAAATTTTAATTATAGGATGAATGTGTTATAAAGCTTAATGTTGAATTTTGATATATTTTGTTGGAATTATTGGAATATTGGTTAGTTTAGAGCTTATAGTGCGATTATGGGATGATTTATGAGATTGGTAAATGATATTTTTGAACAAATGTAAAGGTTAGAGTAATGGTTGAGTAGAAAACTCGAAGGGTACTTGAAATGGTACATCACCTCAAAGTCATTCCTTGAGTATGAAGTTATACTTTTTCAAATTTCAAAGGACTTATAACAAATGCATGAGTCAATGTTGAATGATGTTAGTGGGAAGTGTCTCGGTGATACGGAGCTGCACGTTGAAGATAGGTGAAAGAAAAATGAACGAGAAAAGGTAGGAAGAATTCCTAATACAGGAAACTCTCCCATCTAAGTTTTGGTTCGGCCACAACAGGTGTTCAAACATTTGAATTGAAATTTTAACATTTGAAATTCAAGGATTTTTCGTAATTTCCAATGTAAATATGGGGTTTTCATATTGAAATCAGCGTCAAACATCCAAATGCCAAATTCAAATGTCTGAAATGTTGTTGGTTGGGCAGTTGAGGTTGCATTTTGACACTTGATATTCAGGGCGTTTGAATTTGTTTGGAGATCCGTGCGATGCTTATAAGGTTTGGAGCGACTATAGAGCAACGTGGAGAGTTTGAGGATGATACATCTTATCTCGAGAAACATGTAGGTTGATGTCAAATGAGGTAGAGACTATGGCTTAATGGTTCGAGATGCATTTTGATTCAATATGGGGATTTTATAGAATCATCTAATGACTTTGAGATGTGAAGACTAGGATATTGAGATATATGATACCATACGATATCATGCATATGGAGTAAGTTCATATCCCTTAGCTATGCATTTAGGATTTGATACTTATGGACCGTTTGTAGAATGAGGTGTGGTTGTTTGGGTTGTGCGTGTTAGGGGCACCGATTTGAATGTATAAGACATTCTATCTTGGTAACAAAGGAAATGGAACACGGGCTTTCTTATAGTCAAAGATGATTTTCCTCGAGTTACTTGTCCTAAATCCTCTTTTTGAACAAATGGTAGCGGTTAAGCATGTATAAATCAATTCGGTCCCAATATGATTGTAAGTGAAGGACAATGTGCTGAAGTGTCATGGTATTGGTTCTTGGTGACCATACTTAGTGGGTCTTTGCCTTACCGAGAGACCCGATGCCATTAGCCTAATGTGACAGTTGAGTCATGTTCGTATGCTATGACGATTAGTATATGATAGCTTATCTCATATTTCATAACACTACAGTAGAAATATGCTAACTTGTTGGAGGTAGGTGAAGATGTAGGTTAAGACATGGTTTTATTACCCTCGTATATTACCATTTGATATTCTACTTGATATAGTACTGTATTGTTAATCATATAGATTAGTGATATTTCCTTTTCATCGGGCTTTATGTCCAACCCTCCCTTTTTGTTTCTTTTATTATATATCCTCTAAGTAGGTTTGGTGATATTTGAAAGTCACCTATTGTACCTTCTATAGATCGAGCCAGTTTCAAGAATGGTTTCAGAGCCCAAATGGTCTATGCAATCTAATTAGTTAACTGTTAGAGTCGACTAACTAAACCTACTTACCAAATCGATGTCTAGAAAAGCAGGTTAGAATTTGAAGTAGATAAAATAAAATAATGGTAAGTAGGTTATAAGTTGAAGTAGAGAAGATAGAATAACGGTGTGTTCAAAGGTATTGTAAGAACCCAGAGACATTGGAGTATAATTATGACCGATCCTATATATATGACCAAACTCTTGCTATAGACAATGGGGTGTAATCTTTCCAAAAATGCCCAAAGGCTTTCTTTACATGATCATGAAGTGTGATACTACAAAGACTAATTACCCTCATGGTTTATGGGGCTTATAATGTAAATATACAATTTACTTTTATGTATAAGTTTTGATGATTGAAGTACTTAAGGGCTTAATGGAACCTTGTCACTTGAGTATGTGAACCCATGGCTATGGGAGAAATGACTTATGAATGTGCAAGAACGAATATATTTGACCCCTACGGGTCAGATAGATCACTAGTTTTACAGATTAGACGAATGATCGGATTTAAGCAACATTACATTCAACTTCGATGGCATATTTCCCTTACTTCAATTTGACATCAAATAAAGCATGACTCATAAACGCAAACCATATTTTGATGGGCATGTGTTAGGTGTAAATTCACACAGTCTCGGATCGGACTCAAACCAAATGGAAAATATGTCTATGGTCAAGCATGCACTAACTCAAAATTGCATCTCGATCCAAGTTATAGGTTGAAAGATATGAGAGTATAGAAATCTATTCTTCGCCTAACCTATTTAGGCCAGCCTTAGGGAGCTGTCGACTATTTTTCTTGAACATAATTCCGAAGTCACTAGAGCAATTTACTTAATGACATGAAGTAATTAGTCCAAATTATGTTCAATTCTAAGTTAAAATAAAGAAGTTGTGACACTAAATGAATCAGCCTAACCTTGACAATTCTTTTAGGCACCAATCAAAAGTATTCTTTAGAAAACTATTCTTGTAATTATCGACTAGATTCTTTTGTTAGGTTCCAAAAAAATAGCCTAATAGAATATGTCGAACCGAATATTCTGACCAGGCCCGATAAAATTACTCTGTTAAGTGCTAGACATAATTAGCCTAACATAATATAATGAAGAGAAGGGGCCGAATAGAATACACCAAACAAAATATATTATGCCTATAAATAGCCCCTAACATCACCTTTACGAGGATCAGTTATTGGGAATCCATATACCTAACCCATCCTAACGACACTTGGAGTACAACCGAATATCAACGAGCTGACCAAGAACACCATTATAGATATGAACCAAACTAGCAACAAGTGATAGTGATTAGATTGATCTCTACCAATATCTATCAGGTCAGAGTTTGACCAAACTGGATATCTAGTTATTCATAACTATTACAACTGATCCAAAGAGTTCCAACAAGTGTTGTAACTACTGTAGATCAGCAAAACAAAATAAGTGATACGTGGCTTTAGATTCGAGATCGTCGAACAACTAAAAATCTTTTGTGAGTCGTTTACTTTTTTTTGCACTTTGTTTTTGCTTTCTAGTATAACTGCATATTACTTAGGATTGAATTAGAGTGACAACCTAACTATTTTGCTAAAAGGTACCATAACCTTCTAAAAATCATCACTAGGATCACACATAGGATTGTAAACTCTATCATACCTGTTAAGAGGTGTTTGGTCATTTTTGATACAAACAATATGTCTATATACACACATATATATATATGTATGTATATGTATATATATATATATAATTTTGAATGAATAATAGTTTTTGAAATTATCATCGACCCTTCTTTGCACATAGATTTGTTTACAATATTTGATATATAAACAAATGTATGAAAAAACACCTTGCATGATTGATGTTCATTTACTAATTACTTGATATAATAATTATTATCTAATAATTTTTCACTTAATCAAACTATATAAATTGTTTACATGATATTGTGCAGGTTGCATGATCCCGTTGAAGATAACTTATCTGATATTTATTATATGTAGGTGACATATAATTTTAGGTAATCTGCAATATACACTTTTGTTATACATAGACATTGAAACATCCTTGTTTTGTAGAAAAATAACAATAAAAGTATAGAAATATATATTTATATATAAAATATCAAATCATTTTTATTATACTAAAACCATGCTCCAAATACAAATTTGAAAAGCAATTACATATATCAAAATTATTAGCTCTAAGGAAAATAAGTAGCTCAATTAAATTATTATTATTCATGTAGTGGCTTGGTCATGTGTCGATACCACTAGAGTCGAGGGCTCATTCTTGCTTATGACTTTGTTCTATAATAATACCCAAATATCGTTGCCTTGTTGGTATAAGCGAATAGTCTGATCCAAATATTAATAATATCCTTTTGGGTTCGTGTGCAACACCTATAGAACTCTATAATATGCATTTACCAAATATTTCTCTATTTCTTCTTCTCTACTGCTTTGTTTTTCGCTGTCATTTATCTTTGCTTGTAGTTATACCTATAGTTTTCGCATGTTGCAAAATGCATTTCAGTTGGTTTCTACTAAGCGAAATCAGGATAAATGAATATTACAATTATTAAGATAACAATGAATAGAAAAGTAGTAAAAAAACAATCCATCACATGCAATGCAGTAATAATACCTTTTAATAATGTAAAATTGACATTAAATAGTAAGTAATTTCTTAGGACGATAAAGTAAACCCATAGAAAATAATTTTTAAAATTCATTACACACGAAAAGCAATTAAGGGAAAGGAAAACACAATAATTCAAGTTTCTAAATTAAGTTACAAATACTATGGTGACAATCCACCGCTTTAACATAACCTAATATACACAGTAGGGGTGGCAAGCCATATCGATCGTTGGTGGTCTTAATACAAAACGTCTCCTCGCTTATTTTTAATGGACAATGACGCTTACAACATTCCAGGGTTTCTTCTTCTATCGCCCAATAAATAATCAACATCCTAATTAATCATAATCAGAGTGAAGATATTCGGTTTTGAAACCCTCGAAGTAATGGTTGGTTTTCTTTTTCTTTGACATGGAATTTGGTCAAGGAAAAATTCAATAAAATGGAGTGGTGTAGTCATATTTGGAATAGTGGGAATTAATTTAAAGGACAATTTTTTTTTTATATTTTTAGCCTCAAGGACACAATCTCAATATTTTAATCACAAGGACAATCATTCTCCCAAAATTATTCATAAGGACAAACATTCTTTCAAAACTGCTACCGATCTTAAAACTGATACCTAAAAACTGCTACCGATAACTACAAACTGATACCTAAAAAAATGCTAGCAATAACTAAAAAATGATACCTAAAGAAAGTTGTCCTTCATGCTAAAATAATGAAGGTCTGTCCTTAATGCTAAAACACTTAGAAATTTTGTCCTTGGCAATAATTTCCTATTTGTTTGGGGATACTACTTACTCATACAAAATGTCTCTGTGCATTGCTAGCTAAAATGAACAAACCTAATACTACATACAAAATCTATAAATGGAACACTAAAGTGGATCTGAAATGCAAATTGAGTAAGCAACATATTAATTTCGAAGACCTATTTTTGAATGTTCCAACTCAAGTTGATTATGGCGAAGCATAAAAACAAAATTAAACCTCACTTCTAGCAACACGGACAACATAAATGAAATTGACAAGTTCTATTCCAACCCTGGTTTTCACTTAGTAGCCCCCCATTTTTTGAAAAATCTTGTAAACCCCTAAAAATGCTCAATAGCCCCTAACTTCTTCCACAATTGCCCCTCACGTGATTTCTTCCTTACGTGGTTACCACGCACTGACAAGATGAGGTTAGATAGAAAACCACGTAGAGGTAAGACAAGGTTAGATAGAAAACCACGTGTGCGTGGTTCAACACATAACCACGTAAAGCGCCAACGTGGTTACCTTACCATCCACGTTTGGCAACTACTTTCTTAAGGGTATTTTTGTCTTCAGAAAATTGTTTTTTCAAAGGGGGGCTACTAAGTAAAAACATGGGTTGGAATATAATTTGCCAATGAAATTTTAGATTGAATTCTTATGACCTACAAAGGCAATAAATTCCTCAACAAATTACTGGATGTTGTTTTAACTATGTTAGTCTAGCATATTTGGGGAGAACGTAACAATAGATCGTTTCAAAGCATTGAAATACCTACATACATTAATTGGGCCATATTTTATTGGACTATATGCATTTACAGTAACTGAAGGAAGAATTTAGAGGAAAGGAGTTTGTCTTTGAGGAATTCGACTTTGAACTCCATGGAAACTGGCGATGGTCGAAGAAGCATCCAACATGCGACTCCATCTGATTACAAAACAATAATCTTTATGCATAATCCTCCATGAATTAGAATAGAGCATCGAATTCTGTGTCGGATCTGAAATTTCTAGGAGCCTTCGATCAATTTTTAAAGGAAAGGGGGACATCTCTGTTAGAGCAAGATTCCTTAGAATATTGATGATGATAACTTCAAATATCAACCGTCATAGTAACAGAGAAGAGGCAGTATCAACAAAGCTCGGATTGAAGTGGAGATGCTTGTTATCTTACCAGAGAATCGACAAAAAAAGAGAGAACCATTGAAGACTAACATTGTGAGTCTGTAGTCATCTATATATCTTGTTAAAAATCACCAAAGCTTTAAAGTTTCTAAACATATTTTTCTGTTGATTGAAACATAGCTGTTGTCGAAGATAATTTTTCTGTTGATTTAGTGAAAAGGGCTATTCAGCAGATCAAGTATTGTTTAAACCTATTCTTTCGGGTAAAGTGAGGGTGTTAGCTAGTAAAAAACAACAATAGAGATCCTAAGGCTGGATGTATGACGGTGCTCCAAACTAATATAAAAATTCCAGTGTGATAATTCTTATTTACTTTATTTTATTATTGTTGGTTCATTCTTTTATATATATAGTTAGTTTAACCATATACACGGTCCATTAGGATTTGAATTCCACCATGTTAGGGTTGATTGAGGAAATAATTGGAAGTGGTTTAATGAAGAACTTTGGTTCATTAAAGACCGATGGAGTGGTTTTATAAAGTGGGGTAGGCGGAGACTAGTTTGCAGTCATTTTGTGTTTTCTTCATTTTTGTTTTTGGATTTTTTTATTATTGTATTATTAATAGAAGGTATGGCAGTTTTTGAGTAACCTCACATTCTATAAATCATACCACTACTTATTCCCATAATATCCAAATTTGTAATTCTTTATTTGTTAATAAAGTACGCATTAAAAAATAGACCTAAAATCATCCTTTTCCATTCATTGACCTAAATTCACATGATGAAATTGCAAATGAACTACACTTTTGTATATGTTACGATATTTATAAAAAAATAGTTTGTGAAATTTACTTGTGCCGTGGATGAAGAATACCAAGCCATAGTAGATTATGTGAATATTCGTGTATCTAAGTCGCTCATTCATAACTTTTTACCATATTAATCTACAAATCCGAGTTCATGTGTTTGCTTATTTAGCCACATTGTTAGGAATCGGTTTATAGAACATAACATCTTAATTAGATGTATGTCCTTTGTTATCCCACCTTTCGACAAGGCCGCGACGCCAAGAACTTGACTAGAAACCAAGGACAATCCGTTTCAAAAATCGGTTGTACACAGGTTCACTATGGATACTAGCAAATTTGGTTGGAGTTCGGATCAAGCTACAATTAACATGACACGACAAGCAATGCTATGAAAACCAATATTCCATATTTTAGGTCAATTGGAGGTTGTATACTCAAGTTATAGATTGATCAAAATCAAGAAGGAAGGCCTCAATTCGTATCCATCATAGGCCAACCTCCTTCGTATCCACGCGGCTTCGTATCCATCGCAGTCGACCTTATTCGTATCTATGGTAAGTCATCATTCCGTATCAATCTCATTTATACACGATTCACATTGATTCTCCCATTCACACATTTCTTATCGATCAACCATTGTCGATACGAAGAACATATGACATATCGATACAAATATTATCATTTTCGATCAATACAAAGCGGCCTTTAAATCATCGATACGAATGAAGTTACTCCAGATCGATACGAACAATGCACAGTCAAGTGAAGGAAACGATCGTGCGACATGAAATGTGGATCTCTCCTGAACCATCGCTCCACATCACCACTGAACGATCTGATTAATACGCATAGCATTGATCGAAATGCTATCGATATGAACCGATCGATATGCACAGTCAGCCCATTGCAAAGTCAAACTTGGATCAACCATAACTCGAAATCTACAAGTCCAAAAGTTATCAAATTTTTACAGGAGCTTACTTACCACCTCAACATTGTCTCTGATCGATCTCAACTCAAATGGATGTCATTTTGACAGATACGAATAAGGTAGTGATCGATAAGGGATCGACCCCAAATGACTTCGGGTCGATCAAGTGGGCCTACCCACGTGTGAGAAGGATTATTTCGAGGTCTAAACCAAATTTTTTCATACTACACCTATAAATAGCAGTCCCATGTCTTTAGAAAATGGACTTTTGACACCATTACGCCATTACTCTGTCGAGGATCCATTGTAACTTGAGTGTTTGAGTTATTCTCTGTTTTAATCAGTTAGTAATCAGCAATAAAGATCAAATCATTCAAAGTGGACATTGGCTACAACGCCGAACCACTATAAATCTCTGTCTCTTTCTATTTCTGTTTGCTTGAATTAGCGCGTTTGTTAGATTATCCTCTTTTTACATTTAAATTCTTCATTTTAATCTCTTCATATACGTCCGAAGAGTGTTATACCCAATTTTGGTACAAACACTTTGGTGCTTTCATCGAGAAGAACCCAGTTTTTTCTCCTGCTCATTGGATCTATTGTCGTTGTTGGGTCACAAAACCTAAGAAGAAGATCCAGATCTGTCATGCAGTAGTTTCTTCCCATCTATTTAGATTTCACCAGATCTAGGAAAGAGCTACATCACTCACCATGGTTACTACCAGAACTGGTTCAACTGTTGCAGATCCAAATAGAAGGGATAGGCATAATCTCACGCAGCTGAATACAACGGGTCAAGCATCTGCCGGACCTCCAAATCCACAAGGCCACGAGACTAGGGATGAGTTCCACATTCTGATGCAAGAGCTAACCCAGAGCTATCAGCAGCTCACCTAGAAGAACCGTGCCAAACAGAGCTCGTGAACCATTTGAATGAGGAAAGATGAAGGAGCTCCAGAAGGGATAATGATTCTTACTCATTGACATAAAGCTCATCTTCCTCTGACTTCCATTGTACATCTACGCGCCAACTGCTGGATGGAAACTATGCGCAAGCCTCCGGGAAACAGCGTGTCGTGAATCTCGGACAAGTCGAGCCTGATCCTTCCAAAGGACACCAAGTTGGGTCCTCCTCCTGAGGAGGGGCGCTTCCTTATTACACTGTCGATAGCCATGCAGCCGTCGCCATCATAGACTTAGAGGCTGAGATTCGAAACCGAGCAAATCCGACCCTTCATCAACATGTAAATACTCAAGAACCCTATGTCCCTGAAGACCAAGAGCCAAGGAGGCGAGGGACGGTCCATGGACAACGCTTGGACTGTCCCCGCAACGTGGAACCCTACCACGCCTTGGCCCCGAATGCCCAGATGCCTAACATTCCAACCGTGATCCGCCAAATGATCCGTGAATGTCAAAAACTTACCAATGACGATCGAGGAACCTCCCAAAGTCATACTCCGTTCACGAATGACATCCTTTATGCTAAGCGACCTTGCCGATTCAGGATGCCTACCCTGCCTATGTATGAAGGAAGGTCGGATCCTAATCAACACATATTAAAGTTCGATTGGCTCATGAATGCCGCACGAGTTGACGATGTGGTTAAGTGCAGGAGTTTCCCTATATTGTTAGTGTAGGATCGATATCACCCTAGAGAGGGGGGTGAATATGGTGATACTAATAATAAAAATAATAATGTGGAAATATATAAAATAATTGCAGCACAGATAATAGCAGATTAATAAAAGTAGAAATAGAACAACACAGATTTACCCAGCTTCGGCGAAACCCTGCCTACGTGCTGCCCCCAACGTTTCTACTAGAAATTAAGTAGTCAGACGCTTACACACATAACTTACGACACCCGCTATCAACTAACCTAACTCTACACTCAAAATACTACCACAACTCAGCCATTGAGTTGCGAATTCTCGAACTACACCCCCGTAGTTTGTCCCTAGTCACACGACTAGAAAGTTACACGATTTAAAAGAAAATTACAAAATAAAAAAAAGTAAAATAAATAAAACCATATTATTAACAACTCTAAGCACAAACATTAATAGAGCTAGGCCACAAAAATCCTTTTATTTTATTTCTTCTGTGTTAAAACTTTGGCCGATCTTTTTGGTTTCATCTTTCCCTTTCAAAAAGGTAGATTCTGGAAATTGAGGCTGCCAATTCAAACAGTTTGATTGAATGATGATCTTTCTTCAGTTTGCTTCGTTAACAAACTCGTGGCTTTGATTTTCATACGATTGCTTCAAATTATCGAGCACGAATGATAAAATGGTACGCGATTTTTCCTCTTGACTTCGATTCGAGCTCTAGATTTATTTTCTGTAATTCATCAAGCTCTTCGATTTCTTCTTAAACTCGAATACACATTTGCTGAAGATGTAACCGGTTATATAGGGATTAAATCCCTAAAGTTTTATTTGTATATACTATTTGAATTCTTCGTGATAATTTTGTTCAGCCATTCAATTTTGATTGGATGTTGGTGATTATTCTGACTTGTCCGTTAGTGACTTGCTTTAGTCGGTTCCTTCTTTTCCCTGAAGTGTTTGAATTTTGGTTTCATTCTTTTCTCTTTTAACTTCTACGATTTCGGCACTCTGAATATTTGAGATAATTGACTTGGTTAATTTATTTCTGCTATCACTTGATCATTAGATTGATTTTTATCTCGGCCGTGACTTTGTTAAAACTGTTAAATGCTCTGTTGCTTGATTACTAGTACATATTCACTTGTTCAAACTGCTACTTTTCCTTGACTAGTTCATGACCCACAACTTTTCGTTTGAACTCGAGATATATTGTTAACCTCTTGAGAATATACTGGTTCACCATGATTTTCTCTGTGACTTTATTCAACTCGTTGTTTCGTTCATTTTCTGGCAATACACGAATTTTCGTTGCACTTTGAAACTGCTCTGACTTGTTTTTCGAACTGTAATGTTTTTTCATGTTGAATTGTGACTCATGCAACTGCTTCATTGTTTTATGGTTTCTGAACACATGTATAAATTCGTGTAGAACTTCACATGTATGCTACCACTTTTTTTTACTGGAACCGCTTTGTATTTTTATGTTAGTCACCATGTATATACATATATACATATGTATGTGTGCGTATATGTGTTGTGTCTGCATTGCTCTTGTCTCTTTGCTTTGAGTTGAATTCTGGTTGTCATCTTGTGGCTTGTTGCATTGTGTCTTCACGTTGACTGGTCTGGTTCGAAGTTTGGTTCCTTGCAATGCTTTGAGTCATGTTTGTGCCTTTGATTTGTGCACTTGTATTTCCATTTGAAGTTTATTGTTGTAGTCATGCGGTCAGGTCTTGATATCTTCATGTATGATTTGTTGTCGCTATGTCATATGGATTGTTGTCATGTGATCTTGAAGTTTTTTCTAGTTGCATAAACATAATGCTACTCTGACCCATTGGTTGATGACCTTTTCTGACTTTGTTTCACTTGAGTTTGCACTGGGTTTGGTTCCACATACTCTGATATGATTTGGTCACAGTTGTGTTGCATCCCTGGCGGTCTTCATGTTTAGTTGCTGTGCACTGCATATGTATATGCATATGTACATATGTGTGTATACATGTGTGTGTGTGTGTCTATACATATGTATGGTGATTTATGTGGCTCGACCATCCTTGCTTTTGTATTTGTGCACATGCCTTTGCCTTTGTTTACTGCTTTATTGCATCCCATATCTGAAAAGATGTTGCATTTGGTCTTTTATAGTTGCTCATGAAGTCTGGAGCAGTTCTTCATGTGTACTGAACTGCTGAGACTACACTTGTGCACTTGTTATAGATGTTATACGTTGAAGTCTGACTTTCACTGATGTCTATACATGTGCTTAGCTGCTTTGTTTTGTTCATTGCCTGGTCTGCATTGATTTGATTTGATGTGACCATGGTATGTATATGCATATATGTATAGTGCGCTTGAAACTTTGTGACTTTGTTTTTCTCGATAGTTCTATGCACTTGAGTTAATCCAGCTAATGGGTCAGGTTTGTGCTCAACTATCCCTACAATTTATCAAGGGTATATCAGTGTGCACGGCCTTGTGATATGTGCAGTGATATACTATGCATGTCACAAGTTGTTCGTGTAAAATGAATTCAAAATAAATATGACGACGAAAAACACAAATAACTTAGGCAAATAACATTTTCAATACACGCACTTTAATTTGCACTGTAAAATATTTCTTTTTCAATTTTATGTAACGACCCGGAATTTTGGGCAATAACAATTTAATAATCTGTATAAATAATCTGTGTTAATAATTAACTGGTTTGATAATTTTTCTTTATAATTTTAATTTAAACTGATAAATTTATTCTTTTTATGGTTAATAAATATTTAATCTGATAATTGTGATTTATATTTTTTTAACAATTTAAAATGGATAAGGTTTATTTTTCAAAGTTAATAGGATTTTATTCTGTTTATAATATATACATTTGATATTGTTTTGAAATTTAATTGAATTTATTAATAATTGATATATGAATGGATATTGTAACTTAAAGCTTTGTTTAGAAATTTTATTTTCAAAAGTAAATTTAAGTTTAATTCATTTGTTTTCCAAATATAAGATAATTATTTATTTTAAATATGATGGTTTGAAAGGATTTAAACATTTTGTTTTGTTTTCTTTAAAAATTCTTAGTATAAAATGGTTATAAATATATAAAAATAAATGTTTTAGAATTTTAATCCATGTAAAAGATATATATGTATAATAATTACTTTTAGAATAATTTCTTTTAAAAGTAAACTTATATATACATATGTAAACATTTATTCATTAAGAGAATTAAATAAGTGAGCTTTCTATTTACTTTTAAATTAAATGCAAATTTATAAAAAAAAAATATACTTAAGACTACATGTGTAACATATTAACATCACCTTAATAACACATGTAGAATAATTAAGTGAATTGAATGACAAGTGTCTTCATTTTTTTTATATATACATAACATTTCATTTTCTTTGTTTTTCTTTCTTTCAAACATTAATGGCAAAATTAGTAAACACTTCTTACAAAATCTAAAAGTAAAGATAAAATCTGCAATGATCAAAACCTACAACCTTATATCTTCTACAAATTCAGAAGGGTTTTTCCATAGCAAATTCAACCTGCAACTTAAAAGAGATCTGGAAAAAAAAATTAAAATTTGCAAATCAGAATGGAAGTCTGCATTTCAAAGTTCAACACTTTTTAATCAACTCAGCAAGTCAACTGCAAGTTTCATTTTTAAAGCAATCAATATAAGCATGCAGTAGGATTTTATCAACAAAAATCAAAGCAAATGCATTTTTCGGATTAATGTTCAAAAGCCTGGAAGTAATAACCTGCCCTGCAAATAAAAGGTGAGTAAACTTCTTTAAAAACAGTTTGAATTGTTTTTACTTTCATGCATGTGATGATAATGTCTGGTATTGAAGTTCAATAACTTGAAATTATATGAATTGTCTCTGTTTTATTGAATGATGCAAGTGTGTGTGTATGTTTATTTGCAGAACTCTGTATTCTGTTTCTTTGAAAAGATTTTAATCTTAATCTTCCACTAAAGAACAGTAATTGGACTTGAAGATTGAATGAAAGATTTTGTGTAAATGCTGAAGGTATTTCTAAAATATAGTTTCTGTAGTTTTCAATTTACAAATAATATTAAAAATGGAAAAAACACAGTAAATCACTAATACATGTTAAAAATCACTGTATTCAATTTATAGTTCAGATTGAATAAATCGATTCATGTTTATAAATCTTGAATTTTAAGACAAGTTTCATGATTTTTAGTTTAAAGAATCAAGAGAATTTCGAGGTCGAACATTTTTGGGATTTTCATGAACTACATATGATGTACTTGATAAATTGAGTTCTTATTTGAATCGAAGCTTGCTTGAATGCTATAGATGATGGGAAAAATGTCTAAGAATTTTTCTAATGACAAAATTTTGTGTGAATTAGATTAAACTAGGGTTTTAAATAGGTTTCGGTTCGACTTGACTGTAATGTCATTTGCGACATGGATGTTGAATCGAGCTCGATCGCGTTTTGGAATTATTGGAGCTTGAGGTCTTGGTTTTCGATGATGGTGACGGCGAGTTCAACGGCGTCGAGGAGTATGGCCGTAGGGGAGCTTTTGTGGTCGGTAATTGCTGCAGTTTCAAGCCTAATGTTCGAATTTCGATTCGAGCAAAAATTTGTTGGATCTGGGTTCACCTTCGCGCTCGCGAATGGTTTTAGAACTAGGGTGGGTCGTCGCGATGGTCAATGGAGGCCGACGGTGGAGGTGCATGTGCACCGTGCTTTGTGTGCACAGTTTTGGGTTGCTGGAGTTTTCGTGTTGGGGAAGATGATGGAACTCGGGTGGGAACTCGCGTGTGACTCGGGGGTAACTCGAAGTAGTGACTTTGTTTTTTTTGCTTCGGGGCTTACTCGTGAGTTTCAGGCTTCGTACGCGAGCTTTTCAGGGGTCGTGCGTTTCTGGTTAGTACTAAGATGATAGGTTGCAAATTAGTTTGTTGTTGAGATCAAGCTTTGTATTGTAGAACAAGTTTTATAAAGGAAATGAAATTTCAAAGTTAAAACTTGTTTCTTTGAAGTAAGTATAAATTAAACTTTTGAAAACTGATAATTGAATCTATTTTCAAATTTAAAATATTTTAGATGATTGATTTTGGAAGTAATTAATTTAATTAAATTTTGAGATTCAATTTACAAAGAAGTGTTTTGAATTTAAGGTATTAAATCAAAGTTTTAAGCAAAGTTTTAAAAGAAATGATTTAATAACAACTTTTTCGAATTTTATTTTAAGTGAATGAGTCTAACTTAGATAATGAATGTGTTTTGAAAATTTAAAAAATTTATTTCTAAATGTCTTATTTTCAAATAAAGTTATCATTATGATTTTGAAATCCAAATAAGATAATTTGTTTAAGTTATTAAAATTTGATTTAAATTCAAATAATGTATTTATAAAGATAAATATGGTTAGCTTACCTGTGTTATGAAATTATGAATACTTAAATTAATATGATTTGTGATTAAGAAAAAAAAATTAATTAAGAATAATGTTTTCTTAATTAATTAAGGATTTTTAAATATAAGATGTTAATTAATTAATTATTTAATTAATCTTAAATAATTAGTTAATTAATTTTTAATAATCACTTAATTATGAATTAATTAAGTATAATTACTTAATAAAGCAATTAATGGTTAATTGTGAATGTAATTAAGGCAGTTAATTACTTATGGAAGTAATTAATGGTAATTACTCATGGGAGTAATTAAGTTGGGGGTGATTAATGGGTAATCACTTGTTGTTATCAATTAAAGAATTGATTAATATAATTGTTGAAGTTAATTAATTATGGAGTAATTAATTAATTAATAAATTAAGGATTATTTAATGATGGAATTAATTATTTGTTAAGTAAATATTTAAGAAAGTAATTAAGATTCATTAATGGAAGTAATTAGGAATAATTACTTATGGAAGTAATTAAGAGTAAATTACTTAATTATTTAGTTAATTAATTAATGTGATTAATTATTAATGAGTGTGATTAATTTAGGATTAATTACTAAGTGTAATTAATTAAAATTGTAATTGATTAATAAAGTAATTAATTAAGGATTAATTGTTAATCTACATTGATTAATGAAGTAATTAAGGATTAATTAATTTGATTAATTAATCAAGGATTAATATAATTAAATTAAAAGTTAATTAATAAGAAGTTAATTAATTTAGTTAAGTAATTACAAATTGTTAATTACTAAATATGATTAATGAGTTGATTAATTATAAGTTAATTAGTTTATTAAAGAATTATTAATCAATAAGGATCATTAATTAATATAATTAATGATGTTAATCAAGGTTGATTAATAAAATGATTAATTAAAGTGTGATTAATTAATTGTGATTAATTAAGATTTAATGTAATTAATTACGATTGATTAATACTGAAGTAAATGTAGGATCATTAATTATTGTAATTAATGATAGTAATTAAGGATTAATTACTGTATATGGTTA
Source organism: Allium cepa (assembly GCA_030765085.1). Classification (NCBI taxonomy): domain Eukaryota; kingdom Viridiplantae; phylum Streptophyta; class Magnoliopsida; order Asparagales; family Amaryllidaceae; genus Allium; species Allium cepa. The sequence goes on along the minus strand of CM060942.1, from coordinate 562,991,160 downwards.
AGGATAATTACTTGAATGTAATTAAAGGATAATTAATCAAGGAAGATTAATTAAGGAAGATCATTAGAGATGATTAATTTATTTGGAATAATAATTAATGAAGGAGAATTATAGTAATCCAATTGATTAAGAGATAATCAATTCTGTTTTGGATGATTGATTAATATGGATTGATTGAATAATATTGGTTAACTGATTGATATTGGATGATCAATATTTGGAGATTAATATTGTATGATTGGTTGATATTGGGTGTTTGATATTGGATGATTTGGATATATCTGTTATGTGATATGCTACTGTGTGAGATGAATATTGATATGAATTATCTATTGTAATAATATGATTCATCTATCTGTTTATTTCATCCTAAATATAAGTTTAAACTGTTTAACACCCTTAAGTACAACTTGGACATTAAAATGGCGTTTGGTTTCGGTGAGACCAGGATCGGGTTTCCATATTTGGAATCCGAAAACCACATCGACTCCAATTAAACGTTAGGTCGTTAATCCAAGTGGAGCAAGTGAAGACTCGAGGTGTAAGGGCTATACGTCAGTATAACTCTGTGGGTGATTCTGTAGTGATTTTGACGGAATAGTGCTTATAGATTCGAGATGGCGAATCAGAGTGCAAGGGCTATGGACGTTGACTCTGAGGGTGATTCCAATAATGAGTGCAACGAGATAGTGCCTTCGGTTTCGTTCGAACCCGGAACGAACTTGTATGGATTGAATGCTTTCATAACATCGTCACGTGGACGATGAGCATTCTAAGATAGAGGTGTTCTATAAAGGTAATCGTAACCTCAAGCCTCATCAACCGGGAATGGCTAAAATAGGGGAGGTGCAGCAAGGCTTCATGGGTAGCCCCCACTTGAGAGCGAGATTTACCCCTGTCTAGAGGTCCCTTTCTATTTCGGCTTAGTGTGTGGTTGGTCGCGCCAACTACGGGGTGGTCTTGTTTGGGACTGTCCAGTAAGGGATGGTTCCAGCCTTGTGTTGCAGGGGAGTGGGAGTACTCCTCGGTACTGTGATCTAGGCCACATACTGTGACGGGCGGTACCCCAGTAGCCCTGCCATTGATGGAATCCAATATCCAATAAGTGCCTGTACGGTTTTGATTGTGCCCAACTATGTTGGAACGTGAGATGTAAGCATTCCATCTATTTCTGTATTTTATTTTGAAAGCCCTAGACACTATTATAATATCATTGGATTTCCTATCAAATGTTTTGGTTAGCGTAAGGTAAAAACTTTTCCATGTTTATGTGTGGGAAGTCTTACATGATACCTTTTCTTTTCAAAGGTTTTTCTAAAATTAAGCAATTTTAACCCGTTTACTCACACCAGACCCCTGTCTGACCCGAGTGTTTATTTTCTGTTTTATTAAACTCTTGGGTACTCATATTATGTATGAGTAGTCAAGTGGTTCAGGTTAGCTTGACGAATTTTGGAGAAGTTATGGAGCAGGAGGCTTCGACGTGTAGATATATATTGATTCCGATGTGTATGTTGTGTCTGTATCTTGTATACTTGAGTTGTATAGTTAGACAGAAGTTTATAACTGTCTATTATCCGTTGTTTAAGTTGTGTACTTTGATGTAATAGGTACAATGTAATATTTTATGAGATATATTATATTTTATTCGTTCCGTTGTGAGTTCTCTGATGTTGTTGTTTCTTTCTTTCTCTTTCTTTTCTTCTTCTATCCCTTTCTTTCTTTAAGATGATGCGATTTTATGGGAATAGGAAGTCGGGTCGTCACATTTGGTATCAGAGCATTAGGCTGAGTGAATACCTAGGCTCTGAAGTGTATCTTTCTTTAGGGAGCATTAGGTTGAGTGAATACCTAGGCTCTATAGTGGTGTCTTTCTTGAGAGAGCGTACTTGTAATTTTTATATATAACTATATATATATATATATATATATATATATCTACCTGAACTGTTGGGTTATCTGTTCAGATTTTCCAACATAATTTATAGAGGTAGATAGATGGAGTAGTGGTGTGTGTGTGTGTGTAACACGACTACCACTGATGGAAGAGGTCCATATGTTTGAGGTTGGAAGTATATTTTGTCGAGACTGTAGACCTAATACCGTCTCGTGTGAGATTTGTAGTTTGGAGTAAGGATTTCTCCGATATCTGAAGGAAATCTTTTGAAGATTCGGGTTTATCTTTGAAGTGTAAGTTTGGATTTTCGCTCAGGTGAGCGAATTTTCTTAAGTTGGATTTGTTGGTAGTGCCGAAGAGAGTGATGGTATCTTGATAACTGTGTGATGAGATGCAGTATCCATGGATATTTTCTGAAGATGTTTTCTTTTGAAATAGTTTGGAAGTAGTTGAGGATCAGTCTTTACCTACTGCAGAGAAGACTTGTTTGTATAGAATTTGTTTGGATCTCTAGCAAGGAGATTGGTTGTTTTGGAATATGAGACTAAGGTCTATAAGTTATTTGTTTTGGCATGGTCCCATTTGTCATTCCCTAAGGAAAGAGAGATGTGGATGCTTGGTTTGGAGTCTGAGTTTCTTGAGAGGTTGTCTTCCATCTCGATGGTCTTTTGTGTGTGGTTTGTTGATGAGGAGGCTTTGGATTTGAAGTCTTTGGTTAGCTGTGGTAGCACTTTCAGTTCGAAGTGCTCGGTATGCTGATGAGAAGGTCTTTCAGCTTTGCAGTATCGTCGAGGTAGAGTTTGGAAGCAGCTATGTGGCTTGTCTCTCCGATGGTTCAGGAATCTTTGTGATTCTCTTTCAGCAGTCCGGCTGAAGGTGATGATGTCTTCTTGAAGGGGTAACCTGGTTTGGAAAAGCTTAAGGCCGTTCTAGTTGGTAAAGAGAGGACAGTTTCTTTGGAATTCGAACTAGATAGGATCGCAAAAGTGACTTGCGATTAGTTTGGAAATTTTCCTTGAGCAATCTTTTATTTGATCTAAGAATTCTCATGTGGAAGTAGGAGCTACTGAGATACTCAGAAGGTTGTCTGCATCTGGAAGTTGAGTTCCATATTTGTTTTGGTTCCAGAAGTAATGCTGGTAGTTAGGCTAGTAGGATGGTTCTTGGAGAAGGAGAGTTGGTATAGCAGCTCATAATTATTTTTGGAATTGGAAGATTTTTTTTGTTGGATAGGATCCTGAAGCTTGTTTTCTTTGGTCTAGTTGTTTCTGGGAGTATCAGCGTAGATTGAGCTGATCAGGAAAAGTTTGGCAGCCCAGGATTGTCTGTTAAGTTGCAGATATGAGATAAGGACTTTGAAATTCGAAGTTGGAGACTTCAGTGTTGTCAAGATTTTCTCTGGTTAAGAGAACAGATATTGGATAAGATTGGTTGGCTAGTTCTGAGGCATTTGAGATTTATTGTCTGTGTTTTGATAGGATAAGATTGAATTGCCAGTTTGGATAGCTGGAATTCATTGTATTTCACGTAACTCTGAGGGAGTACGTGTATGATTCATCGTTGGTTGTTGAATCTGTAGTTCAGTTGGATTTGGAAGCAATGTTAGACTTGAGTATAGTCTGATGTTCTGTTCAGATTTTGGATCCAGAGATGAGTGGAGCTCTGGATTTTGGTTGTGTAGTCAGTTTGTTGGCTTTTGTAGAGCGAGTCTCCCGGTGATTTATACTTGGGGAAAACTCGAGATAGTATTAGAGATTTATTCTGATTAGTGTCAGAATAATTAGTTAAGTTTGTTTATTTGATTGATTACTTTGATTGCTATGATTGTTAGTAATTAGTTGTTAGGAATGCTTTGCTGATTTAAATTAAAATCTGTACTGGATTATTAAATTACCTTTGCTTTTAAATTTCGGGGACGAAATTCTTTTAAGGGGGGAGGATTGTAACGACCCGGAATTTTGGGCAATAACAATTTAATAATCTATATAAATAATATGTGTTAATAATTAACTGGTTTGATAATTTTTCTTTATAATTTTAATTTAAACTGATAAATTTATTCTTTTTATGGTTAATAAATATTTAATCTGATAATTGTGATTTATATCTTTTTAACAATTTAAAATGGATAAGGTTTATTTTTCAAAGTTAATGGAATTTTATTCTGTTTATAATATATACATTTGATATTGTTTTGAAATTTAATTAAATTTATTAATAATTGATATATGAATGGATATTGTAACTTAAAGCTTTGTTTAGAAATTTTATTTTCAAAAGTAAATTTAAGTTTAATTTATTTGTTTTCCAAATATAAGATAATTATTTATTTTAAATATGATGGTTTGAAAGGATTTAAACATTTTGTTTTGTTTCCTTTAAAAATGCTTAATATAAAATGGTTATAAATATATAAAAATAAATGTTTTAGAATTTTAATCCATGTAAAAGATATATATGTATAATAATTAGTTTTAGAATAATTTCTTTTAAAAGTAAACTTATATATACATATGTAAACATTTATTCATTAAGAGAATTAAATAAGTGAGCTTTCTATTTACTTTTAAATTAAATGCAAATTTATAAAAAAAATATACTTAAGATTACATGTGTAACATATTAACATCACCTTAATAACACATGTAGAATAATTAAGTGAATTGAATGACAAGTGTCTTCATTTTTTTTATATATACATAACATTTCATTTTCTTTTTTTTTCTTTCTTTCAAACATTAATGGCAAAATCAGTAAACACTTCTTACAAAATCTAAAAGTAAAGATAAAATCTGCAATGATCAAAACCTGCAACCTTATATCTTCTACAAATTCAGAAGGGTTTTTCCATAGCAAATTCAACCTGCAACTTAAAAGAGATCTGGAAAAAAAATTAAAATTTGCAAATCAGAATGGAAGTCTGCATTTCAAAGTTCAACACTTTTTAATCAACTCAGCAAGTCAACTGCAAGTTTCATTTTTAAAGCAATCAATAAGCATGCAGTAGGATTTTATCAACAAAAATCAAAGATTGAACTTGAAGATTGAAGATTTTAATCTTAATCTTCCACTAAAGAACAGTAATTGGACTTGAAGATTGAATGAAAGATTTTGTGTAAATGCTGAAGGTATTTCTAAAATATAGTTTCTGTAGTTTTCAATTTACAAATAATATTAAAAATGGAAAAAACACAGTAAATCACTAATACATGTTAAAAATCACTGTATTCAATTTATAGTTTATATTGAATAAATCGATCCGTGTTTATAAATCTTGAATTTTAATACAAGTTTCATGATTTTTAGTTTAAAGAATCAAGAGAATTTCGAGGTTGAACATTTTTGGGATTTTCATGAACTGCAGATGATGTACTTGACAAATTGAGTTCTTATTTGAATCGAAGCTTGCTTGAATGCTATAGATGATGGGAAAAATGTCTACGAATTTTTCTAATGACAAAATTTTGTGTGAATTAGATTAAACTAGGGTTTTAAATAGGTTTCGGTTCGACTTGACTGTAATGTCATATGCGACATGGATGTTGAATCGAGCTCGATCGCGTTTTGGAATTATTGGAGCTTGAGGTCTTGGTTTTCGATGATGGTGACGGCGAGTTCAACGGCGTCAAGGAGTATGGCCGTAGGAGAGCTTTTGTGGTCGGTAATTGCTGCAGTTTCAAGCCTAATGTTCGAATTTTGATTCGAGCAAAAATTTGTTGGATCTGGGTTCACCTTTGCGCTCGTGAATGGTTTTAGAACTAGGGTGGGTCGTCGCGATGGTCAATGGAGGCCGGCGGTGGAGGTGCATGTGCACCGTGCTTTGTGTGCGCAGTTTTGGGTTGCTGGAATTTTCGTGTTGGGGAGATGATGGAACTCAGGTGGGAACTCGCGTGTGACTCGGGGGTAACTCGAAGTAGTGACTTTGTTTTTTTTCTTCGGGGCTTACTCGTGAGTTTCAGGCTTCGTACGCGAGCTTTTCAGGGGTCGTGCGTTTCTGGTTAGTACTGAGATGATAGGTTGCAAATTAGTTTGTTGTTGAGATCAAGCTTTGTATTGTAGAACAAGTTTTATAAAGGAAATGAAATTTCAAAGTTAAAACTTGTTTCTTTGAAGTAAGTATAAATTAAACTTTTAAAAACTGATAATTGAATCTATTTTCAAATTTAAAATATTTTAGATGATTGATTTTGGAAGTAATTAATTTAATTAAATTTTGAGATTCAATTTACAAAGAAGTGTTTTGAATTTAAGGTATTAAATCAAAGTTTTAAGCAAAGTTTTAAAAGAAATGATTTAATAACAATGTTTCCAAATTTTATTTTAAGTGAATGAGTCTAACTTAGATAATGAATGTATTTTGAAAATTTAAAAAATTTATTTCTAAATGTCTTATTTTCAAATAAAGTTATTATTATGATTTTGAAATCCAAATAAGATAATTTGTTTAAGTTATTAAAATTTGATTTAAATTCAAATAATGTATTTATAAAGATAAATATGGTTAACTTACCTGTGTTATGAAATTATGAATACTTAAATTAATATGATTTGTAATTAAGAAAAAAAATTAATTAAGAATAATGTTTTCTTAATTAATTAAGGATTTTTAAATATAAGATGTTAATTAATTAATTATTTAATTAATCTTAAATAATTAGTTAATTAATTTTTAATAATCACTTAATTATGAAGTAATTAAGTATAATTACTTAATAAAGCAATTAATGGTTAATTGTGAATGTAATTAAGGCAGTTAATTACTTATGTAAGTAATTAATGGTAATTACTCATGGGAGTAATTAAGTTGGGGGTGATTAATGGGTAATCACTTGTTGTTATCAATTAAAGAATTGATTAATATAATTGTTGAAGTTAATTAATTATGGAGTAATTAATTAATTAATTAAGGATTATTTAATGATGGAATTAATTATTTGTTAAGTAAATATTTAAGAAAGTAATTAAGATTCATTAATGGAAGTAATTAGGAATAATTACTTATGGAAGTAATTAAGAGTTAATTACTTAATTATTTAGTTAATTAATTAATGTGATTAATTATTAATGAATGTGATTAATTTAGGATTAATTACTAAGTGTAATTAATTAAAATTGTAATTGATTAATAAAGAATTAATTAAGGATTAATTGTTAATCTAAATTGATTAACGAAGTAAATAAGGATTAATTAATTTGATTAATTAATCAAGGATTAATATAATTAAATTAAAAGTTAATTAATAAGAAGTTAATTAATTTAGTTAAGTAATTACAAATTGTTAATTACTAAATATGATTAATGAGTTGATTAATTATAAGTTAATTAGTTAATTAAAGAATTATTAATCAATAAGGATCATTAATTAATGTAATTAATGATGTTAATCAAGGTTGATTAATAAAATGATTAATTAAAGTGTGATTAATTAATTGTAATTAATTATGGTTTAATGTAATTAATTACGATTGATTAATACTGAAGTAAATGTAGGATCATTAATTATTGTAATTAATGATAGTAATTAAGGATTAATTACTGTATATGGTTAAGGATAATTACTTGAATGTAATTAAAGGATAAATAATCAAGGAAGATTAATTAAGGAAGATCATTAGAGATGATTAATTTATTTGGAATAATAATTAATGAGTAATCCAATTGATTAAGAGATAATCAATTCTGTTTTGGATGATTGATTAATATGGATTGATTGAATAATATTGGTTAACTGATTGATATTGGATGATCAATATTTGGAGATTGATATTGTATGATTGGTTGATATTGGGTGTTTGATATTGGATGATTTGGATATATCTGTTATGTGATATGCTGCTGTGTGAGATGAATATTGATATGAATTATCTATTGTAATAATATGATTCATCTATCTGTTTATTTCATCCTGAATATAAGTTTAAACTGTTTAACACCCTTAAGTACAACTTGGACATTAAAATGGCGTTTGGTTTCGGTGAGACCGGGATCTGGTTTCCATATTTGGAATCCGAAAACCACATCGACTCCAATTAAACGTTATGTTGTTAATCCAAGTGGAGCAAGTGAAGACTCGAGGTGTAAGGGCTATGCGTCAGTATAACTCTTTGGGTGATTCCGTAATGAGTTTGATGGAATAGTGCTTATAGATTCGAGATGGCGAATCAGAGTGCAAGGGCTACGGTCGTTGACTCTGAGGGTGATTCCAAAAATGAGTGAAACGAGATAGTGCCTTCGGTTTCGTTCGAACCCGGAACAAACTTGTATGGATTGAATGCTTTCAGAACATCGTCAGGTGGACGATGAGCATTCTAAGATAGATGTGTTCTATAAAGGTAATCGTAACCCCAAGCCTCATCAACCGGGAATGGCTAAAACAGGGGAGGTACAGCAAAGCTTCGTGGGTAGCCCCCACTTGAGAGCGAGATTTACCCCTGTCTAGAGGTCTATTTCTATTTCGGCTTAGTGTTTGGTTGGTCGCGCCAACTACGGGGTGGTCTTGTTCGGGACTGTCCAATAAGGGATGGTTCTGGCCTTGTGTTGCAGGGGAGTGGGAGTACTCCTCGTTACTGTGATCTAGGCCACGTACTGTAACGGGCGGTACCCCAGTAGCCCTGCCATTGATGGAATCCAAAATCCAATAAGTGCCTGTATGGTTTTGATTGTGCCCAACTATGTTGGAATGTGAGATGTAAGCATTCCAGCTATTTCGGTATTTCATTTTGAAAACCCTAGACACTATTATAATATCACTGGATTTCCTATCAAATGTTTTGGTTAGCGTAAGGTAAAAAATTTTCCATGTTTATGTGTGGGAAGTCTTACGTGATACCTTTTCTTTTCAAAGGTTTTTCTAAAATTAAGCAATTTTAACCCGTTTACTCACACCAGACCCCTGTCTGACCCGAGTGTTTATTTTCTGTTTTATTAAACTCTTGGGTACTCATATTATGTATGAGTAGTCAAGTGGTTCAGGTTAGCTTGACGAATTTTGGAGAAGATATGGAGCAGGAGGCTTCGACGTGTAGATATATATTGATTCCGTTGTGTATGTTGTGTCTGTATCTTGTATACTTGAGTTGTATAGTTAGACAGAAGTTTATAACTATCTATTATCTGTTGTTTAAGTTGTGTACTCTGATGTAATAGGTACTATGTAATATTTTATGAGATATATTATACTTTATTCGTTCCGCTGTGAGTTCTCTGATGTTGTTTTTTCTTTCTTTCTCTTTCTTTTCTTCTTCTATCCCTTTCTTTCTTTAAGATGATGCGATTTTCTGGGCATAGGAAGTCGGGTCGTCACATTTTACTTCGTCAGTGTTTATTTTGCAGATAATTTAGATGCTAAATTCAGGCTGGAATAGAGTTGAAGATAAAAATACGAGCGTTGAGTGATATGTAGTGAGGTGAACATGGTAAACTGAAGTTTGTGATGTAATCAAAATTATGATGTAATTGAAATTGTTTATATATAGCGAGAGTTCAAATTTGTACTATTAAAAATTGTACTAAAATATTTGTTTGAATTAAATATTTGTTTGAATCTAAATTCTGTGTTATTTATTTTTTTCAATAAATATTTATTTAGTTATGTGAAAAATAAAATAGTACAATAACAAATGCATTTAAACGAATATATATATGTTTATTATCATCAAACAAAAATCTTACACTAGCATCTTCAACAATCTCCCCCTTTTAATGATAACAAACATATATTTAAGATTTTGAATTTATGTATTTTGTCATAGATGAACTCTATTTGTTCCCCCTATTTGAATGCTCCCTCTCCATAAAAAAGCTCTCTTTCATATATGCATGAAAATAAATAAAAATATGCAAATGAACCTAGATGGGAGCAAATAAAAAATAAAATATTTGACCTTTATTTGTCAAAATCTTAACTTTTCTCTCCACCTTTTATCATCAGCAAAAGAATAATAGTGTTAGAAAAATAGAGATAAAGTGTTAGACATTAATACAACATTAATACCCAATCGATTATAAATATTAACTTTCAATAAAAAAAATCAAACAAAAATCATAAATACTTTGTTAGATGCATATTCCACTTTAGATTGATAGGGGTGATGTCAGCTTATAGAACCATATAGTTGTGTCTATTTGTGGTATATTTATATCAGGATTTGAATATCTACTAACCATGCATAACCGTTAGGACTTTTAAATGAGATTAGTAGTATTCTCAATTTTTATAAAAAAATGAATTTCAAGCATCTTCTAACCACGCATAACCGTGAGGACTTTTAAATGGTATTAGAATCAACTTGCCTATTTAATAATTAATTTTGATATGTGTTCCATACATGCATAACCATGAGGACTTTTTAAATGAGCATGAAAGCACATAAACAAATATTCCAAGTAATTCACCCATGCATAACCATGAGGACTTTTAAATGAGAGTGAATACTTTGGATAATTTTATCGCTAATTAATTAAAATAATGAATAATTTCCTATTTAAAATACCACATTTTGACATACTATATTGGATTTTGATGAGTGGTGGTCGTTAGAAATATGATAGACATAGAGATGGTCATGGAATTTTAACCAATCAAAGTTATTACAATTTTTGTTTAAATTTTTTAAGAAATTTAGTACATATACTATCTCAAGCCATAATGTATGATTGATATCAACACTCATCATTTATATTTCAGTCACTATTTATCTTTTGATAATCAGTAGGGAGTCAGATTAGTTAATGTAGTCATTTAAGATAAAATCAATTTTTCTAAAAGGACTAATCTAAAACAAAGTCAACAAAAATTATTTTCTAGAAGGAGTTTTAGAAAAATGTTTGCTAATTTAAAATCAGTTGAAATGAAAAATATGCAGATATTTTCTTTGAAAATGTGATGTCTCTACATAAAACACATTCTACTAGTGATTTTTCTATCAACTAGGTTACAAGTGTAATCTGCATTTGAATTTCTCTTTGGCTCAAGATTATCATTAGTTAAATATCATAGACCAGATGGTGAAGTTGCAACAGATACCTTAAAATCCTTTTTACAACTTCTAAATGAAATTATTTGGAATTGAAACCGTGCACATAAACAACTAGTGAACATAGTGTCAGTTCTAGAAGCAGTAAGATGAACAAACATGTCCAAGTGTACTTAGAGTAATTATCAACCAACACAAGACAATATCTCTTACCACCTAAACTTTCAATACTGTTAGTCCAAACGAATCTATATGAACCAGTTCAGAGACTCGAAAGGTACTTATAGTGTTCTCGGCATAAAAAGATAATTGGCCAACAATTTTGCATAAGTCGGAATCATAGTCAAAATTCATTATCACATAACCGGCTGATTTAAAATAGATTATGGTGCAGATATTCATATTTAATATATTGTTCAAGATAAATGTACTATTACCTATTTTATCTTTACTGATAATTTTTCATTATTACCCATTGTGATTCTTCTACCTTTGTACCAGGATAAGGAACTTTGATTTGTCGCCTATCGTGTGTTTGGAACAGCCAGAATCCAGGTAACCCTGTTGTTGTTCCTTAGACTGCCACCACATCTACACGAGGAATGATTTTTGTAACCAATTTTTTTATAGGTCCATGATTGTTAGTGACAGACGATTTTGAAAAATATGTTTGTGTAGACCCAAGAACGATTTATATTTGTTCCTTTTGGCACCCAGATTTGTTTAACTTTAAGGGATTTTACATTAGTTCCTTTAGGAACTCAAATTGGAATGGTTTTCACATGTTTGGATCTATAACAGCAATTGTTGTGATTGTGTCCAAATTTTCTACAAATCATGCACTTGGAATTGACTTTATTAATTTTGCTTCTAACAGGTTAAGATTGAGTATACCCAAGTCCTTGTCTAATAGTATTGACAGTTTGTGTCCCGAGTAGCATATTTAGTGATTTTTCTTCTTTGGAAAATTTTCCTAAAATTGTAGATAATTGTTGGACTTGTATTTTGAGATATTCATTTCCATTCAATAATTGAGTGCACTTTTTAATAGAATTTTCTCTCCTAGTATTTTCACTTTCTTTCAAAATCAGAATTTAACTTTCTAGTGATTTAATTTTATTTTCTGATTTTTAATCTCTTCTTCACACTTATGGCTCTTGTTTTGATAGTTCTTAACCAATTGATCAAGCTATTTATTTAGTTCTATCAAATTATCTCTTTGTAATTTAATTTTAGCGTACTTTTCCCTAAGTCGTACAAAACAAGCATTTACTTCATGAAAACATATAAGTAATTTCGAATGAGTGAGTTTTGATACCTCGCTTGGCTTGTCATCATCACTGTCAGTTGTTTCTTCTTAAAGACATAGATTTCCTTTTTCACTCTCATTGCTAGTGCTTTTATCATCTTCATCAATTTCATCCCAAGTAGCTTCAAAACTTCTCCTTTTTTGGTTTTTGCCTTGGCTAAGTCGATTCTGAGGACAAGGCTTGATATGACCGGGTTTGTTGCACTTTTGACATATGATCTCTTGCTCTTCTGAGTTGTCTAGAACTTTGACTATTCTGCTTTTTAGTTGTTGATTTAGAGCTAGATTTCCATACTTGTGATTCCACCTTTTGAATCTCTTTATTATCAGCGCCATTCTGCTACACCATTCCATTTTCTTCACTTTCGATTGTTCCTTTGAGAGCTATTGATTTCTTTCGTGCATCACCCCCTTCGTGTTCTTCCTTGAATTTCATTTCTAGCTCATAAGTGGTAAGATATCCAATGAGTTCTTCAACTTTGATTTGTTTCAGATCTTTTGATTCTTGAATGGCAGTAACTTTCGCTTCAAAATTTCGTGGGAGGAATCTAAGGATTTTTGTGACTATTTCCAATTTCGTGGAAGTTTTCCAAGAGCTTTTGATTTTTTTATAAGATTAGAAAGTCGTCCATACATCTTTTTGACATTCTCATCCTTGGCCATTGTAAAGTTCTCATATTCGCTACTAAGTGTGGCCAGGCAAGATTCTTTAACTTAAGTGGTTGCTTCGTGAGTCACTTCAAGTGTGTGCCAAATTTCCTATGCAGTTAGACAATGTGAGACACAATTAAATTCAATTTGTTCTAATGAACAAATAATAAGATTCATAGCTTTAGCATTGGAATTTTGTAATTTATTTTCTAGATCTATCCATTAATCCATAGGTTTTTCAATTTTCTGATTATCTACCATTACAGTTGGTGTCTTATATCCTGTCTCAATAATATTCAAAGCATCAATGGTTTTCAGAATAATTTTCATTCTATTTTTCAGTAAGCATAATCAACCTTAAATATGGGTGGTCTAGCTTTGGACTGTCCCTCAGCAAAAGCATTATTAAAAGAAGCCATTTAAAAAGTCAAATTTTTAAAACATTTTTTTTTTGAAAAAATCAAAATTTTAAAACGAAAATTGGTTTTTTCCTAGCTCTGATACCACTTGTAGGATCAATTTCACCCTAGAGGGGGGGGGGGGCGAATAGGGTGATACTACTAATAACAAAATTAGTGCGAAAATATATAAAATAATTGCACCGTAGATAATAGCAGAATAATAAAAGAAGAAATAGAACAACACAGATTTACCTAGCTTCAACAAAACCCTGCCTACGTGCTGTCGTTAAGGTTTCTACCAGAAATTAAGCAGTCAGATGCTTACACATGTAAAGTTGTGACACCACTATCTACGAACCTAACTCTACGCTAAAAACCTACCACAACTCAGCCACTAAGTTGCGAATTCTCGAGCTACACCACCGTAGTTCGTCCCTAGTCACACGACTGGAAAGTTACATAATTTAAAAGAAAATTACAAAATAAAAACAAATAAAATAAATAAAACCCTATTATTACTAACTCTTAGCCTAAAACATTAATAGAGCCGGCACACAAATATCCTTTTATTTTATTTCTCCTGTGTTAAAACTTTGGCCGATCTTTTTCGTTTCTTTGTTCCATTTCATAAGGCTAGGGTTCTGAAAATTGAGGCCGTCGATTCAAACTGTTTGATTGAATGATGATTTTTCTTCAGTTTTCTTCAACAATCAACAGTGGCTTTGACTTGCATATGGTTGCTTCAAATTGTCGAGCATGAATGATAAAATGGTACGTGATTTTTCCTCTTGACTTCGATTCAAGTTTTGGATTTGTTTTCTGTAATTTGTTCACGCTCTCTAATTTCTTCTTAAACTCGAATACACATTTGCCGATGATGTAACTGGGTTATATAGGGATGAAATCCCTAAATTTTTGTTCATATATACTGTTTGAATTCTTCGTGAAAATTTCGTTCGGCCATTTGATTTTGATTGGATGCTGGTGATTACTCTGACTTGTTCATTATTGACTTGCTTTAATCAATTCCTTCTTTTCCCTGATGTGTTCAAATTTTGGTTCCGTTTTTTTCTTCTCTTTTGACTTTTATGATTTAGGCACTTTGAATTTTTGAGATAATTGACTTGGTTAATTTCTTTTTTCTATCACTTGATCATCTGATTGATTTTTATCTTGGCCATGACTTTGTTAAAACTATTAAATGCTATGTTGCTTGATTACTAGTACATGTTCACTTGTTCAAACTACTACTTTTCCTTAACTAATTCATGACCCACAGCTTGTCATTTGAACTCGAGATACATTGTTGACCTCTTGAGAATTTATTGGTTCAACATGATTTGCTTTGTGACTTTATTCAACCCACTGTTTGGTTCATTTTCTGGCAATACAGGAATTGTTGTTGCACTTTGAAACTGCTCTGACTTGTTTTTCGAACTGCAATGTTTATTCATGCTGAATTGTGACTCATGCAACTGCTTCACTGTTTTATGATTTTTGAATACATGTATAAATTCGCGTAGAACTTCACAAGTATGCTACCACTTGTGTTTGACTGGAACCACTTGTGTTTGTATGTCAGTCACCATGTATGTACATATATACATATGTATGTGTGTATATGTGTTGTGTCTGCATTGCTCTTGTGTCTTTGCTTTGAGTCTGGTTGACATGTGATTTTGTGGCTTGTTGCATTATGTCTTCTTGTTAACTGGTCTAGTTTATAGTTTGGTTCCTTGCAATGCTTTGAGTCATGTTTGTGCCTTTGATTTGTGCACCTATATTTCCATTTGAAGTTTATTACTGTAGTCATGCAGTTAGGTCTTGATATCTTCGTGTATGAGTTGTTATCACTATGTCATATGCATTGTTGTCATGTGATCTTGAAGTCTTTTCCAGTTGCATAAACATAATGCTGCTCCAACCCATTGCTTGATGACCTTTTCTGACTTTGTTTCACTTGAGTTTGCGCTGGATTTGGTTCCACATACTCTGATCTGATTTGGTCTGAGTTGTGTTGCATCCCTGGTGGTCTTCATGTTTAGTTGTTGTGCACTATATATATATATATATACGTATATATGTGTGTATACATGTGTGTGTATATACATATGTATGGTGATTTATGTGGCTCGACCATCCATGCTTTTGTATTTGTGTACATGCCTTTGCCTTTGTTTACTGCTTTATTGCATCCCATATCTGAACAGATGTTGCATTTGGTCTTTTTATAGTTGCTTATGCAGTATAGAGCAGTTCTTCATGTGTATTGAACTGTTGAGACTACACTTGTGCACTTGTTATAGATGTTATATGTTGAAGTCTGACTTTTCATTAATGTGTATACATGTGCATAGCTGCTTTGTTTTGTTCATTGCATGGTCTGCATTGATTTGATTTGATGTGGCCATGATATGTGTATGCACATATGTATAGTTCAGTTGATACTTTATGACTTTATTTTGATCGAGAGTTATATGCACTTGAGTTGAATCCAGCTAATGGTTGGGATTTGACCTTGTGCTCATCTGTCCCTGCAATTTTATCAAGTGTATATCGATATGCACGACCTTGTGGCATGTATAGTGATACACTGTGCATGTCACAAGTTGTTCGTGTAAGATGAATTCAAAATAAATATGATGACAAACAACCCAAAAAACTGAGGAAAATAACATTCTCAAAACACACATTCTAATTTTCATTCTAAAATATTTCTTTTTCAATTTTACAACGTCAGTGTTTGTTTTGTAGATAATTCAGATCCTGAATTCAGGCTGGAACAGAGTTGAAGAAAAAAATACGAGGGTTGAGTGATGTGTAGTGAGGTGAACATTGTAAATTGAAGTTTGTGATGTAATCGAAAATTATAATGTAATTGAAATTGTGTATATATAGCGAGATTTCAAATTTGCACAACTAAAAGTTGTAATAAAATACTTGTTTGAATAAAATATTTGTTTGAATTTAAATTCTGTGTTATTTATTTTATTCAATAAATATTTAATTCATTATGTGGAAAATAAAATAGTACAATAACAAATACATTTAAACGAATATATTTATGTTTATTATCATCAAACAAAAATCATATATTAGCATATTCAATAGTTATGAGGTAGTGCAACGATGTGGTTTACTTCTTTAAATCCCAGATCCATTTCCAGTTTTGATCAGTTGGCTACGAAGTTCGTCGAACAATTCTGTATGCATGTCACAAAGCCAAAAGATGTCAACACCTTGTCCATTGTTACCCAAGCTCCGAAAGAGACACTTAGACGTTATCTGGAAAGGTTCATGCTGCATGTGCTGAGGTCAGCAACTCGAATGGCAATTCTATCTTAATGGCACCGACTAAAGAAATCGATCCCGATTTTGAGTTTGGTAGTGGTTGGATGGGAAACACCGTGCGTCGTTGGATCATTTCTATGACAAGGCGGACCAGTTTCTGAGGAGAGAAGATGCTAGACGATCTCGGAAGCAGGATGATGCGGGGCCCAATGTCAAAGGCATTCAAAGTAACATTGCTGTGAAAAAGACCAGTGAGAGTTTTGGTAAAGTGCAGTTGAATATACAGAACAAGCAAGGTAAACAAAAAGGTAACGGAGGTCAAGGGAAGAAGAGAGATCAAAATCGCGGACCAATCCCCAGAGCTCCCATGTTTGACCGATATACCCCATTGAATACATCCCTATAGAATGTTTATTTGCAAACCTTAGTCTTGAACTGTATAAGAAGCCTGCTCTGAAATAGTCATTTGAGAAGTAGATATAAACAGGAAAGTTCTGTAGATTCCACGATTGTTATGGCCACAATAACAATGAGTGTCGTCATTTACAAGACATCATTGAGAAGTTAATCAAAGAAAGGAAGTTAGAACAATTTGTGCGGGTGCCGCGGAATGGAGATGCGGGCCTATTGAGGCTGAATCAAGGGCAAAACTAGGCTAGACCAAAGGAGCCCTTGCATACTGGCAAGAGATCGGTGATAAATATAGTTAATGGTGGTCCTTATCTAGCTGATTGGAGCTGGAAGGAAACAGAGCCGTGTGCCAGTTCGATCAGGCATGCAGACTTCGAATGTTGCAGTAATTTTGATGACGGGGATCCGTCAAAACAACTAGAAAACGATGATAGGCGACATCGTTTTCCAAAATCGAGATGGTGATAGAGTCAAAGCCCCCACTATCGATTCATTAGTTATTTTAGCCCAAATAGGTCCTGCTTGGATGAAGAGGATCTTGGTCGATAGCGGAAGCTTTGTAAATATTCTTTTTAAACGAGCTTATTACTAGATGAGAATGGAGGCGAAGGACCTAAAGCCGTGTCAATCTCGCATACATGGCTTAATGGAAGTGCAATGTTACCCGTTAGGATGGTGGAGTTGCCAGTCGAGTTTGGAATCAAAAATTACCCAAGAGTCTGAATGTTATAGTTTGTTGTGCTAGACATTAATTCTCCATATACTGCTTTCTTGGGCTGACCGGCCCTCGCTAAATTCAGGGCAGCTATTGTGCCATGGTGTTTGACTCTTAAGTCCTCCATAGATAACGGAGTTGGAGTTGTTCAAGGAAATCAGGCGGCTGGATGCACCTATTATGTTGCTGAGTGCGAGAGGCGCAGCGGAAAGAGAAGGGCAAGGATTGACAGCTAACACCTGGGCCTAGGCTCGGGCACCACAACCAATTCTTGAAAGATCTTGATCCATAAGATAATGATAATGAAGAGAAAGTCAAAGACAGTCAGGCTTCCCCAGTAGAGTTGACGATCGATGTTCTGATCGATGATAATGATGTGTAACGACCCAGAATTTTATTTAATTAAAATATGAATATTTAATTATTTTTAAATATTAATAAGTGAATTTATAAGTCAAATAAATTTTATTTTGAATTATTGAATTTAATTGGATAATTAAATCGATAATTTAATATGTTAAATTATGGAAATAATTGAAAATTGAGTTAAATATGATTGAAAATGATTTGTAAAATTTTATTTTATCATATTGGAGTTAGAATGATGTTTTAGAACTTTTAAAATTGAATTAAACGTTAATTTGTGAAAATTGAATATTTTAATATTTAATAATCGACTGTAAAATAGTCAATTTTTGAACAGTCTCAGAATTGAACGAAACCAGTTTCATTGGATCCGTAATAGTTAGTTATTACCGGATTTCAATTTTCGTGTCAATCGGAGCTATCGTTTGATCGTGGTAGCTCGAAACGCATCGAATTTATTTTTAATTTAAATTTGGCGAGTTAAAATAGCCATTTTTCAAAAAGTCTCGGATTTCGACGAAACCAGTTTCATCGGATCCGTAATGTGATATTATTGTAAGGTTTCAAATTTCAAGTCGATTGGATTTACCGTTTGTCCTGTACAAATTAAAACGCCTAGAAAATCGCTTAAATCGGTTTAATTTAAATTGAGCGTTTATAGCCATAACTCGCACAGATGTCCAAATTAGCTTCCGAAACCTATTCCATTGTGTCCGGAACGCGGGGTAAACCCTAGAAACGCTGGTTACGGCGCGTAAATCGGAGTTCGGAATTTCCGGGATGAATAGTGTCGTTCGTTCTCTTATAAATAGCCCCCCCCCCCCCCATTTAAAAAATAAATAAATAAAAACAACTAAACCCTAATTCATACTGCAGCCGCCACCCTATGTATGAATGGCCAGAAATTCATGAACTTCCTCCCTCGATTACTCCAAATCCATCAAGAATTAGCAAGAATGTTCAACATCAAAGTTGGAGAGCTCATCGAGAGCTTGGAGATCAACGGTTGAGATCGTGTTTGGAGCTATAAATTGGGAGATAAATGAGGCCGATTGCAGCAACTTGCGCACGCCCTACGAGGAGGAGGAGGGGGCCGAGCTGCAGGGCACTGGGGCCGAACCTAGAGGGAGTTGGGGGCTTCGCGATGGTGGTAGTAAGATCGAGTATCGTTGAGAGATGGAGTTGTAATATTAAACCCTAGTAATGGATGTATGGGTTTTGTGTGCGTGTGAATGTCTGTAGATGGGAACGAAGAAGAAAGGGGAGGGGGGTGTGCGCACGGGCCTGATGAAGGGGGGTTTGAAATCAACGGCCATGATCTTGCTAGGTTATAAATTTTATAAATTATGTTATAAATTTATGTATATAAATTCGAGTAAACTTCAAAAATTCATAACTTTTTCATACGAGGTCGAAAATACGCGAAACCAGTTGCGTTGGAATCGTATGGACGAGCACTACGCGATGGAGTTTGGTTGGAGTCGTTTGGAGTTAGTGAGAATTTTGGGTAAAATTAAACGTCCGTTTAATTTTATTCGAAATAAATCGCTAAAACGGAATTAAAATCAAGGTGAGAACTTCTCACTCAATCGAATAAGTTTCGATTTTATTTTAAATAGTTAGATTTAAAATATTTGAATGCATGTTTGAATGTTGATTGATATCTATTGATTGTTAAAATAGACATTATACGCCGTTAGTAAGCGGATGTTATTTATTAAAAACATATACCGCGAATATTTCATAAACAGTGAAATTGGTATTATAAATAATATCAATATATATATATATTGGCATATGTATATATTGCAGTTGATTGATTTCCCGTATTTTTTAGCGGATGAGACCCTATTGCGCCGTTATTAAGCGGATAATATTTATTAAAAACATATACCGCGATAATTTCGTACTGGAGCGAAATTGGTATTGTGCTAATGTTTTTGGATGCAGGAAAACAGGTTGGAGGGATCCAACTGGATTCCTCAACAGTATTTATTTGATTTCAGATATTTTGATATTTGATGGATTATCATATTGATATATGATATCGTTGTTGTCGTGATTGACTATTTGATATGTAGCATCATTGGACCAAGTTTTGGAATTTTAAAATGATTTATAAAGTGATTTTTGAAAATATACTATACGTTTGGAAATTGATTCATTTTAAATAAATAAACGTTATAACTTTTAAAGTTATAAAAATTATGATTTTTGAGAAATATAGTTAAAAACTGATTTTTGAGAATATGATGCTAATGATTTTATAAAATAGTTTAAATTGGATTTCTGAATTTATTATGAAAAGTTAAAAATATAGGATTTATAAAATTTAATTATTTTATGAATCAAAATGTTGAAATAATAAAGGAGATTAAAGACGTTTCAAAGGATAATATAAATTGATTTATATTAAGAGATTTATAAATGGATATTTATAAATTGAAGTATTGAGATTATAAAACGAGTTTTTATAAGTGTTTGAATGAAGTGAAAATGAATTTTGTAAATGAATGGAATTTATAAAATTATAAATGGTGAAGTTATAAATGAAATTTATAAATAGTAAGATTTATAAATTTCATGAAGTTATTAAAGAATGGTTTTGGATAAATAATTGAATCTTATAAGTTATAAGATTTATAATTATGAAGTTCAAAGGAACGATTTTTGTGAACGAATAAATAATAGGTATTTAACTTATAATATGAACCTTTGTTTTATAATTGAATTATAAATCGAATAGGTTAATAAAGGAATTTATAAAAGGAAGTTGTTATAAATAAATAGAAATGGAGTTTATAAACGTTGTTTTATAAATTCACAAATGACTTATTTTGATAAGTAAATTGTTATGATTGATTTATGGAGTTATATTCACGTTTTTTGACTGTGAATAATACTTTAAAATAAAATGTATAAAAGGATGAAATTTGTTAACAAAATATATTCACGTTTTTGAATAGTGAATAATATGTTAAAGGAAATGTTTAGATTTGATGTTTTAAATAGAATTAAAACGATCTAACGATGTTTTAAAAGATGTTGAGATTCGAAACCATAGATTTCAACATTTATTGTTGAAATAGACGTTTTCGAGAAATAAAAGGAAATGATGGACTATAACACTGTTGTTATAGTAAATAATTTTCGAAAGGAAATGTTTTGAATAGTATTGGGATTTATATATCTATTTAATTTCGAATCCCTATACTAGTGATTTTGGGACGTCGTAACGATGTTTTACGCAACATTCGTTTTGACCCAAATAAATATGTTTAAGAGCATGTTTACCTTAAAGAATGAAATATATACTTAATCTCGATTAAGTATATTGAATATTTTCCAAGTGTTGAAAATAAATGGATTGAAAATTACTTATGAATAAATAAGTATGGAAATGTTTTCCAATATAAAGTGAATATTTAGAATTTATCTTTTGGAAGATAAATTGAAATGATAAATTGAAATCGTATACGCATGGATATTTTGAAATATAAATCCATTATGGAATTTATATGTGAAAGTGGAATTTGTTTAAAAATAAATATTGATTTATTTTTGAAGTGTGAAAATTATATATCTTGTAAAGATATTTTGGAAAATAAATAATTTGAAAAATTATTTGGAATCTGGTGATGTGTGCATATCTATTGATAGTTCAATAACCGACTATCAATATTTCCCCTTGAATGGGTAATTGATGTGATTTTGTTTGAATTTGAATGCCACACTTATTTTTGAATAAGCGCTCACTATTCGGGTTAACCGGGAAAGGACCATGGGGTCGTATAACCCATTCCGAATATGTGATACGTCGTTGTGAATTGCATTGAAGATCGGTGTTGAAGACCGAGTATTTGTGAAAGCGATAGGATGACCTATCGATTGTCTCTGCACTGGGTAGCTCCTGGTATTGAGATCTCCTAAGTGATGGGAAATTCGATCGGGATTGTGAATACCCGGATTGCAAGGGCTTCGTAAGAAGTGCCTTCGATTTTGTTCGAGCCCGGAACAGACTTGTATGGATTGTATGTCTGACATTACAAATTGAGATATAAAGCAGATTTCTTTCAAATATATTTCTGTTGGTGGCGGAGAATTTATTCTTTTAGCTTAACACCCTTCTCTGAGACGTACGTGCTCAGAGGTTATATAGTTGAATGTTATCAGCGATATATTCCCAATTTGGTAATGTGATATGCTGAGTGATGCTGAAATGATCATTGTGTTGATTATTTGTGATAGGATCGTTTATTTGATCGTCTATCCTTGTGATCATTGTGTTGATCATTTGTTGACCCAAAGCATGGCTTTTGTATAAAGTATGTTTTTGTGGACGTGAATTCGTCGAGCCTCACACCCCGTGAATGGTCAAAACAGGAAAGAAGCAGCAAGGTTATGAGGGGTAGCACCCTTTAGGATGTGTCCATTTCCTTCTGGAAAAGGGTGGTATCATGGTATGGAGCCCAGATACTTACTCATGTTGAAAACACTTTGTTATGATTGTGTGAATTGATTACGAGCGCTCGGTGATAAAGGTCCCAAAGGACCGGGGGATGGCATATTCGGTCAGTTGTTACTCAGTTAGGGGTAACCCGGCCTTGTGTTGGTAGAGATCCGGTTTGGTTCTCGGGGATGTCCATCCAGAGGCATTCTCATGTGGCAATGGGAAGTTCCTTGGCCTGATCATTCGTTGGAAATCCAATTCCCAATACGAAACCTGTACGGTATTAGTTGTAGAACCTGCCATTCACTTATGGTGGTCACCACTGTTTGGATGGTAGCTATAGTAGGCATAGTTCGAAATGTCTATGTTGGCTAAGATTTATATTCTACTTTCGAAATGATTTTCCTATACTATGCACTAATAATAATAATATCAAATGTTATTTTAAATGCGTATCAAGCATCTTTGACTATCATAAGGAGAAATCTCCTCCGATTCTGCGTTTGCATTGTGTGTGTGTGCGGGAGGCCTTATGGTAGTCTCATTTTTAAAAGCATTACGAATTGACTTTAAAAATATTCCTCTATTTTGATTTTAAAGTAAATAAACTGTTTTGAGTTCTCACACCAGTCACATGACTGACTCGGAGTTTATTGTTTTCCTTCCTAAACTCTGGGTGCCCACCAATTTCCACACGGGCAGTTAAGAGTTAGGTTTATCAGGATATTCTGGATATTCTGGAGTTGCTGGAGGCAAGCTGGATGGCATGGCGTATTACTAGTTTATATAGTATTTCTTTTTCCGCTGCATTGTTTGTTGTTGTTGAGGTTGTACACTCTGATGATATGATGTAATGTAATGTATAATATGTAATAACTGATAGTTCTTTGTTTAAAGATTATTCATTTATTATTATATGTTGTTCCGCTGCGAATTGTGAGATTCTGATGTGATTCTGTTGTTTTCTGTTCTATTCTATTTTCTCTATTCTCTTTTCTTTCTATTTAAATTTTTTTTTTATGTTCTTTTCCCTCTATCTTCTACCTTTTTCTCTCTTTTTCTTTTCTTCTCTTCTTTTCTACTTTTTCTTCTTTCTTAAAACCCTCAGTGTTCGGTTTTTCTGTCGTTCGATTACTCGGCAGTCGATAAAGTGAGTATCGATGTTGAATTTTCGGAAGACGAAGAATCGGGTCCTGACAATGTGGTATCAGAGCATATGGTTAAGCGACAACCATGGTTCTGTTGGGTATTACTCATTAGAGATAGAGTCAGCAGTACTCTAGAATGAGTTTGAGTGTAATAATAGCTATGAGAGCGTATTTGTTAGTGAATATAAATTGTTTTATGTTGTGATGATTGGTTTATTGAGTGGCATATGAACTTTCGTCAGCGTGGTCCGCAAGACTATGCCGAAGGGGTTTCTAAACACTTGAATAGAACAATTCGACACAATATTGTTTTAAAATTGGGTAAATGAAATAATTTTGCCTTGAGTATATTTTATATATAAAAGAAATAATTTTTCAGAATTATTAAAGGTATATAAGTTGATTGTTTGGTTGTTTGAATAATCTAAATAAAAGAATAATTGTATAAGTAAAAGAATTATAAGAATTGAATTATAATTAAAGTGATCTACAATTGTGAAATAAACTTATATATATAAGAAGTGAAACTATATGAATATGAGTTGTAATAAAAGTGAATTTAAAGTTAAATGGAATATAACTTAAGAGATGTTGAATGAAGTTGATATTGATATCAAACTAAATTAATAAAGTTAAATGAATATGAACTTGAGTTATGAAATAAAATTCAACTTTTGTAATTGAATTGAATGAATGGATTAAATGTAAATCAATTAAATGTGAATTAAATTGATATGGAATAATGAATGTAAGTGATAATTCATTAAAATCTAATGTTATTAGAAGTTGAAAGATTGAATGTTAATCAAGTTAATTAAACCAATTGATAAGCAAAGGAATTTGGTTGCAATTAATAAACATTGGTTGATATATGGTTGTTAGTTGATTGTATATAATTCATTAAGTATTAATGAAATTGAAAGCTATGAAATTGAATTCAAATAGAAAGTAAATAAATTTGAATAGAATTGAATGTGAATTGGATTTAATTAGTGAATGCAAACTAATTAAAATTGAGAATGAATGTTGATAAAATCCAATGTAAATAAATCAAATATGATTTAGAGTGAAAACCCATTTCATTGAATATTAATGAGAATATGAATGAATATTATTGGTTATGGATGATAGTTGGTTGATGGTTGAATATATATTGCATTTGTTGTTTAGTTGCATTTGCTATGTTGACATATATAGTTATTATGTTGCTATATGTTGTATATTGATACTATTATCTATATGCATGATTCTCATGTTGTTTGTTGAGTGTTTAGTAGGTGCGGATCGCGTTTGCTTCGCATTTGGAGCTCGCTTTCGCGCTATATTAGCCGTATATGCTCGCTAATAAAATATAAGGTACATATCTCGGATTAAATATCGTACTTTTATACTTTTTTCCCTGCGGGATGCCTCATTACTTGATGAGATGTATATTTGTGATATATATACTGTCATTTTTTTTTTCGGATCGAGCCGTGCAAAGGAGACTATGGCGAATTTTTCCGAAAATTTAAGGCGTTAGAAAAAATTTGAGAAAATTGAAAATTTTTGAAAACTTTAACTTTGATTTTGGAATTGAAAGTTAAACAATAGTAGTTGTTTTTGAAAAGATAACTAAGTATGATTTGAAACTTAGTAAAGTATTGTAAGAAGTTTAATTATGAATTTTGGGAAAATTAATAAATTCTATAACTTTTCTTACTTGTAATTTCGAGGACGAAATTCTTTTAAGTGGGGAAGATTGTAACGACCCAGAATTTTATTTAATTAAAATATGAATATTTAATTATTTTTAAATATTAATAAGTGAATTTATAAGTCAAATAAATTTTATTTTGAATTATTGAATTTAATTGGATAATTAAATCGATAATTTAATATGTTAAATTATGGAAATAATTGAAAATTGAGTTAAATATGATTGAAAATGATTTGTAAAATTTTATTTTATCATATTGGAGTTAGAATGATATTTTAGAACTTTTAAAATTGAATTAAAAGTTAATTTGTGAAAATTGAATATTTTAATATTTAATAATCGACTGTAAAATAGTCAATTTTTGAACAGTCTCAGAATTGAACGAAACCAGTTTCATTGGATCCGTAATAGTTAGTTATTACCGGATTTCAATTTTCGTGTCAATCGGAGCTATCGTTTGATCGTGGCAGCTCGAAACGCATCGAATTTATTTTTAATTTAAATTTGGCGAGTTAAAATAGCCATTTTTCAAAAAGTGTCGGATTTCGACGAAACCAGTTTCATCGGATCCGTAATGTGATATTTTTGTAAGGTTTCAAATTTCAAGTCGATTGGATTTACCGTTTGTCCTGTACAAATTAAAACGCCTAGAAAATCGCTTAAATCGGTTTAATTTAAATTGAGCGTTTATAGCCATAACTCGCACAGATGTCCGAATTAGCTTCCGAAACCTGTTCCATTGTGTCCGGAACGCGGGGTAGACCCTAGAAACGCTGGTTACGGCGCGTAAATCGGAGTTCGGAATTTCTGGGATGAATAGTGTCGTTCGTTCTCTTATAAATAGCCCCCCCCCCCCCCCATTTAAAAAATAAATAAATAAAAACAACTAAACCCTAATTCATACTGCAGCCGCCACCCTATGTATGAACGGCCAGAAATTCATGAACTTCCTCCCTCGATTACTCCAAATCCATCAAGAATTAGCAAGAATGTTCAACATCAAAGTTGGAGAGCTCATCGAGAGCTTGGAGATCAACGGTTGAGATCGTGTTTGGAGCTATAAATTGGGAGATAAATGAGGCCGATTGCAGCAACTTGCGCATGCCCTACGAGGAGGAGGAGGGGGCCGAGCTGCAGGGCACTGGGGCCGAACCTAGAGGGAGTTGGGGGCTTCGCGATGGTGGTAGTAAGATCGAGTATCGTTGAGAGATGGAGTTGTAATATTAAACCCTAGTAATGGTTGTATGGGTTTTGTGTGCGTGTGAATGTCTGTAGATGGGAACGAAGAAGAAAGGGGAGGGGGGTGTGCGCACGGGCCTGATGAAGGGGGGTTTGAAATCAACGGCCATGATCTTGCTAGGTTATAAATTTTATAAATTATGTTATAAATTTATGTATATAAATTCGAGTAAACTTCAAAAATTCATAACTTTTTCATACGAGGTCGAAAACGCGCGAAACCAGTTGCGTTGGAATCGTATGGACGAGCACTACGCGATGGAGTTTGTTTGGAGTCGTTTGGAGTTAGTGAGAATTTTGGGTAAAATTAAACGTCCGTTTAATTTTATTCGAAATAAATCGCTAAAACGGAATTAAAATCAAGGTGAGAACTTCTCACTCAATCGAATAAGTTTCGATTTTATTTTAAATAGTTAGATTTAAAATATTTGAATGCATGTTTGAATGTTGATTGATATCTATTGATTGTTAAAATAGACATTATACGCCGTTAGTAAGCGGATGTTATTTATTAAAAACATATACCGCGAATATTTCATAAACAGTGAAATTGGTATTATAAATAATATCAATATATATATATTGGCATATGTATATATTGCAGTTGATTGATTTCCCGTATTTTTTAGCGGATGAGACCCTATTGCGCCGTTATTAAGCGGATAATATTTATTAAAAACATATACCGCGATAATTTAGTACTGGAGCGAAATTGGTATTGTGCTAATGTTTTTGGATGCAGGAAAACAGGTTGGAGGGATCCAACTGGATTCCTCAACAGTATTTATTTGATTTCAGATATTTTGATATTTGATGGATTATCATATTGATATATGATATCGTTGTTGTCGTGATTGACTATTTGATATGTAGCATCATTGGACCAAGTTTTGGAATTTTAAAATGATTTATAAAGTGATTTTTGAAAATATACTATACGTTTGGAAATTGATTCATTTTAAATAAATAAACGTTATAATTTTTAAAGTTATAAAAATTATGATTTTTGAGAAATATAGTTAAAAACTGATTTTTGAGAATATGATGCTAATGATTTTATAAAATAGTTTAAATTGGATTTCTGAATTTATTATGAAAAGTTAAAAATATAGGATTTATAAAATTTAATTATTTTATGAATCAAAATGTTGAAATAATAAAGGAGATTAAAGACGTTTCAAAGGATAATATAAATTGATTTATATTAAGAGATTTATAAATGGATATTTATAAATTGAAATATTGAGATTATAAAACGAGTTTTTATAAATGTTTGAATGAAGTGAAAATGAATTTTGTAAATGAATGGAATTTATAAAATTATAAATGGTGAAGTTATAAATGAAATTTATAAATAGTAAGATTTATAAATTTCGTGAAGTTATTAAAGAATGGTTTTGGATAAATAATTGAATCTTATAAGTTATAAGATTTATAATTATGAAGTTCAAAGGAACGATTTTTGTGAACGAATAAATTATAGGTATTTAACTTATAATATGAACCTTTGTTTTATAATTGAATTATAAATCGAATAGGTTAATAAAGGAATTTATAAAAGGAAGTTGTTATAAATAAATAGAAATGGAGTTTATAAACGTTGTTTTATAAATTCACAAACGACTTATTTTGATAAGTAAATTGTTATGATTGATTTATGGAGTTATATTCACGTTTTTTGACTGTGAATAATACTTTAAAATAAAATGTATAAAAGGATGAAATTTGTTAACAAAATATATTCACGTTTTTGAATAGTGAATAATATGTTAAAGGAAATGTTTAGATTTGATGTTTTAAATAGAATTAAAACGATCTAACGATGTTTTAAAAGATGTTGAGATTCGAAACCATAGATTTCAACATTTATTGTTGAAATAGACGTTTTCGAGAAATAAAAGGAAATGATGGACTATAACACTGTTGTTATAGTAAATAATTTCCGAAAGGAAATGTTTTGAATAGTATTGGGATTTATATATCTATTTAATTTCGAATCCCTATACTAGTGATTTTGGGACGTCGTAACGATGTTTTACGCAACATTCGTTTTGACCCAAATAAATATGTTTAAGAGCATGTTTACCTTAAAGAATGAAATATATACTTAATCTCGATTAAGTATATTGAATATTTTCCAAGTGTTGAAAATAAATGGATTGAAAATTACTTATGAATAAATAAGTATGGAAATGTTTTCCAATATAAAGTGAATATTTAGAATTTATCTTTTGGAAGATAAATTGAAATGATAAATTGAAATCGTATACGCATGGATATTTTGAAATATAAATCCATTATGGAATTTATATGTGAAAGTGGAATTTGTTTAAAAATAAATATTGATTTATTTTTGAAGTGTGAAAATTATATATCTTGTAAAGATATTTTGGAAAATAAATAATTTGGAAAATTATTTGGAATCTGGTGATGTGTGCATATCTATTGATAGTTCAATAACCGACTATCAATATTTCCCTTTGAATGGGTAATTGATGTGATTTTGTTTGAATTTGAATGCCACACTTATTTTTGAATAAGCACTCACTATTCGGGTTAACCGGGAAAGGACCATGGGGTCGTATAACCCATTCCGAATATGTGATACGTCGTTGTGAATTGCATTGAAGATCGGTGTTGAAGACCGAGTATTTGTGAAAGCGATAGGATGACCTATCGATTGTCTCTGCACTGGGTAGCTCCTGGTATTGAGATCTCCTAAGTGATGGGAAATTCGATCGGGATTGTGAATACCCGGATTGCAAGGGCTTCGTAAGAAGTGCCTTCGATTTTGTTCGAGCCCGGAACAGACTTGTATGGATTGTATGTCTGACATTACAAATTGAGATATAAAGCAGATTTCTTTCAAATATATTTCTGTTGGTGGCGGAGAATTTATTCTTTTAGCTTAACACCCTTCTCTGAGACGTACGTGCTCAGAGGTTATATAGTTGAATGTTATCAGCGATATATTCCCAATTTGGTAATGTGATATGCCGAGTGATGCTGAAATGATCATTGTGTTGATTATTTGTGATAGGATCGTTTATTTGATCGTCTATCCTTGTGATCATTGTGTTGATCATTTGTTGACCCAAAGCATGGCTTTTGTATAAAGTATGTTTTTGTGGACGTGAATTCGTCGAGCCTCACACCCCGTGAATGGTCAAAACAGGAAAGAAGCAGCAAGGTTATGAGGGGTAGCACCCTTTAGGATGTGTCCATTTCCTTCTGGAAAAGGGTGGTATCATGGTATGGAGCCCAGATACTTACTCATGTTGAAAACACTTTGTTATGATTGTGTGAATTGATTACGAGCGCTCGGTGATAAAGGTCCCAAAGGACCGGGGGATGGCATATTCGGTCAGTTGTTACTCAGTTAGGGGTAACCCGGCCTTGTGTTGGTAGAGATCCGGTTTGGTTCTCGGGGATGTCCATCCAGAGGCATTCTCATGTGGCAATGGGAAGTTCCTTGGCCTGATCATTCGTTGGAAATCCAATTCCCAATACGAAACCTGTACGGTATTAGTTGTAGAACCTGCCATTCACTTATGGTGGTCACCACTGTTTGGATGGTAGCTATAGTAGGCATAGTTCGAAATGTCTATGTTGGCTAAGATTTATATTCTACTTTCGAAATGATTTTCCTATACTATGCACTAATAATAATAATATCAAATGTTATTTTAAATGCGTATCAAGCATCTTTGACTATCATAAGGAGAAATCTCCTCCGATTCTGCGTTTGCATTGTGTGTGTGTGCGGGAGGCCTTATGGTAGTCTCATTTTTAAAAGCATTACGAATTGACTTTAAAAATATTCCTCTATTTTGATTTTAAAGTAAATAAACTGTTTTGAGTTCTCACACCAGTCACATGACTGACTCGGAGTTTATTGTTTTCCTTCCTAAACTCTGGGTGCCCACCAATTTCCACACGGGCAGTTAAGAGTTAGGTTTATCAGGATATTCTGAATATTCTGGAGTTGCTGGAGGCAAGCTGGATGGCATGGCGTATTACTAGTTTATATAGTATTTCTTTTTCCGCTGCATTGTTTGTTGTTGTTGAGGTTGTACACTCTGATGATATGATGTAATGTAATGTATAATATGTAATAACTGATAGTTCTTTGTTTAAAGATTATTCATTTATTATTATATGTTGTTCCGCTGCGAATTGTGAGATTCTGATATGATTCTGTTGTTTTCTGTTCTATTCTATTTTCTCTATTCTCTTTTCTTTCTATTTAAATTTTTTTTTATGTTCTTTTCCCTCTATCTTCTACCTTTTTCTCTCTTTTTCTTTTCTTCTCTTCTTTTCTACTTTTTCTTCTTTCTTAAAACCCTCAGTGTTCGGTTTTTCTGTCGTTCGATTACTCGGCAGTCGATAAAGTGAGTATCGATGTTGAATTTTCGAAAGACGAAGAATCGGGTCCTGACATGATGACTCCAAAATAATAAAGGTTGGATCTCAACTTATCCACCAGATGAGAGAAGAGTTGGTTGAATTTCTCTAGGCAGACCTCGACGTGTTTGCTAGGACTCACCCTAATATGTGTGGGATCTCGCCGGACATCATAAGCCATGCATTGAATATTGACCTGCAACATGTCTCGATCAAACAGAAAAGGCGTAGTATGGATCCAGAGAGTTCTACCGCCCTGAAGGAAGAGGTAGACAAAGTCAAATCGAATCGGTTTAATCGAGATGCTCTATACTCGAAATGGGTATCCAATCAAGTGCTTGTAAGGAAATCCAATGAGAAATGGAGAACTTGTGTGGACTACTAAGATTTGAATAAAGCCTGCCCTAAAGACAGCTTTCCAATTCCTAGGATTGATCAACTTGTGGATTCAACAGCCGGGCACGAGCTCTTATCTTTCATGGACGCGTATTCTAGCTACAATCAAATACCCATGCATCTACTTACTCAAAAGCATACATGCTTCGTCACTAATTTGGGACTCTATTGTAATAAGGTGATGTCGTACGGACTCAAGAATGCTAAGGAAACCTATCAAAGACTCATCAACCGAATGTTCGCTAACCAAATCGGGAGAATCATGGAGGTGTATGTGGACGATATGCTCGTGAAGTCACGACTGTCCATCAATCACGTCAAAGACTTAGAAATGATGTTCAACATCCTCTGACAGTACCGAATAAAGCTCAACTCATTGAAGTGTTATTTCGAAGTAGCACCTGGAAAGTTCCTTGGATTCTTTGTCAATTCTCATGGAATTGAAGCCAATCTTGAAAAGATCTGGGCGATTTGGAATCTCGAGACTCCCAGAACCATAAAGCAAGTATAAAGCCTTAACGGGAAGGTGGCAACCTAGAGTAGATTCATCTCTAAATCCATAGACAAGTGCATTCCCTTCTTCAATCTAATCAGAAAAGGAAAGCGGAATTTCGAATGGATAAAGGAGTATGAAGGCGCATTCCAAGAACTGGTTCAACATCTGGCAACGCCACCTATTCTGTCAAAGTCGGTTGATCTTAATGATTGTACATCTATCTGGCGGTTTCTGTGAACCCGATCAGTGCTGCATTGATTCGGGAACAAGATCGGATCCAACGACCGGTTTATTACATCAGCAAGCGATTGACTGGGGCAGAGAGAAACTACCCGAAGTTAGAAAAGCTAGCTTATTGCCTCGTCGTTACCTCAAGAAAGCTCTGTCCTTAATTCCAGGCTCATCCGATCACAGTCTCCACCAACCAGCCATTACGATAGGTCTTTACATGACCTAAGACGTTTGGTAGATTGCTTAAGTGGAACATCGAATTGAGTCAATTCGATGTTGCTTATATGCCGAGCCGAACCATTCAAGGGCAAGTTTTGGTAGACTTTATAGCCGAATTCACTATACCGAAGGACTTTCCCGAAATCAGTAATCTCTCAAACGCATATGGAAGCTATACATCGATGGCACATCAAACGACCACTACTCAGGCGTTGGAGTATTACTCGAAACTCTCGAAGGTCGTTTCATATGATGTGCTTTGAAATTTGATTTCCACGCAACTAATAACGAGGCCGAGTACGAAGCTTTACTCATCGGACTTAGACTTGCCAAAGACTTAGGGATTATTGCCGTGGAGGTTCATTGTGACTCGCAACTAGTCGTATGCCAAGTTTGGGGAGAATATCAAGATAGAGACCGGAGGCTGGCTGCTTGTCTTGCTCGGGTTCAGGAAGTGTTGAATCAGTTCGACTACTATGCCATCTACTATGTACCTTGAGAGCACAATCAGAAAGTCGATTCTTTAGCAAAGCTAGCTAGCACTAGTGAAGCACAGCAAATGGGGCTTATCCTCGTTGTGACACTTACCACTCTGAGTATTGATCAAACAGAGACAAACTGGGTGTATGAGGCAACACCCAAGAAGGAGTCATGAATGACCCCGTTTAGAAATTATTTTGAGCACGGAGCTTTACCAGAGCGCTAAACTGAGAAAAGACAGGTTCCCTAGAAAGCTTTGTGATTCATTATCCAGAATGACGTCATGTACATGAGGGGATACTTTATTTCTTTACTCTGGCATATCGCCTACGACGAGATCAAATGAATGTTACATGACGTGCAAGAGCGAGAATGCGGCGATCACACTGGGGGCAAGCCCTTGTTAAGAAGATACTCCAATACGGATATTACTGGCCGACAGTGAACCGAGACGCATTGGACTATGCCAAGAAATGTGACAAATGCTAGAAGCATGCCATAATTCTGAGAGCTCCACCTACTGAAATCACCTAGATGGTCATTCCATGGCTACTCGCCATACGGGGCATCGATATAATTGGGCTTTACCTCTGGGTAAAGGTGCTACGAAGTAAGCCATCGTCGCAGTTGGCTACTTTACTAAATGGGCGAAAGCCAAGCCCTTTGCTACTATCACGGCGAAGAAATTAATCAACTTGTTGTACGCAACATTATCTGTCATTTTAACCTCCTGCATACAATCATCATTGACAACGGATCCCAATTCGATAGTGTGGAGTTCAAGAATTTCTATCGACTTTTCCACATCCATAAGAAGTTCTCAGCAGTTGCTCACCCTCAAAAAAATGGATAGGTCGAAGCTGTTAACAAAGTTATCAAGTCCACTCTGAAGAAACGACTAGAGAAGGCTGGAGGCAGATGGGTCGATGAACTTTCTATAGCCCTATGGGAATATCGAACTACCCACAAGTCCATGACTAACCACACTCCATTTTCAATTTCCTATGGCTCTAAAGTCATTATCCCAGTTGAGTTGGAAGTACCTTCTCATCGTGTGACATATTATGACCCAAAGATGAACGCTATATTACTTGCCGAATCTCTAGATTTATTGGATTAGAAGCGTGAAGAGGCTGGTTTGAGGGAAGCCGCACACCGAAGTTGAGTCTTCCAATTATACAATGCTAAGGTCTGACCCATAACCTTTGAACTTGATGATCTCGTACTCAAGAGAATCTATCCGGTCCTTTCACATATGAAACCAACATGGGAAGGACCATATGTCATTGAACGAAGACTTGGAGATGGCACATTTAAATTATCACCTGTTGATGGTCTCACTTTGCCGAGAACTTGGAATAGCGCAAGTAACCATCGCTACCGCACCTAACAGGCTTTATTTATTCATTTAGTCTGCTTTTCATTTGAAATTTGTTTATGCGTTTCAAAATTTGAACTTATAATAAGGCTCTGACTTTGCCATACTTTCTCATTTCAACAATAAAATGCAAACTCGTCAGCCAGAGTGGCGATCCTTGGAATACGTCATGCGAGCACCACGATGCACAAAAAGCTAAGTTCCATCTTATGGTGGGACATATTCAAATAGGGAGTGAATGTGATCCAACCGGTCATTCGCTAAGTGAAACCCTAAGCTCGGAAGCAAGCAGCCTCATTAAAACCAAAAAGGATTGATACATGACAACCCTCTAAAGAACTCCAGCTCCCTAATTTTGAACTGAAGTACAAACTTCAAAACATGGGTTTGAGGAGGATGGATCTATCCATCCATGACCTCGCCTTCATTTTTTACAAGCTCGAGGAAGATGGATCCGTCCATATACGACTTTGCTTGCCTATTAAGGGTGGATGTGAACTGACTGTCCACAACCCTGATCAACTCCTCATTTCCAGAGTGTGAACGAAATCCTAATACTCAAAAAGATGTGACTGACTATCTGTCAACCAATTCCAGATTCCTGGAGTGCGAACTGGAGTATAAACATTAAATGGGTGCGATCGACCATCTATCAACTAACACTGGTCCTTAGAGCACGGGCCGGAGTATAAACACCAAATGGGTGCGATCGACCACCCATCTACTGATTCTAAGTCACCAGAGCACAGACTAGAGAATAAACAAAAAACGAGTGTGACTGACCACCTGCTGATTAACTTATGTCCCCACAGTACGTGTATAATTCTAAGTGTTAAATGGGTGTGACTGACCACCCCGTAAATAACTTAAGACCCTAGAGCGTGGATATGACTTCAAACATTAAGTAAGCAGAGAACTAATACCGACCAACTACTTCAATTCTTCCTAGAATTGGAGGCATAGCTCAGGTACAAGCCGCTAACCGAGACAACGCAACACTGGGACTCGACTTAACGTTTAGTTATGACCCAAAGCCATGACATCAGGACTTGACAATCGAACTCAAGTCTGATCCGAAGACAATCGAACTCAAGTGGAAATTTGAGCGCTAATACACTAAAGCTAATGAAAAAAGACAAGTACAAAAACTTATTCCAAAAACTCCTATAAGCAGGGGCCGAACCCGCATCTATACACGGTCTACAAAAAAAATGAAACCTATCCTCTCTATCTACCAAAAGAAGGAATAGAAGGACACGTCTACTCTTTCGACTTCTTCTTCTTCCTCGGCGTTGACCCACTCGAACTACTGCTCAGATGCCTCTTCGAGCCTTTGCCTTCCCGACCTCCTTTTGCTGGTTGGTCTTCGGCTGGAGGAATTACAGTGGTCTCTTCCTCCGAGCTTACAGGGATCGGGATACTTTCTGAATGTGGAGCCGGAGGAATGGTAGCACTTTCAATATAGAAAGACGAAGGATCGATGATTGTGCTACCAAGAGAAATCATACACATAGGGACTGGGCTAGGACCCGCCATACCACCTACAACACTACTAGCCCGTTGGTCTTGCTTTATTTCGACTGTGATTTCCGCCATTATCTCATCAGTCCTTTATGCGTTAACGCTCGCTGGAATGCTGCTAGTCGGACTCGAGGAGCTAGCTATAAACACATCTTTACCTCTATTGAAAGGCAGATCAGTGATCGGGTCGCTTTGGTGGTCAAGGAGTGCTTCCATCATTTGTTCGTCAAGAGCAATACTTCTCTCGTGCACCTTCCCGGTTGATGTAGCGGCTATTGTGGTCATTGCCTCCATCATACTAGCCTCCTACTCTTGATGCAATTCTTGGGTTGCAGCAGGATCAACCGGTGCAGAATCGATGACTGAATATAGATAAGAAAAGATATTAGTGACATCTTCCGACAATGCTCCTACCTTAGGCGAACAAAAAAGTGTTCAAAGTACCTTCCTCAGATTGGCCCACATGATGAGCTGATTCACCTTCAGAAATATGTTCAAGTACCGGAGATATGTGTGTCCTGTCGGGATCGTACGCTGGGACGGTTGGAGGATCAATTGCAGAAGTAAGCTCAGATTGGGTCGTTGTAGGCATTTCGGAGCTTCCTTCATGATGTCCGACTCCGGACCCCTCTCCGACGTCCAGGAACTTGGTGGATAGTCTTTCCTTTTCAATAGTGATGATGGTTTCATAAAGCACTTTCGGCTCATCTTCAACTAATACCGGTTTTCAGGTTCAAAGTCGTCGATAGTTGAAATGCCGCATCCCGCCTTCTCGTCCCCTACCAGGCGGCGCGATGCATTGTATAGATGGAATGGGTAGTCTTCGAGCCTGCCCAAGTTGCGGTATTTTAAGACATTGACATTATATGTGATCAAAAGATCCTCAATATCACTTTCCTTCCCGGCCTCCACCGCTTTTACCTCAGTTTCAATTCTGGCTTCAACTTCTTGTACTTTTGAGACTGCCACATCCCTT
Source organism: Allium cepa (assembly GCA_030765085.1). Taxonomy (NCBI): domain Eukaryota; kingdom Viridiplantae; phylum Streptophyta; class Magnoliopsida; order Asparagales; family Amaryllidaceae; genus Allium; species Allium cepa. The sequence goes on along the minus strand of CM060942.1, from coordinate 562,954,506 downwards.
TCGCTCCTAAGAGCCACTGTCTACTCACATGCTTCTTGGGCTTCTTTACTAGTGTCATCTATTTCTTTGACGGCCTTAGTAAACTTCGCCTTTAGCTCCTCAAGTTCTTTGAGCGTAGCATCCCTTTTCACTATGACAGTGATGGTCTTGTGGCCCATCTCTTCAACCAAGGCCAAGTGCTCCTGCCATATCTTTTCCACGGATTTACTCGTCTCATCGGCTCTCTTATCGGCCTTTGTTGTCGAGTTCCTTAAAGTTTCATTTTCATTGGTAAGCACATGCACTATGCGATCCTTCTTGGCGAGATCCTTCTCCAATTTCTCAACTGTTTTGGCCCGATCAAAGGCCACCGCTGAAGCTTTCTCTGTCGTTTTCACCCATTCTTGGTACTGATTAGAGACATCATATACATATTCATGTACCATTTTCTCTTCCTAATTAGGGATTCGCTTTAAGTTCGAGGGGAACTGGAAGCCATCGAAGCAGATGTTCGGGAAATCCATTTTTAACTTAGCTATTCTGATGGCCCCTTCTCCCGTGGGCTCAATAGCAGTCGATGTGGTGAAAAGGGGGAGTTTCTACATCAGATCTACGGTGTTTCTTGCCAGATCTCAAAGTTTGGGGAGGCATTATTTGACATAAAGTTTCAGCAGTTTGTTTTCCGGAGTCGGAGGGTTGCGAAGGACCTCTAAGTAGTGGAGAACGCGACCCGGAATGGCTTCTATATTGCCTCTCCCTCTCTCTCCCCCCTTTCCCTTTCATAATGCTCCCCTTCTTGACTAGAGCGACCACGATCACGTTCTCTTTTAGATTCACGCCTGGGATACTCGAAATATGAGCTAGAAGAACAGAATGCAGCATGAAGACTACCGAGCATAGATCCCCACTTTGACATCATGTCTGTAAAATGAAAGGAGAAACGGAGTTAGATATCTCCAGAGATTGAGAAACATGTGATTAAAGGTTGTGTGGAGCCGTGAAGTGTGTCCATACAAATGCAAACCCCCAACCAAATGGTTGTGGCAGCCGTGCTCGAAGGAGTTGGCTCCCCTATATCTAAAGCACTCTGAATCCCCTCTAGTATGATATCTTGATGTAAAGACAAGTCATCCAAAATGAGAATGTTTGCTAGTCCCTAAAAAGATCTCTCCAATTGTGGAGGAGAAGTCTCCGCACTTACACCAGTTATAACGGGCGGAGATAGCACAACAGTTTTGCATCTTGTGGCTTTGTAGGCAATACACTTGCCTCTTCCTTTCAGCTCTAAAGATCGAGGAATTTACGAGGGCCCAACTGCAGGATCATCTCCAGTGGGCACATTCTCATCACCACCCTGTTCTCTTCTCCCTCCATGCCTCGTGGGGCCCATTCTAAGAACTCCTGTCGATCTGATGCTTTGGTCTCTATCTACCATTTCTACGATAATCAAATTTTCATCTATGAGGAATTCGTCGATTTCTCTATGCACGGTTGGCACCACTTGAAGGAACCTTACTATTTCTTTAAACTGAGACCCTTTGGGTCGCGGAATCGAAGCTAAGAAGAAGCAAAGTATAAGACTAGACATCAACTTATAGAATCTGATTAATCGACAAAGAGGTTGGAGCACTTACGTTTGACTAGCCACCATCTGGCGAATCCCGTGAACACTAAATTAAGAACCATTCGATCTTAAAGTAGATTAGCTTGCTCTAAGCTCCCACAACTGCCTGTCCATTTCTAATGGCTTCTAGATAAGTGAAAGAAGGGTTGTCCCCATGACTTTTTATGTTGAACAGATATTTGATTTCTTCCACAGTAGTGGGGCGAAAGAGGTTCTCCATGAAGATAACAAATAGATTGTTGAGCAAGGCATACCCATTCGGGTGCAACTGCGATGGAGTGATCCTCAAGAAAAGCAACACTTCTCGAATAAACTGATTAAAGGGAGGGAGCGACCCGACTACACACATGAATCTACTACAAGCCGTGTATGCCTCCGAAGGGGTTGTGAACTCTATGTTCCATCCCCAACAATAAGACATCATTTTGCGACAACCCGTACCTTAGGCAAGTCTACCTAGCATATCATCAGAGATATTGGAGCAGATAGAATCCTGTGGGTTTACAATAAAAGCAGCACCCAGCACCTCGCCCGAAGCAGGACTTATTACTTCAGCTGCAATGGATGGCATTTCGATTACTAGAAAAGGATTCTGGACATCCTACGGCTCAGAACTTTCGGGTTCCATAGTTATTGAACTTAGTAAAAATTATCGTTAGATAACAGTAAACTCGTGTTCCCCCCTCCCATGGTGTGAAGTGTGTGAACATTTTGTGCAGTATCATGCTACATATTACTTAAAATTCTACCGAATTTGAGCAATGTTTAGACGACAAGACTTCAAGGTTCAACCGGAGCGACCCTAATCACTGATCGTCACAACCGTACCATCCTGACTTCGATGAATGTTCTTAGTTAGAGTTCATAGAATTTGTCGAGTTACAGTTCCATCGACGAGCTTCGAAGGGTAGTCGGATACACAGTCAAATGGTTAAGTCCAAGTATGCAAGGCTAAAGCTTGTCGGAGTCAAATATTCGATTGTGCAAATATTTCATAACCATCACAGTTCGAACTTGGATCGATCACCAGGAGCACAATTCGTATCGATCATGGAAAGCAGTGCTTCATATCGATCGCCCAAAGCTCAGTTTGTATCAATCCTAAACTCTTTGTTTCGTATCGATCGTAGCAGCATCTTCATATCGATCGCAAGGTCCAAGTTTTTGTATCGATCACTTTGGATCGATACGAATGCCCATCATCAGTCGATACAAAACAATTCCTCCCATTTATACGAAATTCCATTATGTCCAAATCGATACGAACTTCTTCTTCATCCATGATCGATACGGATGCGTCCTTCTAGTCCATCATCCTTTTTTCTTCCCTAAGCAGATAGCACGCCATTAATCCTTCTTCGACCTCATTCCTTCTTCGAGTCTCATCGTTTTAATGTGAATTTATCAATTAATTAACTAATTTACACAATTAGTTCGAAGGATTAAAGGTTTGAATGGTTCGAAGGCAAAGACGGTTTCTTTTTCCCAAGCCCTTGATCGATATGAAAGCTAGGTGTAGAAATGAAAGAAAATGAGAATTTGGCCAAGTCCAAAATGAATTTATATGGGTGTAAATCCAAGGGAAAGAAATGTTTCATGTCCAAGTGCCGAAAAACCGATGGAAGTGGTCTCCTATATTATTGATACGAAGAAGCTTATTTGTGTCCATCAATCTAGAACAGTCTGAAGTGTAGATGTTCGTGTCCATCAACTATCATTCTCACATGTCCCATCGATATAAAAGGCCATTGAAAAATTATACATTGATCATTCCATCTCATCGATATGAAATGCCAACTTTGTATCCATCACTTTAATGGCTATAAGAACCAGTATCCATCGATACGAATCATCTCCAAACCACCTGCTTCATATTAATACCTATCCATTCGAAAAAACATACCCCAACTTCCCAAATCAATCCAGGAGAGGATCAATATGAAAAAAGGACTTAAAACTACCGTCAAACGTCGTTATAACTCGAGTTTCACATCGATCCAGAAGAGGATCGGTACGAAACTCGATCCAAAAAAACTAAAAGACTTGATAACGACCTGTGAACGTGCAAACGTGAATAGGAGCCGGGTTAACATACGTGCATGTATGATGGACTAGCATTCAATTTTCAAAATTGACAGGAACCGAATGCTCACCTGCTGATAATCAAAATAGTGAACAACAAATAGCTATCACTCAACACTCAATTACAACAAACTCTGGATGATCATTGGCAGTCAACAATTCAGCATTTATATTACTGGAAATCGATCAAAAGTTATATCTCTTGAAAATGCAACGACTATTCAATGAATCGGATAGGACTTTTTCGGAATGTAGATTGCAGCTTTTTAAAGCATGTCATATTCACACAAGATGTACTTTGGGGCAAATGCTATCCTGCCTTTTGGCAAGGCCGTGACACCAAGAACTTGACTAGCAAATAAGGACAATTCATCTCGAAGATCGGTTGTACACAGATTCACTATGGATACTAGCAGTTCGAGTTTGGATCAAGCTACAATTAACATGACACGACAAGAAAAGCTATGAAAGCCAACATTCCAAATTTCATGTCAATCGAAGGTAGTATGCACAAGTTATAGATCGATCAAAACCTAGAGGGAATCCCGGAATTCATATCCATCATAGGCCGACCTCCTTAGTATCCATGCAGCTTCGTTTCCATCAAAGTCGACCTTATTCGTATCCATGGACCACCTTCGTATCCATGCAGCTTCGTTTCCATCGAAGTCGACCTTATTCGTATCCATGGAAAGTCGTCATTTTGTATCGTTCTCATTTCTACATGCTTCGTATCAATCCTCTCATTCACACATTTCATATCGATCAGCCATTGATCGATACGATGAATACATGACAGATCGATACGAATATCATCATTTTCAATCGACACGAAGCGGCCTCTAAATCATCGATACGAAAGAAGTTACTCCAGATCGATACGAACAAGGAAAAATCAAGTGAAGGAAATGGTTATACGACATGAAATGTGGATCTCTCCTGAACCATCGCTCCACGTCACCACTGAACGATCTGATCGATACGCATAGCATCGATATGAAATGCTACCGACGGGAACTAATCGACATGCACAGTTCAGTCCATTGCAAAGTCAAACCTGGATCGATCATAGCTCAAAATCTACGAGTCTAAATGCTACCTAATTTTCACCGGAGCTTACTTACCACCTCAACGTTGTCTCTGATCACTCTCAGCTCAAATGGATGTCGTTTTGATCGATGCGAATATAATATTGATCGACCAAGGATCGGTCCCAAATGACCTCGGATCGATCAAGTGGCCCCACCCACATGTGAGAAGGAGTATTCCGAGGTCTAAACCAGATATTTTCACACTACACCTATGAATAGTATCCCTATGCCTTAAGAAAATGGACTTTTGATGCCATTACATCATTACTCTGCCAGAGATCCATTATAACTTGAGTGTTTGAGTTATTCTCTGTTGTATTTAGTTAACAATTAGCAATAAAGATCAAATCATTCAAAGTGGACATAGGATACAACGTCGAACTACTATAAATCTCTATCTTTTTCTATTCTGTTTGCTTGAATTAGCGTGTTTGTTAGATTATCCTCTTTTTACATTTAAATTCTTTATTTTAATCTCTTCAAATATGTCTAGAGAGTGCTATACCCAATTTTGGTGCAAACACCCTCCTCCCAACGCTAGGGTGCCTTACTAATGCAGTGAAAAGTAGTAGTATTATCTTTTTTTTGTTCCATGAATTTTAACATTGAAGGGTTGGAGTGTTTGTTTAGTAACTATAGTTGAGTTCTCGTTTCCATAAGAGGGAAGTCATTTAAGAGGTAATAAAATTTTGATAAGTAATCAACAATTTTAAAAGGTTATAATACATTCTACCTTGTTTTGACATGTAATGGACTAGAATTAAATATTTTAAGCAACATATCAAGTTAATGGTCGAATTCAATCAGCCACATAATTAGCTAAACAATCAAATTAAGTTTGGGAAAATCAGAAGCAAACCACATCAAGTAATAACATGTAAATACATAATACAATATTTGTATAGTCTAAGCTAACTAACACTTTCTACTAACTATGAACATAATGGAAAGTGTGTTGGTAAAAACACCAAAAAGTACTTAATAATACCGTTGCTAAAGAATACAATAATTATTTAAAACATATGCTACCAAATACCATGACAATTAAAAAACAAGCACTCAAGCCTAGATATTTCTTCCTCCCTCTTCCTCATTCCACTTCCACGACCCGCTTCAATAGACGACTAATTTCTCGATCAACTCCACCACGACTCTAATGAGGAAATTGAGTATATTCGCTAGCCAAAGTTCCCAACGTCGCGACAAAAACCATAATCAATCTCAGTTGAGTATGTAAATCATAATTTTCTTCATTTATTTACATCCATGTTTTCTTACAGTAGATTATCATCGTAGAAACAATTTAGGGTTTGGGTCAATGATTATTGAAGCACACGGTAGTTGATTACCATCGGTTTATTATTTCGATGACTGTTTGTTGTTGTTCGTCTTTCATATTCTCGGTCAAAGTACACCTATTCGCCCTATATAGTTTGTTAGACTGGAAAAATATGTTTGATATGAAAAATATGTTTACATATGACATGGATTATTGTTTGAGAGTTAATTTGTTTGAGAGTAAATATATTTGTAGGTTGATTAATATTTGTGAGTAAATTTGTTTACGAGTAAATATATTTCATATGCAAAATATGTAGGTTGATTACCATGGATATCCACAGTCAAATCAATTTTGTAGATTAAATTTGTTTAAGAATAATATATTAGTAATGACATGAATTATTGTGTGTGGTTGTAGGAAAAGGGAAACAACACTTAGATGTATCTTATTGGAGGAAACATGCATTGGAACTGGAAGAATCTAAAAGAAGCCATCATAGAAAAATTAGTGGAAGCACATAAAGATGCAAGAATTGACAATGAAGAGGAAGAAAAAGGTAATAGTTCGTAAGAAGATGGATTGAAGGATGATATGTTGAAGGGACATGGGTTTAATGGAGAAGATTCCGAAGATAATGGTTCGGATAATGGTTCAGATGTTGGCTTTTGTTCGAATAACTCAAAGGCCAAAGAGGCGCCATCGAATAATTCAGAAAATGTGAATCCTTTTTTGCGATAACCCAGATTTTGGACATCTGTTAATTGGATAATTAACTAATTTTATTTGGATAAATACATTCTGATAATTAAAAATATCTGAATATATATAAGTGGATTTGAAACTATAATAATTGTTGAATTAACATGATGAATCTTATAGTAAATTAATAAATATAATAATTTATATGTGTAAACTTTGTAATGTTAAAATTTCAAGTATATACATACACAAGTATATAGGTGTGTGTGTATATGTAAAATAATTTGAAAACATTGATTTGAATATAAAAAAATTCTAAAAAGTTGATTAAAGTAAATTGGCATTTTTAACACTAACATTTGTATATTATTATCAATTTAAGTATAACGATAACTTAAGTATAAAATTAAACAAGATTCAATAAAAGAGTTGATGTTCTCCTTTTCTAAATTACATAAGTTATATAAACATAAAACATATGGGTGCTAACGGAAATCTGGGTGCTCAGGTGGTTTGTGGAGGAGGTAGGTGACTGAAGAAGATGTTCGGCGATAAGAGATGATGGACGTCGGTGATGTGTATGTGTAGGCGTGCACAGATTGGTGCACGAAACTGGGTAGGAGGAAGGAAGATATGAGTGGAAGGGAAGAAGAAGCTACTCGAGGCTATCTCGAGTCATTCGCATGTTGTCTCGAAGATGGAGGCATGAGTGTTAGCATGAGGATGGCTCAGGAAATTTTCTTTGTTGGCTCGAGTTCGTTTTGAGATACCAAAAATTATTTTGTACCAGATTTTAAGTAGATGTTTTAAGTAAGTGGAATTAAGTTTCAAGCCAGGTGCTAACTAATTTTCAAAGGAAAATGAAGTAAGTTTTGAATCAAATTTTAAAAGCTTATCACATGAATAAATTTCAAAGAAAATATAGCCAAGTACTAAACAGGTATTAGCGAGTTTAAAACAATTTTTTTAAAGTTTTACATTGTTTTAGAAATTTGTTTGTTTAGAGGTAATTGTATAATAAGTTAAATTCCTAAATGTTTTTTTAATAATGTAATTAAATCAAGGATTAATTATTTAAGGGTGGTCAATCAGCTAATGAAATTAGTTAAGGGAGTAATTAATCAATCTATTTATTAGGATAATTAATTAAAGGTTACTTAATTTGTGAAATCAATTTTAAGGATTGATTTGTTAATATGATTATTTTATCTAGGTAATTAATTAAAGATGATTAATTTATTAAAGGTTAGTTACTTAATATAATTAATTAAGATAATTACTTAATGTAAATAATTAAAGGAATAATTTGTTAAGGGTTAGTTAATTTAAATTAGAAATTAAAGGTTAAATTAATTAATAGTTTAAGGTTATTCAATTGAAGATAATTAACCCATGGAATAATTACTTAATGAAAGTAATTAGGAACAAATTATTTCAGATGGATAATTAAAGAATGATTAATTAATGGTTTGTAATTAATTAATATTAAGTGAGAAGGATTAAAAGTGATTGAAGAAATTAATTTAGATTATTTGAATTAATTAGAAATTGTGTGATTGATTAATCTTGCTTATAGATGATTAACGTATATTGAATGACTTAGATTATTTGATATCTCTAATATGTGATTTGTGATGCTTTGTGTTATGATATGTTTGGATTGAACTAGGATAATATGGATTGTCTGTATGCGATGAATTGCTATGTAAATATGTGATTATGGACATAAATGAAATTGTTAAAATCTTAAGCAGTTTTGTTTTTAAGATGATATTGGATTCAAAGCGACCAGGGTCAGGTATCAGTAAATACCCAAAACCACTTCGATTTGAAATTTTCTATAATTCTTTATAGATTTGATATGTGTAATTAATAGGCTAGAATGAAATAATTTAAGTGAATTGGATCATTGAAATAAATAAGGGTATTTAAAGGTTGATTTGTGAATTAAGTATTGAATATAACAGGTTAAGAATTTGTAGTAAAGTACGAGTTACCCCGGATTTTAAATAAGTATATTGCATTAGTATTTCTTGTTAGATGGGTTTACTCATGCTGGTTTCCAGCCTAACCCAGGTGTTAATTTGATGTAATGCTCGGGTCAGACCGAGTATTATAGATTTTCAGGTTAGGACGTTCGGGAGCTTAGGAGGCAAGGTGAATGGCAGGAACGTGTGGAGCTTTTCGCCGTGTATATGAGACTGTGTAGTCTGTATTGATTGTAGTCTGAAACAAGTTGTATAACTATCCAGTTTACGTATCAGTGGTTGTACTTTGACGAATTGTATGTAAAGTTACAATTACAGCTTTTATTTATAAAAATGCTATTATTTGTTATTATATTTTATCCGCTGTGAATGTGAGAAGTTGTTGTTTCCAATTTTCCTTCTTTCTTCTTTCTTCTTTCTTTAACAATCTGGGGTTTTCGGAGTCGAAAATTTCGAGTCGTCACATTTGGAATCAGAGCAGAGGGTTAAGCAAGAACCTTGGCTCTGGTGGGTTTACTCATTAAGGATAGGGTCAATGGTACCCTAAAACGAGATGGGGGTGTGCGTGCGTGTGTGTGTGTGTATATGAGAGCGTACTTGTTATTTTCTTATATAAATATTTCAAATGGCTTTAGAAATGATTTTTATATAAGTTTATCTTTTGATATATAAAGAAATAGTTTTTTTCAATATATAAAGAAATTGGTTGTTGATTATTGGAATAAAATAAAATAATGAGAATTAAGTGATATAACCAAATTGAAATTGAATGAAGATAAGTTTGAAATGGATCCAAACTAAAACTAAAATCCTTAATTTGTAGAAGTGTTTTTGTGATAACCCGAATTTTGAGGCATTTGATAATTGGATAATTAACTGATTTTATCTGGTTAAACAAATAAAAACTTTGGTAATTAAAATTATATCTAAATGTATATAAATTGATTTGAGCTAATAAATACTGATTTCTGAATGGATATTTTAAACAATTGGAAATGATAAATCTTATAATAAAATAACAAAGATATAAATAGATATGCAAACTCTATAAGTTGGAGAATATAAGTATATAAGTATGTATATATAAATGTATATCTATCGTAATTGGAAACTTTGTTTTAATTTAACATTAAAAAAAATTCAAAATACTTAAGAACAATATTTATTAAATTTAGAAGTATGATAATTTAAATAGGATTTAAATAAGATTAAAATCTTTTCCTTTTGTACTTGAAATAAATCATAACACATAAAAATAAAATAAATACACATTATATTCATGTGAATATTACATAATTACTTATTCAAAACTTAAATAAATTTATAAATAAGAAAGTAACATTTGTAAATAATTAATTAAACATTAAAAACACATGTAAATTTATTAATATATGTTAATCACAATTGTAAACAGGAGTGTATATGTGTAAGATAATTAGAACTACAATAAATACTAAGTTTTAAATATTTGGACAAATATTCATTTAATAATATCCTAATATAATTATTGAAATCTGAAAATATTTGTTTAATAATATTCTTTATTATTATTGTTTTTGGTAGAATTTATCTTTTACAGATAAATATGTTTCTATTTTAATGTGTATTAGAAAATGGCAAATGAGGTTTGGATTTGAAATCCAAACATTTTAAAAAAAAAATTAATTAAATTAAATATTAAGTTTTGATAATGTATATATCTTTTGAAAATATAAGCATAAAATTTAAAAGTATATAGCATTTAAACCATAATAAGTATAAGATTTTAAATTTAACACATATATTATAATTTATTAAACAAGGGTCTAAAACTCAAATTATAAACAAATTTACAAAAAGGGGTTTAACACAATTTGATCAAAAAGTGACATTTGTAAAACAAGTGTTGATATAAACTCACAAGTGGCAATAAAATAATTTTCTTCTTTTATTGTAGTATTGTTAAAAAAATTTGGGAAACCAGGTTTTATTTTTGCTGCTCAAAAACTTAAGAAAAAAAAATGGCGAGATGCAACTTACAGGTGTCTCTTGATTCATTAATATATTAATAATAATAGGCTGTAGACTTTTATCTCCATCCATTCTTTCTTTTTCTTCATTCTTTAATCTATCTTCTACATCCAAAAATTCCCAATCCCCAAATTATTAGCTCGTAAATCCCGACCGCGATGCGACATTAGTATAGACGACCCAGCTTTGGAGGCCGCGACCTAGCTTATGCAATCTATCGTCGCGTTGTGGAGCAGCACCACTGTAAGGGTAGTTTGACAGATGGGCATGGCAGCGTGTAGATCGAAGATTTGGTTTTGGCTTCGGTCTCTACAGCAATGATTGAGGTGAGTAACTCCTACACGAAATCTCTCAGATTTTGTGCATCTTTATCTATTTTACAGCAACATAGTTTTGATAAATACTGGTCGGTTGCTGAGATGGAAATTCGTATTGGTATGAAGTCGAGCCTAATGTTAAGATCTGTTGATTCTATTTCTTGGAACCCTTGTAAAATGCAAAGTATTTAGCTAAGACGTGATTTGCTTAAATTAATATCTTGTCAACCATGCATTAAAAAAAACGGGGAAAACCGGCTAAGAAATGTTGTATTGGTGATTGCTATAGTTTCATGTTTTACCTCTCGGTCTGTGAAGATGTATATAAACTACTTTGTAGTTCGATAGTCTGCATTCTTTAGTAGAACTTTTCTTTGGTACCGATTTTGAGTGCTGGTGAATTTGGTGATAGGGAATTATTGATGAACTATTGTTATCTTTGTTTATATGCACTCAGTTACTCATTGTGAATCATCTTTTGTCTTGAAATTGATCACGCGATGCCCTGATTGCCTTGAAAATTCATTTCGCACCTGTGCCATGAATTGTTTCAGATTTCCCCTATGGTTGCTTGCATGCTTTCAGAACACGTCCTTTATTTTTACCTGATGCCTGACTTTGTTCATCTTTTATTTTGCCGAGCCTTGAAGATTTATCACACATCCATGCTGGTAGTTTTTCTTTCGTACATTCCTTATTGTTGTTGCTTTGAAATATGGTCATACCCTAGGTATATTGGTTCAGTGCCTCAAATTCTAACATGTGTTGTTGTTGCTGCCTGTGCTTTGCTATGTACATTCTTGCCTATGGGAATTTGAGGGCTGTCTTAACATATTTCTTCCTTTATTTGCTTTATAGTATTGAAATTGACACACATCCTATATCTTGTTGCTTTGACTTGTACATCCCTTGTTTTTTTTAATGTTTAGGAAGTTGTACTTGCATCTGTGCTTATGTTGATGTCATACGTTCCTGATGCCCTGATTTGTGACTGTTTTCAATAGTGTGTTGTGTTTGCAAGAACCAAGGAAGTAAATGTAAACCATGCGGCAGAGAGAATTAATGTAGCATATATACTGCTTGTTTATGCAAGTTTGAGTTAATAAGTTGTGTATATTTCTTTGTAGGAGGAGATTGAACAAGTTTTTGATAAAATTAATAACCAAGCTTTTAAGGCAAGACAAATTCTAAAAAAAAATAAGTTGCCAGAAATATTTTCAAATAAAGTATTAGTAAGTAACCTTTTTTTTAATAATGTTTCTTAATTAATTAAGGATTTTTGAAATATAAGAAGTTAATTAATTAATTAATTAATTAATTTTAAATAATTAGTTAATTGTTTATTTAATTTTAAATAAGCACTTAATTATGGATTAATTAAGTGTGATTACTTAATGAAGTAATCAATGGTGAATTATTGAATGTAATTAAGAATGATAATTACTTATGGAAGTGGTTAGTAGAAACTACTCATGGGAGTAATTAAGTGGAAATGATTAAAGGATAATCACTTGAAGTTATTAATTAAGGGTTATTTAATATAATTGTTTTAAAGTTAATTAATTATGAAGTAATTAATTAATTAATGAATTAAGGATTTTTTAATGATGGAAGTAATTATTTGTTAAGTAATTAATTAAGAGAGTAATCAAGATTTATTAATGAAGTAATTAGAGATAATTACTTATATAAGTAATTAAGAGTTAATTACTTAATTATTTCAGTTAATTAATTAATGTGATTAATTAATTACATGTAATTAATGGAAGTGAAATTACTTAGGGAAGTAATTAATTGATAATTACTGAATGTAATTAAAGTTGTTTAATGATGAAGTAATTTGGATATAATTACTTTGTAACTAATCAAGGTATTAATTGAGATAATTAATTAAGGGTAATTAATTTATGGAATGAGTAATTAGGGGTAGTTAAATTCTGGATGTTATTAATCAAGGGTGATTAATAATTATAGTTAATAATTAATTAACGGAGTAATTCAAGGTTAATTACTGTATTTGGTTAAGGATAAATTAATTTGTGAAATTAAATAAGGGATAAATAGAATGATATTGGAAGTCTTTGATTAATTATTATCCCTAATATGTGGTTCGTGATGCTTTGTGATAAGATATATTTGATTTAAACTGTGACGATGTGGTTATCTTTTGACGATGAATATTGTGACATCCTGTATTTAAAGTTGAATTGTATTTCACTTGAATAATTTAAGTTAAGATGACATTGGGTTAGAAGAGACCGGAGTCGGGTATTGGCAAATACCCGAACCCACTTCGATACTTTATAAACTGATTGTGGAATCAATAAACTGATATGGAATGATTTGAGTGAATTGGACCATCAACATCTAAGTTCTGACACTTAGAAATTGATAAGTATAATAAGTGTTGTTTATACCAAACCTGTGGAGTTTTAAATCTATATATGAGTTACCCGGGATTTTAAATGAGTGGTATGATTTGGTATTCCTTGTTAAATGAGTTTACTCACGCTGGTTTCCAGCCTGACCCGGGTGTTACTTTGATGTAATGCTCGGGTCAGACCGAGTATTACAGATTTTTAAGTAAGGACGTTCTGGAGCTCAGGAGGCGAGTTGGATGGCAGGGACGTATGGAGAGTTTCCACTATGTTATTGTATATATCTGAGACATGTTAAATTGTATCTGTCCAATGTTGTATAAAATGGTTGTAACTCTGATGTATAAAAAAAAATACGGATACATTTCTTCTTTTGTAAACTGTTATTATGTGATATTATAATTTGATCCGCTGCGAATGTGAGATTTTTGTTTTTTTTCTGTATCTTCTTCTTTCTCTTTTCTTCTTCTATTAACTATTTGGAAATTTCGGGTTCGAAATTTTCGGATCGTTACATTTGGTATCAAGCTAAAGGTTAAGCGAGAACCTTAGCTCTGGTGGGATTACTCATTAAGGATTGGGTAAGTGGTATCCTAGAATGAGTTAAGTGTATATATATATGAGAGAGCGTACCTGTTATTTTCTTATATAAAGATTTTTAAATGATTTCAAAAGTAAATGAATCTTATATAAGAAATAGATTATCAATTATATTAAGGAAATTGGTTGTAGTATTAATTAAATTAAAAGTAATAGTAAGAGTTAAGAGGTAATATAATACAACCAAATTGAGATTAAGTAAAGATAAGTTTGAAATGGATTCAAACCGAAATTAAATCTTGAATTTGGGAAGGGTTTCAGGATAAGAATAATCAATTAATTTATGTAATTAATTGAACTTTATTTAATGAGATTAATTAATGGATAATGATTGGAATTAATAAATAAGAGGGAGTTACTTGATGAAGTAACTATAGGTAAGTAATTTAAGGGACAATTATTTAATGAAGGTAATTAAGAAATAAGTTAATTACCAAATGTGATTAATTGGAATTAATTAATGACGTAATTAATTTAAAGAAATAATAAATAATATTACTTAATGCAATTGAATGGAATTGGGTCCTATTTCAAGCAAGAGTTGTTTGAAAATGTAAAAGAAATTAATATGTATATATGTGAAAATACATAATATCAAAGGTGGTTTAAATTTTAAAATTTGGCTTGGTGAGCCATGAAGTAAATATGTATATGTGTGGATATATTTAAATATCAAAGATGGTCTGAGATAAACTTTGAATGTTGAGTTTTAAAATTCGGAATGAGAAGTGATACTCAAAGTGATAAGTTTTTGAACTTAATAGGTAGGAAGATTATTAATGTGAAGTTAAATAAGTTTGAATGATCAAACTAATTTGAAAATTTCAAGATGGAATTAAGATTTAACTTGAAAAGTTAAAAGGTTGATTGAATTGGGAGTTTGTGTGATCTCAAAATGGGTTTGAGATCTGAAAATTGGAGATTGATAGATGTTTTAAAATAAATTAGACGATATCATCCTATTGTTGTTAAAAATCTTTAAGTTGTGAATTGAATTTGTTTTTAATGAATAAGAAATGAAGTATAGTAATATATCCATTATTGAGATAAAATTTGGTAATAAATTAAATTGTTTAAAAGCTTTTAATAAAGGTTAACTTGGTTTAAAGGGTTAAACCAACCTTAGTGAATTTAACTCGAATTTATATAATTCGAGATGGTTTAAATTTGGAATTTGAATTGAAATTAGATCAAATTGAATTTGATTTGAATTAATTAAAATTGTGATTAAAGGTGTATAAGTATAAAATTCAACTGGAAAATTTGAATTGGATTAATTTGAAACGATTTGAAATTGAAGAGGGTTCAATTTGAAATTAGTCAAAATTTATTGGAATAATTTGGAATTATAATTAATGTTGAATGGTTTTAAATTCAAATGGAATTTGAATTAAATTTGGGTGGAAGTCGAGAATAATTCAACTAGATTTGGAAATGTAGATTGAAATTGAGATTAATTCAAACTGGAGTTGAAATGAATTGAAATTGGAACTAGTTCAATTGAGATTTTATTTGAATTAGTAGAATTGAGATCAAGGTTGAATAAAGTTAAATTTGGAAAGAAACTGAGGTTAATTCAACTTGAATTTGGGTTGAATCAATTTCAATGGAAATTGAAGTTATTTAAATTGGAATTGGATCAATTTAAATGTAAAAAGGGAATTTAAACTGAATTGATGAGAATGGAGATTGGGAAGTGGGAAGTTTTGACTCTGGACTATTTTTAATATAAACCTATTTTCTAAGCTATTTATTATATATATACAACTTTTCTTTTAAAAGCCAAACTATCTTATACTCTTTTTACAATTATTTTTGAAACTGTTTAACAATTTTCCAACTGTTTTATAACTAATTACTATATTTCAACTATTTTACAAAACTAATTACTATCTTATTAATATTTTGCAATTATTTAAAATTTCTATAATTATTTTAACTATTTTACACCTATTTTACAAACTAGTAATTATTTTTCAACCATTTATCTATTTCTTTAATTTTTCAAGTTATTTTCTAAATTTAAACTGGACGGAGTTAAAACTTTTCTTGGTTAAATACCCAATCGAGATAAGAATAGAGGTGATAATCCAAATGGATTTAATCAATTGAGAGTAAGTGAATGAAAATCAAAGTGAATGTGAATAGAAATGGAATTGATTTGACTAATAACCAATAAAGAAAAATGCGTAGGGTGTACGTATGTTATTCTATTCGCATAGTAATTTGATCAAGATTCGAGCACAGAATTTCGATATAGATATATCGATCCGAGTGGGATTTTTCACTCGATTTTCGACGGCGGACCTGGATATGGATTGTTGATTGGTTCTGGATATTCTCTATCATAGTCAGGCTATGCAAGGAGAATGACGGTTTCTGATCAAGAAACCAGATCTGAGTTCGCACTAGGAAGTCGGGTGGACGATACTAGTTCGGAAATGAAATTGTGTGATCAAGTGAGCGATCAGATTGGTATAGCGTACGGATGATATGTGTACATCGTACGGATTTGAATGAAAATGATATTGAAAAGAGTAATCAAATTTGAATATTTGATTTTGAGTAAACAAAGTAAAATATCTTTGTTTTATAAAATGAAACTCCCCTTGTTGAATCTCTTGCCAGAAGAAAAGGATTTCGAAGGCGTTTTGGAGTATAAAAGGAGTTTTATACAAATTTGAGATGATCCAAGCTTTTAAAAAAAATTATATATATCTGTGTGTGTGTATATATATATAAAGGATCTTATGAGGATTTTGGAAAAGGTTTTGGGAACCTTTGGATTTGGAAAGGCTTTTGATTTTTGGGTAAAACCAATATTAAACTTGGAAAGCCTAGTTTGAGAATTATCGATTTTGGAATAATCGATTTTGTAAAGGAGCTTTGTATGAGATCATACTAAGTGTATGATTTGAGAATACTATATGTATATAGTATAAAATGTTTTGATGATGGCTCTGGGGAAAAAAGCGCTTCCTTGAAATGAACCTCTCAGGAGTACCACCGGGTAGTGCTGCCTTGAGCCCCAAGGGGGGTTCTAAAGTTGATCCTGTGAGGAGTCCGGACGAAACTAGTTCCTGGGGATTATGAGTAGAGTATACCATAGCGAAATTCGTGTGTGCCGCTGAGAGCCTACAGTTACATCGACTTTTGCTGCGATGGCAACGTAACCCAGGATGTAACTACGATCTATGGTATAACATAGCGAAAGTCGTGTGTGCTGCTGAGAGCCAACAATCCGCGTTTGATTTTATAACGGTAGACTGCGACCTATGTAGGAGTGGAGAAGTTTCATTTTGACAGCGAAAATCATAGGCCCCTGAGAGCCTGCAGTTACATGGACTTTTGCTGCGATGGCAACGTAACCCTAGATGTAACTGTGATCTGGTGTGTGGGATCCATGGCGTAATTGAGAGGCCGCTGAGAGCCAGCAGTTACATGGACTTTTGCTGCGATGGCAACGTAACCCTGGAATGTAACTGTGACCATGGATGGGGGTGATGATTTCCAGAGCAATCTCACCAAAGATATGTCCTCTATTTTCAAAAATGTTTTCTATATTTTCAATAAAATTATTTTCCAAGTATTTTCACTGGGTGTTGAAAATGGATCTACTAAGTACTTATAGATTTTCAGTCTTACGCCTGATCAACGTATGGCCGAATTTGTATGAGAACAAGGATGGACTTGTTGAAACATCGAGTTATAAAACGATAATTTTATAAAGCTATTTTGATAATACTATACAGATTTTAAAAAGTGTTTTAAAATGATCAAAGAATGTTTTAACTGGTTTTAAAATATTTAATAAATTCTAGCTTCGTTTCTTTTCGAGGACGAAAAGATTCTAAGGGGGGAGGAATGTGATAACCCGAATTTTGAGGCATTTGATAATTGGATAATTAACTGATTTTATCTGGTTAAACAAATAAAAACTTTGGTAATTAAAATTATATCTGGATGTATATAAATTGATTTGAGCTAATAAATACTGATTTCTGAATGGATATTTTAAACAACTGGAAATGATAAATCTTATAATAAAATAACAAAGATATAAATGATATGCAAACTCTATAAGTTGGAGATTATAAGTATATAAGTATGTATATATAAATGTATACCTATCGTAATTGGAAACTTTGTTTTAATTTAACATTAAAAAAAATACTTAAGATCAATATTTATTAAATTTAGAAGTATGACAATTTAAATAGGATTTAAATAAGATTAAAATCTTTTCCTTTTGTACTTGAAATAAAGCATAACACATAAAAATAAAATAAATACACATTATATTCATGTGAATATTACATAATTACTTATTCAAAACTTAAATAAATTTATAAATAAGAAAGTAACATTTGTAAATAATTAATTAAACATTAAAAACACTTGTAAATTTATTAATATATGTTAATCACAATTGTAAACAGGAGTGTATATGTGTAAGATAATTAGAACTATAATAAATACTAAGTTTTAAATATTTGGACAAATATTCATTTAATAATATCCTAATATAATTATTGAAATCTAAAAATATTTGTTTAATAATATTCTTTATTATTATTTTTTTGATAGAATTTATCTTTTACAGATAAATATGTTTCTATTTTAATGTGTATTAGAAAATGGCAAATGAGGTTTGGATTTGAAATCCAAACATTTAAAAAAAATTAATTAAATTAAATATTAAGTTTTGATAATCTATATATCTTTTGAAAATATAAGCATAAAATTTAAAAGTATATAGCATTTAAACCATAATAAATATAAGATTTGAAATTTAACACATATATTATAATTTGTTAAACAAGGGTCTAAAACTCAAATTATAAACAAATTTACAAAAAGGGGTTTAACACAATTTGATCAAAAAGTGACATTTGTAAAACAAGTGTTGATATAAACTCACAAGTGGCAATAAAATAATTTTCTTCTTTTATTTTAGTATTGTAAAAAAAATTTGGGAAACCAGGTTTTATTTTTGCTGCTCAAAAACTTAAGAAAAAAAAATGGCGAGATGCAACTTACAGGTGTCTCTTGATTCATTAATATATTAATAATAATAGGCTGCAGACTTTTATCTCCATCCATTCTTTCTTTTTCTTCATTCTTTAATCTATCTTCTATATCCAAAAATTCCTAATCCCCAAATTGTTAGCTCGTAAATCCCGACCGCGATGCGACATTAGTATAGACGACCCAGCTTTGGAGGCCGCGACCTAGCTTATGCAATCTATCGTCGCGTTGTGGAGCAGCACCACTGTAAGGATAGTTTGACAGATGGGCATGGCAGCGTGTAGATCGAAGATTTGGTTTTGGCTTCGGTCTCTGCAGCAATGATTGAGGTGAGTAACTCCTACACGAAATCTCTCAGATTTTGTGCATCTTTATCTATTTTACAGCAACATAGTTTTGATAAATACTGGTCGGTTGCTGAGATGGAAATTCGTCTTGGTATGAAGTCGAGCCTAATGTTAAGATCTGTTGATTCTATTTCCTGGAACCCTTGTAAAATGCAAAGTATTTAGCTAAGACGTGATTTGCTTAAATTAATATATTGTCAACCATGCACTAAAAAAAAGGGCAAACCGGCTAAGAAATGTTGCATTGGTGATTGCTATAGTTTCATGTTTTACCTCTCGGTCTGTGAAGATGTATATAAACTACTTTGTAGTTCGATAGTCTGCATTCTTTAGTAGAACTTTGCTTTAGTACCGATTTTGAGTGCTGGTGAATTTAGTGACAGGGAATTATTGATGAACTATTATTATCTTTGTTTATATGCACTCAGTTACTCATTGTGAATCATCTTTTGTCTTGAAATTGATCACGCAATGCCCTGATTGCCTTGAAAATTCATCTCGCACCTGTGCCATGAATTGTTTCAGATTTCCCCTTTGGTTCATTTTTGCTTGCATGCTTTCAGAACACGTCCTTTATTTTTACCTGATGCCTGACTTTGTTCATCTTTTATTTTGCCGAGCCTTGAAGATTTATCACACATCCATGCTTGCAGTTTTTCTTTCGTACATTCCTTATTGTCGTTGCTTTGAAATATGGTCATACCCTAGGTATATTGGTTCAGTGTGTAACAACCCGCATATTTATCGAGTTTGTATTTAAATATTTTATTTAAATATTAACTCGTTAATCGGGTTTTGGTCCGAAAAGCTACTTTTTGCAAACGGTCAAATTAGGACTCGAGACCACTTCCATTGAGTTCGAAATGTCGTTTACAATTTTTTTAGTATAAACATCGATAGGTTTGGAGTTATAGCAATTTCACTAACTTTTCCCGCTTTGGACTTTGGGTTAGTTTAGCCTATTAAGCCCAAGTTCCAACCCTCTTCTCCTCACTCTTCATAAATTTCCTAACTAACTCAAGCTTTGGCATTAATGGTGAAGAGAATGGGAAATTAAAACTCCAAGCTCAAATTCAATTGCAAATCCAACATTCAACTCCAAATTCAAGTAGAAGATATTGGATTCAAGCTTTGGATTGCTTCTCCTTGCTTTCAAGCTTCATCTTCATAAACTTTAGTGCAAAGGTGAGATTTTTATCTCACAAATCTAGTCTATAACTATATTGGACTGTTGGGAATGATTCCCTATCACTTTTGCATGCACATTTGCATTTGGTTTGGATTGGATTGGCGAAAAACTCCAATTTTTAGCGTTTTGGTGAATTTTCTGCACCTAGGTCGTTCTGGCCATTTTCATGTGTTCGGAGTTAGGTCGCTCGCGACCTAACCCTTAGGTCGTTCGCGACCTAACCCTTAGGTCGTTCGCGACCTAACCCTTAGGTCGTTCGCGTGGAAAAGTCTTGGCCTTCGAATAGCTCGTTTCCGACCTAAAATGGCCTATAACGTTAGGTCGCTCGGCGCTTCGGAATTAGGTCGTGGGTCGTTGGGCTTTAGGTCGCAAGCTCCTTAGGTTGTAGGTCGTTCGAATGTTAGGTCGCTCGGCCCTTATCCCCTTAGGTCGTAGGTCGTTCGAATGTTAGGTCGCTCGGCCCTTATCCCCTTAGGTCGCTAGGTCGCGATGTTTTAGGTCGCTGCATCCTATGCCTCTATAGGTCGCTCGACCTCGTTTATGACCATAGGTCGCTCACCCCCTCTTCGTTAGGTCGCTTGGCCTTGCCTTCCATTTTTAGGTCTCTAGGTCGCGACGTTTTTGGTCGTTAGGTCGCGACGTTTTAGGTCGCTTGACCTTGTTTTCCTCTAGGTCGCATGGCCTTTAGACCGTTAGGTCGCGAGCGTTAGGTCGCTAGACCTTACCTTCCTTAGGTCGCTTGACCGGTTAAACCTTTAGGTCGCTCAACCCTACTACCATTACTAGGTCGTTTGGCCATAGCTCGTTAGGTCGCATGACCTTATAAACCGATAGGTCACATGACATTATAACCCTATAGGTCGTTGGACCTTTGACTCGTAGGTCGTTGGACCTTATCCCGATAGGTCGCTTGACCCCTTGGACTCCTAGGTCGCAACCCTTAGGTCGCTCGACCCTATTCCCCTTAGGTCGTTAGACCTCATTTTGTCTTCACTAGGTCGTACCGTTTTGGTCGGGGCGCTGCCCCGCACCCTGCCGGGGGCGCTGCCCCCTGGACCCCCGCGACCTGACCGGGCAGGTCGAACCCCGTAAGCGGTAGCGTTGCCCCCGCACCCCCACCTTGGGGGGTTGCCACCCCCCCCGGACCCCCCCTCCGTAGGGGATCTTATCTGAAAAACATTGAGCTGATTTCCTTGGATTTTATTCACATCTCCGTATGCGATTTTTGTGACTGATTGTTTCTACAATTGCTTCTGTGTTTTGTCACTTTATAATATAAAGGTTTCAATACTAGTAGTAAATATCAAAACTCTTTTAACAAACAATTTCAACTCTATTTTTAATAACAAAGCTCTTTTCTTAAACCGTTTTCCAATCTATTAGTATATACAAGCCTTTACCTCACTCGGATGAGAAATCTAATTAAACGACTTAGTAAAACAAGTGGTATGAAACGCTTGCGTTCACTTCGTCGGTTAATTCTTGGACTTGTTCGATTGAACCTCTTGTGACAATTTTATTAGTGAAGATTTACAGTTTGTTCGTAAATATTTAAGTTAAGCAAGTGGTTATGGGACATGAAGCTAAACTTCTATATTTACTAGCTTAGTGTAATTGACACTTCTCGTTGATCTTGATGATCGCTTTATGAATTAGACTAGCAATTGCGCGATGTCTCTTTCATTGCAAGGTTAGACTAGACACCACGTGTGTGATTCCATTCACACATACCTTTCTGCTTTTTGGTTAGTCTTGACCTCAATCTGTGTGATTCCATTCACACATGCGGGGTAGCTCCCCATGGTCTTCGGACCGTCATGTGATAGGCCTCTTTCCCTTTTTATGATTTCTGGATTTCTCGTGTTGATTTCTGGAATTTATGTCATTGACTTGTTATGAGTACAAGTTTAGGGTATGATGCCCTCTTCGAATCTTTGAGAAGATTCTTGTGATATTGATTATCTCTTATTGATTGATCTTCTGTTGATCATTATTTACATACTTATAGTGGTATGTCGTTATGGATGTTTATGTTTATGCCATATCTTTTATGATTATATCATGTCATCTGATATTTATAGCTAGACTGATCCGTTTATTATTTTCTTAAATAATACTCGGGTCAGACCGAGATGTTACAGGTGCTTCTGCTTGACTCCTTCCCAGGGATTCATCACTCTGACTTTTGGCTAACTGTTTAGATTAGCAGTTTTTGTTGTATACACTTGAGATATAGACTCATAGTTGTATTCTTTTGTATAGCACGTGTTGCTATTCTTTTGTATTATCGTGGATCTTAATGACCACTACTCTGATGTACACTTTCATGTGTTAGTTATATATTCATATCTTCTTCCGCCTTTGTGATATGGATATCTGTGACTGATTTGTGATATGATTATTTCTATGTTTGTTTCCGAAGATTATTTATAGCCACCGTGTGATAAGCAATTACATGGATGGTCGCTCCTCAACAGCCTTATTCTCCGTGCTAGTTGACAGCACTACTCCGGAGTGTTCTTGGCTAGCGTGGGTATAGAGGTGGGGCGTCACACAGTGCCTCAAATTCTAACATGTGCTGTTGTTGCTGCATGTGCTTTGCTATGTACGTTCTTGCCTATGGGAATTTGAGGGTTGTCTTAACATATTTCTTCCTTTATTTGCTTTATAGTTTTGAAATTGACACACATCCTATATCTTGTTGCTTTGACTTGTACATCCCTTGTTTTTTTTTATGTTTAGGAAGTTGTACTTGCATCTGTGCTTATGTTGATGTCATACGTTCCTGATGCCCTGATTTGTGACTGTTTTCAATAGTGTGTTGTGTTTGCAAGAACCAAGGAAGTAAATGTAAACCATGCGACAGAGAGAATTAATGTAGCATATATACTGCTTGTTTATGCAAATTTGAGTTAATAAGTTGTGTGTATTTCTTTGTAGGAGGAGATTGAACAAGTTTTTGATAAAAGTAATAACCAAGCTTTTAAGGCAAGACAAATTCTAAAAAAAAAATAAGTTGCCAGTAATATTTTCAAATAAAGTATTAGTAAGTAAAAAAAATTTTTAAGAATAATGTTTCTTAATTAATTAAGGATTTTTGAAATATAAGAAGTTAATTAATTAATTATTTAATTAATTTTAAATAATTAGTTAATTGTTTATTTAATTTTAAATAATCACTTAATTATGGATTAATTAAGTGTGATTACTTAATGAAGTAATCAATGTTGAATAATTGAATGTAATTAAGAATGATAATTACTTATGGAAGTGGTTAGTAGAAACTACTCATGGGAGTAATTAAGTGGAAATGATTAATGGATAATCACTTGAAGTTATTAATTAAGGGTTAATTAATATAATTGTTTTAAAGTTAATTAATTATGAAGTAATTAATTAATTAATGAATTAAGGATTGTTTAATGATGGAAGAAATTATTTCTTAAGTAATTAATTAAGGGAGTAATCAAGATTTATTAATGAAGTAATTATAGATAATTACTTATATAAGTAATTAAGAGTTAATTACTTAATTATTTCAGTTAATTAATTAATGTGATTAATTAATTACATGTAATTAATGGAAGTGTAATTACTTAGGGAACTAATTAATTGATAATTACTGAATGTAATTAAAGATGTTTAATGATGAAGTAATTTGGATATAATTACTTTGTAACTAATCAAGGTATTAATTGAGATAATTAATTAAGGGTAATTAATTTATGGAATGGGTAATTAGGGGTAGTTAAATTCTGGATGTTACTAATCAAGGGTGATCAATAACTATAGTTAATAATTAATTAACGGAGTAATCCAAGGTTAATTACTGTATTTGGTTAAGGATAAATTAATTTGTGAAATTAAATAAGGGATAAATAGAATGATATTGGAAGTCTTTGATTAATTGTTATCCCTAATATGTGGTTCGTGATGCTTTGTGATAAGATATGTTTGATTTAAACTGTGATGATGTGATTATCTTTTGACGATGAATACTGTGACATCCTGTATTTAAAGTTGAATTGTATTTCACTTGAATAATTTAAGTTAAGATGACACTGGGTTAGAAGAGACCGGAGTCGGGTATTAGCAAATACCCGAACCCACTTCGATACTTTATAAACTGATTGTGGATCAATAAAATGATATGGAATGATTTGAGTGAATTGGACCATCAACATCTAAGTTCTGACACTTAGAAATTGATAAGTATAATAAGTGTTGTTTATACCAAACCTGTGGAGTTTTAAATCTATATATGAGTTACCCGGGATTTTAAATGAGTGGTATGATTTGGTATTCCTTGTTAAATGAGTTTACTCACGCTGGCTTCCAGCCTGACCCGGGTGTTACTTTGATGTAATGCTCGGGTCAGACCGAGTATTACAGATTTTCAGGTAAGGACGTTCTGGAGCTCAGGAGGCGAGCTGGATGGCAGGGACGTATGGAGAGTTTCCACTATATTATTGTATATATCTGAGACATGTTAAATTGTATCTGTCCAATGTTGTATAAAATGGTTGTAACTCTGATGTATAAAAAAAATATGGATACATTTCTTCTTTTGTAAACTGTTATTATGTGATATTATAATTTGATCCGCTGCGAATGTGAGATTTTTGTTTTTTTTCTATATCTTCTTCTTTCTCTTTTCTTCTTCTATTAACTATCTGGAAATTTCGGGTTCGAAATTTTCGGGTCATTACAGCTTTCAGAATAAAATAATAATGGATTGGTTTCCAAATATGATAATCTTGGTTATTATCATAAATGATTGTAGTGTTTAATAATGAAATGTTTGTTAATGATAAAACAAAATGAAATGTTTTAAGGAAGTAAACATTTAGGTAAGTATGACTTATAAATTAGAACTGAAGATAATTTAAGTTGTGAAGTTTTAAATCTAAGTCCAGAAAATTTGGAATTTGTTTCAAAATGCTAATAGAAATAATAAATAGCATTATTTGGATGAAGGATCCTGTCTCAAATAAGAGTTGTTTGGAAAATTTAAAATTTTGTTTGAATTAAGCTAAAGGTGGTTTAAAATTTAAGGTATAACTTGGTGTGTAAAGGAAATAAATATGTATATATATGTGGGAGATACATAATATTACAAATAGTTTGAGATAAACTATAAGTATTGAGTTTAAAATTTTCTTTGAAACGTGATGGGAAAACCCAAGTGATAAGTTTTTGAACTTATAAATGGGAAGATTATTAATAAGAAGGTTAAAATTTGGAATGGAGAATTCAAATTTGAGCAAGGTTGACTGGATTAAGTAAATTAAATTTGACTTTCGGGAAGTTAAATAAGTTAAGAACAAACAACCTGAATTAGGAACTTCAAGATGAAATTAAGATTTAACTTAGAAAGTTAAATGGTTGATTTGAATTGGAAGTATGTATGATCTCAGAATGGGTTTGAGATCTGGAAATTGGAATTAGATGCTATTGATGAATGTTTTAAATATTTTGGATGATTGTTTATTTTGACTTATCTTGATATCATCCTATTGTTATTGGATTATTTTAATAGAATCAAGAAATGGATTAAGGTAATACATACCCACTGCAAAAAATTTAATGGAATTTAAATTTGAAATTATTTACATAATTTTGATTTATAAAATGAAATCGTAATTATAGAATGGAACCACTTTAAACTTAAGAATTGAACTTGTAAACTAAAATTATTTAAGAATCAGTTTCAAAGTTTGAAGTAAAAATGGATAATAAATTAGAATCTGAAGATTTGATTCTTTTTGAATTCTTATTTGAACTTCGAAATAAGTTAAGTAAAGATAATTTAAAATGGAATTTTAGAATTTGGACTCAGAATTAAATTGTTTAAAGATTTAGATTGTTGATTTAAAAATAAAGGTTAATTTGATTTAAGGGATTAAATCAACATTTAAAATTTTACTCGAATTTATATAACTCGAGATTGTTTTAAGTTGAGATTTGAATAGAATTAGTTCAAATTGAATCAATTAGAATTGTAATTAAAGATGGATAAGCATAAAATTCAAATGAAAATTTAAAAATTGAATTGATTTGAAGTGAAATTGAAGTTGAATGAGTTCAAATTCAAATGGGAAGTTGATTTGAATTTGGGATGGGAATGGAAGTTAACGTAGTTTGAATTGAACTTGTAAGTTAATTGGATATTGGCAATTGATTAGAAATGGAGATCGGGAATTGAACAGTTTGGCTCTGAACTATTTTCAAATAAATTATCTTAATACAAATTGTTTTTTAATCTATTTTTCCTAGCTATTTACTATACAACTTTTCTTTTTAAACCCAAACCTATCTTATACTTGTTTTACAACAACCTCTGGGACTACTTAATTATTTTACAACAATTTTGCAACTGTTTTATAAACTAATTACTATTTTACAACTATTTGACTATTTTACAACTATTTTATAATTACTTAACTATTCTACTACTATTTTGTAACAAAAAACTATTTTACAACTACTTATCTATTTAAAAAAAATTCAAGTTATTTTCTTAATACAAGTTGGTTATGGTGCAAACTGTCTATAATTGAATGCCAATTGAGATAAGAACTGAAGTGTTAACCCAAATGGAAATTGGAGCAACTGTGGATAGGTTAATAGAAAAGTATATTGATTTAGCTAGTAATCAATGAAGATAAATACATAGGTTGTATGTATATTATTCTATTCATGTAATGATTTGATCCGGATTCGAGCACAGAATTTCAAGATAATATATCGATCCGAGTTGGGATTTTTCACTCGATTTTCTAGGCGAACCTGGATATGGATTTTTGATCTGGATATTCTTTATCATAGTTATGGCTATGCAAGGAGAATAATGGTTTACGATCAAGAAACCAGATCTGAGTCCGCACTAGGAAGTCGGGTAGACGATATTAGTTCGGAAGAGAAATTTTGTGGTCGAGTGAGCGATCAGATTGATATTGCGTACAGATGATATGAGTACATCGTACGGGTTTGAATGAAATTGATATTGAAAATTTGTGGATAAGAACTGTAAAATGATTCTTGAAATGGAAAAGTATATTTAGAACAATAAATGATGAAATAAAATGGAAAAATTGGATATTTCTATGATTAAAGGTTCACTTTATAAAGAAAGGTGATACGGTTGATAACTTTATAAAGAGTAACCAAATTTGAATATTTGATTTGGAATAAACAAAGTTATGTATCTTTGTTATATATATGATTAACTCCCCTTGTTGAATCTATAGCCAGAAGAAAAGGGTTTTTGAAAAGTATTTAAAGTATAAAAAGGGAATTTATACAAGTACGAAGTGATCCAAAGATTTTCAAAGTTATATATATATATATATATATATATATATATATATATCAAAACACACACACACACACACACATATATATATATATATGAAGTATTTTATGAGAATGATTTTGGGAAAAAGGTTTTGGGAAACTATGGACTTTGGAAAGGCTTTTGATTTTTGGGAAAAAAGAAATTTTTGAAATTTGGAAAGCCTAGTTTGAGAATTATCGATTTTGAGAAAAGGAGATTTATATGGGATTCGTACTAGGTGTATGATTTGGGAGATACTATATGTGTATAGTATAAAGTGTTTTGAAAATGGTTATGGAGAAAAAGGCGCTCCCTTGAAATGAACTTCTCAGGAGTACCATAGGTAGGTACTGCCTTGAGCCCCAAAGGGGAGGCTGTAAGTGGATCCTGTGAGGAAGTCCGGACAAACTAAAGTTCCTAAGGATTATTGGGTAGCGAAAGTGGAGGGCGCTGATGCCTACAGAGGCATTTGGGTTATGCTATGACGATAGTGTAACTCAATATCGCTGCGATCTACTGTGGACCAAAGCAGAAATCATGTGGAGGTGAGGGTCAACGGTCTACGCTTGATTTTGCCGGGACGGCAACGTAACATCGGTAGACTGCGATCTATGGTCGAGGGGAGAAGTTTCATTCTTTTGGCAGCAAAATTCGAGGGCGCTATGCCTACAGTTATATGGGTTTTTGCTATGATGGCAACGTAACCCCAGATGTAGTTGCGATCTGTAGCGGGTTCCATGGTGTAATCGAGGGGCACGGAGTGCCTACAGTTATATATGGATTTGGCCGGGATGGCAACGTAACCATCGGGTTAACTGCGACCATGGATGGGGGAGATGATTTCCAGAGCATTCTCACGAAAGATATTCCCTCTATTTTCAAAAATGTTTTCTATATTTTCAATAAAATTATTTTTCAAGTATTTTGACTGGGTATTGAAAACGGGTTTACCAAGTACTTATAGATTTTCAGTCTTACGCCTGATCAACATATGACCGAATTTCTATGAGAACAAAGATGGACTAGTTGAGACATCGAGTTATAACGAGTATTTTTATAAAACTATTTTGGCAATATATATATAGTTTTTTTAAAAGTTTTTTAAAATTTCTTAATAAAAAGAGTTTATAGTAAAAGTGATCAAAGAGTAATTTTTCTGATAATAAGCATTTTAATGAATTCTGGCTTCGTTCCTTTTCGAGGACGAAAAGATTCTAAGGGCGAGGAATGTGATAACCCGGATTTTGGACATCTGTTAATTGGATAATTAACTGATTTTATTTGGATAAATACATTCTGATAATTAAAAATATTTGAATATATATATAAGTGGATTTGACAATATAAAAACTGTTGAATTAACATGATGAATATTATAGTAAATTAATAAATATAGTAATTTATATCTATAAACTTTATAATGTTAAAATTTCAAGTATATACATACACAAGTATATAGGTGTGTATATATATGTAAAATAATTTGAAAACATTGATTTGAAAATAAAAATTTTCTAAAAGGTTGATTAAAGTAAATTGGACATTTTTAACACTAGCATTTGTGTATTGTTATCAATTTAAGCATAATGATAACTTAAGTATAAAATTAAACAAGATTTAATAAAAGAGTTGATATTCTCCTTTTCTAAATTACATAATTTATATAAATATAGAACATATGTAAAAATAATATATATATATATATAACATAAATATAATTTGAAACATATAAACATGGGTAATAAATAAGCAAGACAAGGATTTAAACACAAAATACATAAAGAATTATAAGTGTTCATACTAGTTTAACAAGTGTAAATTTTATAATTACAAGTATTAGCTTGATTTTATTATAGAAATACAAGTGGCATTATAAATTTTCTTTTAAGAATTTAATTTTTATATATGATAAATATTTAGAGAATAAATTGGTTTTTCAGCAAAACATTTTTTTCTCTCATTCTTCTTTTCTCGAATTTTTCTTTCCTTTCTAAAAATCAAAAACCTGAGAAAATATAAACCAGAGAAGGTTTTATCTAAACTATTTCAACTCAACAAAGAAATTCAAAGCAATCTCTTCACAAATACAATCTGGAGCAAGTTAAAACAAAGTTCAACCTAGTTTCAAATTAAAATCAAGCAGCTCAGTTTCAAAATCATAATCAAGTGGCAAGATCAGAGCATTCAAACCAAATTCAAATCTAGGCTTCTTGACAGGTGAGTAAACATAGCAACACCTGGTTTTAACTAGTGTATGTGATGATCTTATGATAGATGTTGTGGTAAATTGTTTGCATGAGTGAAAATGGACCTACATGCTATAAATATGAAATAATATAAATGTGCATGTCTATATGTTTAGATATAACCTCTGTTCTTCTTTACAGGTTTAAGACTTAGATCAAAAAAATTCAGTCACCTCCTGTAATCTCCTTTAGGATGTGAGATTCAAATAAGATATGTGTGTTTATACATAATTTAAGTTTTAAAAATATATTGAAGCATTCTAAGTTTGAAAACTATCTTCGAATTTAGAAAGAACAATGGAAAAACTTAAGCATGTAAATTTTAATCATCACAATCCTTTGTTTTGTTCATACAATCTGATTTCCTAGCTGAAATCATGATTTTTAAAAGTTAAATCTCAATTTTTAGATTGGGGTCGTAAGAGTAATTCGTAGTTAGATTGGGGTCGTGAGAGTAATTCGCAGTAATGTCTGGGTGGTCATGTTGGTTGTTGGAGGAAGTTGTGAAGTTGGAGAGTTTGGGAATATTGGTTGCTGGTTTATTTGGTCACCAGGGTGGCGGCTAGAGGTTGAAATAGGGTTTGGATGTGGTCTTTGACGGTGTGCGGGTTTTGTTTAACCGTGGCGTCGCGATGAAGCTTCAGGGTTGCGGACTAAAAGGATTCGAAAGAGAAGGTCACGGCGGAGCTCATGACAAAAATTTGGGGGCCATCATGGTCAGTGGCGCCGGAACGAGAGGATAGAATTGGCGAGGTTTGTTCAATTTTGGATCGGAGGGTGAAATCTTGAGATAGGGATGTTAACAGAGATCTGGGTGCTCAGGTGGTTTGCGAAGGAGGCAGGTGACTGAAGAAGATGTTCGACGACCAGAGATGATGGACGTCGGTGATGTGTATGTGTACGGCGTGCACAGATTGGTGCACGAAACTGGGTAGGTGGTAGGAAGATTTGCGTGGAAGGGAAGAAGAAGATACTCGGGGATATCTCAAGTCATTCACGTGTTGTCTCGAAGATGAAGGTGTGAGTGTTGGCACGAGGATAGCTGGGGAAATTTTCTTTGTTGGCTCGAGTTCGTTTTGGGATACCAGAAATTATTTTGTACCAGATTTTAAGTAAATTTTTTAAGTAAGTAGAATCAAGTTTCAAGCCAGGTGCTAACTAATTTTCAAAGGCAAATGAAGTAAGTTTTGAATCAAATTTTAAAAGCTTATCATATGAATAAATTTAAAAAAAAATATAGCCAAGTACTAAACATGTATTAGCGAGTTTAAAACAATTTTTTAAAAAAGTTTTACATTGTTTTAAAAATTTGTTTGTTTAGAGGTAATTATATAATAAGTTAAATTCCTAAATGTTCTTTTAATAATGTAATTAAACCAAGGATTAATTATTTAAGGATGGTCAATCAACTAATGAAATTAGTTAAGGGAGTAATTAATCAATCTATTTATTAGGATAATTAATTAAAGATTAACTAATTTATGAAATCAATTTTAAGGATTGATTCGTTAATATGATTAATTTATCTAGGTAATTAATTAAAGATGATTAATTAATTAAAGGTTAATTACTTAGTGTACTAATGATAACTACTTAATGTAAATAATTAATGGAATAATTTTTTAAGGTTTAATTAATTAATTTAACTTAGAAATTAAAGGTTAAATTGATCAATAGTTTTGTTTAATTGAGGATAATTAACCCATGAAATAATTACTTAATGAAAGTAATTAAGGACAAATTGTTTCAGATGGATAATCAAAGAATGATTAATTAATGGTTTGTAATTAATTACTATTAAGTGAGTAGGATTAAAAGTGATTGAAGAAATTAATTTAGATTATTTAAATTAACTAGAAATTGTGTAACTAATTAAACTTTCTTATAGATGATTAATGTATATTGCATGACTTAGATTATTTGATATCTCTAATGTGTGATTTGTGATGCTTTGTGTTATGATATGTTTGGATTGAACTGGGATAATACGGATTGTCTATAAGTGATGAATTGCTACATAAATATGTGATTATGGACACAAATGAAAATTTTAAATCTTAAGCAGTTTTATTTTTAAGATGATATTGGATTCGAAGAGAGCGAGGTCGGGTATCAGTAAATACTCGAAACCATTTCGATTTGGAATTTTCTATAATTCTTTATATAGATTTGATATGTGTAATTAATAGGCTGGAATGAAATAATTTAAGTGAATTAGACCATTGAAACTAAGTAAGGGTATTTAAAGGTTGATTTGTGAATTAAGTATTGAATATAACAAGTTAAGAACTCATAGTAAAGTACGATTTACCCCAGGTTTTAAATAAGTATATTGCATTAGTATTTCTTGTTAGATGGGTTTACTCATGACGCAGGTGTTACTTTGATGTAATGCTTGGGTCAAACCGCGTATTACAGATTTTCAGATTAGGACATTCTAGAGCTCAGGAGGCGAGCTGGATGGCAGGAACGTATGGAGCTTTTCGCTGTGTATATGTGACTGTGTAGTCTGTAGGGATTGTAGTTTGGAACAAGTTGTATAACTATCCAGTTTATGTATCAATGATTGCACTCTGATGAATTGTATGTAAAGTAACAATTACAGCTTTCCTTTATAAAAATGCTATTATTTGTTATTATATTTTATCCGCTGCGAATGTAAGAAGTTGTTGTTTCCTGTTTTCCTTCTTTCCTCTTTCTTCTTTCTTTAACAATCTGGAATTTCGAAGTCGAAAATTTCGGGTCGTCACATTTTTACTTCAGTTGCAGCCATTGCTTCACCACCGGTTAATGCTTCTTCAATAATTAAAAGTTTTGAATCCTATATCGCACATAGTATTTGGAACAAGAAAGAGTAGTTAAACATTTTTCAACGTTACAACTTGCATGTGTGAACTACAATTGTATTATAATTTGTGAAATTGTTTATTACAGAGAGAGGATTATTCAAATGTATTGCATATTGGAGAAAGCTAAATGAGTGAAATTAGAGGATTTTAGCTCAAGTTGTTGAAATAGTAAAGAATTCAAGTTTGTACAATTTGGCTTAATATACATATAAACACGTAGATTATGTTACTATTTTAGCTTTCATCAAGAGATGGCATCTAAAGACTAATTCATATCATATATCACTCTAAGAGTTGATAATTACGTTAGATGATGTTGCTCAAATCTTAAAAGTTCCAGTTGTTGATCCTTCTATTTATAGGGGAGAAGATGGACGGAATGCAATTGACCTTTTCGTGGAGTATCTTGGAGTTACAAAAGAAGTTGCAAGGGAAGGATAAAATGAATCGTACTCTGTGGAGCTTAATTTTCTACTGAAATGATTCAACGAAATCGCAAAGGAAGATGAAATGACCGAGAATGATTATGAAATCATTGCCCATGCATACCTACTATATTTATTGGGATGTACTTTGTTTTGTGATAAGTTTGGTGCAAAGGTGCCAGTTAACTATTTAAAATGTTTGTTAGATATTCATAGTTTGAGTGAAGGTAACATTTTTGTATTGTCAACTTGGTTTGGCATCATGATGTGACATTAGACAAATGGCTGGCTAATTGACATTATAAACTATGCATGCATTATAATTTTTGTTTGTTTCTTACGTAGAAAATGCATAACTCATATAAGTTATTTTGTAGGCATGGATTTATGACCACTTCCCTATGATTTCTAATGCAATTGCATGCCAAAAGTATGATAACACCATGCCTAAAATGTCCAGTAGGAATTAGTCTGGTGATACAAGACTTAGGGAACAGTTAGAAAGTTTAACTGCTCAAGATGTAAGTTTTAGTTTGTTGTTGGATCTTAAAAAGGATTAGGTGATATTTACTATCTTACATTGTTTTCTGGTTTGTAGATAAGTTAGGATCATTTTCATAGTATTAGATCTTAGTACCCTTAAGCCGAAGTTGCATTCTACAATGGTGTTATATTGTGTTTTGACATTGTCGAACCCTGTTATCCCAATAGAGTTTAATGACAATTTGGAATTTGACAACGAATTCCAAAAATTCCTATGGGGTTAAGAAAATGTTGTAAAGGATTGATTGCTAATCAGTATCGGGTAGAGTATGATAATAGGTTTGATGGTCAGAAAATTGGCAAGATTATTTGCTTTCCATGAAATTGTGACCCCTATCTATAGTGAACCCTTGGGATTTTACTACCAAATACTTAGTATGGTATCTTGATGTTTCACATTCGATTGTTCAAAATCCTGAAATGAGGCAAAGCGCTATTAGAAAATTTAATGTTGGTGAAAAGTTGGTAAATTTCTACAACTTTACATAGTATTTTATACTAATTTTAACCAAATGTTAGTATTACTGTTTTGTTTATAAATTGATGGAAACTGGCTGTGAGTAAAGTAATTGACTTGTTAAAGAAAAGTAACTAAATATCGTCCCAATGAAGTTAGAAGTTTGATTAATGCACAACGACAAGCCGTAGACGTTTTGGAAGAAGCCTTAAATGAACTAGATAAATGGGAGAAACGTAAGAAGAGAATAATGATCCAAAAGGATGAAGAATGTTGTGAAGTTGGAATGTATTTTATCAGATTTTTCTTATTTTTGTAAATGTGAATGAAGCGCTATGGTATTTGTATAGTGTATCAAATATTGTGGTATTTTATTAGCGATGTCTACTTTAGTAAGGTATATGACATGTTATTGTGTTTTTGTTAATGATATCCGTTTGGCTATCTACCAGTTTATGTGTTACTTTATTTATCACTTTGTTTGTTGCTTTTTGTATTTCTTTGTTTATTGCTTTGTGTGTTTCTTTGTAAGGATGGCATGATTAATGATTGCATGAATATCTGTGCTAGATGTTAGGAAATTTGGTTGTGAGAGTTGTAAAGATCCGTGCATGGTTAATAATCAGATAGTTCCATACTTGGTGTATTCCTACCCAGTGTCGTGATTAATAACACTAAGTATGAGCCAAAGAAAAAACTCTCACAACTGTTAATGTATTTAGTTAATGTCATGGTTAAGTCTCATTGTTGTTTGGTTAATGTTAAGAGATTTGGATGTGAGAGTTAAGAGCTAAAGAAAAAAATGTTATGAGAGTTGTGAAGATTTGGATGTTAAGATATTCAGGGTTAATGATTGCATGAATATCCGTGCATGGTTATTATTGTATGAAGATGCATGCAAACTGTTAAAACTCCCACGGTTGGTGTCATGGTTAATGTTGTATGAAGATGCATGCAAAGTGTTAAAACTCCTTTGGTCGGTTATACAGTGCCGTAGAGATGTGAAAATCGGTCAGCCAAATACAGCCATGGTAGTTCAACAAGTTATCAGTCAGAATCTCCAAACAACCATACAGTGACATATCATCCTAGATTCTTATTTTCAACGTTGGGTTAAAGACATTGAAATAGGCTATGGTACTGGTCATCTATACTTGCCACCGCATAGTTACATTATGTTGTGGGTTTGAAGTGATGTACGATTGTATATGGTCGTTCATTTTATCAGCGGAAGTAGATGGTCGGTGGTCGTACACCGTAAAATTATATTATGGCCGGTTAGACACCACCACTGGCTGTTACAATTGGATGGTATTTATTGTCGTGTGATCATCAATAGCCATAATTCTGTTGTTTCGTTCGGTTACAAACTGCCTATTGCACTATAAATTGTTTTATATATTACACAACAATGGTCAAAAACCAAATATTTTGACTATTATAGCTAAACTATTCATTACATCGGTGATCATAAATAACCAAATAGTAGTGATCAAGAACAAATCACAACTATTCATTATAAAATGTCAAGCTCTACTTTCATTACAAAAATATCAATCGTAAAGTAGATCAACAGTTTACAAAATAGCCAAACCATGCTTTCGCTACAAAAAAGTCAAATTGAAATTCTAAATATATGCATCTTTATGCCAAATCCGATGGTTTTATTTTAATGAAATCGTCTTGCCGATCAACATAAAATTCACTCTATGGTTTTCTTCTGCAGATGCAAATCGACACCAAAAACTAGCCATAAGGGAATCTGCGTTTCATCTTTCAAAATTAATTTGACAAAACGATAATCAAGAATATAGGCAAAACAAAAAAGTCAATGTTTCTCCACTACACTATGAGAGGTCAGATGTGGATAGTATGTCACACTGATGGCCAGATATGTAAACCATAACTCGGTTGAATGCATTAGCAATTAAATACCCAACCTTAGGCATAATCATCCAAGTGTTTTTAGAGCATGGACTAGTATAACAATTAATAAATCTTTTAGCTATTCATAAAGGGAAATATCAAAATGCCTAACAAATAATTCCCAGTACTTGTTTAACTCTTATAACGGAGCTTTTCTTACTTTTATCCAGCACGAATTTAGTTCTTTGACCTATTCAGCAACACATCTAAATCCATAGTTACCATCATCAACTATATCTTCAACATTAACAATATACGGATATAGAAAATCTGGTACAAAAGCTAAAAAATTAAATCCAGAATTTACCGATTCCTTATCACTTGAAGCAAGTCCACTTTTGGTATTTTTTGCTTTTGTTGTAACTTTTTATTTATAGTAGATTGTCAAAGTCTTTCATCATAATTTTTTTCATAGTCAAACGCCAAGAGATCATTCTTTGTAGAGTTTATTTGTTTTTTCTATTTTGCAGTTAGCTTGTTTTTGCTACCAGTCGACCTTCCTTTATGCTTGACTACTTTAGGCTCCAACATTGATATTGTTGATGGTAATGCTATCTCCTTTAACTTCAGTATCATGACTTTGTTTTCTTCACTGGTGGCATTATCGAATAACTTTTTGAAGTATGAAATTCAATTGTGTGAAGTAATTTCACTGAATCTTCGACTTATAGAATGTAATTCAATTTTCTCCATTGTTCATCTACTAGTTCAAGAGGAATAGTTCAACCATCAATGCGATATTGATATAACTCATGAGCGCATGGAAGACCATACATTACTCGGTTCAAATGATCGCAAGCTGAATCATCAATCACAATTCCTTTCATGTTCATCAGCTCTTTGACAATCAAACCTCTTGCAAAAAGGAAGTCCTACCTCGAAGTTCTTTAAATAAGGGAATTTAGTGCGCTTTCCAGACTACTCCTACACTTCTTTCAAAAGTAGCTTTTATTTTGGTATGTTGTAAACATAACATATTATCTATTTTAGACCAAACTATGACAAATAAGGCTTCGGATGTATCAAGACGTATTTCCAACTATGCATGCGTAGATTCATTCTAGTTATTGTTCTATTGTCACGATGTTTGATTTTATTCGTCCATGTATATGCAACATGCTCTTTATATGGGAAACAATGTTCTTTAAGATGCTTAATACTTTACGGGTAATCCATCCAATCTTTCTTTAGATCCGTTACACATTCCAAAAATTCTTTCTCGAATGGTGCATGAATAACATTTTTTCAACTTTGCAAAAACATTTCAAATACTTCAACGGTTTGAAACTCCATTTTATAATTAACAATCATATTATTCCCCATAAGCAAAGACACATCATTAATCTTGCTTTCGAAACCGCCTTTCTAATTCCATTTATCAACTCCCACTTCCTATAAGTAACTATTACCCCTAGTAGTTTATCGAGTAAGTAAAAATGTCTTAGTTTCAAAAGATTCCATTTATAATCATCTTTTTTCTCATTTTCTTAAAAAGCATGTGCAATGCTAAAATTTCTAACAGTAGATGTCATCCCAACCATCTCTAGGAATGGCATATTACAATGGTTTGTTTTATATGTGCAATCAAGAACCAATATAGATGAGAAACACTTACATAAGACGGATGACTCAAGATGAGACTACATCAAATCTACTAAATGATCAGTTGCCGATTTAGACCTATAAAAATAAACATAATTCTTTTCAACTAGAAGTTTCATTAGTTGTTGCATAGTAGATCTACATTCGGTAGCTGAAAGTTGCATTTTGTGTTTGGAACTATAGATAATTTTCAACACTGAAGTATTGCAGTCAAAATTTCTCTTGGTTGTACACCAAAAACGGTCAAATCTCTAACTACATGCTCTGAGCACATCTAGAATGCTCTAAATAAAACCTGACTACTTGGCTGCTTGGAAAATAGGGAACCAAGAGTTTAAGGGAAAGAAAATAAACTCTGGATCAGTCATGCGACTAGTGTAAAAAACTCAAAATATGAGCATTTGAAAAATAAAGGGTATCTCATAAGAAGATGCTGCACATAAATATGGAATTGATTTTTAACTTTTGATAACTAAGTCATTTGCAACGCAAAATTTAGTAATATTATTTTTAATGACATTTTTCCGAAATCACTATTCAAGTAAATTTACATAATCTTAGCCGAAATTATTACACTATTAGATTCTAGCATAATTGGTTTATAATTAAAACTGAAGGCACATAATAGGTCTTCGACATATCTTCACTTTTGAACTCGTAGTTTGGTTCAAAGTGGTTTTCCGATAAGAACTATCCAAATTCGACACCGGTTCTTTTGAACCAATCATCGATAAAAAGATTTTAAGTAAATAGGTGCTTATCATTTGATTAATTTCTTTTCTCTTTATCAAAAATATCTTCTAGAGATATATATCTTTAAAACCTTTTTTTATGGTATATACAGAATCATTAAACCTCCTTTATCAAATCTTTGTTTAATTAAAACCTTTTTAAATCTTGTAGTAATTCTAAATCATTTCATTCTTTACTTAGAAAAATATTTTAAATCGTTTATTTAAATCTTAACAGCGATTTACAAATCATAACTTTTACAACGGGCCAAAAATAATGTTATTTGAAAAATCGTTTTCTATAAACACAAATTAATTAATTTAAGTATAGGAATTAAATTAATTCCAAATCATTTATTTAAATCTTGA
Organism: Allium cepa; assembly: GCA_030765085.1. Taxonomy (NCBI): domain Eukaryota; kingdom Viridiplantae; phylum Streptophyta; class Magnoliopsida; order Asparagales; family Amaryllidaceae; genus Allium; species Allium cepa. The sequence continues at coordinate 562,915,408 of CM060942.1, read as the reverse complement.
CAAAAGATTTTTTATTTCCAATACATTTCTTTTTAATAGGTTGAAACCTTGTTATATAAGATGGTAGTTCCAAATTAGTTAGTATTTGAGTAAAACAGATCCATAGAAATTATACTAATTTTACTCGACATCAATTTCTATATACAACCTTTACTATCCGTCGAATAGCAGTTGTAACGACCCAGAATTTCTGTCATTTGAAATTCAGATATTTAATTGATTTTAAATATCAACAAGTAAAATTTATTAATCGAATAATTTATATTTCGAATATTTGGATTTAATTGGATAATGAAATCGATAATTTAATATTTGAAATTGTGTAAATAATTGGAAATTGGGTTTAATGTGATTAAAAATGATTTATAAAGTTATATTAAATCATATTGGAGTTAGAACAATGTTTTTGAACTTTTAAAATTGAATTAAAAGTTAATTTGCGAAAATTGAATATTTTAATATTTAATCGACTAGTGAAAATAGCCATTTTTCAAACAGTCTCAGATTTCGACGAAACATGTTTCATCGGATCCGTAATGTTATATTATTGTAAGGTTTCAAATTTCGTGTCAATTGGATTTACCGTTTGTCCGGGGAAAGCCAAAACGCATAGAAATTAGTTTAACCGATTTAATTTAAATTTGAATGTTTATTTCCGTAACTCGCACATATGATTGAATTAGCCTCTGAAATCTATTTCATTATGTCCAGAATGCGGGATAAACCCTAGAAATGCCAGTCACCATGCGAGATTTGGAGTTCGGAAAATTAGAGATGAGTAGTGTTCGTTGGATTTTCTATAAAAGGACCCATCTCCTTCTATTTTTGCAAACCCTAGCTATTCTTAGCCAGCCGCCGGCCCTAACTATCAATGGCCGAGAATTTGCTTCCTTCTTCCTTATTTTTTTCTAAATCCACCAACAATTATCGAAAGTTGTCAACTACAATATTGAAGAGGGCATCGAGATCTATGTTGTCAACGGCTATGATCGAAAATAGCGTCACGGATTGACGGCAATTTGCTCGTGAAGTGCCGATGTTTGCTTACGTTTTTCGACATAATGGGTTGACCGAGCTTCGAGCCTTTCAAGCCGAGGGTGGAGTTGAGTGCAGGCTACAAGATGGTGGTGGAGTGATGATGTTTCGAGCATCGTGGAGGTCGCAGCTAGTTAGGGTTTGGACGAGCTTCATGGGTTCTCGGCCGCGTTCAATCACCTAGGAAGAAGAATACGTATGCGGCCCTGATGCAAATCAAAGGAATGTGTGACCTAGAATAAAGGAGGTTCAAAATATAAAAAAAGAAATTGTAAATTTAACTATATTATAAATCGTATAAACTTTGAAATATTATAGCTTGTTCATATGAGGTCGAAAAATTTCGAAACGAATTGCGTTGGCTTCGTTTTGTCGAGCACTACGCTATGAGACTGGATTGGAGTCTTTTGGAGCTAGTTTGAATTTGGGTAAAATTAAACATGCATTAATTTTATTCGAAATAAAATGCTGAAACCACTATTGGAAACAAGGTGAGAACTTCTCACTCAATTGAAATGTGTTTCGATTTAAATTTTAAACAGTTAGATTTAAAATTGCTAGATTGTGTGATTGGATGATAATTGTTATCTGTTGTATTGAAATAGACCCCATACGCCGTATATTAAGCGGAGGTTATTTATTAAAAACATATACCATGATAATTCCAACTTTTATGGAATTGGTATTATATATACTTGGAGTTGATTTCCCGCATTACAGCGGATGAGACCCTATTGCGCCGCATCATAGCGGATAGTATTTTATAAATTCCATATATCGCGATATTCCGTCTTGAAGCGGAATTAGTATTGTGCTAATATATTTGGATGCAGGGAAACAGGTTGGAGGGATCCAACTGGATTCCTCAAATGATTGAATAGGTTTCAATGCTGTGTGTTGATCTATTTATAATCGCGTGATTATCTTTGTGATTGAAATCGTAAAGGCTAAAATTTAGCCGAATATATTTTTGGTATCATTAGATGCCGAAAGTAAATAAAATTGGATTTAAAAAATTAAGTTGAGAATTCATAATAAAATTTAATTTTGGATTTATTCATTTTAAATAAATAAACGATGTAATTTTTATGTTATAAAAATTATGATTTTTGTGAAATATAACCGAAATGTGATTTTCGAAATAAGTAGCTGATTAATTTATAAAATGGTTTAAATTGGGATTTTTGAATTATTATAAATGATTTATATAAAAATTTATAAAATTGATATTTATAAATTAAAATATTGGAATTATAAAACGAGTTTTTATAAGTATTAAAATGAAATAAAAATGGATTTCATTAGTGAATAAAATTTATAGATTTATAAATTGTGAAGTTATAAAATGAATAGATTTTGTAAAATAAAAGATTTATAAGTAATTAACGTATAAATTGGATTTTGGCATTTAAACGAGATATAAATAAAATTTGTCGATTAAGGGATTTTTTATAAGTTGGAGTTTTTATAATATATATATATATATATATATATATATCTGTGTGAATTTATAAACGTCGTTTTATAAATCCAAAATCAATTGAATTTGATAAATTAAACATAGAAGTTTATTAAAGGAGATATATTCGTGATTTTGGACAGCGAATTATCCTTTAAGTTAAATGTTGTAATAATAAGAGTTTGGTTGGGAAGTATATTCACGATTTTGGACAGTGAATATATTACTAAATAAAATGGATATGTTTTGGGGAAGTGATATTATAAGATGAAGTTAATTGTTTTGAAGATGTTTTAAAAGGTATTAAAGATCGAAACCATAAATTTCAACATTCATTGTTGAAATAGACATTTTCGAGAAATATAAGGAAATGGTGGACTATAACATTGTTGTTATAGTAACTGATTTCCAAAAGGAAATGTTTTATATAGTATTGGGATTTATATATCTATTTTAAGTTCGAATCCCTATACTAATGATTTTGGGTTGTCGTAACGATGTTTTACGCAACATTCGTTTTGACTCAAATAAATGTGTTTAAGAGAATGTTTTCCTTAAAGAATTAATTATATACTTAATTGTGATTTAAGTATATTGAATATTTTTCAAGTGTTGAAAATAAACAGATTTGTGAATCACTTATTATTAAATAAGTATGGAAATGTTTTTCCAATATAAAGTGAATGTTTTGAGATTTTATCTTTTAAAGATAAATTGAAAATGAATATTAGAAATCGATTTGGAAATCGTATATTCATAGATATTTTGGAAAGGTAAATTCACTATGGAATTTATAAAAGAAAGGGAAATTTATTTAAAAATAAACATTGATTAATTTTGAAGTGCGGAAATAAATTAACGGATTTGGAACGTGAGTTTAAAATAAATCGGTAAGGATTTATTTGATTGATTTGAATGAACCATTTTAAATTGAAAATGGATAAATATTTGGAAGTGTTTCTGTTTAAGGAAATTGATTTGAAATTTGTTTTCAAAGATTGAAAGGTGAAAAATGATTTGAATTTTTTTTTCAAATGGTTGAAGTGTGGAAAATATATCTTGTAAAGATATTTTTGAAAATAAATAATTTGGGAAATTATTTGAAATCGGGTGATGTTGTGAATATTGGTTGATAGTTAAATAACTGACTATCGATATTGACCTTTAAATAGGTATTTGTTGTAAATTGGTTGAAATTGAATGCTATACTTATTTTTAAATTATTGCGCTTATTATTCGGATTACCCATTCCAAATAGTGATACGACGTAATGGATAGCATTGAAGACCGGTGTTGAAGACCGGGTATTTGTGAAAACGATAGGATGACCTATCGATTGTCTCTGCACCATTAGCTACGGTATGGAGATTTCCTTTGTGATGGGAAATTCAATCGGGATTGTGAATACCCGGATTGCAAGGGCTTCTTTTGAAGTGCCTTCGGTTTTGTTCGAACCCGGAACAGACTTGTATAGTTACGTGTCTGACATTACATTTTGAGATATAAAGCAGATTTCTTTCAAATATATTTCAGTTGGTGGCGGAAAATTTATTCTCTTAGCTCAACACCCTTTGAGGTTATGTAGTTGAAGGTTATCAGCGATATACTCCCAATTTGGTAATATGACATGCTTAGTGCTGCTGTGTGTTGATCATTCAATGATCATTTGTTGTTCAAAGCGTGGCTTTGTGCCTAGCGTTGTGGACAAGACTTCGTCAGACCTCACACCCCAGAAATGGTCAAAATTGGAATATGCGGCAAGGTTATGAGGGTCGCGCCCTTTAGGGTATGTCATTTCCTTCTGGAAAGGGTGGTATCATGGTATGGAGCCCAGATACTTACTCATGTTGACACACTATATTTATTACTGTGTGACGTTGGTTATCGAGCGCTCGGATAAAGGTCCAAAGGGACCGGGGGATGACATATTCATGTAGTAGTTACTTAGTTACAGAGGTAGCCCGACCTTGTGTTGGCAGAGATCTAACCGAAACGTTAGCTTCTCGGGACGTCCCGCCAGAGGCGATCCCATGTGGCAGTAGGAAGTTCCTTAGCCTGACCATTTGTTGGAAATCCAATTCCCAATACGAACCCAATACGGTTTTAGTTGTATAGCCTGCCATTTGCTTATGGTGGTCACCACTGTTTAGATGGTAGCTATAGTAGGCATAGTTCGAAATGTCTATGCTGGCAAAGATTTATATTCTATTTTCGAAATTCTTTCATCAGTATGCACTGATAATAATATCAAAAAATGATTTGTTTTGCGTAATAAGCATCTTTGACTATCATAAGGGGAAATCTTCTCCAATTCTGCGTTTGCATTGTGTGTGTGCGGGGAGGCCTTATGGTAGTTTCATTTTCCAAAAGCATTACGGTTATTTTTCACTTCCCTTATTGTTATTGTTGTTTTAAAAAGATAAGTAACTGTTTTGAGTTCTCACACCAGTCCCATGACTGACGTGGAGTTTATTATTCTCTTCCTAAACTCTAGGTTCCCATAATTTTCCACACGGGCAGTCTAGAGTCAGGTTATCAGGTCATTCTGGATTCAGGAGTGCTATGGAGCTCAAGTGGCGAGCTGGATGGCGAGACATATTACTTGTATATGATATTATCATTCCGCTATAAATTCACTTGTAGGGACATGTTTGTATAACTGTCCATTGTTTTGTTGTGTTGTGTATTGTTGTTGTACACTCTGATGATGATAATGTAATGTAATAACTGATATAGTTCTTTGTTTTAAAGATTATTCATTTATTTATTATATGTTGTTCCGCTGCGATATGTGAGATTCTGATATTGTTTCTGTTATTCTTCTTCCATTCTATTTTCTTCTTCTACCTCTTTTTCTTAAACCCTAAGGGTTCAGTTTTCCGGCATTCGATTGTTCGGCAGTTGATACAGTGGACGTATTAATGTCGGTTTTTGAAGTTGAAGAATCAGGTTCTTACAGCAGTGAAATCACTTTTATATTCACACGGATAATACATCCCTCCTTGGAATTTAATACCAAGTATAAGAAGATTATCTCCATACAATCCAAGTTGTATTAAATTTAGAAATAATTAAAAAAAATTTATACTTTCCACATTTTTGATATCTCGACCTTATCTATTCCTCGTTCAGGAAAAAGGCCAGGTGAGCCAGGGCACTGGTTGCTATAAGATTATAGAATAGGGAAATTAAGGCTAAATTAACACTAGAGAGGGATGAATAGTGTTTTTTTATTTATATGAATCTTTTTGAAATCTTTTGAAATTATACTTAGAATTATGCTATTACCAATCCCAGAAACAATCATAGAATCAATACAGATAAAAGTAAATGTTGTAAAAGTAAAAGGAAAGAATACACCAGGATTTTATACTGGTTCGGATTTACCCTACATCTAGTCCTGCATAATTCTTCGTATGGATTTCTTTTCAACTAGTAAATCCAAATATAATCTTGATTTCGAGGCCAAGAGACGCACCCTTAAAATCCCGACCTTTGGAAGATCACTTGATTTCCGGCTACAAACAAACCCACTAGATTTACCGGTTACTAAGCACACTCAATTGATTTACGGGCTACAATCTCACCCATAAGTATAGCTATTTGATTTGATATAGTTTACAGACTCAGATATTCAATCTTGATTACGAATTATCCTATAACTATTAAATAGCACTTTGATCTTAATTGGAGTGAGAGACATGATAGAAATCAGAGAGCAAATGATAAAGAATCAAACTAATGGTGATTGATTTAGATTCAGGTTGAAATTCGGTAGAGTATGGTTACCTTTTTGTTTATAAAATGAAAGAGGATAAGGAGGAGAGAAGAAGAATGAAAAATGATTATAAAATTCATTAGGAAGACATGTATTTATAGAGGAATAATGATCATATCCGTTAGTGAAGAGATACGATGAATAGACACTTCTTTTGATATTTGATTTTTGAAACATGGCTAGTATATCGACATATAGGGGTAGAGTATGTCGACACACTCTTTGTAATTTTGAAAAACACTTTAAACTATTATTTTGAAAATGTATTGCATTGTAAAATAATTTGATACTTTTTAAACATGCTTAAATATAATTTATACACTTTTAAATCGTAATAAAACTTGAATAAAATTATATGATAAGGTTTTTGAAATATAAACCAATATAAATCAAAATTTAATAAAAACAATAACTTAGTAAAATATCATGAACTTAAAATAATATTGATAAGTATAAGAAACTGAAAACTATTTAAAATTTATTTTGAAAAGAATATTTAAAAAAAATAGAGAGAGAGATCAAATGCAATCAGAACTTTAACATAAATCTATGACTCTATAACTTATTTGGAATATCTTGAAATCTTAAACTCTTCAATACTCACGAGTCTTCCTTCTCTAGCTCTTGAGTCTCTATATCAACATCTTGAATCTCTTCAACCTTTACTTGATACTGTACAGTCTTCTTAAATCATTACGTGTCTTATATCCTACATTATATACTATATACCTTGATAAAACATTAGTATTTATATTTTATATGATTTCCTAAAGTTGTTGTCATCAAAACCAATATCTCGGGTACTAACAAACTTTCCCTTTCTGATGATGATAATTATATATATATATATAATATAACTCCTCCTTAATCTATGCTTAATATTTTATATATTTCTCCCTTTTTATCAGCAATTAAAAATAACTAACTATAACTACAATTAGAACCCTAACTCTTAATAATAATTCTAAACTCCCTTTAAATAAACACTATATACTTATAGTAATATAAATATATATAGAAACGATAACTGATATGATCATGAAATGTAAAATGACAAGGATGATATATAAGAAATGATAAATGAAGCACAAATCATCAATAGCAACCAAACCATACTATATATTCGTTCAACTGTCATATTTACAAACCAATCAATCCATACACATAATAAAATCAAATTAAAGATAAAATACACACTATTCTTAAATTGAACGACGAAGAAGTTCTATTCTAACGAGATTTCTTAATGATATGAGACTTATGTATCAAACAATAAGGATAATGAAGGCAAAAGTTTCCCTTATGTTCAACGAGATTTCAATCTCGATCGTAGCTTACTTCTCCTACGTATTGAACTTCGTCGTCATCCTCCATATGTTCTTCCTCCTCCTCTTCTTCTTCTTCACTGCTTTGAAGAGGATTATGGAGGCCAAATTTGGAGAATCATCTTTGGTAATTATTAGATTCATTGGGTTATTCAATAGATATTTCTGCAAATTATGTAGAATCCTACTCTGTTTCTCTTATTCCTTCGACATACGGAGTTGTATGATTTGAATTTCAGTCAACATCTTCGGAAATTCTTCCCATCTCCCTCCAATTTGATGACTTTGGCCATAGTAGTGTTTTGGAAGGATCCGGGGGTAGGAGAATGGAAGGAAAACGTTTAATTTTGGTTGGGATTTGAAGAGGAGGCCATAGTTTATTTGATTCGGAAGTTTAGAACAAAGAAAATGGAGAAGAAAGTCGAATTACGATGTTTCTATAACCACCAATTTAAATTTTTAAGGAAAATTTTTTAAAACGATTTTTACCGTTATATGTCGATATGTAGGTCTCACGTATGTTGACATACATGTAAATTTTTTGTTTATTTTATTTTTCTTGTAAGTTATGTAACTTTGTGTTATCATTTTAAAATTTCCAATAGAGAACAAATTCCTTATTCTCATTTTCTGTATTCTCATCACTTCTTATTTCATATAGGTTATCAATATTTTCTTCTTTGTCAATATTTTGATTATAGCTTTTAAAAATTTCATCAAATGAGACATGTAATGTCTCTTTAATAGCATTAGTTCTAGTATATAAACTCTATAACCTTTACTTCTAATTGAACATCCAATAAAAATTCCTTTATCTAATTTAGCATTAAATTTATCTAAATTACCTTTGGTACTTAAAATAAAAAATTTACTACCAAAAACTCTAAATACGATACTTTAGGTTTCTTATTATAAAATGGTTCATAAGGAGTTTTCTTAGCTAATGATCTTATTAAAATTCTATTTAGTATATAACATGTAGTACCAACTACCTCAGCCCAAAAATTCTTAGGTAGATTGCTGTCATTTAGCATAGTTCTAGCGCACTCTTGAATCATTCTATTTTTACGTTATACTACTCCATTTTGTTGTGATGTTCTTAGAAATGAAAATTTATGTGTTATACCTTTTTTGTTTTAGAAATTCTTAAAATTTTCATTTTCGAATTCTCCACCATGATCACTTCGAATAGTTTTGATTTTTTTGGACATTTGATTTTGAGTTCATTTAACAAAGATCTTAAACATTTCAAGAGCATCACTTCTAAGTTTTAAGAAAATCGTCCAGGTACATAGAATAGTCATATACGACTACAAATACATATCTACTATGATTTATAGATTGTATTTGAGAGGGACCAAAAAGATCTGCGTAAATAAGTTCAAGAGGATGAGAAGTAGAACCATATCCTTTGATTTAAATGAACTTTTTCCAACTTTACGTAATTGACATGCATCACATAGATTATTAACCTTGAAGTTCATTTTGGGAAGACCTCGAATTAAATCATTTTAGCAATTTTAGAAATAAGTTTGAAATTCAAATGACCAAATCTTTTATGCCAAATCCAAGGGTCACTTGTTTCAGCCAAAAGTCATAAGTTATCCTTTGAGGTTTTCATACTTAATATATAATTGTTTCGTTCCCTAATAGCTTCAAAGATAATGTTTGACTTATTATCTACAATGTGATATTTATTTTTCATGAATGTAATTTAAAAACATTTATTTATCACATAAATGACTAGTAGTTAATAGATTATGTTTTAAATTCCTAACTAAAAAACATTGGAAATATTAGGAGTTTTAAAATTACCGACATTGCCGATGCCAATCACAAATTCTGTAGAATCATCACCAAAATTGACTGATTCCTCCATCTTTGTAAACTATAGCTTTCAAAATCTCCGGATTTCTAGTTATGTGTCTTGAACAACCACTATCTAATATCCATTTATCCTTTTTGATCTATAGTGTCTGATTATCGGATGTTTGTTCATCAAAAGCCATGTAACACATGTTCCTGCAATTTATTCCTTTTCAATAGATCACGTGACGTTTCATAATGAATAGATGCAAATCTATGAAACATTGTAATGATGATTTTACAAATTATCATTTTGAAAATAGTGTTAAAAATATCATTAAAGAATGCTATAAAAACTTTTCAAAAATCAGATTATGAATACTTTGAAAACTAATGCTCTGATATTAAATGTAAGGTTGCGAAATATGGATCTTAAGGCTAAATTAACACTAGGGGAGGGTGAACAGTGGTTTCTAATTTATATGAATATTTTTGAAACCTTTTGAAATTATATTTAGAACTATGCAATTATTATTCATAGAAACAATCACAGAATAAAAACATAGATAAAAGTAAATACAATAAAAATAAAAGGAATGAACACATTAGGATTTTATACTAGTCTGGAATTACCCTACATCTTGTCATGCACAATTCCTTTTACGGATTTATTTTCAACTAGTAAATGCAAATACAATATCAATTTCAAGGACACGAAATACACCATCTAGAATCCTGACCTCTAGCAGATCACTTGATTTTCGAGCTACAATCACATCCACTATATTTATGGGCTACTAAGCATGCCCAATTGATTTACAGGCTACAATCCCACCCACAAGTAAAGCGGTTTGATTTGATAGAGTTTTACAGACTCAGATTGTAACAAACGGGATTTTCGACGTCCGAAAATCGACATTAATACGTCCACTGTATCAACTGCCGAGCAATCGAAGGTCGGAAAACCCAACCGTTAGGGTTAAAGAAGAAGAGGTAGAAGAAGAAAGAAAGAAAGATGAGTAAAACAGAAACAATAACAGAATCTCACATTTCGCAGCAGAACAACATATAATATATCAATAAATAATCTTTAAAACAAAGAATCATATCTGTTATTACATTACATCACATTACATTACATTATCAGAGTTTACAACAACAAATAGCGGAAAAGAAATACTATATACAAGTTGATACGCCATGCCATCCAGCTTGCCTCCAGATCTGTACAGCAACTCCTGAATTCCAGAATGACCTGATAACCTGACTCTAGACGCCCGTGTGGAAAATGATGGGCACCCAGAGTTTAGGAATGGAACAACAAACTCCAGGTCAGTCATAGGACTGGTGTGAGAACTTAAAACAGTTTATCCTTAAAACAAATAAAGAAATATTTTAAAATAGATCCGCAATCCTTTTAGAAAATGTAACTACCATAAGGCCTCCCGCCACATACACAATGCAATCGCAGACTTGGGGGAGATTTCTCCTTATGATAGTCAAACATGCTTGATACGAGAGAATTTCTTGATATTATTACTATAAGTGCAAAGTGTGGAAAACCATTTCGAAAGTATAATATAAATCTTAGCCAGTAGAGGTACCATTATATTATGCCTGCTATAGCTACCTCCTGAGGAGGCAGGTTATACAATTTGCAATCGTAAAGGGTTCGTATTGTTTCTTTGGATTTCCAACTAATGGTCAGGCCAAGGAACTTCCATTGCCACATGGGTACGCATCTGGAAGGACGCCTCGAGAACCTAACTGAATCTCTGCCAACACAAGGCCGGGTTACCTCTACAAAAGTAGGTAACTACTGACACGAGTATGCCATTCCCCGGTTGTAAACAACCTTTATCCAGGGATCCTCAACAAACAACAATCACAAAGTCATATATATTTGCGATATCCACATAAGTTAAGTATCTGGGCTCCATACCATGATACCACCTCTATCCAGAAGGAAATGCACATACACTAAGGTGCGCTACTCCCTATAACCTTGCTGTATCTTTCCTGTTTTGACCATTACCGGGTTTTGAGGTCCGACGAAGTCTCGTCCACAAAGCTACGCTTTTCACAAAAGCTATGCTTTGATCAACAAATGATCAGCAGCACTTCGTATGCCACATTACCAAATTGGGAATGTATCACTAGTAACCATCAACTACATAACCTCTGAGCTCGTACGTCTCAGAGAAGGGTGTTAAGCTAAAATAATAAATTCTCCGCCACTAACAGAAATGTGTTTGATAGAAACCAGCTTTACATCTCAAATTGTAACGTCAGACAGACATCCATACAAGTCTGTTCCGGGATCGAACGGAACCGAAGGCACTTCCAAAAGAAGCCCTTGTAATCCGGATATTCACTAATCACATCTGGAATTCCCAACGCAAAGGGTGATAAAATCTCTATATCGGGATCAGCCGATGCAGAGACATTTGACGGTAATCCTTCCGTTTTCGTAAATATCCGGTCTTCAACACCGGTCTTCAAATGCTATCCATTACGACGTATCACTAGTCGGAATGGGATATGACCCAAAAGTCCTCTCCCGGCTAAATCGAATAACGAGCGCTTATTTTTAAAATAAGTGTAGCATTCAAATTCAAGCAAATCACAACAAATACCCATTTAAACGTAAATATTGATAGTCGGTTATTTAACTATCAATAGATATGCACAACATCACCAGATTCCAAATAATTTCCCAAATTATTTATTTTCCAAAAATATCTTTACAAGATATACTTTTCCACACTTCAACCATTTGAAAACAAATTCAAATCGCTTTTCACCTTTACAACTTTCGAAAACAAATTTCAAATCATTTTCCTTACGCTGAAACACTTCCAAATATTTATTCATTTTCACTGGAAATCTGCCGAATTCAAATACATTAAAATAATTTACAACACTTATCCAAAATATAACGGAAAAACACTTTGAAATAAAACTATTTTTCTTTAAACACTTTACTTAAAATATTAGTTATAAAAATATTATACCAATATTACATATAACTTAAGTCCAAACTAATTTTCAAAATAAAATTAGTAGATAGAGTATAACTATTTAAATAACTATTTTCTAAAACAATTATTGATTAAATCTCAGAAATAAATCATTTCTATATCAACTTAATAAATCTTTACTTAAAGGATTCAAAATAATTTAAGAAGTTAATTTCTCCAAAGTATCCTTTAAAACCCAACTTTAGAACTTCCAATTTATACTTTAAAAGCTACTTTGGAAATATACTCGGCTTTCCAGGGAAAGTACACTTTCATTTCAAAATGGTCCATTTAAACCAATTAAATAACTCCGTACCGATTTATCTTAAATTTACATTCCAAATCCGTAAATTTATTTCCACATTTTAAAATAAATCAATGTTTATTTTTAAACAAATTCCCCTTTCCTTTATAAATTCCATGGTGAATTTAAATTTTCAAATATACGCTGATATACGATTTTCAAATCAATTTCAAATATTCACTTTCAACAACAATTTAATTTTTCAGTTGATTTCAAAAACAACCAAATCAAATTCCATATTGATTTTCCAAGAAATTAAACACCAAGTGAATTTCATTCAAATCTCAAATTGAAATCAATTTCTACTAAACCCCAAATCAACTTTCAAATTGATTCCAAATTCATTTTAAAACACCTAATAAATTTCCAAATGGATTTTCAAAATACTTTAAATTCAATCGCCAAAATTTAATTCCCAAATTATTTCAAATTTTATTTCCTTTTAAAAATAAATTCCTTTAAAGAAACCAATTCTTTTATTTTTCAAACTCTTTAAAATACGTATTTTGAATAAATTCTTCAACCTTTGAATAATATTACCCGAAATCCATTTATTAAAGCTTTTCCCATATTTTGAAATTTTATTCAATAAGATTAAAAATAAAAATTTATTATTTTAAAATTCCTTCTCTTAAATTTATCCAATTCTCAAAAATAAATTTTAATATAAACTTTCAACCTGAATTTTCAAAAATCAAGTTTTTATTTATTTTCGGTATCTAACGATAACAAAATTATATTCGGCTAAATTTTAACCTTCAACGATTTCAATCACAAAGATAATCACATAGAGATTATAAAAAAAATCAACACACAACATTGAAACAAATTCAATTATTTGAGGAATCCAGTTGGATCCCTCCAACCTGTTTCCCTGCATCCACAAATGTTAGCACAATACCAATCCCGTTTCAAGACGGAATATCGCGGTACATGGATTTACATAAAATATCATCCGCTATTATGCGGCGCAATATGGTCTCATCCGCTATATAATGCGGGAAATCAACTCCAAGTACATATATAATACAAATTCCACTTCAAGGTGGAACATCGCGGTATATGTGTTTAATATAATAACCTCCGCTTAATATGCAGCGTATAGGGTCTATTTCAATACAACAAATAGCAATTTATCATCTAAGCATACAATCAACACAATCAAGCAATTTTAAATCTAACTATTTAAAATTTAAATCGAAACAAATTCGATTGAGTGAGAAGTTCTCACCTTGCTTCCCATAACCATTGCAGTGTTTTATTTCGTATAAAATTAAACGCGCGTTTAATTTTACCCAAAATTCACACTTGCTCCAATAAATCCCAATCCAGCTCCATCGCGTAGTATTCGTCCATACAATTCCAACGCAAGTTGTTTTGTCCAAAACGGACCTCATACGACAAAGATATCGCGTTACAAAGATTACACTAATTTTAAATAAATTAATTACTATTTTCTTTTTAATTTTAACCTAATTTCATCAGGGTCATTCGTTCCATTTGAATGCATCAGGGCCGCACGCAACATTCTTCTTCCATAATGTTATTTCTAGGTCGAAGACAACCCATAGCCGCCGCCAAAAACCCTAATTATCGTGTCCTCTCCGATCGATTTCACGTCGATCAAGAACACCCCTCCAAAGCTCGTACTGCCACGCGCCACTGCCTTGAATAGCTCGAAGCTCGGTTGCATATATACGTGGAAATCCATGCATGAACATACCGTGTTCAAGCTCGATTTGTCGCCGATTGGCTTCGCCATGGACGATCATCACCGTTTAGATCGAAGATCTCGATGTTGTCTACAACTTTGTAGTTGAAAAGTTCGCGTAAAAGTCGATGGATTTGAAGAAAATTTAGGGAGGAGGAATGTTTTCGGCAATTAATTTCTGATGGTGGCGGCTGAAGCTTGAAACCCTAATTGCTTTGCAAAAGTGAAAATTTGATGTCCTTATATAGAAAATATCAAAAACACTATACCCAAAAAAATTCCGCACTTGAAACGAAGCGTGTTGCCTGGCGTTTATAATGTTTTACCCCTATTCCGAACGCAATAGGGTATATATCGGGAGCCAATTCGATCGTATTTGAAAGATAGGTTTTCAAATCGACTATTTAAATTTAAAATTCACTTAAACCGATTTCAGTGCATTTTAGCTTGCCCCGGACAAACCATAAATCGGATTGACACGAAATTTGAAATCTTGCAATAATATAACATTACGAATTCAATGAAACTAGTTTCGTCGAAATCAGAGACTGTTTTGAAAAATGGCTATTTTTACTCGTCAATTAAATGTTAAAATATTCAATTTCCACAAATTAACTTTTAATTCAATTTTAATTCTATAACATCATTCTAACTCCAATATGATTTAATACAACTTTACAAATCAATTTTAATCACATTAAACCCAATTTCCAATTATTTCTGTAATTTCAAATATTAAATTATCAATTTAATTATCCAATTAAATCTTGATATTCGAAATATAATTTATTCGACTTACAAATTTTACTTGTTAATTTTTAAAATCAATTAAATATACGAATTTCAAATGACAAAAATTCTGGGTCGTTACAAATTCCCCCTTAAAAGAATTTCGTCCTCGAAATTGCCAAGTAAGAAAAAGTTACAAAATTCATTATCTTTTCAAAACCATTTGTTCAAATTAAATTTCAAATTCATTTAAACATTTTAACTTTTCCAAAATTCATATTTAAACTTCTTACAATAATTTTACTAAGTTTTCAAATCCTACAATTTCATTTCAATTTAGAAATTGACTTTTCGCTAACAAAAAATTTCTAAAATTTTTTCCTAACTCTCAAAATTTACGGAAAATTTTGGCAGAGTCTCCCTTGTACGGAGGAGCTTTTGCAATAGCACAAGAGGTATAAATATACATACATCGACCCACACGGTCGGAAAACAGAAAAACCGTTCATATTTCCTATTTTTATTGCGTAGGCGTACCATTTTTAGCATTTTTAAGCAAAGCGGTTATTTATTAGCATTTTAGCGTGACCAAATCCAGCCAACTATAGCCCCGGTAGCTGTACTTACTCAATTTAAACATGTAAGTGACATATATAGGAAATTCATTTACATTTCACTAATTTTCAATAGAAAACATATAGTTTTCATAAGCAATGCAATCAAATAACTCCCATAAGCAATTTTTAAGGTTTCGATACAAATTTTAATTGCTTACAACCAATTCACATTAGTTCACTTTAAATTCAAATTCAATTACATGGCTTTCAGTTTTTCAATTCAATTTCATTAACACTTCATGAATTATATGCAATCAACTAACAATCATTTAACAACCAAATCATAACCAACATAACCAAATTATTAAATTTACATTCAATTTGGTTTAACACTTTTAATTCCAATTGGTTGATATTAAATTGACTTCCATTCTATTATTCAATTTCCAATTTACTAGTTTTTAATGATTTAACACTTACATCCATTATTCCATATCAATTCATTTACATTAGATTGATTAACATTCAATTCATTTATTAATTCAATTGCTAATTCATTTAACAAATAAGTTTGAATTTAATTTATATAACTCAAGTCCACATCCATTTAATTCACTTTATTATTTTACTTTGATACCAAAATCAACTTCATTCAACATTACTAAAGTTATATTCCATTTCAAACATCATTTGTTTAACTTAACTTAAATTTCCACTTATAAATCTCATTCAGATTCCAATTCTAAAGTAAATTCTATTTAACTTTTACCAAAGTCAAATTTCGTCACTTATTCAAATTCATATATCGTTTTGCTTAACAAAATTGTTTAACCATTTTATCATTTGGTTTCACTTACATTTTCTCATTTAATAAGTTATACAACTTATATATTTAAACTTCCAAATCCATTAACTTATCCAATCTAGTTCAAATCTGATTTAATTTATTTAACTTCCTTTAGTTAAATTTTCAAATTTGTTTATCACAACAAAATTTCAATTTTTCAATTACTATGGTAGCAAATCCATCACACAGAAACTTGAAAATGATACTGATGATGTTGCAGTCATCACCCTTATTATTTCCCAGTGACAGTAGTGAATTCAGTGCTTAATATTCTTTCAAAATTTTCCTTTTATTCATAAATCACATTTATAAATCTTTTTCCTATATAATTTCTCTATTTAATTTTTAGTTTTGGAAAATAATTTCCAAAATAAATAGGATTCAACATTTTCAATTCATAGTTCAAATTCATTTTTATTTACAACTCATATTTATAAATACATTCATATAGTTTCACTTCTTATGTATAAGATTATTTCACAATTGTAAATAACATTAAATTATAATCTCATACTTAATAATTCACTTGCTTATACAATTATTCTTTTAATTAACTTATATATATTCTTACATTTTCACCAACTCAACAATCAATTTATATGCACTTTAATAATTCTGAAAAATTATTCCTTTATATATAAAATATAATCAAGGTAAAATTATTTCATTTACCCAATTTAAAATGATACTATGTCGGTTTATCTTGTTTAAGAGTTTAGAAACCCCTATCGATACAGTTAGCTAGACTGCACCGACCAGAGTCTATAAACAATCAACCGATAAGCAAACACAATACAAAACATTTTTATATTCACTAACAAATACGCGCTCATATCTATTATTACACTCACACTCATTCTAGAGGACTACCGACTCTATCTCTAATGAGTAATTCCCAACAGAGCTAAGGTTGTCTCTTAACCAAATGCTTTGATACCACTTTGTAACGAACGAGATTTTCGACTTTCGAAAATCGACATTAATACATCCACTGTATCAACTGCTGAGCAATCGAAGGCCAAAAAACCCAACCGTTAGGGTTAAAGAAGAAGAGGTGGAAGAAGAAAGAAAGAAAGAAAGAAGAAGAAAACAGAAACAATAACAGAATCTCACATTTCACAGCGGAACAACATATAACATATCAATGAATAATCTTTAAAACAAAGAATCATATATGTTATTACATTACATCACATTACATTATCAGAGTTTACAACAACAAACAGCGGAAAAGAAATACTATATACAAGTTGATACGCCATGCCATCCAGCTTGCCTCCAGATCTCTACAGCAACTCCTGAATTCTAGAATGACCTGATAACCTGACTCTAGACTGCCCGTGTGGAAAATGATGGGCACCCTGAGTTTAGGAAGGGAACAATAAACTCCAGGTCAGTCATGAGACTAGTGTGAGAACTTAAAACAGTTTATCCTTAAAACAAATAAAGAAATATTTTAAAATAGATCCGCAATGCTTTTAGAAAATGTAACTACCATAAGGCCTCCCGCCACACACACAACGCAATCGCAGACTTGGAGGAGATTTCTCCTTATGATAGTCAAACATGTTTGATACGAGAGAATTCCTTGATATTATTACTATAAGTGCAAAGTGTGGAAAACCATTTCGAAAGTATAATATAAATCTTAGCCAGCATAGGTACCATTATATTATGCCTGCTATAGCTACCTCCTAAGGAGGCAGGTTATACAATTTGCAATCGTAAAGGGTTCGTATTGTTTCTTTGGATTTCCAACTAATGGTCAGGCCAAGGAACTTCCCATTGCCACATGGGTACGCCTCTGGAAGGACGCCTCGAGAACCTAACCGGATCTCTGCCAATATAAGGCCGGGTTACCTCTGCAAAAGTAGGTAACTACTGACACGAGTATGTCATCCCCCGGCTGTAAACAACCTTTATCTGAGGATCCTCAACCAACAACAATCACAAAGTCATATATATTTGCGATATCCACATAAGTTAAGTATCTGGACTCCATACCATAATACCACTTCTATCCAGAAGGAAATGCACATACCCTAAGGGGCGCTACTCCCTATAACCTTGCTGCATCTTTCCTGTTTTGACCATTATCGGGTTGTGAGGTCCGACGAAGTCTCGTCCACAAAGCTACGCTCTTCACAAAAGCTATGCTTTGATCAACAAATGATCAGCAGCACTTCGTATGCCACGTTACCAAGTGAGAATGTATCACTAGTAACCATCAACTACATAACCTCTAAGCTCGTACGTCTCAGAGAAGGGTGTTAAGCGAAAAGAATAAATTATCCGCCACCAACAGAAATGTATTTGAGAGAAACCAGCTATACGTCTCAAATTGTAACGTCAGACAGACATCCATACAAGTCCGTTCCGGGATCGAACGGAACCGAAGGCACTTCCAAAAGAAGCCCTTGTAATCTGGATATTCACTAATCACGTCCGGAATTCCCATCACAAAGGGTGATAAAATCTCTATATCGGGGATCAGCCGATGCAGATACATTCGACGGTAATCCTTCCGTTTTCGAAAATATCTGGTCTTCAACACCGGTCTTCAAATGCTATCTATTACGACGTATCACTATTCGGAATGGGATTCATGACCCAACGGTCCTCTCCTGGCTAAACTGAATAACGAACGCTTATTTTTAAAATAAGTGTAGCATTCAAATTCAAGCAAATCACAACAAACACCCTTTAAAGGCAAATATTGATAGTCGGTTATTTAACTATCAATAGATATGCACAACATCACCAGATTCCAAATAATTTCCCAAATTATTTATTTTCCAAAAATATCTTTACAAGATATATTTTTCCACAGTTCAACCATTTGAAAATGAATTTCAAATCACTTTTCACCTTTACAACTTTCGAAAACAAATTTCAAATCATTTTCCTTACGCGGAAACACTTCCAAATATTTATTCATTTTCATTGAAAATCTGTTGAGTTCAAATACTTTAAAATAATTTACAACACTTATCCAAAATATAACGGAAAAACACTTTGAAATAAAACTATTTTTCTTTAAACACTTTACTTAAAATATTAGTTATAAAAATATTATACCAATATTACATATAACTTAAGTCCAAACTAATTTTCAAAATAAAATTAGTAAATAGAGTATAACTATTTAAATAGCTATTTTCTAAAACAATTATTGATTAAATCTTAGAAATAAATCATTTCTATATAAACTTAATAAATCTTTACTTAAAGGATTCAAAATAATTTAAGAAGTTAATTTCTCCAAAGTATCCTTTAAAACCCAACTTTAGAACTTCCAATTTATACTTTAAAAGCTTCTTTGGAAATATACTCGGCTTTCCAGGGAAAATACACTTTCATTTCAAAATGGTCCATTTAAACCAATTAAATAAATCCATACCGATTTATCTTAAATTTACGTTCCAAATCCGTAAATTTATTTCCACATTTTAAAAATAAATCAATGTTTATTTTAAACAAATTCCCCTTTCCTTTATAAATTCCATGGTGAATTTAAATTTCCAAATATACACTGATATACGATTTTCAAATCGATTTCAAATATTCACTTTCAACAACAATTTAATTTTTCAATTGATTTCAAAAACAACCAAATCAAATTCCATATTGATTTTCCAAGAAATTAAACATCAAGTGAATTTCATTCAAATCACAAATTGAAATGAATTTCTACTAAACCCCAAATCAATATTCAAATTGATTCCAAATTCATTTTAAAACACCTAATAAATTTCCAAATGGATTTTCAAAATACTTTAAATTCAATCGCCAAAATTTAATCCCAAATTATTTCAAATTTTATTTCCTTTTAAAAATAAATTCCTTTTAAAGAAAACCAATTCTTTTATTTTTCAAACTCTTCAAAATCTGTATTTTGAATAAATTCTTCAACCTTTGAATAATATTACCCGAAATCCATTTATTAAAGCTTTTCTCATATTTTGAAATTTTATTCAACAAGATTAAAAATAAAATTTATTATTTTGGAATTCCTTCTCTTAAATTTATCCAATTCTCAAAATTAAATTTTAATATAAACTTTCAACCTGAATTTTCAAAAATCAAGTTTTTATTTATTTTCGGTATTTAACGATACCAAAATTATATTCGGCTAAATTTTAACCTTTTCAATCACAAAGATAATCACACAGAGATTATAAAAAAATCAACACACAACATTGAAACAAATTCAATTATTTGAGGAATCCAGTTGGATCCCTCCAACCTGTTTCCCTGCATCCACAGATGTTAGCACAATACCAATCCCATTTCAAGACAGAATATCGTGGTACATGGGTTTACATAAAATATCATCCGCTATCATGCGGCACAATAGGGTCTCATTCGCTATATAATGCGGGTAATCAACTCCAAGTACATATATAATACCAATTCCACTTCAAGGTGGAATATCGCGGTTTATGTGTTTAATATAATAACCCTCGCTTAATATGCGTCGTATAGGGTCTATTTCAATACAACAAATAGCAATTTATCATCTAAGCATACAATCAACACAATCAAGCAATTTTAAATCTAACTATTTAAAATTTAAATCGAAACAAATTCGATTGAGTGAGAAGTTCTTACCATGCTTCCCATAACCGTTGAAGTGTTTTACTCTGAATAATATTAAACGCGCGTTTAATTTTACCCAAAATTCACACTAGCTCCAATCAATCCTAATCCAGCTCCATCGTATTCGTCCGTACGATTCCAACGCAAGTCGTTTCGTCCAAAACGGACCTCGTACGACAAAGATATCGTGTTACAAAGATTACACGAATTTTAAATAAATTAATTACTATTTTCTTTTTAATTTTAACCTAATTTCATCAGGGTCGTTCGTTCCATTTGATTGCATTAGGGCCGCACGCAACATTCTTCTTCCATCACGTTATTTCCAGGTCGAAGACAACCCATAGCCGCCGCCAAAAACCCTAATTATCGTGTCCTCTTCGATCGATTTCACGTGGAACAAGAACCACCCCTCCAAAGCTCGTACTGTCGCACGCCACTGCCTTGAATAGCTCGAAGCTCAGTTGCATATATACGTGGAAATCCGTGCGTGAACATACCGCGTTCAAGCTCGATTTGTCGCCGACTGGCTCCGCCAGAGATGATCATCACCGTTGAGATCGAAGATCTCGACGTTGTCTACAACTTTGTAGTTAAAGACTTCGTGTAAAAGTCGATGGATTTGAAGAAAACTAAGGGAGAAGGAGGAATGTTTTCGGCCATTAATTTTTGAAGGTGGCGGCTGAAGCTTGGAACCCTAATTGCTTTGCAAAAGTGAAAATTTGATGTCCTTATATAGCAAATATCTAAAACACTATTCACCCAAAAAAATTCCAAACTCGAAACGAAGCATGCCGCCTGGCGTTTATAATGTTTTACCCATATTCCGAACGCAATGGGATATATATCGTGAGCCAATTCAATCATATTTGAAAGATAGGTATTCAAATCAACTATTTAAATTTAAAATTCATTTAAACCGATTTCAGTGCGTTTTAGCTTGCCCCGGACAAACCGTAAATCCGATTGACATGAAGTTTGAAATCTTGCAATAATATAACATTACGAATCCAATGAAAGTAGTTTTGTCGAAATCCGAGACAGTTTTGAAAAATGGCAATTTTTACTCTTCAATTAAATATTCAATTTCCACAAATTAACTTTTAATTCAATTTTAAAAGTTCTATAACATCATTCTAACTCCAATATGATTTAATACAACTTTACAAATCAATTTTAATCACATTAAACCCAATTTCCAATTATTTCTATAATTTCAAATATTAAATTATCGATTTAATATCCAATTATATCTAGATATTCGAAAAATAATTTATTCGACTTATAAATTTTACTTGTTAATATTTAAAATCAATTAAATATACGAATTTCAAATGACAGAAATTCTGGGTTGTTACACGGATCTTCAATCTTGATCAGAAATGATCCTATAACTCTTGAATAACACTTTGGTCTTGATTAGAGTGAAAGAGATGATAGAAATCAGAGAGCAAATGATAAAGAGTCAAACTAATGGTGATTGAATTTGATTCTGGTTGAAATTCGACAGAGTTTTGGTTATATTTTTGTTTAGAAAATGAAAGAGGATGAGGAGAGAAGAAGAATGAAAAATGGTT
This sequence comes from Allium cepa, assembly GCA_030765085.1. Classification (NCBI taxonomy): domain Eukaryota; kingdom Viridiplantae; phylum Streptophyta; class Magnoliopsida; order Asparagales; family Amaryllidaceae; genus Allium; species Allium cepa. Next base: position 562,892,661 of record CM060942.1, on the reverse strand, counting down.
ATAAAATTCATTGGGAAGATAAGTATTTATAGAGGAATAACGGTCATGTCCATTTGGGAAGAGATACGATGAATAGACACTTCTTTTGAAATTTGATTTTTGAAAATCATGGCTAGTATAAGGTAAAGTATATCGACATACTCTTTGTAATTTTGAAAAACACTTTAAAATATTATTTTGAAAATGTATTGCTTTGTAAAATAATTTGATACTTTGTAAACATGCTTAAATATACCATACACACTTTTAAATCATAATAAAACTTGAGCAAAATTATATGATAAGATTTTTGAAAAATAAACGAATATAAATCAAAGTTTAATAAAAATAATAACTTAGTAAAATATCAAAAACTTAAAATAATATTCATAAGTATAAGAAATTGAAAACTATTTAAAAATTGTTTTCAAAAGAATATTTAAAAATTTATTTAAAAAATAGAGAGAGAAAGAGAGACCAAGTGCTATCAGAATTTGAACATAAACCCATGAATCTAGAACTAATCTGGAATATCTTGAAATCTTGAACACTTCAATACTCACAAGTCTTCATTCTCTAGCTCTTAGTCTCTATATCAACATCTTGAATCTCTTCAATCTTTATTTGATACAGTACAGTCTTCTTAAATCATTACATGTCTAATATCCTGCAATACATACTATATATCTTGATAAAACATTAATATTTATATTTTATATGATTTCCTAAAGTTATTGTCATCAAAACTAATATCTCAGGTACTAACAGTTGCTCCTGAACATCTCCTTAGTTTAAACACTACATCCGGATCTTACGAATAGAAAAATTCAGTCTACACATCGGCTTTTGGAGCCAAGATTAAATCACTAAATTATAACAGCTTTTCTTTAAATCATTTATTTAAACTCTTTTAAAATAAATTATGAAATCTCCAAATCATCTTTAAAAATACATAATTATTTATTTAAAAACATTTACAAAGGATTTGGAAAAGAATACTTAAGTTTAAAGCCATATTTCAAAAGTTATGAAAAGTACTGCAAAAAGTACCGCGAATAGTGCTTTTACGCTTATTGATCAAAACCTATCGTTTAGAAATTCATTTTTTATAACTAAAAATCTTTAAAACATTCTAAAATGTTTAAAGAATTTATTCCATATTTTTAAAGAATAAAAAATATTGCTTTTAAAGATTTTGTCACTTTTGTTTCCGAACTGCCAGAGCGCAATTATTTTGAAAACTTATTTTGTTCATATTTCAAAAACTACTAAACAAAATCTTGATATTATTCTTTTGTTTAAAAACTATAATTATAAGAATTTGTAAAATTCTTATTACAAAGAATTCCAATTTCCAATCCATCGTATAAATGGATTTAACTTTCTACGGTGTGAAATCGCGAACTTCCGTTACGCGAATCGCCTATTTCTGACTCAATTTTCATAACTTGTCAAAACTTCATCAAACTAGATTTTGTATTTAAAAAAATTTATAAACCATTTTAAATCATTTCAAAGGAGTTTAATGATTCCATGTGACTTTATAACTTGATTCGGAAAGTGATTTCCTTCTGTAATATCGACGTGTATTTAACGTGACTTGTTTACAGAATTAAAAAACTATATTAAAACAACCAAACTTGATGATCAAAGCATAGAAAACATCCGTAGCAATCATATCACATCATATATATATACACACATATATATATAATTGTGTGTGTGTAGTTTCTCAATTTCATTCGTTTCAAATTCTCGAAAATTCGCTATAGCTTCACTACGATTGAATTAAGGCCTATGGAAATTGAGCATTGGACCTAGTAATGAGCTTGGCCAAGCTTGGAAAGAGGTGGAGTGCTCGTCCTTCTTCTTAGGAGGAGGTGGCCGTGGGGTTTAAGTGAAGAAAGAAGGTGATTTGCCTTGGTATTGAAGTGGATTTCTTGTGTACATATACTTACATAAATTTAATTTCGTTTTTCAATATTTTCCTTCACGATTTCCTTAAGGTTGGAAGCCATAGAAAAGCTTGAGAATGAGGAAGAAGATGAAGTAGAATAGTGTGTAAAATTTTGAAGAGAATGGTGGGTAGTTATAGTAAAAATTTGGAAAAAATATCTAAGTATATAAGGACTCTTTTTGCCCTTTCTACACCGCCTCCATCCCTTCCAAATGCACGGCAAGGCCACCCTCCTTTGTGCCTCCATGTATGATGATGATGGTGTGTAAGTGAGTTGATGTTTGCTTCTTAGGGTAGAAAATATCTTAGGTATTTATACTTCTTATTATATGTAAATTCAAATGTAAATGTTAAGTATATTTGTATGTATATATGTGTTCATGTATATGTTAGGGTGTGTATGTGTATGTTAGATCTATGAGTGATGTAAACAAGGTTGCAATAACTTTGAACAAGTTTCGTTCGTTAAATCGTCGAAAATCAGGAAAGCCGATTCCCGGTCACATTTTCACTTATAAATTAATTTACATATAAATATAAATAAAATTTAAAAACTAATTTCTTATCATTTTTAGCTAATTAAAATGATCACGTTTGATTTATAAAACCATATAAATTAATAAATAATTGTTTATAAAAGGTGTTGTTATATCAATAAAGCGATACAAATTATCTTATAGTTTCAAATTAAGTATATCTCTTTATAAAACTATTATAAATGATCTATTATCACTTCACAACTAATTAAAATGAATTATTATTATTTTAAAACAATTATTTAAATAATTATAATAATTATTTAATCATTGAATCTCAATTTAAATTCATAAATCAATTATTAAACAAACGATGCTATTCTTGATGATGTCATAAATTCTATATCTCAAAAACAAAATAAATAATTTTATTTCATATTCTTGTTTAAACGGATAAATTGGTGTATGTATCCAGCTTGGTGCATGACTTTTGATAATTATAGAGTCGTTTATCCACAAAACGGTTTTTGATCATTTTATCGACATTTTTCAAAATATATATTTTTGTAAATATTTATTCAAAATAAGATTATCACCATTATTTATGGTTCAAGACAACATACTCTATGTTAAAAAGCTTATGCTTGAATATTTAAAATAAATATAATTTATCAGAGTGATAAATTTGCTGGTTGTTACATAAACTGTTCAACAATGCAAGAAGGGTAAGATTTTGGTTTTTAATTTAATCCAAGGGGAAAATCTGGAGGGTAAAATTACTTTCTAGAGGAGCATTTACCTTGCCAGAGAGTTTCAAGATTATTAGAGTATCTAGAGAGTTGGAATATCAAGAAGAGTAGATAAGTGAAGAAATAATAGGTTTTTATTTTTTTGTTTCAATCCCATAAAACTGAAGATTCAAAGGAGTGTATGAAAAATCAACGAGATTTAAAGATTTAATTTTATAATTCTTAGAAAAAAAGAAGATCAGAAGACACCGTTTCAATTTTATTAAATATAAAATAGATGATTTTAGTACACGATCAAAATAACAAATAGAATGTATCTTCTTTTATAATGGTTGTAATATCTCTTTATTTTTTTAATAACCACTCTAATATATTTGATGTCACACTTTTTTGGAATAAATATGAACTACCCAAAATGCTCATTGTAAAAAAAACTAAACATAATTAAAAGGTCAAACTTTTATCCATAATTGCCAAATCAAATTTTTATGCTCAATCTTATTTGAAGTAAAGTATTTTTTAACTATCATTCTCATTAGTGAATATAAAATCAAATACTACATTAGAATGACAAACCTTTAATGAGATCGGACAATTATGCTTTTTGTTAGTTAAAAATTTGAAAATTCTATTCCGTGTCTTTTTTTTAAAATACGGTTTTAACACATTTGGTTTCACAGTTCTGTAAATCATTTTTGCTTGCACTCGTGAAACACATAGCATTTGTAAAAACAATCAATTTTGTGCGCCAATCTCGTGTCATATCCATACGTGAAGCTTATGCCATTACAATCGTCGATGATAGTTGAATACATTTGGTGTCACATTTCTTGATTTAAATGTAAACTTCTCAAATCTTTTTAAATTCAAATTACATGTCAATATGGCTAAATATACTCCCACATAGTAAAATTCAAAATTTTAAATTTTATTGCTTGATCAATCACTCTTATCCTCAAATCACAACCGTTCTTATTTAAATTAAAATGTAACTTTTTTGTCCAATAAAATTGAATCGATCAATTATATCTTAATTAAATTTTAATACCGTGCATTTGAACAAAATAAAATCCATACGCGAAGCGCCTACTGCGACGATCGTCCCTAGAGAGTAATTTAATCTGAGATTTTTGAATGTTACACATTCTGGTACATGATCTAAATTGCAAAGTTTTTTTTTTGCAAAGTTATTTAAGTTTTTTTTCTTCTTTTCTTCTTCTTCATCATAAACGACACGGAGGATTCAAAAGTCACGGTTAGACTTTTTTTCCTTAGATGAATTCGAATATGATACAATGAAAGCCCATTATGATGGACTCTTTGTTTTTGACCTGGTTATCTTTCAACATTCAAAGAGCTAAAATTAAAAAGAAAATCACATATTAAATCAACTAGAAAAATAAATATAGCGAAAGAAACCCTCTTAAATTTTCAACATCTCTTCATCTTCTCCGCCCTCGCTCAAAGATGCACGGCGGCCCGTCCGGATTTTGTAATTAACCAGCGCTGGATCATTTTTGTCAAAACAGCCTTTATCTTTTGTTTTGTTCATCATCTTCTTCATTTCTTGCTGATTTTAGATAATGCTCTGATTACAAGAACTTTTGTAATAGCAAGTGGTTTCCTAACGGTCGTATTTGGAATCTGAGGTCGTGCTCTTAAGCTTGGGCCATCGCATCAGGTATTCATCCCGTTTTATTTATTTCAGATTTGGCTGAAATTTATGGTTTAACTTCCTGTGAGTTGGCTTCTAAATCTGGATTTTTTCCCTCCTGATTTGAAAATAAAGCTTAGCGTTTTAGGATATACTGTCCGGTGATGATATTTACGAGTTGTTTGAAGTATTTTGTTCGGAATAAATAAGCTTAAGAAGAAGATAAGAGCAGAATGAACTTGAGATTCAGGATAGAGAGCAAGAAAGAGAGAGAATGAAAAGATTTAATTAAGCATTGTGTGCATTTCATTACTTCAATACCATATAATTGAAACTTCTAGAAGTAGCATTGCTTCCATTCTTATGCATTAATTTGAGACTTTATAATGTTGTTCATTGGCTAGCCATATCTTTACCGTTCCCTTCAAAATTGATCTTATCCTCAAGGTCGAAGATGCTTGCTACATTGGATGATCAACTGGGATCGAAGATGAAAATTTCGCTTTCACTTAATTTTTTAGACAATCCACCCATGTTTTCACAATGGAATTCAAATTGTAGATCGTAAAGTTCAAACCTTAAATCGTATATTCGAAAGATTCATATTCTAATGTTTGTACACACTTTTAAATTTGTTTTGATGTTTGAACTTATACATTCAAACTTAAAACTCAATATCCTCTCTTGTTCCATTTTTATTTTATTTTGAAAACTTTAGAATTGAAATTGTGGATCTAAATAAGTATGTGAAATATTTTAGTATGAGTTGAATGATTTTTCTAAATTGTTGTCATAACTAAGTTTGAATTGGAATGTAAATCTAATTGTAAAGGGAGAGATCCAATCTAAAATAGGATTTAAATCATAAGATCTAAAGATTTTTTATATTAACGCATTCTGCAAAATCCACTGAAAATAGTGTGTAATCACTTAATTCCTACTTCATTGTTGGATTGAAATTGGACATAACTAACAAAATGAACTTGTTTAGCATGTTAAAATATGGATATATAGCAGTGCCATAACCACTATAAACATTGTCATACTCGAATAAGTTTTTAAGTATCAGCACATTCTCACTAGACTTAGCATCAATTTCGCCTATGGAATTATCCTCAATGGATATCGCGGTTGGATTATGGATTGATGGCGGTATTGGTGGTTGAAGGGGTTGTTGTGAGTGTTTTGAAATTGGCTTTTTTGAGAGGGTAATTTGGGGCAAGTAGGAAGAAGCGGTGGTGGTTGATAGATTTGTACAGCGGTGGCGGTATATTAGAAAAGGGTAGAAGTGGCTGTGGATTAGTGAGCTGTGGTTACGATGGAAGTGTTAATGGTGAGTCTTGGCATTGGTAGTGAGATGGAAGAGATTTTGGTAGAGAACTTGAATAATGAAAGCAAGACGAGCCTCATGGAGTTGTGGATTCGGAGCATGTCGATTTGATGAACAGGAAGGATGATTTATTGGTTTAAGATGTCGAGGAGTTGTTGTAAAGCTGGGGTTTCATCCATGATGAGAAAGAGGTGAGATTTTTCCTGGTAAAAACTGGAGGGAGAGATGAAAGATGAAGATGAGAGAATAGGGATAAAGAGGTGAGAACAAGAGTGAAAAAATAAAGAAGTTTTAGTGGAATATAAGAGGAGACTGAACTTTGAGATTGAGATAGGGAGAAGAAAATAGAAAAAATGAAAATATTTCACTAAACATTGCTTGGATTTCAATACAGTATCATATAGGATTGCATGATTCTAGCACCCTCATTTAGTTACCAATAAGACAAACTACTTTTAATAAGCAACTACATGACAAATAATTGAAACTTCTAGAAGTATCTGACCATCTTATGTTTATGCATTAATTTGAGATTTCATAATGTTGTGCATTGGCTCGCCGTATCATATGTAAAATTACACAACAGTCGATTTGATTGGAGTACTTAATTGTTACTGGAAATGCACAATTGTTATTGAAAATACATAATGCGTAACAAATGACAAGAAATGTTTCATTCACAAAATTTGGGTTATCATCATAGTTATTAAGGCGCACACCTAGGATGCCTAGGCTCAAAAAAGCCCAAGGCTCAAGGTTTTCGTCTTTTTTCAGTTTGAGTGCGTCTTTTTGCAAAATTCAAATTTTAGTTTACAAAATAATTAAATAAAAAATTTAAATTGTTAAATGAATTATAAAATATGGTTTAAAATTTAAATTTTAGTTGATAAAATATTTAAATAAATGATTGAATTATAAAAACAGGAAAATAGTGTCAAGGACAAAATTTCTCAACGTTTTAGCCTCAAGGACCGACCTTTGGTATTTTAACGTGAAAAACAACTTTTGAATTTCAATTCGAAGGCAGGACAAGAAACTAACGATCAGGACAAATACGCAAATAAGTCTGGAGTGGCGTCAAACTTAGGAGGCATTGTCGACGAGGGCGGTTGCTGCGACGGTGTTGGTTGCGAGAGTAGTTGGTTCGACGACGGATGGCCACGGCTAGGGTTTTAAAGTAGCTCGATTTGAAGTCATATGATGATGGAAATTTGATGGCTCTGGTGGCAGGGATGCTCTGGTGAGCAGTGTTTTAGAAGAAACAATAATTCAAGGAAGAAGAAGAGCAAGTCAAGGAAGAAGTAGAGCAAGCCATGGAAGAATTAGGGTAGAAAAAGTAGTATCAGCTGTTAGGTATCATTTTTCTAGTTTGTATGTACCATTTCGAAAATATTTGTTATTTTTGAGTTTGTGATTTTTGTTGTATAACAAAATTATTATACTGTCATAAATTCACATTTCGAAGTGAACATTTTTTAATTCTTATTTTTTTTGCATTCATATTGGTTTGATTGATAATATATTGCTGTGTTGAGTTTAGTGAGGATCAGTTTTTATGTATCATTTTTGTTTTTTCTATGTATCATTTTTTAAAATAATGCAATGTGGAATTTTTTACTTTTTTTGTTTAATTATATAAAAAAATTGAAGTTGTTACATAGTAAATATGATGGTCATTGAGTTGAATTAGTGTTTCGTTAGTATAAAATATTCAATAAATTTTGTACGAGTATCAATTTTACTATTAATTTGAGGATCAGTTTTAAGGTATTAGTTTTAATGACAGTAGGTATCATTTTTGTAAAAATCATTTTATTTTTTACCTGAAGATGAACCGCTGTCGTGCTCGTCATTGGACACACTACCTTACTTGAATGGAATTCATACTTATCCTGGAGTGGAGCCTCTCAATCTGGCTTTCATCGGAGAATGGAGATGCTTGAGTCAAAACATCATTATATGAGATCATGATACAATTTCATGAGCTGGATAGATGTTGATTATGAGTGGTCTATTTGTGCTTTAAATATGATGATGAACTGATTTCATACAAGGATGATTGTTATGATTGAAATGCTTGTTCAAAAATGAACTGTAAACTTAGATAATGGTGATCGAATTTGATAAATTTGAAAACCTAGAATGCTATGAGTGGTTTATTTGAGTATCAGCTGTTAGGTATCAGTTTAAATTGTCGACAGTAGTTTTTAGATATCAGTTTTTAGGTAGCAGTTTTTAGATATCAGTTTTTAGTTAGCAGTAGCAGTTTTTAAGTTAAAAATTATCGGTAGCATGCGATGGCGGCGGGTGGTGTTGGAGGCGATGGCGAGGCTGGCGATGCAGGTGATGGCGGTGGGTATTGGTGCGACGAGTGGTGGTTGACAATTTTGACGGTTTGTCATTATGACTAATTTTTGAATAATGTTTGTCCTTATCATTAATTTTGGAAGAATATTTGCCTTGTGGCTAAAAAACTAAGGATGTGTCCTTGAAGCTAAAAAAAATGCAAAATTTGTCATTTATACAAAAAAAAACCTTATAAAATATGGTTTAAAAAATAATTTGCAGTTAGTAAAATAGTAGAACAAACCTGTATAAAAGGAACACATAAAAGCCCAAGGCTCAAGCCTTGCGCCTAGCGCCTTAATTACTATGGTTATCATGTGCATGCATATTAAGGTTGTGCTACTCTAAATTTAAAAGCTTTGCAGATGGCAACATTAACTATTTTGGAATTTAATTAATAAACCAAGTCGCACAACATTAAAAAAAATCAATCTCGAACTGTCAACTGATCTCGACCAATGTTCTGCTGCCGTCGCGGACCTAGATCCACTATTATTCGACGACCCTGCAGTCTGCACCTCCATTGAATGATGGCTTCCATATCAATCTTTGATCGAGATATTTTTTATATTCTTTGAAGTATGAAATATGAAATTATTAACCGATGTAAGTCTAAATTTTAAGGTAGTTTAAAGGTTAGTTTGTAGTTTTAAATTTTAGTTTTGTTTGCATTTAAGTTTATAGTTCAAATTTAAAGTTTAGTTTGGTTTTAAGTTTAGTTTAGAGTTCAAATTTAAAATTTAAATTATGAAGTCCAAAATTTAGTTTATTTTGGTTATAACTCAGAAGTATTTCAAAGTTTAGTTTAGTTAAATTTTAAATTTAAAGTTTATATATATGCAAAGGCAAGCAGGGTTGATAGCTGGTCTCCTATCAGATGATTCTTTTATATTTAAGTTTAACTTAGTTTATATTTAAGTTTGTAGTCAAAAGCTTTAACTGTAAATTGAGATATTAAAATTTTAATTTGAATTGAATTATAAGTTTAAAGTCTAAAGTTTTAAGTTTTGATTTTAAATTGAATTTAATGTTTTAATTTTAAATTGAATTTCAATTTTAAAGTTCTAAAATTTTAAGTTAAAATTTTAAATTAAATTTAAAGTCAAGTTTTAATCGTAAGTTGGATTTTGAAGCTTTAAGTTTTAAAGTTTTGAGTTAAATTTTTAAATTGAATTTAAAGTTTTAATTTTTAAGCTAAATTTTAATTTTAAAGTTTAAAATTTAGAAGTTTTATGTTAAAATTTTAAAATGAATTTAAAGTTTTAAGTTTTAAGTTAAAATTTTGCAAATTGAATTTAAAGGTTGAAGTTTTAATTTTAAAATGGATTTGAAGAGTAATAATCAGAGTGAAATGAATGTTCTAGTAGTCACCAAGTATTTTGTTGTTGTAGATTTAAGTTGTGACTTCCTGATTTAGTTTGAAATGAATGCATGATGCTTTCTTACCAATATTGCATGTATATGTAGTTTTTGGAGTCAAAATTTAATTTAGTAGCACTTTTGAAATGCAGTTTTTTGCTGAATCTGGAAAAAGCGATGCTCAAGACGTCCAAAAAAAACCCTAAGCGCAAAAAGGCACCAGCCTTTGGCTTTTCGCCTTCACAACTTTGAGTGGCATATCTAATTTTATAGTCCTTCAAAACATCCCTTTTTGCCCCTTAAACCTGCAGTCTCTTCTTAATAGCCTTTTGAAAGATTTAATGTTAAATATTCATTCACTATATGATTGCTATTACGAAGGGCGTATCCTTTTAATTTCTGTACAATAATCAAGAAAAAGACTTCTGTAATTGCAGAAAAGCATATTCAATTACAGTGAGAAATATAATTTCTCAAAGAGAGAAAAATAATTAATTTAAGGGGATGTAACTTCTGACATATACTTCCATTTTAATTGAGTTATTTTCCTGAATTTATACACCACCTAACCATGCAAATATGTCATAGTCATTAACATTGAATTCTATCTCAATCACTTTTTTTGTTATGGCAAAATGACTGCAAATTTTACACTGTTTGGTTACCTAATGTTCTTCAATTCAATTTTGCTGCATACCTTTTTTTATATTATTAGATATTAATATATACAATTGGGAATTTCCAACACTACAACAACAACGAAGCCATTATTTCCAAACAAGCTAGGGTCGGTTAGAGATGCAATCCAAAATTGAATTACAAAGTTAATTTAAAAGTCACAATAATAACAATAACAATAATAAAATAAAGTCAAATAAGTAAAAAGTTAATTTGAACCTGTTTTTTCTAATTTCATCATCAATAAACGGTCTTCTATGAGTTAACCTGGTTTTTCTAATTTAATCATCAATAAATGGTCTTCTATAAGCTTTTATAGTTTCAAGTTTTGTGACAATTCTGCCAAAGCTTTTGTGCTTGAGTTAGAAAACTCAGGATTTTTCTTAAAAACTGGAATAAAAATGTTTTTGGTAATATTAAAATTAAAAAAGATAATATTCTTAATGAATTGCTCAAGCTGAATAAGATTGAAGAATCTAGACATTTAAGTTTAGGTGAGAGAAATGTTCTTAATAACTTAAAAGATGAACTTAATTCTATTCTTGAAAAAGAGGAAGTTATGTGGAAACAGAGATCAAATTTTCAATGGATTAATGAAGGTGACAATAATACCAAATTTTTTCATAATATAGCTAACAGTAGAAAACGTAGTAATACAATTAATTCCATTTTAGTTAATAATGTGGAATTAGTTGAACAACATGATCTCAACAATGCTTTTACTGAATATTATAAAGAAATCTTTGGCAGTAAAAACAATCATAGAGTTAGTGTTAGATGGAATGATCTTTATCCATCTGTCTCTAATATTAATCTTTCTGATTTAGATGTTCCTTTTTCTGAAGAGGAAATCCCTAAAGTCATTTTTGATTTACCTGGAGATAAATCTCCGGGCCCGGATGGTTTTCCTATTTTCTTTTATCAATCTTTTTGGGAGGTTTTAAAGTTTGACTTAATTTGTATGTTTAATGAATTTTATAATGGTAATCTACAATTAGGTTGTTTTAATTTCGCTAACGTTATTTTATTACATAAAAAAGTTGGTGCTAATTCTTTAAAAGATTTTAGACCCATTTCATTGATTAATTGCTCAGTTAAAATAATCTCTAAAGTTTTAGCTAATAGGCTTAGTTTAAAAATGAACGATCTTATTGACTGTTCTCAATCAGCTTTCATTAAAGGTAGGAATATTACTGATGGTGTAGCTGTAGTTCAAGAATATATTAATTTTTGTTGTAAGAATAATATAACTTGTGCTATTTTAAAATTAGATTTTGCTAAAGCTTTTGACTCGGTTGATTGGGATTTTCTCATAGATATTTTCCTTTCCAGAGGCTTTGGTAAAAGATGGATTAATTGGATCATTAACTTGCTTAAAACGGGTAACTCTAGTATTATGGTTAATGGTGTTTTAGGTAATAAAATTCAATCTAAGAGAGGTTTAAGGCAAGGGGATCCTTTATCGCCCCTTCTTTTTAATCTAGCGGCTGATGTCTTTTCTAAAATTATTAAGAATGCTGTTAGCAATAATCTTTTGGGTTTTATTGGTAATGATATTTCAAGTTTTGGTTTGTCTGTCCTTCAATTTGCTGATGATACTTTGCTTTTCTCCTCCCATCTTCCCAGACACATTATTTCTCTCAAGTTTATTCTTTATTGTTTTGAACTTTTATCAGGTTTAAAAATAAACTTTGATAAGAGTTCTGTCTTGGTTTTAAATGATTTTGATAATGTAGAAAATTTAGTTGCTAATACTTTAAATTGTAAAACTATGAGTTTTCCTTTCGAATATCTTGGTTATGTAATTAGACCTTCAAAACTTAAGCACGATGATTGGTTATTAATCATTGATAAAATTAAAAATAGGATTTATAATTGGAATATGAGATTCTTATCTAGAGCTGGTAGACTGGTTTTGATTAATTCTATCTTATCAGCTCTCCATATCTATTGGATGTCTATGCACCTCTTTCCTGATTGGGTGATAGATAAAATAGATAAAATTAGAAGGGATTTCCTTTGGAGTGGTGATAATCCTAATAGTAGCATTAAATGTTTAGTTAACTGGGATACTGTCTGTAAGTCTAAAAAAGAGGGTGGTCTAGGAGTCATTAATTTACGTAATATGAACCTTTCTCTTCTTGGTAAATGGTTATGGAAATCCAGAGATACTAGTGATAATGCCATTTGGAAGGAGACTATCTCTAAATACTACTACAATGGTAGTTATAATCTCTATCAAATTAGTCCTTCGAATTATAGCAAACTTTCTTATTTTTGGAAATATATCTTAAAATGTATTGATATTTTCAACTTAGGTATTAATATTGTTGTTCATTCTGGTAATAATACATCTTTTTGGCATGATAGTTGGATTTCCTCTATTCCTCTTAAGAATGAGTTCAAAGATTTATATGATATTTGTAACTTTAAATTTGCATTTATCTCTGATGTTTTTAACCCTGAAAGTGACCCTCCCTGGATTTTCAATTTTAATAGTATTTTAGAAGGCCCTACCCTTAGACATCTTTATTTGCTTTATGCTAAACTAAATCTGTATAACATTGACAATGATAACGATTTTATTAGTTGGGAGTGGGATAAGAGTAAGAAATATTCTTCTAATTCCTTTTACAAATTTATTAGTTTTTTGGGGGTTTCTATTAATTGTTTTAAATTTATTTGGAAATCAAATGCTCCTCCTAAATCTAAGATCCATATGTGGCTCATCATTCATGGTAAATTAAACACTATTGAATTTTTAAAAAGGAAAAATATTGACATTGATAATAAATGTTATTTTTGCAACACACACTCTGAAGATATTAATCAAATTTATTACGAATGCATGGATACTCATTTTATTCTTATTAAGACCCTTAATATTTTTGAGTTTAATATTAGTTCTAGAGTTTCTGATTGTTTTTTCTATTGGAACTCTTTTAGATTTAGGTTCAATAAGGATTTTAGATTCTTGCTTGATACCTTATTTACTATTTCTTGTTGGTACATTTGGTTTGAAAGAAATCAAAGGATTTTTAATAATAAAAATCAACAATATAATAATTTGATTATTTTAATTTCTAATTTCTGCTTAAATTGGATTTCTAATCCTAAATATAAATTAGCCAAAAATAACTCCTTTAAGGATTACCTTATCAAGGTTAGAAATAATATTAACTTATTCAAACTTAACATCAATAATTTTGTTTCTAATAGTACTTTTATTTATCCCTATTCTGATTTTAATAATGTTCACATGATGCACCAAAATTCTCTTACTATTTTAGGCCCATAAATTAGTTACTTGTTTTGGTTTTTCTTTTATTTCTTATTTTATCTCCTTTTTCCTTTTCTTTTTTAAATTATTTGTTTTGGGTTCTAGTTGTCCTTGCTTTAATTTACTCTTTGGTTTTTATTTTCACATATATGTATATAAATTCTATTTATATACATATATGTGATACATTCTAACTTGATTTCCTAGTTATGTTTTAGGTTGGGTTTAGGTTGGTTGCTGGTTTTTCTCTTGACTGGTTTGTAGGATAGCTTGCAGCTTTATTTAGGATTGGCAGGGTAGCTTTTCTCAGGGATTTGGATTGCATCTGGCACTTCTTTTTGGTTCTCCAGGTCTTTAGTGTGGAGTTCTTCTTTTTGGATCACCTATTGGTGTTCTTCTCTTTGGATCTTCTGTGGCGTTTTCTTTGATTTTTGTTCTTTAGTATTTCGGTTTTTAGATACCTCTAACACCCTAGTATTGGGCGGTGGCCTAGCCGGAGCTTGGTATTAGGGGGTAATGGGCGGTGGCTTTGCCGGAGCTCATTTGAGGGGTATCTTTTTCTTTTTTCTAGTTTTTAGATGTGCCACCTGTCAGGCATGTTGGCAGCTCCTTTTTATTTGTTATATATATAGTGCTACATGTGTGCTCTCCTCTTCTTTAGAGGATCACACATTTTTCTCAAATAAGTAAATTAATAATAATAATAACCAAGTAAAACAAAAATAAAGATAAAAATATATATGTGTGTGTGTGTATAAAAAGAAAATAAAAAAAATAATACTGATACTAATAGTAATATTGGTCAAAGACCAAACCCTACGTCTTGGGCTCATGTTCCCTAGTCCTATAATTTAAAACTTATAAAACTCATAGCTCATGGTTCTGGTACGTGGATTGCTAATTTCCACGCGCTCCTGTCCGTCACTAGCTCTTCAGTTATACTCCAATCTTTCAAGTCCATTTTTACTACTTCCTCCTATGTCAACCTTGGTCAACCTCTATCTCCTTTTGAGCACTCGACGCGGTTTATAATTCCAACGTGCACAGGTGCCTCGGGAGGCCTCCGTTGAAGATGTTCAAACTATCTTAAGCGATGCTTAATTAGCTTCTCCTCAATTGGTGCTACTACAAGTTTATCACGTATATCATCATTTCTAATTTGGTCTTTTCTTGTATGACCGCAGCTCCACCGCAGGATACGCATTTCTGCCACGCTTATCTTCTGCACGTGTTGGCTTTTAATAAGCTAACATTCTGCACCATACAACATCGCAGGCCTGATTGCCGTTCTGTAGAACTTTCAAGTTTCTGTGGGACTTTCCTATCACAGAGAATGTCAGACGCTTAACGTCATTTCATCCATCCCGCTAGAATTTTAAAACTAACATCTTCATTGATCTCACCGTCATACTGCAACATTGATCCTAGATATTGAAAGGATTCATTCTTGGGAGCTATTTGTCCAGCCAGAGTGACATCTCCATCCCTTGACCCGACACCGCTGAACTCGCACTTCATATATTCTGTTTTTGTTCTGCCAAATCAAAATCCCTTTGATTCTAAAGTTTGTCTTCAAAGCTCCAGTTGTCTATCAAATCTAATCCTACTTTCATCAATTAGCACATCATCGGTAAATAACATACACCAAGGAATCTCACCTTTGTATGTCCTTTGTAACCTCGTCCATCACTAGGGCAAAAATATAGAAGCTTTGACACTTGTCACAACATCATCGTACATATTCTTGATAAGGATAATGTACTTTGTTTGGACTCTTTTCTTTTCCATAGCCCACCACATCACATTTCACGGTACCTTGTCATAAGCTTTTTTTAAATCGATAAATACCATATGTGGATCCTTCTTTTGCTCCCTAAATCTCTCCATAAGTTGTTTTATCAAGAAAATCGCCTCTGTGGTCGACCTTCCAAGCATGAAACAAAATTGGTTTTTTGAAATGCTTGTCGTTTTTCTTAATCAATGTTCAATAACTCTCTCTCTCTCTCAAAGCTTCATTGTATGACTTATAAAGTTTAATACCTCTGTAGTTTGTGTAACTTTAGATATCTCCTTTATTCTTAAGTAATTTGACGTTCAAAATCATATCACCCACTACCAGCTTGACTAGGATGATCCTGTCCCCTTGTCTCCTAACGTCGACCACTCCGTTTCTAAGATTCTTGTCAATCAAGATGCCTATTCTGTTTTTGTTACATTCTTTTCACGTGTACCATAGCTTGAAGCATGTGTTCTCTACCTTCTTCGACTTCTAGCCTGTCTATTTGGCCTCCTAAACGCATAAGATATTTACACGTCTCTTAGTCATAGTATCAACTATCTTCTTTAGCTTTCCAATTAATAATCCTACATTCCAGCTGCCTAACCGAGTCCTACTTTCATCGACTAGCTTCCTTGTACGTCGCACCCGCTGAGTAAAGTGCGAAGACCCTTGCTAATTTATCACTACATCGAGGCGTCGATGTAGCGCACCACTAAGGAAGTGACGATCCGGCCCTTGCATATTTATCACCATGCACGAGCCCCAATATGGCGCACCATTAAGGAAATGGTGACCCAACCCTTGCTCACTTTTCATTATATACGAGCCTCGATATGGAACGTCACTAAGTGGCGACCCAGCCATTGCTTACTTTTAACCTTACCCGAGCCTCGATATGGCACGTCGAGAGGGTTACGCCCTAATGAAACATAATTAGGGTCCGTTTCCATAAGAGTGACTGTGGATTTTACGTTGGCTCGTCAAGCCTATTACCACCCTCCTCCTTTATGCTGGTTTGGAACAGGCTGCATAGAAAACTACACAGGCGGAGTTGCAATTGGGAATTTCCAATAACAAGAAAAACTAGATAGACCAATATTAGTTTGCACTGCTCATGTATTTCATAAACACAAATTACTTGTCATCTTATTTATGTAAGTTGTGATGATTTACAACTAATATGTAAAGCATACTTATCTTTTCTGCTTCAAAATGATACACAAACTTGTTTGAACATAAATCTTGAATTTTAAACTAAATTGAAAACTCAAGAAAGTTGATGGATATACTATGAGTGAGTTATGAAAAGAGTGGGTTTAACATCTATTAATCTTTGTTGAGATAAGGAAAATGTATGGTTATCTTGACATGACGCAGGGTTAGCTCTACAGTTAGTATGGGATTATTCTTCTTTTAAACACTACAACAACAACAAAGCCATTATTTCCAAACAAGTTAGGGTCTGTTAGAGATGCAACCCAAAATTGAATGACAAAGTTAATTTAAAAGTCACAATAATAACAATAACAATAATAAAATAAAGTCAAATAAGTAAATAATAATAATAATAACCAAGTAAAACAAAAATAAAGATAAAAATATATATGTATATGTGTGTGTGTGTAAAAAGAAAATAAAAAAAGTGATAATGATACTAATAGTAATATTGGTCAAAGACCAAAACCTACGTCTTGGGCTCATGTTCCCTAGTCCTATAATTTAAAACTTATAAAACTCATAGCTCATGGTTCTGGTACGTGGATTGCTAACTTCCACGCGCTCCTGTCTGTCACTAGCTCTTCGGATATACTCCAATCTTTCAAGTCCATTTTTACTACTTCCTCTCATGTCAACCTTGGTCAACCTCTATCTCTTTTTGAGCATTCGACGCGGTCTATAATTCCAACGCGCACAGGTGTCCCGGGCGGCCTCCATTGAAGGTGTTCAAACTATCTTAAGTGACGTTGAATTAGCTTCTCCTCAATTGGTGCTATTACAATTTTATCATGCATATCATCATTTCTAATTCAGTCTTTTCTTGTATGACCGCAGCTCCATCGCAGCATATGCATTTCTGCTATGCTTATCTTTTGCACGTGTTGGCTTTTAATAAGCTAACCTTCTGCACCATACAATATCGCAGGCCTGATTGCCGTTCTGTAGAACTTTCAAGTTTCTGTGGGACTTTCCTATCATAAAGAATGCCAGACGCTTATCGCCATTTCATCCATCCCGCTCGAATTTTAAAACTAACATCTTCGTTGATCTCACCATCATACTGCAACATTGATCCTAGATATCGAAAGGATTCATTCTTGGGAGCTATGTGTCCGGCCAGATTGACATCTCCATCCTCTGACCCGACACCGCTGAACTCGCACTTCATATATTCTGTTTTAGTTCTGCCAAATCAAAATCTCTTTGATTCTAAAGTTTGTCTTCACAGCTCCAGTTGTCTATCAAATCCAATCCTACTTTCATCAGTTAGCACATTATCAGTAAATAACATACACCAAGGAATCTCACCATGTATATCCTTTGTAACCTTGTCCATTACTAGGGCAAAAATATAGAAGCTTTGACACTTGTCACAACATCATCATACATATTCTTGATAAGGGTAATGTACTTTGTTTGGACTCTTTTCTTTTCCATAGCCCACCACATCACATTTTGTGGTACCTTGTCATAAGCTTTTTTAAATCGATAAATACCATATGTAGATCCTTCTTTTGCTCCCTAAACCTCTCCATGGGTTGTTTTATCTAGAAAATCGCCTTTGTGGTCGACCTTCCAGGCATAAAACAAAATTGATTTTTTGAAATGCTTGTCATTTTTCTTAATCGATGTTCAATAACTCTCTCTCTCTCTCTCAAAGCTTCATTGTATGACTCATAAAGCTTAATACCTTTGTAGTTTGTGTAACTTTAGATATCTCCTTTATTCTTAAGTAATTTGACGTTCAAAATCATATCACCCACTACCAGCTTGACTAGGATGATCCTGTCCGCTTGTCTCCTAACGTCGACCACTCCGTTTCTAAGATTCTTGTAAATCAAGATTCCTATTCCGTTTTTGTTACGTCCTTTTCACGAGTAACATAGCTTGAAGCATGTGTTCTCCACCTCCTTCGACTTCTGGCCCGTCTATTTGGCCTCCTGAACGCATAAGATATTTATACGTCACTTAGTCATAGTATCAACTATCTTCTTTAGCTTTCAAGTTAATGATCCTACATTCCAGCTACCTAACTGAATCCTACTTTCATCGACTAGCTTCCTTGTCCCTTGCACCCACCGAGTAAAGTGCGAAGACCCTTGCTCATTTATCACTACATCGGGGCGTCGATGCAGCGCACCAATAAGGAAGTGACGATCCGGCCCTTGCATATTTATCACCATATACGAGCCCCAATATGGCGCACCACTAAGGAAGTGGTGACCCTGCCCTTGCTCACTTTTCATTATATACGAGCCTCGATATGGAACGTCACTAAGTGGCGACCCAGCCATTGCTCACTTTTCACCATACCCGAGCCTCGATATGGCGCGTCGAGAGGGTTGTGCCCTAATGAAACATAATTAGGTTCCATTTCCATAAGAGAGATTGTGGATTTTACGTGGGCTCGTCAAGCCTATTACAACCCTCCTCCTTTATCCTGGTTTGTAACATGCTGCATAGAAAACTACACAGGAGGAGTTGCAATTGGGAATTTCCAATAATAAGAAAAACTGGATAGACCAATATTAGTTTGTACTGCTTATGTATTTCATAAACACAAATTGTCATCTTATTTATGTAAGTTGTGATGATTTACAACTAATATGTAATATTCCATGTCAAACCATCTGAAAATAAAAGCATACTTATCTTTTCTGCTTCAAAATGATACACAAACTTGTTTGAACATAAATCTTGAATTTTAAACTAAATTGAAAACTCAAGAAAGTTGATAGATATACTGTGAGTGAATTATGTAAGGAGTGGGTTTAACATCTATTAATCTTTGTTGAGATAAGGAAAATGTGTGGTTATCTTGACATGATGCAGGGTTAGCTCTAGAGTTAGTGTGGGACTATTCTTCTTTTAAATTTGTGTCTGTTACTCACTACAATGTGACACCTCAACACTAATTGTGTAGAAGATGTTAGTTCTGAAATAATTTGCTCCGATGACACACAAGTGGACTATTAAATATTTTTAGAATGAATCGAAATAGTCCAATTCAGATTTTTACAGGAGTTGGATAATGTTTTAGCACTTTTAAAGAATTCAAAAATAAACTGATACTCTATCAACTTTGTCAATGGATATGAGCTTTAAAATGTGAAAAATGACCAGAAGCATGTTGTCGCAAAATGTGCTGAACCTAATTGCAAATTTAGAATTCATGCATTTTGTCCATTAACTAATCAAAATACTGTTACTGGTAAAACTATGAACAATATTCATACAAGTGGTGTTAGAGTTTTTGATATAAATCATCCTCCAATTTCAAATAGATTTGTTAAAGAATTAGTGATGAGTTATATTTGTTCTAATCCTACTATGAAACAAGGGATGCTACCACTTAATGTAACTCTGAATTCTAGATTTTTCTTAGCTACTACTACACTTACTGTTGGCCCACTTTTTGACTAAAATAGATTTCAATCAGAGTTTGAAAGCCAAGGCGAAGATGTGACAACTCGAAAACTTGAACGTACACTTAGAAGAAATAGAGAGACAACATGAAGAAATTTCAATGGAAATTGAACTAAGTAGATAACTCAATGAAGAGTGATTTGGTTGGTGAAGAGTGATTTTAACTCGGCGGAGAAAGATTTTGGTCGGTGAAGAGTGATTTTAACTCGACGAAAAGTGATTTTGGTCGGGGAGGAGTGATTATGGGTCGATGTAGATGGGTTTTTTCTCTCCTTTCTGCCTCCCAAACTCCTATACCTCATATGCTACTCCAACCACTTGTGAACAAGTGGTTTTCCCAGAGTTTGAACGAGCGATTCAAAGGATTGATGAGAAAAAAGCGAAGGAAGCAGGATAATTCAAGTGTTGCCGGAAGATCGCTAGACTCAAACATATCGAGAAGAAGATAGAAGAGTAAAATAAGTGAAAGAGTGTACTTCACACCAAGAAAAATAGATCTATACCGAGTCATTTAGATCGGTACTAAGTCATTTTCTTGGTTCGTGGGCCTCCGTGCTCACTTGTACAGCACCAGGCTAACTTCTTAACTTCAGCGCAAGTGGGCTTCTGAACCTTTTCATATGTTTCCCTATAAATACAAGCCCTAGTGTAACTAAAAGCGGATCTCTTCATTCTGTTTCACACTTTGATCTTCTTCTTTTTGACTCTGGGATCAAGCCATTATTTCCTCTTCAATCGTATCTTCTTCTTCCTCAAATACTCTACAAACTCCATTATAAATATGAGATCCACTAGATTTTAGCCAGATTTGATTAAATTAGTTGAACTCTGGAGAGAAAGCAACTAACAACAAAGATTAAAGTCGACGTAAGCCAGAGTCTATGCTGAACCACTATAAAAATTCTTGTGTCTCCTTTTACATTTTTACTTTTTCCTTTATTTTATTAAAACCGACGCTTTCATCTTATATTTGGGTGTTTGTGCCATTTTGACGCAAACATTTTGATGCTTTAACTAATAAAGAGCTAGATTTCACAACATAAAGCTTGGAGAAGATGAAGATACCTAACACTAGATCTAAGATTGGAGGAAGTTAACTAGAGCATGGGAACATCCAGAAGATGTCCTTAAAAATCTCATTAATCCATATACGTGACCAAAGAGCAGATGGACGGAATGATGAAGGAGGTGTAGAAAGGAATCGTAGTTAGGCAACAAGAAATGTTGTTGGGATATTTCCAAAGGATGGGAATACAAAGAATAACTGGAGCTACTGGAATTAAGAATAAATTATAAGGAACTAATGCAGGAGCATCTGAAGTTGGCACAGCAAACTAAAACGGTGCCCCCCACAACATAGACCACTCAGTACTGACCAGAATACTCTTGGTATCGAGAGGATTTTACTCGAGGGCAATGCTAGATTGGACTTAGGGCAAGCTGGGATGCCAAAAATAGACAATGCTGGAGCCAAAAGCGCAAGACAAAACATAAATGCGCAATAATCAGAGGAAATGTGCCAGAGCTTCCATATAGGAACGAAGTACAGGATGAAACCAAAGGTGGGGATCAAAACGCAAATATGCAGCCAGAGGAGTGTGTCAGAATATGTATCGAATTCCCCTATAGGAGAAAAGGGCAGAATACAGCTAGTGGTCAAAGATTTTCGTTAGATAACAACAGCCGAATGACTAAAATGATCAGAATAATGGTTAGAGGTGGACCTTCAAACCAGAGTTTAAAGGACGTAAGCAGGAATCCATTTACTGCTAACATCTAGAATGCGAGGAATCATCCTGATTTTAAGCGTCCAACACGGGAAATCTATGATGGGCAATCTGATCCAATAATTTATTTAACGAGATACATGCAACACATGAAAGTGTTGGGTTCTTCTGAGGTGGTGAAGGGGTGGTGATTTCCGTTATATCTGACAAATATAACAACGATGTGGTTCAAACAACTCGAGAATGAATACAAAAGCAAATGGACCGACTCGGTGAATAAGTTCATAAGACAATTCAAAGTTCACATCTCCCAACTAAAGAATGCGATGACGCTATCAAGCATAAAGCAAAGGTTGAAAGGACCTTGAGAAGCTATCTGACGATATTTAACAATGCAGCTGCCGTAGTCGATAAGCCGGACCCATCAATAATCTTAACGGCAGTAGTATCTAGAGTCGCAAGCAAGACTGACTTCAAATTTGCATTGGAAAGGGATCCACCGATGAATCTTGCGGAGTTTTACCATGAAACTGAGAAATATCTGCGTCAAGAGGATGCTGAAGCTGATAATTTTGATGTAACAATGTTAATGATGGAGGAATGCCTGGAGTAAGATATGAAAAAGTCAAAGGGAAACAAAAAGCTGATGACGACTTTGGGGAACCGAACGAAAAAGAAGAGAGTCAAATTTCTCCTCTTACACCAACTTAATCGAAACCCTGGAGAAGATATACCTAGATATAAAGGGGCAGATCCTCTATCAAAAACTAGCTCGAAGAGAACCAATTAATCGGGGGGAAAGATGTGGAAAGTTTTGCATATTCTATGAGATGGATAGACATAAAACGAATGAGTGCCGACACCTTCGTGATCTAATAGAAGAACTAGTTAGGAGCAACCAAATGCAACGGTACGTGAGGAACTGATATGCGATGGTACAGTCGCAGCAGCTACCATCTGTAGCGAATGCATCAAGGAACGAGATCTCGATCGGCCACTAGGCACACTTTGAGTCGAATGTATGAGATGGACAATTATGATTTCCATTTGCTTGTTCGCTTAGATTTGAATACTTGATTTCTTAGTATATCCATTCGAACATGATGATTGATATGATCATAGTGGTTCCTACCGGAGAGATGGGGCAATGACCGCAAGAAGCAAGTTCACTTACCGAAGAGTAAGTGAAGGACTTACTAATCATTGAGTCGCCTCGTCGGAGAGTGAGCAGATTGGGCTCGGCAAGGGTCCGGAGAGAACAAAAGTAATTCCCCTCATCGAAGAGTGAAAGGATGTATTTTCTTGGTTATTGGATCCCCTCGTTTGAGAGCGAGCAGAATGGTAGCAAGGAACCGAAGAGATAAAAAGTAAGTCTCCTCACTAGAGAGTGAGCGGATAGGCCTGCTTGGTCATTGGATCCCGTCACCAAAGAGCTAGCAGATTGGGCTCACGGTGATTCGATGAGATCATAGCCTAGATTGGATGTAAAACGATCAGAGAGATCGACCCTAGATTAGGATACATGATACAGAGATTAAATCCAATATTGTGAGATAGACGATACGAAGAGATCGAACCCTACTTTGGGAGACAAACGATCCGGAGAGACCAGAATCTAGGTTGGAAGACAAACGATCCAAAAAGATCATATCTTAAATTGGATGCAAAACGATTTAGAGAAATCTAACCCTGAAATGGATGCTGACTTGATAAAAGGAATTGAGCACCTTGCAATTAGAAAAAGATGGATAAATCCGGACGAACATGGGATGATTTTGATATACAAAATTATACCTTTGGATAAGAGACAGACTAAGCGTGATTCATGGTTGACACATAAGCAAAGGTTGAAGTTCTTAGCAACAATAGATCTGGAACGACCTTTGATTTGCAAGAGAATCTAAAGGAACCGAACGATTGACCGAGATAGAGATCGATGGAAAGCCGAAGAGCTCAACTACCAAAGAATAATGGTTGCTATAACTTATTCTTGAATAAAGCACGCCTTACATTGTAAAGGCGTACTTTGGGAAACAAGTGCTAACCTACTATTTGACTAAGTAGATTTAAACCAGATTCAAAAGGTGAAGGGAAAGACGAAACAACTCGAAAACTTGGAAGTACACTTAGAAGAAATAGGCAAACAGCTAGGCGAAATTTCAATGGAAATTAGGCTAAGGAGATAACTCGGTAAGGAGTGATTTTGGTCGATGAAGAGTGATTTTAACTCGATGAAGAATGATTTTGGTCGGTGAAGAGTGATTTTAACTGGGAGTGATTTTGATCGGTGAAGAGTGATTTTGGGTCGGTGGAGAGTGTTTTTTTCTTTCATTTCTGCCTCCCAAACTCCATATACCTCATATGCTACCCATCACTCGTGGATAAGTGGTTTTCCCAAAGTTTGGACGAGCTGTTCCAACAATTAATGAGAAGAAAGTGAAGGAAGTAAGATAATTTAAATTTTGTCGAAAGATTGTTAAAAATCAACTCAAAGTCGATGGAAAAGTTCTTGGAACACATCGGGTAGAAGATAGAAAAACAAAACAAGTGAAAGTGTGCATTTCGCACAAAGAAATATAGATCGATATTGAGTCATTTAGATCTGTACCGAGTCATTTTCTTAGTTCATGGGCCTCTATACTCACTTGAACAACACCAGAATAGCTTCTGGACTTCACTACAAGCGGGCTTCTAAATTTTCATATGTTTCCCTTTAAATACAAGCCCTAGTGCAATTAAAAGAGGATCTCTTCATTCTACCTTACACTCTGATCTTCTTCTTTTTGACTCTGGGATCTAGACCTTATTTCTTATTCACTCCTATCCTCTTTATCCTCAAAATACTCCACGTAATTATGGTCAGATCTGATTAAATAAGTTGTAATCCGAAGAGAAAGTAACTAATAACAAAGATTAAAGTGGATGTAGGCCGAAGATTGAGTCGAACCACAATAAAAATTCTTGTGTCTCCTTTTACTTTTTTTCGTTTGTCCTTTATTTTATTAGAACCAATGCTTTCATTTGATATTTGGGTGTTTGTGCCATTTTTTGTGCAAACACTTATAAAGAAAAAGCTATAGCAATTAAAGAGCTATACGAAACTTCAGATTTATCATATCATCATTAAGTAGAATATATAACTTCAACAAATATGACAAATCCGGGAAGCACAACTATTTTGAAAGGAAATCCATTGACTAGAAGATTTGAGCAAGTATTGGATTAGAAGCTTGTTCTTTTGGTTTCAAATATTGTCGTCCTATTATCTTCGAAGATACAACTTTTTTGAAAGGAAAAACTTTAGATGTTTATTGTCAGCATCACAAAAGATGGAAATGAAGGTAAACAAAATTACATTAATTATATGAAACATTTATATATTTTGTTTTAAATAATTACTCTATATCTGCATTTGTACATTCTAAATAATCACAACATAACGCATATAAAGTTATAAATATTCTGATCTTCTTTCACATATAATTATACTAACATATTATACGTGTATTTTAGGTATGTTTGTGTTGGCTATAGCTATAGTTTCCTGTTAAAATGCGGACAACTAATATTGGTTTTTTAAACATCTTCATTAAATGGCCGTTGATGATAATAGAATATATGTTATTATGTCGATACACATCATGGAATCGAATTGTCTATTCCAAAAGTTTTCACTTATCATAGCTATTGCTTATATCATTTTATAAAAAAATCTAATAGCATCTTTGGAAAGTTGTCGAAGTAATAGAGGATGAGTAGTAAGATTTTCGCAGAATGTGCTTATGCACCAACTTTTTCTCAATACAATAAAGCTATAGAGACATCTAGATTAATTGATAGGAATATTGCTACCAAACTTATTTTAAATTCACCTCCTAAGAGTTGGACATCTGCTTTATTTTCTAGAAATTATTATGGAGAAATGACATCAGATATGGCAAAATGTTTTAACAGTTGGATATTAAAAGAAAGAGGTTTGCCAATAACTCCATCATTGGCTGTTGTACGAAAAAAAATAACTGTCCTAATGTTAAACCGTTGAGAGGAATCAAAAATTGTAACACTATTCTATGTCCCTAATCAGAAGAAAAAAATAAAAAAACTCATTTCACACAAGCATAGGTTGGATAGTGAACAAATCGTCTGATGATATACAAACAACCAAAGGGAAATTTGAAGTTGTAGATATTAACTTATGTACATGCTCTTGCAATATCTGGCGTATTAATACCTTCTCATGTAATCACAGTTATATTGAGTCAAAATTTTACAGTTAATGATTACACTTAAGATTACTTCAAGACATTATACTATCATTTAGCTTATTCTCATAACATCAAGCCAATCCAAACTTTACAAAATATAAATGAAGCTTCTGAAACTATTGTTACATCCTCTAGAATACAAAAAACAACCGGGTAAACCATCCACAAGTCGCAGATTTAATGCTGTAGAAAGAGTTTAAATAAGAAAAAGAAAATGTGCCTTATGTCAAAGCTATGAACATAATAAAAGAATATGTCGGCGAAATAATGTTTGAAATAATTGTTTTGTTAGATTCACATAACGTTGTAATAAAAAGAATTAAATTTATTGTACAAAATCATGGATTTATTGTAGTATGATCTTTTAAAATTGTTATATTAAAAATTATTGTTCATATATACCTTCACTATATTTAATTGCATTTGACTTATGAAGCTAAATAAACAATAAAACTTAATTGTATACTTCTTAAATTAGTTTATTATACATGATTACAGTTTACATATACCTGCATTTAACTTAGGCATCTAACAAATATTTTTTGTTGAAAACAATTAAAAAATTAACTGCATTTTATAATGTAGTTAAAAATTAATTTTCGTTAAAATGTATATATATCTATGGTTAAAAACAATTAAAAATTAACTGCATTTTATAAGGCACTAAATTAATATATTGGTGACATGCCAAATGTAAAATTAATATTAAATTTAAGTGCATTTTACTTGCACAGCTAATTCAAAATTCAAAATTTAAAATAAATTCAAAATTTGTATAATTATCATTAAATATGTAATTATATTGAAAAATATAACTGCTGTTTATACTGCATAAAACCAATTGCAAATCATCTATATTTTATAATGCAGTAAACCTTAGGTTAATTTTTGTTGTGTTAAAGTTTAGTATATGGCTATAATTTATATTTACCTACATTTGACTTAAGCAGTTAAAAAATAATTGTTTTTAATTCAAAATTTTAAATAATTCTATGCGTAAAAACATTTAAAAATTTAACAACATTTTATAGTACGATAACCGAATATATTTGTAATATGTCAATTTTAAAAAATATTACAAGTTTTCCTGCATTTTAATCGAGCAGTTAAATAATAAATTAATATAAATCAAAACTCAAATTAAAATTAAATATATCATAAAAAAGTCCAATGTATTTTATTAAACGTTAGAAATCCTCTGTATTTTATAATGCAAAAGCTAATCAAAAGTACTACCTGATTGTACATATGGATACAAAAGCTAACCAGATGCTCTACCCAATCAGGTATAAATGGATAGGGGTGAAGATGGAAAACTTTCATACCAACCGAGGCATTTTCCATTTCTTCCGATTATTTGTGGAATGACATTACATATTCCATATTCTGTACCGCTAACACTAGAATTTAATTAAGTGGAAACCTGAAAAAATGGAAGAAAATATGGAATTCAATTTTTCTGACACCTAAGATTTTTTAATACAGAATTTGTATCAAAGTGAGTTTTTTAACAGAAATGCAATATAATAGACTACTTGCAGGTTGCAGCACTAGAGCAGAAGACTGGCCAGCAAATGATGAACTGCTACTTGTTCATGCATATACTATTATTACAAAGTAATTGACCAGGAATATATAATATTATTACTTTGGAACTGACCAAGCAATGCAATTAATATTTTTCTTACTGCTACTTTTTCTAAATGAAGAAAACTTCCACTAATGTAAAGAAAACTCATATCAAGGCATCATTCATAAATATGTCCAATATAGAGTCGTGCTGCTGAATATTAAGATATGGTCCACAGTCCAATACAGACACCATTCCCTGTAAATAATCATAAATAACAGAAAATGAAATATAGAACAGTGGTACCAAACCTTAACAATGATACTACATACAATACTAAATTCAAATACTATATTCATATTAAAAAACACCGCACGATCTTAACAAAATACCATAATCATCTTTCACGTGGAGCATTTTCGAGCAACAATCTCATCAAGTTTCGAGTATATTATTCTTGCATTAATATTTTATATATGCATTTGCGTGTATTCGCGTGCTTGTATATTAATGCATGGTGAGTGCATGCTAATGCTTTTGGGTTCACGTTTATTTGCATATGAGTATTGCATTTAGAGCCTCTATTTCTTGTACGTGTTTGTTATCTATGCATGTATGTATATACTTGCATGAACTCATTTCCTTAATGCCAGTGACGTGTCCTTATGCTGCAATTTATATTTTTTTTCAACTTCATGTATTGGCAATATGCATATCTATATCTATATTACGGATAGGTATTCGTAGTTTATATGTATTCGCACACTGCACGTGTGAGTGCACATAGATACATATATACATACATGTATATGTATACATATGAATATGCCTATATATGTATATGTAAATGTATGTATATGTTTATTCACATTTACAGTTTAACTTTTTTTAATCATCGTCGACCAAACCCTTTGATGCATAGTTTCAAGCACCAGTTTGCATTTTAACTTCGTACTCACATTTACTGTTCAAAAACCGATTGGAGATGACAACTCAAAAGGAAAGGAATACCACAAAAAATTCTATAAATTTCCAGTTCTTTCAGCTATTTTTCGAAAGGAATTCCTTCTGGGATTATTTTTTCGACGGAGAGTGGAAACCATAAAATTCGAAAATGGTCGGAAGGAAAATGTTGAAAATCGAAAAAAATGAAAAAACATCCACCCTTACATATGGATGCAAAAGCTAGTCGGATGCCAAACCAAATTAGGTATGTATTGATGCAAAAGCTAACCGAACGATAAAACTAATAAGGTACGTATAGATGCAAAAGCTAATCGGATGTCAAACCTAATCAGATACATATAAATGCAAAAGCTAATCATATACCAAACCTGATTAGATAAATATGGAACCAGTCAATAACCGAGATATATTGATTAATCGAGCATACCCCCAAATGAAAAATTTAACGGGGTACCAAACATAATCGAGTACATATTGATGCAAAAGCTAACCAGATACCAAACCTAATCGGATATGTATTGATGCAAAAGCTAATTGAATGTCAAACCTAATCATAGATATGTATTGATGCAAAAGCTAACCGGATACTAAACCTAATCGGGTACATATGAAAACCAATCTATAATTAAGATATATTGTTTAACTGAGTATAATGTTGAAAACTGTGTAGTCTATAATACAATGCGAAATGGATCTTAAGGCTATTTAAACACTAGAAGTTGTGAAGTGTGTATTAACTATTTATGAATTTGAAACTATATCTACTCTAATTGCAAAAAAAAACAAGTAATCAGAGAATAAGTACTAAAGTAAAATGCAGTAAAGTAAATAACACCGGGGATTTTTATACTGGTTCGAATTAACCAATCCTACATCCAGTCCTCCACTGCACCATGTAGAATTTCAATACAATCGCTTGCTTTCCACGGGTAACAAGAATACCTTTACAATCTTCATTTCACGGGCTATAAGATACACTCTCTTGATTTCGCAGGCTACTAGAACACCTTCTCCTTTTCACAAACAACAACAAAGTATGGCAAGTAGTCGTATCTTCAATACAAATTCTTGCAGATTTGGTAATCCTATAAACCTCCAATGACAATATATCTTTGAAACCTTCGAGGATAAGACGAAATCAGAGAGAGAGGATAATATGAATTAGAGTACAAACTCTCTGATATTGTGTGGTTTGCAAATCCATGAAGAATTTGAGTAAAATAGTATGGATTTGCAAAGAGAATTGAAAAGTACACAATGGTTTTTTTGCAAATATTTGGAGTAAGAGAAAATGATAATTTTTTATGTGAAAATTCATTTTTAGAAACCTTTATATAATGGTTAAAAAGAAGTGTTTTTGGGTGAATAGATGGAGGAAAATGTCTCTTCATTTAAAATTTGAAAAACTGCCCAATGTCTAGTATGTCGACATACACACCTAAGATATGTTGACATATAGTGTTGCAAAAATAACAGCAAATTTTCGTATATTTATGGATTTTTGTGATTGGGTTGAGGTCAATGGCTGATGATTTTCAAATATAATTGTCATGGGATCTTTAACAAGAAATTCTAAGACCCAACCAACTACTAATCACTTAAATACCTCTATCCTTTCAGCACTCTCCTTCAATCAATTTGTTCTTCCATTCCCTTGATGAACCTCCATATATAATTCATTTGCTTCCACTGTATTCTTGTTTATCTCTGGAAATGTCTCCATAAAATATCTAGAAGTACTGTACAACTCAGAGATACGTTACTAGTAATATTTATATGGTCGTTGTCATCAAAATCAATACCTAAGGAATTAACACATACCGGTTAATGCAAAAGCTAACCGGATGCCAAAAATAATTGGGTACGTATGGATGCAAAAACTAACCAAATGCAAGACCTAATCGAATATGTATGAATGCAAATGCTAACCAAATGCCAAACTAATCGGATATATTACATACAAATGCAAAAGCTAACCGGATGTAAAACCCAATCGGATATATATTGATGCAAAAGCTAACCGAAAGTCAAACCTAATCGAATACACATAAAAACCTATCTATAACGTAGATATATTGTTTAACCGAGCATACCATTGAATGTAAAAGAAAACCAAATGTCAAACCTAATCGATACATATGAATGAAAAAGAAAACCTGATGTCAAACCTAATTGGGTGTAAATGAAAAACAATCTATAACCAAGATATATTGCTTAATCGAGTATACCATCGAATGCAATAGCTAACTAGAGCCAACCTAATTCGGTACGTACGAAAGCAAAAGTTAACTAAAAGCTAAACCTAATCAGGTACCTGTTGATGCAAAAGCTAACTGGACGCAAACCTAATCGGGTGTATTAGTGCAAAAGCTGTGCTAAACCAAATCGGGTACATATTGATGCAAAAACTAGCCGACTATCAAATCTAATCGGGTACGTATGGATGCAATATCTAAATGGATGCCAAAACTAATCAGATACGTATTGATGTAAAAGCTCACCGTATGCTAAACCTAATCAGGCACATATGAAAACCAAACCTAACTAGGTATGTATTGATGCAAAAGTTAAACGGATACCAAACATAATCAGGTACATATAAAAACCAATCTATAATCCAGATATATTATTTAACTGAGCATACCGTTGAATGTAAATTTAACCAAATGCCAAACCTAGTCGGTTATGTATGAATGCAAAAGCTATGGATGGAAAACCTGATAGTGTATGCATGGATGCAAAAGCTAACCAGATGCCAAATTAATCAGGTACGTATTGAGGAAAAAGGTAACCGAATGTCAAATCTAATCGGGTAAGTATGGACGCAAAAGCTAATCGGATGTCAAACCTAATAGAGTACGTATAGATGAAAAAGATAATCATATGTCAAACCTAATCAGATAGATGTGGAAACTAATCTGTAGCCAAGATATATTGATTAATCGGGCATACCCCCAAACGCAAAAATCTGAATGTCAAACCCAATCGAGTATGTATTGATGTAAAAGCTAATCAGATGCCAAATGTAATCAGGTATGTATGAATGAAAAGGCTAATCGGATGCCAATTCTAATAGGGTGCGTATTGATGCAAAAGCTAACTGAACGTCAAACCTAATCACATACACATATTGGTGCAAAAACTAACCAGATGTCAAACCTAATCGGATACCTATGAAAACCAAACTACAATTGAGATATATTGTTGAACTGAGTATACCACTTAATGCATAAGCTAACCGGATGTCAAAACTAATTGTGTACGTGTGGATACAAAAACTAACCGGATGCAAAACCTAATCGAATACTTATTAATACAAAAGCTAACCGAATGCCAAAACTAATCGGGTACGTATAAAGGTGTAAATCGGTCGGATTGGACCAGATAGAGGTGTTTTCAGTTTCTGTCCTAAATGAAATCGAACCAGCCACAGACCAGACGAGATTTATGCTGTCCTAATTCATGTCCTATAAAATATAATGAAAATGGACTCGAACGGACCAAATGGACGTTACCATTTACATCGGGTTTTCTTCTTTTTAATATTTCTATCGGCTATATTATTTTTATTAGTATATATATACTGAAGTATAAGCATTTATGAATCTTTAATCAAACAACCAAATATTGTCATAAATATTTTGAAAAACATAGTGGATTTATCGAATTATAAGAAATTTGGACGAATTCGAACGAACAAGGATCAGACAAGATTTTTGCTCATACAAATATTTTTTTGCCCTTAATTAAAATCGAATGGACGTTTTTCGACCATGGACACGAACAGATATCGAACACTAATACAAAATTAACAGCGCTAGATATATATAGATGCAAAAGCTAACCGGATGTCAAACCTAATCGGAAACATATTGAAGCAAAAGCTAACCGGATGCCAAACCTAATCGGGTGCATATGAAAATCAATTTATAACCGAGATATTTTATTTAACCGAGCATACCATTGAATGCAAAAGCTAACCGAATGCCAAACCTAATCGACAATTACGAATGCAAAAGCTAACCAGATATCAAACCAAATTAGGTACGTATTGATGCAAGAGCTAAAAGGATGTCAAACCTAACCGGGTACATATAAAAACCAATCCGTAAGCAAAATATCTTGTTTAACCGAGCATACCACTGAATGTAAAGTTACCTGAATGTCAAACCTAAAGGAGTGCGAATGGACACAAAAGCTAACTGAATGACAAACTTATAGGGTACGTATGGATACAAAAGCTAGCCGAATGTCAAATCTAATCACGTAGGTATTCATGCAAAATGTAACCGGATGTCAAACCTAATCGGGTACGTATGAATGCAAAAGCTAATCGGATGTCAAACCTAGGTACATATGGAAACCAATCGATAATCGAGATATGTTTTTTAACCAAGCATACGCTCGAATGCAAAAGCTAAAAAGATGCCAAACTTAATCGGGTATGTATTGATGCAAAAGCTAACCAGATTCCGAATGTAATCAGTACGTATGGATGCAAAAGCTACCAATTGTCAAATCTAATAGGGTATGTATTGATGCAAAAGCTAAGCAAATGCCAAACCTAATCACATGTACGTATTGATGCAAAAGCTAATCAAAGGCTAAACGTAATACGTATAGATGCAAAAGCTAACAGGATGCCAAACCTAATACGGTATATATGAAAACTAATCTATGATTGATACATATTGTTTAACCGAGCTTACCACTAAATGCAAAAGCTAACCGAATTGCAAAACTAATCGGGTGTGTATGAATGCAAAATCTAACTGAATATCGAACCTAGTCGAGTACATATTGATACAAAAACTAATCGGATGTCAAACCTAATCGGGTACATATGTAAAACCAATCTCTGACCGAGATATATTGTTTAATCGAGCATACCATTGAATGCAAAAGCAAACTGATGCCAAACATAATCGGGTACATATGAATGCAAAAGCTAGTAAGATACCAAACCTAATCGGGTACACATGAAAAACAATCTCTAAACAAGATATATTGTTTAACCGAGCATACCACTGAATGACTAGATCCCAAATATAATTGGGTACGTAATGATGCAAAAGCTAACCGGATGCTAAATCTAATGGGTACCTATTGATGCAAAAGCTAACCAGATGCCAAATATAATCGAGATGTATTAATGCAAAAGCTAACCGGATGCTAAATCTAATCGGGTATCTATTGATGCAAAAGCTAACCAGATGTCAAACCTAATAGGGATGTATTAATGCAAAAGCTAACCGGATGCTAAACCTAATAGGATACCTATTGATGCAAAAGCTAACCGGATATCAAACCTAATCGGGAAAGTATGGATGCAAAAGCTGACAAAATGTCAAACCTAATTATGTACGTATTGATGCAAAAGCTAATCGAATGTCAAACATAATCGGGTACATATGAAAACCAATCTATAACCGAGGTATATTGTTTCAGCTAGTATACCATCAAATGCAAAAGCTAATCGGATGTCAAACCTAATCGGTTATGCACTTATGTAAAAGCTAACCGGATGCCAAATCCAATCGGGCATGTATTGATGCAAAAGCTAACCGGATGCCAAATTTAATAGGATATGTTCTTAAACAACAAAAATCAGTTATGTACATCAAAAATTCTTCATACATCACCTTCACTAAATCTAATACAAACACACATTATCCAAACTAAAGAACCAGTTAGCATTTCGTACATCAAGAATATACACCAAAATGTTCGCTAAATTTCATTCCTTTAACTCATTACTTATTTTAGAAATGCACCAACTTCTTAGATAGTCAGTAAGCATGCAATACAACATACACCTATCCAATGCAACATTTTCTAGTGATATTTCCTTTTAAATTTCACCAAATTTAACTTCTTGAAACAAAAACCTCATAATACATAGTGCACAATCATAGCCACAATCCCAAAAGTAGAAGAAAAAAATTTAAAACATGCCAACTAAATATATATGATTTCAACAAGGGTATTACCTATTTTTACCCTCAAGAAATGTTCCATTCTATAATTTTGTATAAAAAAATTCTCCTTTGCTGCTCTTTTTATAAAAAATTCAAGAAATAATTTCTATAAACCAACAAACATTAAAATAATGTTAATAATTAATTCCAGTACACTTTAAATAAATATGTCTGAATTTAATTGTATTAAATTTACACAATAATATAAAATCGCACAATTCACTGTTTATATTTAACCGTGTTACATTTAAGCAGTTAAATTTTACTTATAAAACAATACATGTCACTGTTTTTTTTTTTTGAAATAGTACTTAGATACACATGTCACTGGATAACATAACACAAATCACATGTCAATAAATGTTAGAATCATGCTATGCAAGTTTCGAACTTATAACCTCTCGTACTAAAGCCGAATCACTTAACCACTAGAACAATAGTGCTTGTCAATACATGTCACTGTTTATATTTAACCGCAGTAGTACACAGTTAAAATTCACCTAAAACTATACATTTCACTGTTTATGTTTAACTGCATTATACACATGCAGTTAAATTTCACTCGTAAAATCGTATATTCACGATGTAAATATGATTGTGTTAAATTTACATAAAGCCATACAGTTCACCACTTATGATTAACTACATTACATTCAAGAAGTTAAATTTCACCTATAAACAATACAAGTTAATGTTTAAATTTATCGGCATTATACTTACGCATTTAGAATTCACATAATAACTATACAATTCATTATTTATATTTAACTGCATTACACTAAATGCACTTAAATTTCAACCATAAAACCATATGGTTCGTCATGTACGTATAACTACATTAAACTCATGTAATTGAATTCACCTATAAAATATATAGTTCACTATATAAAACTGCATTAAACATGTGCAATTAAATTTTAAGCTAAACTTAGTTAAAAATATTTGTACTTTTATTCAAATATTCAGTATATTAACAACTTCGTATGAAAGATCACATGTTAAATAAAAAATTCATAATATGGTTACAATCTTGCTCGCCGACTCTTCATGACTACCACTAGTAGGTCCTTTTAAAGAATTGAAAAATATCCACTTTCCAATAGCATTGTCAAAGATTAACAATGTAAAGTGCTCAAGATTCACAATTGGAAAAAGCACGGTGAATTTCAATTGAAGGATCGAGAGCTTTAATTACATCTTCAACATATTTTTTGGCATATTCCATAATATTATTTAAAACAGAATATTGTGAAAAAATAGTTAATATTTATAAAAAATTAAAAAAAGTAACTAATTCAATATAGTCAACCATACTATTACTAAAATGTGAAAAAATAATATACCCATGAAATCTTTCCATAAGATACTTGTCATACGCAAGGTTCTAGATCTCGGTTTTAGTATTTTGTAATTTTAGGAATTTCGATATAATTTGTAAATTTTGAAAATTTCGATTCCAGTTTCAGATATCATTATTGATTTTTTATATAATTACACATATTTGTTTAATTTGTATAGTTAATGTTTAATTGAAAAATAAATATAAAAGAACAATACTGACTAATTATAAATATTTATAAAACTAAGAAAATGTATATTCATTATTTCATTTTCAACTTATTTAGTTACACCATTCGCATATTTTGTGAGACCACGCCGCTAACGCGGAATGGGTTTTTACCTCACCAGAATAAAATACAGGCAAAAGAAAAAATAAATATCAAGAACAAATCCAAATATGAATGAGTATAATTAATATTAAACCAGACTTGAAAGAATGAAAATGAACTGAGAAAAATCCAAACTGGACAGGATGGACAAAATAAGAAAAACAGTCTAACTTGATAGAATGGATTAAATAATGTAACAATCCAAACTTGATAGATAGGACTGAAAACTATCATAAAACATCATGAAAGGTGGTTTACTTTTCCCTTTGCAATTATAGAAAAATTGATTAAAAGGTTCAAATCAAATCAGTGAAACGAATTTATCCAACGTAACTAGGAGGGTGCTCCCCATCCACGAAAGTATACATCTAGATAACATATACTTGAGAGCACATACATCGCTTTCAAGAACTTCCAAGCTGGACTCCGCTTCACACGAGCATCCAAATATTTCACATTAATGCATGCATGCCGAAACCTCTCTAGATGATGTGAACATATCTTGATGGGTGCGACTCACATGGCTTGGTTTCCACTCGCGCCTTGGATTTAGGTTTTTCGATGTTGGATATCAACGATAAATCGTCTTAGAATGACGAAGCACAATAATGACTTAGAGGATTCTCCCCTCTTTTTCGTGCCTTAGTTTTAGTCATTTTCGATAAAGGATAACAAAGCTCAACAGAGCTATAAATCGCCTTAGAATGACAATAACAAAGAAGCTAAAGTGACTGATAGCTGAGATACCAATTATCGAGGATATAAAATGGTCGTATATGAAACTTAAGTCTTGTATACTTATCGCCACTCATTGAATTCAAACTTGTACTCTTTCTTGGTTAACAGTAATACCAGACAAGTCAAGTTAGTGTTACCTTAAAGTCATGTCCAACGATTACTCTTAACTTTTGAAATATCGACAAGTTTACTTCTTCAATGTTTAGTGTGAAGTATACAAGTAAACCGTTTCCATATAAGTGATTCACTTTGCGGAAATAATTCATTCCCATAAACGAATCAAACTTGTGCTTGATTTCCATATTTCCATCTCGGTAAAACACTTTTAGAATTATTTCTTGATTATTGAAACGTCAAGATAAAAAATTTCCAAATGCGCGACCCCGAAGGCCTAAACCAACATTAGACCGAACACCCAGAAAATTATCCAACTTACCATCCCAATAATTGAGTTCTAATTCCTTTTTATAACTTTAAAACAATATTAATTATCCCAAATGATAATTAATCACATTTAACATCTCTTTTAAATAAATAATCGATTATCTATAACAAAAAGATAATTATTTCCAAACATTTTTGTTATATTGGTAAATTAACTTCAAAACCTTTATTAAATCAGTTTATTAACTTTTAAACCAGTTAATAGACTTAAAACACTTACTATATTATTTCCTTTACCTTAATCACTATTATTAAATCAATTAATTAATTTTTAATATTAGTAGTTAAAAGGATTTATTAAATTCAAATAATCATTAATTAAATGAATAATTAATCTCAAACGCTATTAATTAAAATGATAATAATTTTAAATTCCATTAATTAAAACAACTAATTAAGTTCAATAATCATATATTATTTTATCTTAATTTTTATCCATATTTTACTAAACGATACTCTATTACTACACTAGTAAATAGCTACCAAACATATATCCTACCAAAAATTTAAAAACATAATCAACAATATTAGATAAAAGAAGTAAGGTAGGAAAATTCATACCTGAAGGATTGAAGCTGAAGCTTGGAGACTACGGAGCGGAAATATTCTTTTTTTAATAAAATCTCTAAAAATGCTAAGTTCTTGGGAAAGAAGAAGAGCAACTATAGACAAATGACGAGAATAATTTAAGCTTCCATTAATTTGCTAAAGGCCTACAGTTTTTTCACTTACATTGAGCTCATACATTACAACCATATTTATAGGAAACAAAGCCGGTTTTCCCAGTAATATTTTACATACACTAAGCGGTAAGATTCTGCACTTAATATTTAAAAACATATCGTACTAATAATTGACATAGTAGTTCTCCACTAATGTAAAGCTGATTAGACTAAAGTTGGCTATCTTTGTTGTGCTGGTAGATTCGTTTTTCAGTAGAGAATATTTTCTGCTTTCTGTCTTATTCGATCATATCTTCATCGTTTTCACCAAGGTAGGATTGTTCTGGACTTATATCTTTAATAATTTCTTTTTCCTTTATACTAACTTTATTATCTAGCCTTTTTTCTTCTTCGTCTCCACTAATGTCACTAGATAATTCATCAAATTTTAACACATCACCATTGAAATGGAAAGTAGTTTATGCTCCCTGTAAGGGTATCTGAATCTTAACATCCAACGGACCCCAAATTTGCATCCTTGATGATTCTGTCATTAACACTAATTCTTTCCACATTGCCGATGGATTTTGGGGATTTAATGTTACTATGGATTGGTGAAATTCCCAAGGTTTATTAGCACTAAACCAAATAGGTTGTCCTTCACATGGCTGATAAATAGTCTGGATTTTTTTATTTTTATGGACAATCATGAAAATATAATGTTTTACTGGTCTTATGTCGTGGTTGTCATTGAATATGTATTGAGGTGTAGTAGAATTAATACAAGCTGTCACTGCATCATAAAACTCTAAAAGTGTAGACAAGAAAAGTTGGAATTTTGTACCAAAGCGAAGGATCGTTCTTTTGTCGGTGATGCCTTTGTTGAACTTAATTCTGCTAAGCATTCCATTGTCAAATAATTTGATTATGGTGTCTCATTCAAGCATGAGACCTTTATCATCAAGTCTGGCTCTTAACATGTTACGCATCTGTCTTGAACTATTTTGAACCAACCGCTCATTTTGCTATAACGCTTTAATAAATCTTGTATGTCTGCTAGCTCTTGTTCCCATCTTTGCCCTACAAACTTGTCTATTTTTAGTTTAATATCTAGACTGGAATGTTTATAGAGAGGCTCTAGCGTTTTTTGAGTTCTGAGCTTTAGATGATTCTGAAGCTGTTCATATGACAAGTTTACGCAAGGCTTTGGAATCTGTGTTATAACTTCATCTCTCTCTAGAACCAATCTATTTATACGTTCTTTGTTGGTTTTTTTTGTATATTCTATCTTCTTTTTATAACCTTCTAACTGTTCTAGTTGCCGCTCAAGTTCTTGAATTTTCTGGATAAAATTTTAGACTCGTATTTGGCTATTTTGATAGAGGTGTTGAAGGTCGTTTAATTGACTAGCCTGGGAATTAATAAGGCCAATTGGGTTTTGTGGAGTTGAAGAGGCTGTTTATGCACAATTTGGTAACAATCCGGATCAACATAGTAATTTGGACCGAAATAATTTCTGGCTTCTTGTAAAGCATCGTTTAAATTATAGAAACCTTTGAAAATTGGATTTTGAAATTATTTGTAGCCATTTGAACTTGATTATATGTTTTAAAAACTCCTGTGAAATTTCCTCTAAAAACAATGTAACAAAAGAAATTTTTTGATAACGATTTTTGTTGAATTTTGGAAAAATAAAAGGCAAAAGCATTTTCAAGCTTCTGTTTGTTTCGCCTTTCAGGCTCAATTGTTTTTAAATTCCATAAGTGATCAAGTAAACATTGTTGAGAAGGGTCATTTATACGAACAAGGGATTTGAACCTCCTTGGATCGTCGTTTTTGTAAATAACAAGGGACTGCTGACCAACGGTCGTGCACGGGATAATACTCGCCGTCGTTTGATTATATATTGGCGATCTAACTGGACTTGCAGTTCGAGATACTATTGGGGAATTACCACCCATCGTTTTATTATTCGTTGAGTTACTCGATGGTGCTTCAACCTTAACTGGTAACGGTAAGGTTTTGACATCCATAACCGACTAGAGGCTCTTTGCCTTTATACATTTGTTGAGGCGTTTGACTTGGTTGTTTGCCTAATTCCTGATTCATGAGACAAATATTATTAGAAACATCAAAAATAGATAAAAAAATTCTTGAAAGCATATCTGCTAAATGCTTATTTTTACCCTTGTTGTGTTCGAAATGAATGTTGTATCCACTTCCCTAAATTAAGTTATGAAGGTTTAACCATCTAGTTTTATTAATCTTTTTTGAATTTTCATTTGAAATGAATTTAACTATTGCCTCACAATCTGTTCTAACAGTAAAATCTTTATTCAAGAAAATTTTGAATTTATCTAAAGAATTAATTAAAGCTTGGATTTCATAATCTAATGAAGTCCAACTGGAAACTGAGTTAAAATTACCGCTGGTATAAGCAGCTATTTTTTCTGTTGATTTGTATGAATAATTTTAAATTCCATTAATTAAAACAACTAATTAAGTTCGAATAATCATACATTAACTGGATTAATTAAATTCAAATTCCATTAGCTAAAACGATTAATTAAAACATCATTTATTAAAATGATTTATTTAATTATAAACATCATTAATTAAAATGATTTAACCAAATTCCAAATATCATTAGTTAAAACAATTAATTAAATTCAAAACAATCATTGTAACAACCCTGTATTTTGTAATTATTTTATTGTATATTTTAATTATTTTTAATGTAAGATTTTGATTTAAAAACTTATTTTACTTATTTGAAATGATTAAATTTATTATTTAAATATAATCTTGATCTTTATATGAGTTATAATTCCAAACTTGTGTAAGTTGAATATTTGCCTAAAATGCTGATTTTGGTCAAAATAGTCAAACTGTGACTTTCAACTTAAAATTTTAATTTTTTCTTTTATTATGAGAGTACATAAAATTCTAAGAACACCACTTTTCGTTTCGTTGAAATCGGATGTAAATTGTGAAAGTTATACCCTTTACAATATTGTGCGTATATAGGGTTATTTAACAATGACTATTTTAAATTGTATAAGTTACTACTTCTTGGTTATATTTTATTTTAATATGTTATATTATGTATATTTTGACTTTTAAGAATTTTTAAAATGATAATATAATTTTTCTAAAGTTT
Organism: Allium cepa; assembly: GCA_030765085.1. Lineage (NCBI taxonomy): Eukaryota > Viridiplantae > Streptophyta > Magnoliopsida > Asparagales > Amaryllidaceae > Allium > Allium cepa. Next base: position 562,851,249 of record CM060942.1, on the reverse strand, counting down.
ATTTGAATTTATTTCAATTTATAAAGCCTAGTTGGTATTTACTGCATTTTTCTTTATTTAACTTTCTATTTAATAAAAATTAAATTATTATTTTACCTTCAAAATGTTTTAAAACCATTTTTAATTCAAATTTTGTGTTAAAATATTTTTTTTGTGAAGTAATAAATTTTCCAAAGTCATTGGAGATTTTCTTGTAATTTTTATGTCAGGGTTGCTATTTTTAAGCAATTTCTTATTTCCTTTTTCTATTTTACTTAAAATAAATTATTTATTTTATTTTATTCTTACTTAGTTTCGATTTTGAATAACATTTCAGAGTTTATTTTGTTTTTATAAAATTAAAAAGAAAAGGAAATGAAAAAGGTTTAGAAAGTTAAGAGATCTTAAGAGCCTGAAACGTAAAGACGTTTTATCCGTTTCTTTTTGCAATTAACACATCAATTTATCTTAGCCATTCCTTTCCTCGTCCTTTGCAGCCGACTCCCTCATATTATTCACTAATTTTCAAGCTCCAAAACCCTAAAAATCATGGCCTCCATCTTGAGAAAAAAATCTGGTAATGGCTACATCTTTTTTCTACCTTTTTCTTCTCATTTTCTATGTATTTTGCCTAGTTTTCTATGCTTTCTGGATTGGCCTCTACCACCCACCATCACCACCATACTCTCCACCATCCCCTACCACTCTTCCTTAGCATCATCTCCAGCCATCATTTCAGATCCATCCATGGCCACACCTCCCTTGGTGACAAAACTCCACAAAATTGCAAATAATGTCCAAAACAATGCACTAGCCACCACTATTACTTCACCACCTTCATATTTCACCATGGCCACCACCTCTAGCCACGACCACCACCTTACTACCACCACTACACTTCATATTAGCCTCTGTCCAGATCTGAAATTGACATGGTCAAGACTCCATGAACCAAAACTCCACAAAAATAATGCATAAAGCCTTGAAACATTCATGATAGCCACCCTATAACTTCATATCTTCATCCACCACCTTGGCCACCACCATAGGCCGCCACCACCACCTTTTCTAGACCTCCCCACACCCCTCCATCTGCTGTCCAAACCTATACAAGTATGGCCAAGCCCCACTTGACCCAAGACCGAGCCTTGTTGTGCTCAAAAAACTTCATATATGTTGCCTTGACCAATTGTATGCTTCATGTTATAACCCTACCACTCCATACTCCTTCTAGCCGTGAGTTATGGTGCCAAACCTGATCTATATCATCATCATGACTGAACCCAAGAACCTCCTAGGCCAAGCATTTGAATGGTTAAAGCAAGGTCAAGTAATCTATTCTTTTGTTGCTTCGTATTTTCATTGTTTCAACATTGTTTAGCGTTGAATATTTATGTGTATATTGTCTAGTTTTGGTTATTGTTTACAAGACAAATATCAAGGCTCTCCATTCATTCAAATCAAAAGTCATGCTATATCGTGCTTGTCGAGCTTTCGGAATCGCACTTGTGTTTGTTGGTTTGGTCTTCAGCTTGAAAAAGTGAGTCTTTCTCACTCTGACATTTATACTTATGAAAAGTGAATTGATGGCAAGTGTTTAGTAATAAAAATGTTTATGCAAGTTAATGATGATCATATGATATGCTATGCCATGTTATTACCATATTATTACCATGTTAAAACCGTTAATTTTCACCTGACATCTGATATATGACGGTATATTGTCATATTGACATTGTTTATATTATTCCTGTATATGATCACACTGCAAGTTCCCTGTTAGAATAGAAGCACTATGGGCTGAAATGATAGGCCTAAGTTATTTTATTTAATTTATTTTAACTTGGGATTGCGGGTTTGAAATGATAAAACCCGGATTTTCTTTGTAAATTACGGGTTGAAATGATATATTACCTCTATCACTTTACCTAGTGTAGAAAATTTTATACAGGCCCGTAGTTAAAATATGCTTTTCTAAAAAATTTAAAATATTTTATTTTGATTGAAAAGGATATTTTATTTTGAAGTATAAAATATTGTTTTAAAGTTATAACTACGGGTTATAATAACGATTGGTTGTTAAAGAGACCGGAATCGGATATTGTCTTATAGCCGGCCAATACCGAAAACCACTTTAACAACTATGTACGCGGTGGAGATTCCAGAATGAAGTAGGATGGTGGCGACGTTCTCGAGGTATATTACGTGGACCCAACTCCCGTGAGTTGACATATATGACTTAAACAGGAGCTATACCGGGCTACACAAAGGGTCGCACCCTTTCATCGAGCATGCTCCATCGGAAACCATTATATTACTTTTGTGATTCGATATGTGGCGCCATTTTGATTCGGGAGTATTGTTCGAGGTGGGCGGAAGCTGCTGGCTTGCCGTCACCACCGGTCCGGAAGTGCAAACGGTGTATCCACCCTGGCATTACCTCGCTTGCCGTGTCATATCCTTATATCGAGCCCACTATGGTTTTGGTTTTAAAGATCCAACCGCGTTAAGGTTCACCATCCCCTTAACTCTATTTTCTATATGATTATACTTTACTGATTAGACACTACCGTATATAGCGTATATTACTACATAGTAAATAGTTTAACGGATCATTAGAGGATGGGCGGTCCCAAGCGTCCTTTAAGTTGCTGATGTATTTTGTTACTGTTCACTTGAGTTGATTTACAGTTTATAAGTACCTGACTCGAGGGTTTTGTATTTTGCTTTACGCTCGGGTCAGATTGATTGAGTTAGCATTCAAGACTCACCTTCGGCGTTGGAGCTTTCCTTGAAGATCCAGCCATCTATTTTGTTTCAGTATCCAGTGGTTCAGTGATGTATCTGATTTGTACTTGATGTATCCTGTTACTCTTCTGTTGTATCTTATTTAACTCTGATGTATCTCATATTTATATAGTAGCTTCATGAACTACTATCTCTTTTTCTTCCGCTACATTTTTATATACTCTGTGTCTGTGATCTGTGATTTTTGTTTACTGTATATTCTGAGGTTTGCCAAAATTTTATTTACAACACGGTATTTTGAGCAATTCAATTCCGGCATGAGTGTCTGCCTATGCACTTATAATGGATGCGAATGGTTGAAAAATATTGGTTGTTACAGTTGGTATCAGAGCTTTGGTAGCTCTAGGTAAAACTCGGCATATGGAGTGAATGTATTTACAGAATCACTTTCATTCGAGTTTGAATCTCTCCCTTTTGACTCGATTCCTTTGAATTTTGGAACATTCCCTACGGTTCCAAAATCCATTTGTATCCCTCACTATTCATCTTCTTTTGACTCTGGAGCATTCCATAACTCCGCTTCGAATGATCTTTCTAGTGAGTCGGCGGTCACGCCAATTTCAAATTGAATTGAAAAAGGGGGAAAACTCTTTTACAATTAGCATCGATTCACCATAGATTTATATCTATCCTTGGTTTAGATGCTAATATCTTTTGTTATTTCAAACTCTAACTCTTGAGATCAAATGTAGATTTACCCTAGAAAAATCAACATTGATCTTATTCTTTAAGTCACGATTGACCCGGTTAAGGTTGCCCGTGATTTATATAAGCTTATCCATCTTCCTATTCTGTTATTTAATCATGTCATCCTTGTTTCCAACTTATTTTTAAATCATAATCTCCTTTGATTTGTGTTAATCAAAAATTTGAATCTCTATCCTTCTTAGAAAATCTATTCATTTATAGTGTATTTGTAAACTAGTATTTAAAATTAAAATGTTTTATATATTGTGTTGTTTGAGTTGTTGATGTTGAGTTGGGTTTCTGATCGATACGTCTGATCAGCGCTATCGATAAGATTTCCAAAACACTTTGACGGAACAAACGGACACAATATATTTAAAAAAAAATTGGTTAATGAAATAAATTTTGATATATAAGTAAATTTATGGAACTTAATGAAATGAATTTAAAACAAGAATTTTAGGATTTAAATCCCGATTATTTCGAACTTTGGTTTAAAGTTTTAAAAGGTTATATTATTTAAAGTATTTTGAATAGAATTTATTTCAAAGAATTTTAAAGGTTTAAAATTAGTGCTCTTCTCTTTGTCGCTGGAAAATAACTTCGGTGATGATCGCGACATCATCGACGTTCATTTTCGAGTTTCAAAGTTAGGACACTGTTCTGTAGTCTTGCTACAGCTTTCTTTTGGGAAATTAAATTGATTTGAATTTCTAAAATATGACTTGATTTATAATATATATATATATATATATATATATGATTGAAATTTGATTTGACATATTATATATGTATATATATTATTACTTATCTCTAAATGGTTTGAAGAAATCGGAAATTTAATTCTTAAATTTTATTTTAAAGAATAATTCCAAAAAAAAATCAACCTATCAAAATTTTGGATGAATATCAAGCATGAAATGATTGAATTAGAAATTTTATTTGTATAATACAATTGCATTCAAATATAACTTACCAAAATTTCAGAAGTTAAAAATGTAATTGGATAATATACGATATAAAAAGATTTTATAAATAAAATTTGAGTGGTTATAATAAATGTTATACACTTAAATTTTAATTATAAAATGATTAACAGAGGTAAATATAATAAAGGGTAATTGAATGACTTACAATAAAATGATGTTAAAAGAACTAAGAATAAAAGAAAGTAGTTATAAAAAAAAGTGTAAATATATTTAACATGAGTGATAAATATATTGAGAGGAATAAATTTAATTTTGATTAGGAATAAAGAAGAATAAAATTTATTAAGTACAATGTGAGTGTAATAAATGATTATTTTTCAAACCCATGGTTCTAAAAATTGTTAATTTAAGATGATTGGATAATAAGATAATGAAATTTGAGATAGTTAAGATTTAGTTAACTTGTGTAAAGATTTATTCTCTGTTTAAGTTGAAATCTCCATGCTTTCAAATTCATTTCCTTATTTTGTTTTTCAAACTATCTTTTGGTTGTCCTTATCATCCTTATCTTGCTATAGACCGGTATAGGCATCTTTCTATAATCTTTCTGTTTAGAAATCTTTCTATAATCTTCGATAGACCTTTGGTAATCATTTTGAATCCACCTTTTTCGTGCTTGTGTTCTTGATTCTGGAGGATCTTGGAAAGATCACCTCCACCTTGTAAAACTTACCTATAACAACAGTTATCAGGTATAACTTCAATCTTCTTATCATCTTATCTTAATCCTATTTCACTCTATCTTTTCTGTGCCCTTCCATACCTCATTCCTTTTCGGGGACGAAAAGTTTTGAGTGGGGGAGAGTGTAACAACCCTGTATTTTGTAATTATTTTATTGTATATTTTAATTATTTTTAATGTAAGATTTTGATTTAAAAAATTATTTTACTTATTTGAAATGATTAAATTTATTATTTAAATATAATCTTGATCTTTATATGAGTTATAATTCCAAACTTGTGTAAGTTGAATATTTGCCTGAAATGCTGATTTTGGTCAAAATAGTCAAACTGTGACTTTCAACTTAAAATTTTAAAAGTTTAAAAAATTTAATTTTTTTTCTTTTATTGTGAGAGTACATAAAATTCTAAGAACACCACTTTTCGTTTCGTTGAAATCGGATGTAAATTGTGAAAGTTATACCCTTTACAATATTGTGTGTATATAGGGTTATTTAACAATGACTATTTTAAATTGTATAAGTTACTTATTCTTGGTTATATTTTATTTTAATATGTGATAATATGTTATATTATGTATATTTTGACTTTTAAGTATTTTTAAAATGATAATATAATTTTTCTAAAGTTTATTTGAATTTATTTCAATTTATAAAGCCTAGTTGGTATTTACTGCATTTTTCTTTATTTAACTTTCTATTTAATGAAAATTAAATTATTATTTTACCTTCAAAATGTTTTAAAACCAATTTTAATTCAAATTTTGTGTTAAAATATGTTTTTTGTGAAGTAATAAATTTTTCAAAGTCATTGGAGATTTTCTTGTAATTTTTATGTCAGGGTTGCTATTTTTAAGCAATTTCTTATTTCCTTTTTCTATTTTACTTAAAATAAATTATTTATTTTATTTTATTCTTACTTAGTTTCAATTTTAAATAACATTTCTGAGTTTATTTTGTTTTTATAAAATTAAAAAGAAAAGGAAATGCAAAAGGTTTAGAAAGTTAAGAGATCTTAAAAGCCTGAAACGTAAAGACGTTTTATCCGTTTCTTTTTGCAATTAATACATCAATTTATCTTAGCCATTCCTTTCCTCATCCTTTGCAGCCGACTCCCTCATATTATTCACGAATTTTCAAGCTCCAAAACCCTAAAAATCATGGCCTTCATCTTGAGAAAAAAATCTGGTAATGGCTACATCTTTTTTCTACCTTTTTCTTCTCATTTTCTATGTATTTTGCCTAGTTTTCTATGCTTTCTGGATTGGCCTCTACCACCCACCATCACCACCATACTCTCCACCATCCCCTACCACTCTTCCTTGGCATCATCTCCAGCCATCATTTCAGATCCATCCATGGCCACACCTCCCTTGGTGACAAAACTCCACAAAATTGCAAATAATGTCCAAAACAATGCACTAGCCACCACTATTACTTCACCACCTTCATATTTCACCATGGCCACCACCTCTAGCCATGACCACCACCTTGCTACCACCACTACACTTCATCTTAGCCTCTGTCCAGATCTGAAATTGACATGGCCAAGACTCCATGAACCAAAACTCCACAAAAATAATGCATACAGCCTTGAAACATTCATGATAGCCACCCTATCACTTCATATCTTCATCCACCACCTTGGCCACCACCATAGGCCGCCACCACCACCTTTTCCAGACCTCCCCACACCCCTCCACCTACTGTCCAAACCTATACAAGTATGGCCAAGCCCCACTTGACCCAAGGCCGAGCCTTGTTGTGCTCAAAAAACTTCATATATGTTGCCTTGACCAATTGTATGCTTCATGTTATAACCCTACCACTCCATACTCCTTCTATCCGTGAGTTATGGTGCCAAACCTGATCTATATTATCATCATGGCTGAACCCAAGAACCTCCTAGGCCAAGAGTTTGAATGGTTAAAGCAAGGTCAAGTAATCTATTCCTTTGTTGCTTCGTATTTTCATTGTTTCAACATTGTTTTGCGTTGAATATTTATGTGTATATTGTCTAGTTTTGGTTATTGTTTACAAGACAAATATCAAGGCTCTCCATTCATTCAAATCAAAAGTCATGCTATATCGTTCTTGTCGAGCTTTTGGAATCGCACTTGTGTTTGTTGTTTTGGTCTTCAGCTTGAAAAAGTGAGTCTTTCTCACTCTGACATTTATACTTATGAAAAGTGAATTGATGACAAGTGTTTAGTAATAAAAATGTTTATGCAAGTTAATGATGATCATATGATATGCTATGCCATGTTATTACCATATTATTACCATGTTAAAACTGTTAATTTTCACCTGACATCTGATATATGACGGTATATTGTCATATTGACATTGTTTATGTTATTCCTGTATATGATCACACTGCAAGTTCCCTGTTAGAATAGAAGCACTATGGGCTGAAGTGGTAGGCCTGAGTTATTTTATTTAATTTATTTTAACTTGGGATTGCGGATTTGAAATGATAAAACCCGGATTTTCTTTGTAAATTACGGGTTGAAATGATATATTACCTCTATCACTTTACCTAGCGTAGAAAATTTTATACAGGCCTGTAGTTAAAATATGCTTTTCTAAAAAAATTTAAAAAATTTTAGAAATTTAATTATTATAATATTTTGATTTTAAATTTAAAAAAAAAAGGATTTTTGTAAATTATTATTGATTTTCTGAATAATTGTAAGTGAAATGAATTAATGAAAAAGTTAGAAATTTTGAACGTGAGTTATTTTGGAAATTTTGATTTAATTATAATTAGAAATTTATTTGAATATGAAATTATGATAAATTTATGATAATTTGAATTTAAATGAATTTAAAGTGATTTTTATATCATATTAATGATTTTAATAATGGTGAAATGTGAAATGAATGAATATTGTAAGTTGAAATTTTGAAATATAACTAAAACTGGAAATTACTGAAATTGACGTAAAGGTGAACTTTTAGTTAAGTAAATAAAAATAAAACTAAGTTATATTTGAGAATTTGAACTTAAGTGTTAAGTTGAAATTCAATGTAATGGATTTTAAAAATTCAACATTGCATTTTAATAAGTGAATTATTATTAAATCTTGATTTTTGAATGGAAATTTAACTTTATAAAATCACGAACTTGAGGAAAATGAATGATTTTATAAGTTAAAAATGTTTTTAATAAAAATATAATTGGTTGAGAAATTTTATTGAATATTTGAAGTTAATTGACTGCATTTTTTGAAATGCTACTAATTACAATGTAAATGATATTACAGCATTTGTAAACGCTGTAGTTGATGATAATGAACTAAAAAGCTAAGTTGAATTAAAAGCTATTATAGCAATCTTTGTAAGTGCTATAATTTTTGAATTTAACTAAGTTATTCGAATTTAAGTAAACCTATTATAACATTTTAAAATGTTGTCTTTTGTTAAATTGAACTGTTTTGAATGTAACTTTCCGTATAAGTTTTCTAAATGATGCGAAAAGTGAATTTTCACGGTTTTGATAAACTTAAGTGAATAAATAAACTTTGAAAGTTGAAATTTTTGAAAATTTAATAATTTAATTATTAAACATAATAACTTCATTGAAATGGTAAAAAAAAAAATGGAATATAAACTGTTTTGAAATATGAATTGAAATGGTATTTTAGATTTAATAAAATGAATAATGATTTGAAATGAATGAAGTTTGAAAAGATACGATATTTTGATATATTAAAATGATTTGAAACGAAGTTTTGAAAGGATATGATATTTTGATATATTAAAATGGCTTGAAAATGGAGTTTTGAAAGATATGATATTTTTGATATTAAACGATTTGAAAAACGGAGTTTGAAAGATAGAACATTTTGATATAAACATGATTTAAAAAGAAGTTCTGAAAGATATGATATTTTGGAACTGAAGTTTTGAAAAGATACGATATTTTGATATATTAAAATGATTTTAAAATGAATTTTTGAAAGGATATGATATTTTGATATATTAAAATGATTTGAAAATGAAGTTTTGAAAGGATATGATATTTTGATATATTAAAATGATTCGAAACGAAGTTTTGAAAGATATGATATTTTTGATATTAAATGATTTGAAAAACGGAGTTTGAAAGATAAGACATTTTGATATTAACATGATTTAAAAAGAAGTTCTGAAAGATATGATATTTTGGAACTGAAAGGTAGTGTTGAAAGGGTATGAAAATTAAATATATTGAAATGGTTAGAAATGACTTGATATTTATTTTGACAAATATTTGAATTGAAAGATATTTTACGATGATATATTGAAATGGTTTTGGAAATGATTTAATCTTTATTTTGATAAAGATTTGGATTGAAAAGGATATTTTATTTTGAAGTATAAAATATTGTTTTAAAGTTATAACTACGGGTTATAATAACGATTGGTTGTTAAAGAGACCGGGATCGGATATTGTCTTATAGCCGGCCAATACCGAAAACCACTTTAACAACTGTGTACGCGGTGGATATTCCAGAATGAAGTAGGATGGTGGCGACGTTCTCGAGGTATATTACGTGGACCCAACTCCCGTGAGTTGGCATATATGACTTAAACAGGAGCTATACCGGGCTACACAAAGGGTCGCACCCTTTCATCGAGCATGCTCCATCGGAAACCATTCTATTACTTTTGTGATTCGATATGTGGCGCCATTTTGATTCGGGGGTATTGTTCGAGGTGGGCGGAAGCTGCTGGCTTGCCGTCACCACCGGTCCGGGAGTGCAAACGGTGTATCCACCCTGGCATTGCCTCGCGTGCCGTGTCATATCCTTATATCGAGCCCACTACGGTTTTGGTTTTAAAGATCCGACCGCGTTAAGGTTCATCATCCCCTTAACGTTATTTTCTATATGATTATACTTTACTGATTAGACACTACCGTATATAGCATATATTACTACATAGTAAATAGTTTAACGGATCCTTAGAGGATGGGCGGTCCCAAGCATCCTTTAAGTTACTGATGCATTTTGTTACTGTTCACTTGAGTTGATTTACAGTTTATAAGTATTTATGTCCTGACTCGAGGATTTTGTATTTTGCTTTACGCTCGGGTCAGATTGATTGAGTTAGCATTCAAGATTCACCTTCGGCGTTGGAGCTTTCCTTGAAGATCCAGCCATCTATTTTGTTTCAGTATCCAGTGATTCAGTGATGTATCTGATTTGTACCTGATGTATCATGTTACTCTTCTGTTGTATCTTATTTAACTCTGATGTATCTCATATTTATATAGTAGCTGCATGAACTACTATCTCTTTTTCTTCCGCTGCATTTTTATATACTCTGTGTCTGTGATCTGTGATTTTTATTTACTGTATATTCTGAGGTTTGCCAAAATTTTATTTACAACACGGTATTTTGAGCAATTCAATTCCGGCATGAGTGTCTGCCTATGCACTTATAATGGATGCGAATGGTTGAAAAATATTGGTTGTTACAATCATTAATTAAAATGATTGATAAAATTCAAACATCATTATTTAAATGATTAATTACTTTTAAATAACATTAATTAAAATGATTATTAATTTCAATTATCATTAATTGAAATAATTCATTTAATTCCATCATCATTAATTAAAATAATTAATTAAGTTTGATAAATTAATTAAACTCCATTATGATTAATAAAAAGAATTAATTAAACTCAAATAATCATTAGTTAAAATGAATAATTAAGTATAAAACATCATTAGCAAAAAAAATTAATTAAATCTAAAGGTAAACCAATTTGCAATCATCATTTATTAAATTGGTTAATTAATCTCAATTAAAATGATTAATTAATTTAAATTATTGTTAATCAAAATTATTAACGGATTTTCAATATTCTTTGTAGCGGAAACACAAGCTCAAGTTCATACGATAGGGTTTTGGGGGTGAATTTTAATAAACGCAGGAAGGTGGGGTCCTATAAGAGAAACGCGATGGCATCGACGTTTCAACCTATCGTTACCTAAATCCCGAGCTTCAACAACCATAGCTGCTGCCTAAAAAAAATCAATCACCCACCCATGTATGATCAATCACTGGAAAACGGGTATAGATCCGAAGACTTTGGCTATACGAAATCAATTAATCAATTTTCATGATTTTTAATTGAGAAACGAATTTAATTTTAAAATTTGAAATTTTGTTTTATAAAATAAATTTTCCATTACATGTTTCTTGGCTAATATAAATAGGGTAGATGGTTGCATGCATAGGTATGGATCAAGAACATGGGGTATGCTTTGGAGATGAAAGGGTATGGGATTGAGAATGGAGCATATGTACCCACGAAATTCAACGGCGTAATATAATTCACAAATACGATTCCAAAGAAATTGATTTCGTCGAAATCCAAGACTGTGCCCCGGAAGGCTAATTTTACAGATTTAAATATTTAGTTATTGATATTTAATCCGATCTATTTATATTTGTAAACAAATTTTACAAATTGAACTTACCAATACTATTTGTTGGTTAAATGGAGTTAAAAATAATTATTAAATCCATTTAATTTACATTTATTCACAATTCAAATATTTAATAATTCCCTATATTTGAATTATAAATTATTAAATTCCAAAATTCAATTATTTTAAATATTTAAAATTAATTAAATATTTAAAATTAAATAACCAAAATTTTGGGTCATTATAATTCAAACAATCTTTTTCTTTTTTGGTTTGTTTAACTTAATAATTGCTATTTGAAAAACTGCAAAAACCCAAACTAAATTAAAATTATAAATTTTAACACTTAATTTTTAAATAATTAAATTATTAAAGTTAATACCAATCCAAACTTGCATTTGACTTAAGCAGTAAAAAATTATTTCAACTTAAATATAAGAAATATATAAAATGCATTTTCAACTTCATAACTCAAATGTAGTTCATAACTTCAACTTCATAAATCAAAATGAGAAACATATTATTACCCTGCATTTTGGACAAGGATGGGATATCAACAAATTGGCTAAAAATGATGAATATCAAGATTGGAGATCGATTGAAACTGAGGCTATGATCGATACCATCAAAATTGGACCAAGCTCCAATCAAGGTGGGATCGATTGGGAATGATGAACAAGGCTTGGAGAAGCTACATTTCAAATTTCAGGTCAATCAGAGTTCGTATGCTCAAGTTATGGATGGATCAATATTGGTGAGAAATGGCTTTGGATCGATCTCTTCGTATCCATTATGGTGTTGATTGGTTTGGATCGACTGGTATTCAGATCGATGCATCTCGTATCGATGCACCTTGCATCGATCAGTTGGCTTTGGGAAGGAAACAGGCTGATGGATATGGAGCTCATATCGATACGCACATATCAATTGGATGGTAAAGTATGCCAATGCACTTCATATCGATCAAGGCCGAGATGGATACAAAGAATGAAGTAATGGTTACTAGGAGAAGCATTTTGTATTGATCACTCATTGACCGATATGAAGGACACACATGGCGGATCGATACAAAGGAGGGTAGATGAAAGGATACGAACAGCATGGCTACCGATGGATACGAAGAAATGAGTCAAGCCAAGAGAAGCGGTCTACAAGCATGAAATATGGATCATTGCATGATACTCGGGCCACGTCATCGATACGAGGCCTATCAATGCGAATGCATCGATACGAAGTCACAGGTCCACTTGCAAACTCAAACTTGGATCGATTATAACTCTCAAAGTACAAGTCCACACATCACAAAATTTTCACAGGAGCTTGCTTATTCACTGAAGAACGTCTATGATCTATTTCAGCTTCATTGGACTATTTTTGGATCGATACGAATTATACTATATGGCTACTAAAGAGGTATTCCAAGTTTGGGGCGGATATTTTCATATCTACACCTATAAATAGCATCTCTATGGCTACTAAAGAGGGATCTTCTGCTTTTCTAGGCAAAAAAACTACCATTTTGTTTACTAATTTCAAAGGCTTGTAACTATAATTACAGTATAAAAGGAATAAAAGAAACAATTCAAAGTGGACGTAGACCTAAAATAGCTGAACCACTATAAACCTTGTGTTTTTTGTTTTCTTGCTCATTTTAATTTTGCAATTTCTTCATTTTTATTCTCTACTTTATCTAGATCTAAGATATGTGTTTGGATATTAAGGATTTCTGCGTAAGCACTAGTGCTTTCACGACTTTTGGGGTTTGTGACCAATTTTAGCGTGCACATATATTTTCAACTTTGCTTCCCTAGCTGACCGAATTCCTCTACCTCGTCCTCCTATCCAGAAGTGCGTTCTGAATGTTGCTCCTACCACTCCAGTTTCGTCCTCTTTTGACGCTCCAGTTTGTGGAACTCCCATTTTTGATGCTCCTGTTGTTCCTCCATTTGATAGTTTGCCTCCGCCGGCCCAGGATGAGGTTTCTTCCACTACAACGTCTGATGCTATTAGTTGGAATTCTGAGGAACGGGCATGAGTTCATGATCCTTCTGATATGAGATACTCACCTGAGACTGGCACATTTTTATGCTTTTATCATTGATATTGAGGGTGAGAATCGTTTTCTTATCTACCATATTGAGGGAGATGATTTGTGTCTTACTAGAGTTGGCCAAATTTGTGAGAAGAACAAAAGTAAGTTTTATGATGTCGGCTGGGATAGGAAATTTACATACTCTCCTGATTCAAAAGGTTATGATCCACTTCTGGCTACTCTCTTCTCAGGTTTATCTCATGTTCTTGGTCCAATGTTGATAGTGGTTGTTCCTCCTCTTCTGTGGGAGTCTAGTCATGTTGTTATAGTAGTTTAGACACCTTTGTCTAGCTCCTGAGCTTTTTATCTTTATGGTTTGGACCTTTTTGTTGTTCTGTGCATGTATAGAACACATGTTTTTCCATTATTTATACAGTAGCACTACCCACTATAAAGCCGGCTAGCTTTGCTAGAAAAAAATATGTTAAATTCTAACATATAAAGCATGTAAATAAGATGCCATTTAAATGCTTATTCCATTGCATGTTAGAAATAAACTTTAACTCCATAAGAATAACCAAATGCATAATTACTCAAATACATTTTTAATTGCATATTATATATGGTACTAACAAAATTTCACATTAGAAATCCAATACCCAAACGAAACATCATACATAACTCAAATGCATTATAACTCAAGTTAGATGCACAACTCATACAATTTTAGCTACATAACCCAAAATCGATTAAAAACATAGTTCATATTCATACCAATCAAATACAGCTATTGACTTTGAATCTAAGATCATATGCAGATTTAACTACCAAATAATATTTTTCCAAAAATTCATATTTAATTAAAACAATATAACTAGAAATATAAATTATTTGAAAATAGATTTAAACCTTTTTACCATCTTCACTCTTTTTATCCAACTCCTTCTCTCCTTTTCAACTTTTTAAATTGTATCATTCATTTCCAAAATATTACTAGTCAACATTTCTTAAATACATTTTTCTATGTCTTCTTCTGAAGACCCTTGTTTTGAAGAAATAATCTACAAAAACCAATATCAAAATTAACCTTCATACTAATAATGATGAAAAACAATAATTTTAACCTGCTATATGCTATATGATATAACAATACATAGATAAAGTGTATAACTCATATAACTTACGAATACACCTCATATACTTTTTTAGCTGCATTACTCACTTGTAAATGCAAAAATCAAATGCAGTTATAAAATATAATTTATTTATAACTGTATTTATAAAATACCATTTTAATTTATTTTTTAAGATAAATAGAGTTTTAATTTTATACAAATAAAACTATATCCTAACTAATTATAAATAAATAATATAACAAAAAACATATAAAAAATTGCATTCAAACCTTATTAAATTTTTTCCACAACTCTTATACTAAGTTTATTGTGGAGGAAATCCCACTTTTGTAGAACTTTCCTGTCATAGAGAATGCCAAACGCTAGTCGTCATTTCACCCATCCCACTTGAATTCTAAAACTAACATCTTCGTAGATCTTGTCATCATACTACAACATTGACCCTAAATATAGAAAGGACCTTCTTGGGTACTACTTGTTTGGCCCGAGTAACACCTACATCCTCCGTTCCAACACCGTTGAACTCGCACTTCATATACTCTATTTTAATTCTGCTAAGCCTAAAAACTTCAGAATTTTAAGTCTCCCCCACAACTCAAGTTGCCTATTAACCCCTATCATACTTTCATCAATTAGCACAACATCAATAAAGAGCGTACACCATGGAATCTCACGTAGTACATCCATCACTAGGGTAAAAATATAAGGGATTAAAGCTGACCCTTGAAATAATCCTATGTTAATGGAAAATTCACTGGTTTCACCATCGCATGCTCTGACACTGGTCACAACATCATCGTATACATCCTTGATAAGGATAATGTACTTTGTTGGAACTCTCTTCATTTCCAAAGCTCTTCTTGGTACTTTGTCATAAGCTTTCTCCAAATCGATAAATACCATGTCTAGATTCTTCTTTTCCTCCCTCTCTCCATAAGTTGTCTTATCAAGAAAATCACCTCTGTGGTCGACCTCCAAAACATGAAACCAAATTGGGTTTTTGAAATGCTTGTCATCTTTTTTAATCGATGTTCAAGGACTCTCCCCCAAATAGTATGACTCATAAGCTTACTTCCCATGTAGTTTATGCAACATAAAATATCTCCTTTATTTTTGAAAATTGAAACTAATATGCTTCTCCTTCACTCATCTGGCATTTTTTTGATTTGAAAATATAATTGAACTTAGTTAGCTATGATATCCATGCATCTCCACACCCCAATGGGGAGGCCTCAACGCCTTACCTCTTGTCTGCTTTCATTCATTTTAGCATACCTCTTTTACCTCAGGCTCTTGAATTCTCTAAAATAATTAAGTAAAAACAAATTATAAATTAAGAGGTAAATAATATAAATCAACAACTCTTATTAAGCTTCCATGAATCTCACCTTCTAGAATCACAAAACTCTTAGATATCGTCAATATTCATCAACACAACTTCTTCAACATCAATATCCATCAACACTTCTTCTTCTCCTCCTCCTCCTTGATGACACTTTCTTCAAGCTCATGAACACACACATACAAATGTTCAGTGACACCGCTTAGATTCTCCACTGTCTGCTCTAAACATGTCAATGATTCTTTCCATGGTCTGATAAATTGTTCATTTTCTTTTTCTTTTTCTTTTTCTGCTCCACCATTTCCCTATTTTCTTTTTCCATTTCTCTCATATGTACCAATTTTAGTTGCTCGTTTTTTCATCTTCAAACTTTGCTCTTGAGAAATCTTCTTGCCTTTTGAGAAGATTAGCCACCATGTCTCTTAACAATTAGCATGGGAGATGCATATGAGAGAAATGAAAGAAGCGAAGAAGGAAATTGTGGAGCTAAAGAAGGAAAAAGCATAAGAACAATTTGTCAGACTACGAAAGGAATCATTGACGTGTTTAGAGCATACAGTGGAGAATTTAAGAGTTGTTACTAAAGATTTTCCCATGAGGGTTCATAAGTTTAAAGGAAGTGTCCATGGGTATCAAGAAAAAGGAGGAGGAGAAGAAACGTTGATGGACGTTGATGGTGAAGAAGTAGTGTGAATATTAATGATAACTAAGTGTTTTGCGGTTTTAGAAGATGAGATTCATGGAAGTTTAATAAGAGTAGTTGATTTACATTATTTACCTCTCAATTTATAATTTGTTTTTATGAATATTTACATAATTAAAGCATAAATTGATTATCAATTATATCTTTTCAAGGTAATTTAGGTATGTGTTATGTATGTTTAGATTTTAATTTTAATTTTTCTATTTTTATAGATCATGGATTGACTGTTCAACCGTTGCTTTGATTCTTCTACTTCAATCGAATCGTGATAACAATCATCGAACTTTTTTTACACATTATTATGAAATAGTTATAAAATTTTGATTTGGTCAATATAAAATTGCACACGAATTACACCAATCTATTTTTTTTATTTTCTAAATTAATGGTGATTCGTATATGAAATGGTAGATCACTTTAATTTTGTGGGTTTTTAAGTTCTCATGTAAAATTCTTTTGTTTTTGGGATGGAACGAGTGAATACAAATTTGGACAAAATTCAACCTTCATTTTCTTATCTCACCGTATTTTTAATACGAAGCTAATATTCACAATAATTTTTACTCATGGCATGCTATAGATTGGTTTAAAGAGTAAGGGCTCTACGATACAACTTTAAATTTAATGGTTAAAAATATTCAAGCTAATGAAATATGCATTTCGAGGTTTTTTACAATTATTGATAAAAAAAAGCTGTGATGAAAATGATGCTGAGTTTCTATAGGCAATGATTAAGAACTTGTTTGGTACATTTTTCTCAGCAAATAGTACTTACTGTTATGTCAAAGTGTTCACTACTAGATGTTGGACTCAAGTTATACATTATAAATTGATTGAGCAGTTGAAGAAATATAAACATAATCCAAGAAAAATGCAATCTTGTACCATTGCTTTATCGGTAATAATTTTATTTTTAGTTTCATCTTGTACAATAGAAGATGTTGTTTCTAAACTTTTAATTTTGTAAGTCTTGCAACGAATTTAATATTATTGAACCAAGGTTAAGATATGAAAAGTGGGATTTAATGGAAGTCCACCATAAACTTAGTGGTAGAGTTGTGGAAAAATTTGATAGGTAATAAGCGCATTTTTTATATGTTTTTAGTTATATTATTTATTCATTTATAATTAGTTAGGATATAGTTTTATTTGTATAAAATTAAAATTCTATTTATAATGAGTTTATACACACTATCTTAAAAAACAAATTAAAATTGTATTTTATAAATGCAGTTATAAATTCATTATATTTTATAACTGCATTTGAGTTTTGCAATTACAAGTGAACTAGAGTGATGTAGATAAAAAAGTATATGAGGTGTAATTTTAAGTTATGAGTTGTATGCATTTATCTAAATATTGTTATATGCATATAACAACTTAAAAATTATTGTTCTTCGTCATTATTAATACGAAGGTTAATTTTGATATTAGTTATTGTAGATTATTTCTTCAAAACAAAGGTCTTCATAAAATTCCACAGACAAAGGTATTGAAAAAAATGTAGACTACTAATATTTTGGATATGTATGATATAATTTAAGAAATTAAAAAGGAGAGGAAGGAGTTGGAAAAAAAAGAATGAAGAGGATGAAAAGATATAAATCTATTTTCAAACAATTTATATTTTTGGTTATATTGTTTTAATTCAATATGAATTTTTGGTTAAAATTATTTGTTAAAGGTAGCTAAAAGTGCATATGATTTTAGATTTAAAATCAATAGCAGTGTATTTGATTGGTATGAAATATAATTTTAACCGTCTTGGCTTATGAGTTAAAATTGTAACCGAGTTGTGTGTCTAATTTGAGTTATAATGCATTTGAGTTCTACATAATGTTTCATTTGAGTACTACTTGTTTATAGTGTGAAATGTTATAACCATATATGATATGTAATTAAAAATGTATTTGAGTAATGCATTCGGATACTGTTATGGAGTTAAAGTGTATCTGTAACATTCTATGGAATATACATTTAAAAGGCATCTTATTTATATGCATATTAGATTACAGTTTAACATATTTTTAACTGCATTTGAGTTATGCAATTAAAAATGCATTTTATATGTGCTATTTTATTTGATTTGATATAATTGTTTACTGTATAAGTCACATGTTGGTTTAGATTGGTATTAAGTTTAATAATTTACTTATTTAAAAATTAAGTGTTAAAATTTATAATTTTAGTTTAATATGGATTTATTCAGTTTATTTCTTCAATTGAAGGCTTTTCAAATAGGAATGATCAAGTGAAAGAAATTGAAAAAGAAAAAAACTGTCTGAACAATGTGACTTCGGATCTGAAGAAAAAGAATGAGGAGTTGGAAAATGTTTGAATAGTTAAATTTAGCTCTATAAAATTTATTATATTGATTTAAATATTGTATTAATAAGTTGTTTTTATTTTTTATAGAAAAATATTTCTAAAAGTCAAGATTCTAAGAAAGAAAAGGCAGAAGCTATTGAAAATTCTAGACTTAAAAGAGAGATGAATTTGTGTAAGAAAAAATAAATTATTAATCAAGAAATCCATGACTTGAAAAGGAATAAATGCAAAGTTAGAAAGGAATATTTTAATTGGCAACGAAGATAAAAATTTAAATCATGGTGTTGTAGGTTTAAGACAAAAGGACTGTGTTTTAATTTTATTTGAGAGAAACCAAAGACTTTTTAACAATAATAATAGTCATTTTAACAAATTGATTTATATAACATCATCACTATGTTTTAATTGGATCTCAAACCCTAAATATAGATTAGCTAAAAATAATCATTTCAAAGAATATCTTAATAAGGTTAATAATAGCATTAAGATATTTAAACATAATAACAATATTTTTAATATTAAATAATTAGAGCATTAACATTTTTTCTAATTTGAATGATGATTTCACTGATTATAATAATGTCCTTTTGATTTAAGGAGCTTAAGGAAAAAAATTAAATTGTTTTAGTTTATAGGATTTTAGCTTTTTATTTTGTTAAATTTTTATCTTTTTTATTTTGACATCTCTTTTTTACATCTTTAGTGTTAGTTAAGATGCTTGGATTCTTTTTTAGTTTATTTCTTATTCTTGTTGTTTTTCCGTCTTATAATTTTAGGTATAGTATTATTAATTTTATTTCATTAGTACATACATACATACATATATATATGTGTGTGTGCGTATAAATTTTATTTATATACAAATATGTATTAATCTTATATTTTTCTTTAGTTTCATTTACAAATACAGGTTTAGGTCAGAAATAGTGCTAGATTACTATTTACAAGTTCTTAGGATTACTGGTGATGGGATTATAGCGAGACGTTCATTCTGGACCTTCCACGTTCGCAGTGAGGAGTTATTCCAGTTCTTCTGCATCTGCAATGTGGCATTCTTCATTCTGGATCATTCGCATTTGAAGTGAGGTGTTCTTTTCAGTTCTTCCGCGTCTACGGAGTGGCGTACTTCATCCTAGAGCATCCACATTTGCAGTGAGGCATTCTTTTTGGATTTTTTGAGTTTGCGGTGAGATGTCTCTCTCGGCTGGAGTTGTCTATTAATATTATCCGCGCTGAGTTACTTCATGGTTTTTTGGGTACTTCTAACATCTCATTACGGACGGTGGTCTCGATAATGAGGTGAAATTAGCAGTGGCCTTGCCGGAGCTCATTTTGGTTGTACCTAAGTCATTTTCATTGTTTTTGTATTATGATTAGTTATCTCTCAGGCATGTTGGCAGTACCTTTGTTTTCAGTGATATACATGCATATATTTGCTCTTCTCTACTTTAGAGAATTAGACGTTTCTCTCAAAAAAATCTTACTTATGTGATCAAATCTTAGTTGCATGACTTCGAATCCTTTAAAAATCTCTGTATTAAATGAGGTTACATTGTGATGATAAAAGTGTGTTCAAAATTTCTGTGATATTATTCCTATGTATTGTAACGATAAAAGTGTTGTTAGATTTTTTTTGCAACTCGATCTTTCATTAACGAACCAAACATAGTGAGATTGATCGTCGCATTAATAGTTTTAAATCTCTTATATTTCATATGAGATCTTCTTCGAAATATCATTTTCACACTTGGACAAAACAAAACATCTAATCTCGTTCATATCTCCTTTGACATTTATCTTGTCCAAAATATTTGAAATGTCACCCAAAATACAAATCAAAATTTCAATCTAACATTACACCTAAAATTATGTATTATTCTTCTTTTACATAATATTATATGCTTTCATATAATTTATAATAAAATATTCGATAACTTACTACTTACCAACCCCAAAGATAATTTTTACTTTTTACCTCAATGAGTCGAAACAAATAACTTTGTTTTAGTGTTCAAATAAGAGGACATTATCAGTAATTATCGGATCGATCCATTTAACCAAACTTCCTTTTTCTTTAAAACATTCATTTCAACACATCTTTATACACTAACCAAGAAAGTTACATTTTTTTTAATATAACATGAGGATACTTTACTCAAATAGATCACTCTTTTCATGTCTCAGGACTCGAACCCATGACCTTTAAAACATCCGTCTAAAATGTCATACCATAACAACTTGAGCTATAGGTCCTTGACAGTTTTTGTTATACATTTTAAACAATAATTATTTAAAAAGCCACTATAACATCAAATTTTGAACATGTGAACTACTGTACGATAGTTCCGAGAAGAAATTAAGGACCTAAAATGTAACTCGAAATGAACACCGAAGATATCATTGTCTCATCCGTGATCTCATCAAATACAAGATATCTTATGTAGAAATACCTAAACAAAATGTGATATTATTCCGAGCTTTGAAATCTTGGTTGCATTACATATCACCTTGAGAAAGACATCATTACCTCGCTTTTCGTATCCTCATGCATGCATATTGCAGATTTCTTCGCTAAGTCACATTTGGTATCTCGTTTTTATGTCAACTCTCGATGCTCATGATCGTTACATTGTGAGTTTGAGGGGAATGTTAAGAGAACATTTGCAATCAATCTCAAAGTGCGTAACATTACTCTTAAACGAATACTTTCTTAAATCTGAAAGCATGATTCTTGTTCTTGTAAAACATGATAAACGGTGCATTCATTAACAAGTGGAAAGGGTTATAATGAAGTTTAGATTATAGTTTTCGTCACAAGCGTAGGCAGCTACGCCCAACTTCAAAATACAAATCTAAACATACTTATCTAAAGTGCTTACTAAACTGAGTAACAATCTTATTAAACTTAAAAAATTGGTAAAGTGGCAAATAGAAAAATATAGCTAAGAAATTAATATACTCAAGTATGATACTAAATTTTTATGATAATCACTATACTCAAGTATAATACTAAATTTTTATGGTAACCTTTTAGTATCATGTTTGAGACTTGCTCAGTTTTGAATTTCAAACACTGACAGAACATAAACAAAGTTAGTTTCAAAAGTAACAGGAAGCAATTACTATAAAAACATAAAAGTATAATATTTGAATACATCAATCTCCTCACTATTTCTAAATATACACATGCACACGCACTAATTTTGTAGGTTTTACCCCCAAAATATTTTGTTTAATCTATAACCAAATGGGATGATATAATTATCATTATGAACAAATACACTAGAGTAAAAATCTCATAACCAAATGGACACAATACTAGAATAATTTGAAAAGATAATGAATATTACTGTATGAATTGAGTATTTGAAAACAAACATGAAAAACCCAATCACTTATCTAACATCTATGTAATTTATTCCACAACCTATAATATGCAGGATCCATGATTTTAAGAATATAAATAAATTAGCAGCCGATAATCTAACTGATAATTTTAACGGCCAATACCTACAAATGAATGTACACAATCTGTCGTAAATACACATGAAACCGTATAAGATGAACTATTTAATTTATTTCTACTAAGATCACAAACATGCACTCATTAACCAAGTATTTGTTAAGCTAAAGCTGAGCCTAAACCTAAGTATTCTTACGTATAAAACACATTCAATGAAATGAACCTAATATGCTTAACAATAATGGTAAAATTGATTAAAACACCAATTGCATTGCATGCCCAGTCAACACTACAAGACCTTACGTATATATCTTAATAAATAGCAATGGAGAACTTTAAACTGAAACAAAAACATCAATAAACGCACATATAAACAGGTAGTCCATAATATTATAGTTGATACATGCATCCCTTAACTACTTCTACATATGTATTTATACACACTCTTAAATTTATAGGTTTTTCCCACTAAACATTTTTTTAATCCATCATTTAGCAATGGAGAGAAATAGTTTAATGAATGATTAAAAAATCGTATAACCCAATGAGAAGATGGGGATGCAAATACATTAGAATATACGGATGTCATTGTATGCAAGTACAATATTCGAATACAAAGATGAAAAACATCCCTCCTAATCCCTAATCTAAGGTCCATATAATTTATTCAACAACCTACAATTTGCAGGTTCCATGATTTTAAGATGATAAAATTAGCAACGCAGTTTTTTTTCTTTCTAAAACCATGTTTAAAAGCTACTCAAATGGGCAGAACTATTCTAGGTGCATATTTGTGCTTGTTTCAATTTTGGTAACAACTCCTAATAATGTGCTAATAAAATTGAAAAATAAATAGAAAAATGAGAAGTAACAATTTATTGGCTTCTGGCTATGTTTCCTAACTTGTATCACAAAGTATTACATTCAATTTGACTTAAAAGTCAAACTGGATCCAGATACTTATAAATCTCAATTTAAAGCTACTCATAAGTTTCAACTCAAAACTTCTTTTAAGGAGTTTCAAAATAAGTTTGCCAAATGGACTCTAAGACCATTCCTATTTAGACTGTCTATTTTATCGTCACTTATAATTCGCAACTCAACAATTTTAAATTTAGGCAGAAAATTAAATTACAGAACTAAATAACTTAAAATAGTGGCATGAAACCTTGAATCTACAACGGATCTACAGCGGCAGTGACAACATAGTAACAAATCTTCATTTACGTACTAATTGATAATACGTGAAATGTATGCATCATTGGATGAGGTTTCCATGCCCAAAAGATTATGAAATGAAAACAAAATCATCTGAGTGATTCCCACAAGACTCTATCATCATCCTCAACAAAAGCAGTTTACTTTTAATGAGTTGTTGATGTCCCTATCTATTCTTCATCACTTGCTCTTCAAAAAGAAAATTTTATATTGAAATATATAATCGTAACTTAAGCAGTAAGCAAGACTGAAAAAATAGTGATTGGAACTTCAAATTAAAATGCTTTCAGAGTAAGCAAGATTCTGCAAATTGCACACAAAATTAAGAAACTCGTTAAATCGTAAATATGATGAAATAATCTAAAAACAATTAAATTAAACCAAAATCATATACCAATTGAAAAGGGAATCGCAAAATCAATCTGCGAGTGGAATAAAAACAGAGCGGTGCTCAAGTCGCTAAATTGCAAATGATATGAAATAATCTGAAAAGAATCAAATGAAACAAAATCAAGCACCAATTGAAAAGTGGATAGGAAAAACAATCCGTGAGTGGAATTACAACCGAATAGCAGCCGCTGTGTGAACTAGGGTTTTGCTAATATTAGGCGATGGATTTTCGTAATTATATAGGGCGATGGATTTTTGTAATTATATAGGGCGAAAGAGGGTTTCTGTTAAATTTGATCCACCAAAGCCGGTAATTATTTGGGCCTCAATATTTGGTCCATGTATATTTTAATGTAACAACAGAAATATCTCAAACTATCGGAAAACCATATTAAATAAGTGTAGATTCTTGTAATAAAAAAATTTGATGTCGGACACAATACACGTTATTGGTTAATGTTTGAAAACTAATGCAAACCCGTTACACCAAAATTTAAAGGTGTTTTAGTATATAAATTTAAACGAGCGTTACGGCATGCGCTTCGCGCGTGAATTATTTTTTCATAAATTATATATGTTTAACATATTTAAGATGAATGATTTATTCAAATATTTAGTCATATTTTTGCGATTAAATCATATGTGGTTAGTTTGAATTTTTATTCAGTGCTTCAACGTCTAATTTTTTGTTAATTTGATTATTTATTTCTATCATTAATTAATAAAGATCGAATTTGTAAAAAAAGTTTATTTGTGATATCTATTTTTTAAGTGATATTAAGATTTGGTAATACTTATAGATGTGGGTTTTGAATTGGTAAAGAAATTTTATTTATTTAATTCTGTTTTAAGTGATAGTGAGATTTAGTCATATTTATAAAAGAGTATTTTGAATTGATAAATGAAGTTTATTTATTAGATCCTATTTTTAGGTGATATTAAGATTGATAATTATGTAGAAGGGCATTTTTGGTAGTTCACGCTTACACCAAAAAAGTGTGACACCAAAGGTATTGCAACTATTATTAAAAATATGAGCGTTACGGCACGCACTTCATTCGTGATAAATGCATCTGAAATGTTTTTTGTACGAATTGTATTTATTTAATACGTTTAAAAAAATGATTTCCATAAATGTTTAGCCATTTTTTGTGCTGAATATTATGTAGTTAATTTGAATTTTTATTTATAAGTTGTAATATATAATGTTTTGTTAGTTTAAAATTTTATTTATATTATTAATTTATAAAAAAAGAATTTGTAAGTGGTTTATATGTTAGATCCTATTTTTAAGTGATACTAAGACTTAGTAAATATCTATAAAGGAAAATTTGAATAAAGGAAGCTCAAATTGTCAGCTCCTATTTTGAAGCGATATTAAATTTCATATATCTATGGAAAGACATTTTTTGTATTTCAGACTGACAACAAAAGAGTGTGACGCAAAATGTACTAAAACTATTAATAATGAAATAATTGTAAGGGGCATTTTTGAAACTTCATGTTCGAACAAATAAATTGCGCTTCCAAACCAATTATTAATAAAGATGTACGACTCTCTATAATAATTATGTTTCAAATCTTACAAAGAGAAATGTTTAAAAGGTAAAATAGTCCAAGTATGTTTCAAAAGAATAATATTTTAAGATTTTCGATACTACACTCTTTACCATTATCCAATACTAATAGATTTAGTAAAAAGTTGTAGTACTTTATGTTATAAATGTTCTAGCCTGCGGCGGTTGAAATTGGTCGATTTAAAAAGAATCTCTATTTGAATTATACTTAAGTTATTAAGTCGGCCTATGAAGTTAGATTGGCTGTACTCAGATCCAATTTAGTAATTTAAATAAAATCCAATTTTATCTTCATATTTATTTAATTAACGAATTTAAATTTAATATTTATATAGTTTACGAGTATATCGTTATACATATACATGTGTATGTCGTGCATGTGCAACATATAGTAAAGTGTACATAACTAATGTCATCGCATATAAATGTTGGGATTTGAATCTATAATGTATACATCCATCTTTTATATAATCATTGGTTATCTCAAAATAATATTTAAAATATATACATAATTATAAATGTATATATAAGTTATGTATGTATGTATGTATCTATGTATGTATGTATCTATGTATGCATGTATAATTATCACGGCCGAATCGAAATATTAACATATATGTTTATAATTTCTTTTAGTTACATAGATCAAAACAGTGGCATTTAAATTAAATAACATAGTGAGATGTATTAACGTATTTATAAGAGACAGCAGTTGTCTATATGAAATTTTTATTTAACAAATCTACAAAATCAAATGTATAACAAGGCTTGTGCCTCAAGGATGCAGTCATTGAACACACCATGCTGGACGAGATATCGTAAATTCACCTTGAATCGATCTTTAAATGTTGTAATGGCCTGGAATACCACAATTTTATATTTGTTTTGATGTATTTTTTCTTTGTGGATTTATGGCAATGGGGTGAAGGGGATGATGCTCACGGCATAAGGGAGAGTGAGGAAGGATCCAGAGGCTAACATGGTTTAAATAGGGAGAGTAGGGAAGACAAATCCTCCCCTTTTTACTATTTCACCTTTTACCAATATTCAAATCTAAACATGAAATTCAAACTACACTTCCCTCCACATTATGGTCGGCCATAACATAAACTAGATGAGTCATCAAACATTCCAGACCTATTTAATTATTGTTTAAAGTGTATTCTAAATGTGTCTCGATATCGTATATCGGTACATACACATATAACTTTTATATACACACAACTTAGTATATCGATATCCAATTTTACAACTTAAATGGTACTATTTGGTAACGACTACTTACACCAATTCTCTTCGTCGACGCTATCTTACATTAAGGCTTATGGAATTTAGTTTTGGTCAAAATTACAATATTGTCCATATTCAACTCAATTAGTCCATAAATCAAGTCTTTTGTTCTATAATAACATTTGTTATCAAGGGATTTTGTACCAAAGTTCCATATTCTCAAAGCTCATGCACAAAAAGTCCCTGCTCATAAATCCATGTAAATTAGGTCATTCTTTTGTTATTTTTTTTACCAAACTGTCCGCTTCCAGAAAATCGACCCTACATCAAAATCAGGGGAAAAAGTAGCATAAACTAGATAAAAACTAAAAAAAAGGGACCTAATTTTCATAACTTTTTCGGGAGGGACTTCTCTTCCATCATCTTTCAATTCTGGGGACTAGGCAATCATTGCTTGTATTATTAAGCATACTACTGTGACCAGAGATTCTGGCTTTGAGTTGATCATGATAGTAACCTTAGGTAGTCGAGGAAACAAATTCTCTATTGAATAGTATTTTAATTTCAATGCTTCAAGTCAGACCCAACTATAGAGAAAGCATTGTAATTTGTCACTTCAAGAATTCATGTTTAGCCCTATTATTATTGACCAACTAGAAATACTTGGCATAGTCATTTTACAGTTATCCAATCACTATCAGCACGTAACTCTTTGATGCCCTAGGCAACCATGTGTAATGCATTATCCAAAATTTGGAGAGCGTTAGGTACCATTGTCTCGACGGATATATCAATATCCTTTCTTGAAACACATTGATCATGAATATTTAAAACTGTGTGTTATTTTATATTGTGAAATTTTTCTCAAGATTACAACTCCTAGTTCTTATTATCACAGAAAATATCATTTAAGGATTTTCTATTTAATATACTTAAATTAGTCAATCAATATATCACAATTAACAAGTATATAATAGAATGTAAATACCTTTATTGCGAGAAGATTGGTTATATAGCTAGATTTATGTAACAGATCACATAATTGCCCCTAGGCCATACTCCTAACTCTCTCTCTCTCAATTTCCACTTGCGTGTAGGGTCAACTATGGAATCTTTCATTTCAATATGTATTCCTTACGACCGAGCTAGTCCCTCAACGAATAGATATGTTGTATTGTCTTAAATATCTACTCTGTTAGTGAACTCTCTCCGACGTTGTTGAACTAAATTTATCATGTGAAACTTTTCGGAGATTGTTTCTCGATTTCTAATGAGCTCTAGGATCTTTGGTGATATGTATCGTGGCATTGTTATCGCATGACAATGTTATGAGATTCTCAACATTTGGGATCACCCTAGCTCAGCTTTAAACTGTGCAGTAGGCATACACATAGACAAAAACACACACATGCAGGCGCGCTCGCACACACATACATACATAATATACACATACACAACGCTTTTGCTGCGGTGCTATCTAAGGTGATGTAATTAGCGTTTTGATTGAATTAGCTACAATCTTTGTGTTTGGAACATTTTTTCAAATTAAAGCTCCTTAACCAAGGTTAAATTTGAATATATCAGGAATGATATGCTATGATACGCTCGATATCATTTATGATGTTTGAGTCCGAATATTCTTTCATAACAAGCTTGTTGTTTTCATAAACAATTTCATGGTATTTATTAAATACTCGAGAGCGGTCTTAATCACTATTTAGTAATCTTAATTCGGTTTTAATAATCTCTCAATGAACCGCATACATAAGAAAAATGTGATATAGTAGAAAACATAGCATATATGATCATACCTATTGCCAATGCGTAAGGAATTCATCTTATATGTTCCGCATTAAACATTTTGATATTGTGTTTATTTACATCATTTAGGACACACCCAACATCCTTTTATACTGATTGTAGAAGACGTCGTTTTCAAATCCAATGTTGAAAGTTTAACAGCCAAACTAAGGTTTATTTTAACATGAGCACATCATTAACAATTATTAGTATATTGCTTACTTATGGTTAGAAATATCTTACTATTTTTTAATATTCTTTCTTATATACCGTGCGCTTCCTTTGCATTTTGAAAGAAAATTAAACTATTTGTTTCTCTTTCAAAATATTTGCTCAATTATGATGCTTTTTGAACAAAAGTTTCGTATCACTTGTTGGATCACATAAACCCTCAAACTCAGCATCGCTCTCATTGACTTCGAAACACTTTGGTTTTTATATGCCAACAGTCCATTCTAAATCACTATTTAGAATTTCCTTTTCAACATGTATGTACCAAAACTCAAAGTCATACAAGACCACAATTTTGTCAGTAAAATCAGAAATAACTCAAGCATGTTGGATGAGAATCTATTACATTAGTTTCAATAATTAAAATTTGCGATGTTGTTCTTATCAACATAGGTTAATATGTCCCAACTGCATTTGTCTTTTTCTAAAAGACATATTTGCAGCCAATGGATCATATTCTTTTGGGTATAACTATCAAAATCCTAGTTTGATAATGTACTTAGACTCAAATTTTGATTTGCACATCATGTCCTATGGCGGACTCAATACCCTTAAATGACTTACTAAAACCTGAGGAAAGTCGTATCTCGAAATTACTATGAAAATTCTCTTTAATGTACGAGTGTTCTAATTAGATATTCTTACGTGTCGTGACTATTTTGGCTTTAGTTAGACATTCTTACGTGTCGTGACTATTTTGGCTTGGTTAATTTCATTTCATCATGCATAATCAATTTTATCTTTGGACCGCTAAGTAGTTAATATCAGTGTCAGCTACTATTGCATATAGGTCTCGCAAATAAAATTGTTCGGCAGACCTATTTCGAAACGCACATTTTCCTTAGCCGACGTATTACAATGGCCATGCTATTCGCCTGATCCGACTCAAATAGCAACTATTAGTCCATGTGCCACCACCATCCGGAGCATGGCCCAACTTCTTTGCCTTTCACTTACTGGCTAGGCCCAACATCAAGAAATGCATCATCAGCTCGAACAAGAATGACAGGTTGGTCTCCTTTAAGAGCAACATACAGTGAGGTTAAGGTAGGTTACTTTGGATCGTTAGGGCTCCTGTACGACCAGCTTCATCATGAACAAGCAACAAAATAGCCTCCTCATTCATCGTTACCTTTGTTTCGGCCTTGTCATCGCCTATAGGGATCCTTTAGTTGCCTTCAACCATGTCTGTAAGCATTGTAATTCCACGGGTTAAGTGAAACTATAATAATCCATATTTTATTTATCCACGGGTTAAGGGACTCTAGAACGTGGGCAGAACTCATAATTCAAGTCACACGAAAATTCTAAATAAAGGACTCGGTGCCGAGAGCTTTCACTCGGTACTGAGAGCTTTTATTGGGGAAAACACTCGATGGGAGTTTGGTTCTTCAAGTAAAGGCTAGGAAAGATGATTGAAGGCCAAATGCAAGAATTTAGCTAAAATTGGACCAAGCACCGAGAGGTTCTGGAGTTAACATTTAGGCTTAGAGTTGATACCGAGGGCTTTTGTGGGAAGTAGTCGGAGTCCGAGCACTTAGTAGATGGAGCATTGGAAAAGAAGAAACTTAGCTAATATTTGGCTAAGTACACCACTCAGTACCGAGAGGATTGGTCAGTATCGAGAGGTCTAGTTTGTTGGGGTCGGAGTGAAACTTCGAGAAGGGGAGTATAGATTTTGTTTGTCATCTTGGAGTGTTTGTTTGTTTACTTAGGTTCGATAGTAATGTGGTAGCACGACATAGGTTGGGGTTAGTTTGAAGACTTTAATATGTTAGCTTTGGAACTTTAAGGAGTTAGTTCTATGACCGATGGGTGTAACGACCCTAGATTTTAATTTAATTTAAATTGATAATTAAATGAATTTCTGAATGAAATTGTAAGGGAAATTGATTATAAATGGAAGCGAGTTTCCCCAAGTTCAAGTATATTCTATATAAATCATTTAAATTTTTAAATATTATATATATATATATATATATATATATATATATATATATATGTATGTATATATGTGAATATATATATGTATATGTATATTTGGATATATATGAGTCAATTTGAAATTTTAAAATCAGAATTGAATGTATATATATATATATATATTTTGATTTGAATTTAAATCTTAGATGCATGATTTAATAAATATTTGGGTTATAAAATAAATTAAGAAAAATATATATATAGTAACTCATAAATAAATTTTAACAACATGTTAAAACAGAAGTTATTCATACTATAAAGTAATAAGACAAAGCAGTGGAACAAAATGTATATATGAATTAACTTGCAAAAACAAACCGTCTATATTTAAACATTAAAACAAAATGTGTGAGCAAATAAAATGAAGAAGCAAGACAAGAAACAAGTAAACATATAAATGAAGTATTCAAACAAAAGAAATAACATGCAAAGTAAAATAAAACACAAACATAAACAAAACAAAATATCTTTTAATTAATCTAAACTATTGAAATAAATATATAGAAAGATACAAAACAATTTGTATGTAAGATAAAATAAATACTCAAAATAAAAATAGAAGTTCACTTATTTTGTAAAGTAATAATAATTTTAAGTTATGAATAAAAATAAGAACATTGATATATAAAACAAAAACAATAAGTGTAAAACAAAACTAAAAAGAATAAGTGCACAAGTATCAGATTAGAGCATACTTACAAAGCAAATGAAAGAAGTATAAAAACAATAACAATGCATGTAAACAAAATAAGAAACAAATGCACTTACCAAGTTAAAATAAATGTTTAAAAATTTAACATAGAAACATATTTATTAAAGTATAAGATAAGGAAAGTAAGTATCCATAGTAAACTAAAAATAAAATGAATACAAGTATGCAAGACAAGAAAATATAAAAACAAAAGTAAAGTAATACAAAATTTCTACAACCATATCCTTTTGCAAAACAAAATGAAGTTGCAGCCACAAAACAAATATGCAAGTAAACAAAATAATTGAAACAAAATAAAGTAGAAGTAAGAATGCAGGCTGGAATAAACACATAGGCCGTAAACAAGAAGTAAAGGCATAAACAAATAAATATGTACAATGGCAATTAATGCCATGTCCTTAGCACACATTTTTCATCTCAGCCGAAGTAAGGCTGAAGTAAACAAATGCATTAACATGCATAACCAAGTACAATAGCATATCAAAGCAAAATCATCTCAGCCCATAACTATGGTACAAACAAACATTAATAATCCCTGTACAAACATTTTTCTCTACATGTATACCTCTATCCTATTTCATTCATTCACTAAAAATTATAGCATGCCTGAGAGAAAATTTAAAGTAAATATCATCTAAAGATTTAAACAAAGAAGCAAAGCAGAGAAAGCAAAATAAAAAGAAAGAAAGAAAGGGAAAGCTACAACTAGAAAACAATTATCATCAACAAGACAAGAGGCCTCTGTTCTTTTCTGGAAACAAAGTGAGCAACTTTAATTTTTTTTTTTAAAAAAACCATTTCTTTGAATCCCTGCTTGAGAATCTGTGAGTAAACTCCTACCAGAATTTTTTTTATTTTTTTTTATTATTTCATCTATTTGTCTATTGATGCTGTGGGTAGACATATTTTTATCATGGTTAACATGATGCTTGCCTGTGTATTTGTTTTGTATAGTTCTGTGTTTATATAAATGAGTATGCTGTAACTTTTGAAGATGCTGTTGATTCCCTGGTTGTAGCTACAGAGTTAAGGAGTTAAGCAAAACATATAAAACATCTTCTTCCAATCATATATAGGCTTACATTTTAAAACAAAATAGGTTGTTAAACATAAATCAAAGCTTTATAAATTTGTTTTGAGCCTGTAGTTGAAGCATCATCACCAGTGACTCTGTTCTACAGGCAATACGCATTATTTTGATAAAATTCAAATATGCTAATTTTAGATTCCAGGAATATACATTTGATCCTGATAGTAAACTATGAATTTTAAAACTAAAATGAGGATTTTTAGTGGACGGGATGGGTTGCAGTTCGTGTTTCATCAGAGAATGGGTTCGGGGACTTTCCCGATGATCTAGAGCGTTGGAGGAGTTGGGGTTGTGGGTAGATGAGGGTGGTAGGCTGACGCTATCGAGAAAAATAAGTTTATATTTTTCCGATCATTGATGACGTCGCGGCGAGGGGAACTAGGGTTTAAGAGGGGTAATGGGTTTAGCTCGGTTGTCGAGGCAATGCGAGGGCGTCAAGGAATTAGAGGCGATCGCACCAGGGGGAGTAGTTGCGTGGGTCATCGGCGAAGCTTCGGACCAAGTTTCGAGGTGGCCGGTGGTCGTGGGTGATGGTACGATGGGTTTTTGGGTGGTCGAGTTTTTGGGTCAGTGGGTTCGATTGGGTCAAATTCGATCTGATCGAACTTTCTTCGATCTGGATAATGCTTTGAGGTCGCGCGTGTTTGTGTGTGTGTGTGGGATGGACGCGGTGCTCATCAGTGGCCGGAGGAGCGTGGGTAGGTGCACGGTGCACGTGTGTGCACTGGGGAGGAAGGAAGAGGAAGAAGGATGTCTCGAAGTGTAGTTGGATTGTCTCGAGTGATGGCTCGAAGTCCCTCCGTGTTAAACTCGAAGCGGGATTTCAATGGCTCGGGTAGAAGAGTTTTTTTTTTCTCCAGGTTTCACCTGTTCTTAAATTTAAATGTAAATTTTCCAAGTATAAAGCAAAGTTTAAAACTAAGCTATAAACCAAAGTTAAATCAATTGTGAGGACCAGATTTAAACTTATATTTGAATTCAGATTTTGAAGTTAAATAAAGTATTACGTTAACTTGTATATTTAAAAATTTTAAAAGTTAGTTTAAGATTTATTTAAAGATCGATTGGTATTCATTTTAAAACTTGAAAATTTAGAATGAAGTTTCAAAAGTAAATTTAAGATGAATGGTTTCAAACATATTTGTAAGTGATAAGTAAATCAATATTAAAATTAACGCTACTATAAGTTAATGAAGATTTAATAATTAAAATCCATTAATTATTTAATAAAATAAAAAGGTAATTACTTAATTAATTTGGATTAATTAAATAAGTAATTAAAAGTTTAAATTAAGTAAGGAATAATTAATTTATAAACTAAGGATTATTAATTTAGGATAAATTAATGATTAATTAAAAGATAGTTTACTAAATGTTTTGAAATTAATTGATTATTAATTTTCCATAACTAGCAGATTTATAGAAATAAATCTGATTTACTTAACCAGATAATTAATCCTACCTAACGATGCTTAGATTATATTGGATGTTAAACTTTTTGATATCCCTGTTATATAATGCTTTATGATTATCCTGATTTGTGTTGTGATCTGTGATATAGTTTATTGTTTGTGATATATATATCTGCGAATCTGTGTATGAAAGATAAGCGTTATAGTTATATCGCTTATCGAATATATTGTTGTATTTGAATCTGTGATGATTGAAATGATGTTGCACTATTGAGTAAAACCCCTGGACCACACCATACACACACAATTATGGATTTCACGAGGAAATCGATTAAGTCGCAGATTCTTGAAATAGTTAAATTTGAATTTTTAAATTCAAATGTTTTGGAAATGGAATCGGAATAAATGTGAAAAGCTTTTGGAATGGAATTTCAAAATAGAATTTATTATTTTTAAATTACTTGATTAAGTTTTGGAATTTAAATAAGTTGATTTAAATTTAAATTCAATACTTGAAATTGAATTCTGTAATTTGAAATTAGGGATTAATGATATTATACTAGTCATTATGAGTTAAACCATTTTTAAAGTATTATCTTTGGGAATTTGAATTTAACTCAAGGATTTCAACTCGTATAAATGAATCAGATTTCCAAAATGAAAACTGTTGTTTCCAAATGATAAACACTTTTGGATAAGAACTGAGATTCCAGTTAATTAGGGGAATTGCAAGATTGAATAGAGAAATGATTTTCCTAAGTTATGAATGAATTCTTTTTGAAAGCTATGAATTAAATCTGTTTATTTTTAACAGATTTAAATTGATGATTTGTTTAAATCAAATTGAAATGAAATTGTTTTGAAGGCTATAAGTTAAATCTTTGATTTAAAGATTTAACGAGTTAAATCAAATTGAAATGAAAATTGATTTGGAAAATATGTGAATGAATCTTTTGTTTAAAAGATTTAAATGTGAAAATTGTTTAAACCGTTAAAGGTTGTGAAAATGAATCTTTTTGTTTAAAAATTGAAAATGGTAATTTGTTAAACCATTTGAAAGAAAGTTTGAATTATTAAGTTGTGACTTAATTGAAATCCCATTATCCATTTGTTTTTGAAATATCGTGCTCACTATTCGGGTTAGCCGGGAAAAGACCTTTGTGTCGTATAACCCATTCCGAATATGTGATACGTCGTTATGGATAGCATTTGAAGACCGGTGATGAAGACCGGGTATTTGTGAAAGCGATAGGATGACCTATCGATTGTTTCTGCACCGAGTCGCGCCGGTATAGAAACTCCCTAAGTGATGGGAAAATCCGATCGGGATTGTGAATATCCGGGTTGCAAGGACTTCTTTGTAAGTGCCTTCGGTTCTGTTCGAACCCAGAACAGACTTGTATGGATTGTGTGCCTGACATTACAAATTGAGATATAAAGCTGATTTCTTTCAAATATATTTCTGTTGGTGGCGGAGAATTTATTCTTTTAGCTTAACACCCTTCTCTGAGACGTACGAGCTCAGAGGTTATATAGTTGAAGTTATCAGCGATATATTCCCAATGTGGTAATGTGACATGCTGAGTGTTGCTGTAAATGATCATTGTGTTGATTATTGTGATAGGATCGTTTATTTGATCGTCTATCTTGGTGATCATTGTGTTGATCATTTGTTGACCCAAAGCATGGCTTTTGTATAAAGTATGTTTTTGTGGACGTGAATTCGTCGAGCCTCACACCCCGGAAATGGTCAAAACAGGAAAGATGCGGCAAGGTTATGAGGGGTAGCACCCTTTAGGGTATGTACATTTCCTTCTGGATAGAGGTGGTATCATGGTATGGAGCCCAGATACTTAACCTATGTGGTTACTACGAATTTATTACTTTGTGGTTGTTGGCTATCGGGATCCCGTGAGAAAGGTCGTTTACGATCGGGGAATGGCGTGCTCGTGTCAGTAGTTACCCAGTTAGGGGTAACCCGGCCTTGTGTTGGCAGAGTTCCGGTTTGGTTCTCGGGGATGTCTTTCCAGAGGCATTCTCATGTGGCAATGGGAAGTTCCTTGGCCTGACCATTTGTTGGAAATCCAATTCCCAATACGAAACTTGTACGGTATTAGTTGTAGAACCTATCATTCACTTATGGTGTCGCAACACTGTTTGGATGGTAGCTATAGTAGGCATAGTTCGAAATGTCTATGTTGGCTAAGATTTATATTCTACTTTCGAAATGAATTTTTCCTACACTATGCACTAGTAATAATATCAAGTGTTTCGTTTTAATACGTATCAAGCATCTTTGACTATCATAAGGAGAAATCTCCTCCGATTCTACGTTTGCATTGTGTGTGTGTGCGGGAGGCCTTATGGTAGTCTCATTTTTCAAAAGCATTGCGAATTGACTTTGAAAATCTTTTGTTAAATGTTTTTAATAGATAAACTGTTTTTGTTGCTCACACCAGTCCCACGACTGATCCGGAGTTTATCGTTTCTTTCCTAAACTCTGGGTGCTCATTATTTTCTACACGAGCAGTCTAGAGTTGGGTTTTACAGATAGTTAGATATAGTGGATTATCTGGAGTTAGTTCAGTCTTTGGATCGCACCAGTCTTGCTAAGCTTTGTGCATCGTTATTGGGAGTTCGAGCTATTGCTGGATTGATTATTGGAAATGGAGTTGCAGTTCTCGGAGTTCTTCCTTGAAGACTATTTTAGAGTTATATTGTTCCGTATGCTAGATGTTATCTATCGTTTTCTTTTCCGCTGCTATTTTATTGTATCATGTCTCTGATGTATATTGATATCTATTGGATCATCTGTTGTATCAGATATTGTATCAAAGCTGTATATCAATGTATTATTCTTTTATTCCGCTGTGTTGTTTACTTAATGATTGTTATAAGCTCCGGCGAATCGGTTTTGAACGGTCGAATCTATGACATTCGAGTACGATTTGAAGTATGGATGTCGATTTTTGAGCGGGCAAAATCCGAGCCGTCACAATGGGTGAATCAATTTGGTCGATCACTTCGGATGGGAAGTGTACATGAACTTGGTAATGTTTATGTAAAAATGGTATACTATGTGGATTTGGTGATGTCCGAAGAGGTGCGTTCGACGGGTGAAGTGGGAGATGGGATGTGGTGTGCTTCGACGTCGAAGTGTGCGTAAGAAGGATAGTGATAACTCTAGATGAGGAAGGTTTTTGGTGGGGCAAGGGTATGTGAGGACGCTCATCTGTTTACTCTGGACCTTTGTGATGGTCGTGCCTACCCTTAGTTAACGACCAGCCTTTTTGACCCTCAAAAGCCGACATTAATTCATCCATCCACGGTATTTGCGTGTCGGCATCCGAGTGCTGGAAAGACAGATTGTTGGAATGAAAGAAAAAAAAGACCTAAAAGAATCTCACATCGTGATGAGTAATATATAATATCAAAATGATCTTTACAAGTGAACAGTTTATATACATACAAAGTCTAAGTAAACCAATATATCATCGACCTGGACAGTTATAATAACATATCCTTACAAATGCTGATAAATACAACACAACAAGTGCAGCGTAAACAAAAAGATAAGTGATACCTCTTAGAGGTATCCAACTTATCTACTGAAGCTCCAAAGCATCCATAACCAAATATGGAAACATACTCGGTCCGAATAGAGCATTTTAAGAAAATAATACCTGGATTGTAACAACCCTGGTTTTGGTTATTACATGTAATATTAAATTATAATGGTGGTTATAATTTAATATTAGAAAATAAATAAATAAATTGGAGATTTAAAGTTGTTTATTTTGAATAAACAATAAATTTAGAAAGAATAAAACGGAGTTAAGATGATGATGCTGGTTATGAATGGTGAACAATGGAAATATGATAATTTAGGGATCTATTGAATTAACCAAGTGAGATAATATAATTTAAATCGACATTAATTTGTTAAAATAAATGTAAAATGATGAAAATAAAGTTTTAAAAAGCTTTATTATGTTAGTTTGGAGAAAGTGAGAATTTTATAGTTTTAATTTGGTAAAATGCAATAATTTTGTAAATTATTGCCAAAATGATTTTATTAATTTTAAATGAAGTATTTGAATTTATTATGATATTTTCTAAATAAAAAGATGGAATTTTGTCTTAAAATAATATTGAATGTAAAAATGAAGTTAATATGGGTTGTTGTATTTAATTAGACAAGAAAATATTTTTTTAGTTAATGTTACAAATGGTGTTTCATGTAATAAAAGGTGTAAATTATTGTATTTAATTAAAAATAAGGTTTTAATAATAAAATTTGATTTTTAATAGCTAAAATTGTTTTTATTATGTTGTAAAACATTTTTTGGGAAACATACACAATTGTTGTAAAATTTATTTGGTGAAAATATTATGTAATGTGTGAACATTTAGTGAAATAGAGTGAAAAACATGAAATGACTTAGTCATTTTTTTCTAAGTATTGTAAATATCTAAAGGATAATGGGTTTAAGCCCGAAATCCACTTCTGAAAAGATTAAGAAAAATATATTGTACGTACTTCTCTTCTGATTTGTTTCTTCCTTCTCAAAACCAAAACAAGAAAAAGAAAAGCATGGCTTCCTTCAAAATTTCTCAATCTAGCTTCATATTTTAGTGAAATTAAAAGAGTAATATGAGTAAATTAAAGTGTACACAGGTAATCAAATCCAAATTCTTAAACTATTTAATCAAAATTTGATTTTTAGTAGAGATATTGTCTGTAACTATTTTCCTCTTGTCTGCATGCTATTTTCTGAGTTTTTACAGGTCACTGAAGGTTCTTTTGCACCAAAAGCTAGCATCTTGCTCTCTAAGTCGCTCAAAAGTCTTTGCGAAGGTGATCATAATCTCACAATTTCTAACTTGAATAAGTTATATGTTGAAAATCTACTGAATCTGTGCTTCTATAAGCAAATTCCCTTAGTTGCAAATTTTTCCATGAAATCTGTTTCTGATTGCTACTTTAGGTGTTCATAACTTTCTGAATTTGCCATAAAATTATGTCGAATCTTCTCCGGATTGACGTCTGAATATTGTAGTTTATGTATTCTGTTAACGTAAAAATCAGACGCTAACACCCCGGCGCAGATTGAAGTTGAGCGAAAGCACCACCCGTGAACATGGGAACTAAAACAAGTAGAAAAATCACAGAGAAAGCAGAAAAGACAATAGTTTTTATAGTGGTTCGGCTTAGAATAAGCCTACGTCCACTTTAATTCTCTTTATTGCTGAATCAATTACAACTTTACAACAATCTTCAGTTACAATTCTAATGAGACAAACAACTAGAACTTTAATGAAGAAGAATCCTTTAAATCCATGTAGATTGCGTTAGGTTTCCTCTCGAAGTTAGTTGAGATGCCTTTCGTACTTGAAGTGTCGAGTGAGTTGAGAATTTAGCAGAGTATCGGTGCTTAAAGAGATCGGCCAAAAGTCCTCTTCATGCTTGTGGTAGGTTGGTATTTATAGGAAAATTTTACCCTTAAGTCGTAACTCGTGACCGAGTTAAGGTAGGTCGTGGCCGACTTATTGAGTCTAGCTCGTAGCTTGGTAGAAATTTGCCCATCTGCTTGAATCCATGTCAAGTCCTAAGTCATGCACGAGTTAACCGGACGCGGCTTCATTTGTTTACTTAAGTCGTGTACGACTCATCATAGATCGTAGGTCGTGACCGAGTTAACAGGATGCGGCATAAGTGTTGTGGCAGCGGATTATAGCTTAGCGGCTTTAGGTCATGGACGACTTAAGCTAAGTCGTGAGTCACGGCTTAACTGGTAAGCTTGTTTATTTCAGATAGCAACACAAGTCTTAACTCGTTCACGAGTTAGGAGGCTATGTTTAATGAGTATCAGCGCTTTGTTTGCCTAAGTCGTTTACGACACATGCTAGGTCGTAAGTCGTAGACAGCTTTAGGTCGTTAACTTATTTCCTTCTTGAGTCGTGCCATCTCTTAAGCCGTAGACTTCCTTAAGTCGTAGACTTCTTGGTCCATTTCAATTCTTAAGTCGTCTGGACCTTAACTCGTTAGGTCGTCCAGACCCTAAATTGTACCCTCCTTGATCCATTGAGTTGCTGTCTCCCTTGAGTTGTTGAGTTGGCCATTTCTTTAACACGTTAAACCGTTAAGTCGTACCATTCATAAGTCATAGATCGTCCATAACTTGGGTCATGTAAACCTTAACTTGTTAAGTCGCAGAGTGCTTTAAACTGTTAGATCATGGTGGCCTCAAGTCATAAGTCGTTCATGCTTATCTTGTCAAATCGTCACGCATCTTAAGTCGTGAGGTTTGCTAAGTCGTAGACTCCTCTTGATCCGTTAAGTACCTTATGTCGTAGATCGTCCCAGGCCTTAACTCGTTGTCTTAACGGGGTTAACATTTGCCCCTCGAAGCACACGCCTAAGTCGTAGGTCGTGTGCTTCGACCTTCCTTAGCTCGCTTGTGCCGTTTCAAGTTCCGCTGTCTTGGTGTATAAAAGACTCGAGTCGTTTCTCTTATTTCTTTCTGCTCACTATCAATCTCCTAAGTCGTATCCGCCATTAGCATCTCTCCGAGCTTCCTTTCGTACTCGCCATCAGCATTTCTCCGAGCTTCCTACGGCGATCCTGACTTGATTTACTTCCAACCATCTCCAGTTTCACATCACATAAGCAATTTTCCCCATTTTTCCAATCGCCGATCATCATTGTCAATCTTTGAGCCCCGTCTTCCGTCTCTGATTCCCCCCTTTAACCGTGTGAGTATTGTTGCATTGGTCGTCGAAGAACTCAAAGTTTGTTTGATTTGACTTAAGATGACTCGTGATTTGCGGCGATTCGGTGGTGTGGCAGAACTGGGGTTGTTGTCGATTGAGAGGTTATCGGGCTAACGGGTTAAGTGTTAGAAGGTTAACGGGTAAGGTGAGATGTTGTGAGATTTTCACAACTCTGCCGATTTGCACACTTCTCGAAGTAACTGACTTAAGATCCCTTACGACCTTAATTACGCACGACTTAACCCTTCAGGTTGTGTTTGTTTCTGGACGACTTAAGACTTAGTTTCATTTGTACTCCATTGCTTTGTCTTGATTTGAGATTTTCATGACTTGGCCTCAGGGTTGTGAACGATTTAGTCCTGAGTCGTAGCCGAGCTAAGACCTCGAGAGATCCACACCATTTCAAACCGACACGTCTTGCGGCTTATAGGACCAACGATTCAATGAGCCAACGACTTAACTTGCAGGAAATCTTTAAGTCGTGGGCGACTTAACCTTTAGGTCGTGGACGACTTATCCTTTAGGTCGTGGACGACTCAGCACTTGGACAATCTTTTACTGCCGAATTGTTTCCTTTAGCCTAAGCCAATTTCATCCCTCTGTTATGTTGTGAACGACTTAGGGCTTAGAGTATTTTTGGACTGTGACTAAATGGCTTGAACAAAAATTTGTAAACTTCAAGATGTCGACAAAACTTGATTATACTTCCAATTTGAATTGCCAGAATAAATTGCTTGAACTTTGTTGCGTTTCTTTACAGATTATTCTAACTTTAACGCTATCAACCTATTAAACACAACACTTGCAGAAAAATGGGACAAATATACTGCCACTGACTGCCCATATCAAATGACAGATTAGTCAACATAGAGTAATCGACTTAAACATACTATATGAAATGTCGTGAACCAATCAACTAAAGTGAAATATTAATGCAAAGCACTCCTATCTTGAACTAATTTGTTTGCATTTACATTTCTCTTTCAGATTTTAAAACAACGAACCCTGGACTTCATAACTGACAAATGCTTGCTAGTTTTCATTCCAGTTTTATTCGCTTATTGCTTTGTTGATTTTGCACAACACTTCACACATTTTAGGAAACGTGCACCTTCATATTTGAATATCCAGTTGCTTGTGTAGAATGACTTCTCAGCAAGAGGATACAATAGCCCAGGCCGGAGAGGCCACTCTTATT
Organism: Allium cepa; assembly: GCA_030765085.1. NCBI lineage: Eukaryota > Viridiplantae > Streptophyta > Magnoliopsida > Asparagales > Amaryllidaceae > Allium > Allium cepa. The sequence goes on along the minus strand of CM060942.1, from coordinate 562,809,062 downwards.
CCAGCTCCATTAGTCAATCCTCCAGAAAGAGCCCCTACCACCTTATCGTACAAAGCTTTTCGTCAGTTGTGTGGTCAGTTTGGCATTGCTGAAGTAGATGCCATTCTTCCTGAAAAAGGTGACACTGCTGATGTGGCGCCTACTGGCTTTGTAGCGGTTAACCGGCAAATGTGCCTAAGCGGGGCCATTCCCCCTTTCAACAACTTTCTCCAGAATCTACTTCTTCGATTTGCTATCTCCCCATTCCAGCTACACCCCAATGGCTATGCCATTCTGATGGGGTTATGCGTGCTATTTAGGAGAACATTTGACCGGCTTCCAAGCTTTGACGAGATCTATTTCCTATGCTCCTTTATTATGACTAAGGATCATCCTTCTATTACCATCGTGAGAAGCGCACGAAATCGTAAATTGATCGTTTGCCTCCCTGACACTGCCCATGGGTTCTTAACTCAATTCTTCTATGTCCGTTGCCCCCTGGGGTTTTATGCTGTGTGGAGAGAAGGAAGTAAGATTATCTACCTTTTCCTCTTCTATACTCTGATTTTTGTGAAGTTAGAATTGCCAAGCATTAACTTCATTTTTTCATTTCAGCGCTTCCCCCTCCTTCTAGAGATCCCAGCCACAAGCCAACTCTGGAGAGGCTTGTAGCTGTGCCGGTTGAAGAGCGGGATATGAAATTTTTGTTGAATGACGAATTCCTTCACCAGTTCGGACTTCTTCACCCTTCTTGCTCCACACACCCCTATGAGCTTCCAGACTCCCCACCTAAAGCATCAGATGCCCCGGCTTCTACTGACGTACCCGTACCAAAGGATCCCGCTTCCGAAGCTTCTCTAGTGAAATGCTCTACTACTGTCGATGTTGCAGGGTCATCTGGCAAATTCACACTTGCCCCGGTTATTGAGGAAGAAGAGCCTCAGGGATCTCCCCAACGTTCACAGAAATCTGGCGAAGAAGTCAAGAAAACCAACCTTGTCAAGCAGAGCAGGGACGACACTTTCGAAGGGTTGAGCGACCTCTTTGCCACCTCACAAGAGATCTTTAAAGATGATCCTATCACTACTGGGGTTTCTTCTTTAGTAGTGGAAGCGACTTCTTCTTTGCAACAAGCTCCGTCGACCCAAGAGTTGACGTTAACTACCACCCCCACAATTACTCTGCAAACAAAGAGTGGTTCGTAGTTTGATGCGCGCAGTTTGCACATCACACACACTTAGAATCTTTCGGCACTTTTATACTCCTAACTCTTTGTACTTTGAAGATTCTAAAGTCATGCTTCTTTTCTCTGAAGACTTTTAAGACTTGTCTCTCTTTTTTATTTCAGATTCTCCGATGGGACGCAGCGGCTCCTACTATGACGACTTCCAGCGCTACGGGAGGCGTAGTCAATATGATTATAGGCGCTACCTTCCCGTTCACAGAGAAACCGATGAAGAGAGAGCTGCCCGAAAAGCTCAGTAGAGGAGGGCTCAAGAAGAGCGTTATGAGAGAAAAGAAAAGGAGGAGCACCATGATTCTTCCCATAGAGGTGACGATTCCTACAAGAGAAAATCCCATGATGACCGGGGAAAAAGTCATACAGTTGAGGACCTAAGCAAACGTGCCAGGCACGGTGAGAAGCATACATCTACAACTCCTGAAAAGGTTACTACCCCTGTCTCACTCGACATTCCTTCTGGCTCTCCCGCTCTCGGGAAAACAGACATTCAAACAATAATCAGCAGGCCTAAATTCCAAGTTGGACCAGGCCCAGCCACTCTGCAAAGCCGGTTTCCACAGTGGTACCTAAAGGGAGTGCGGTTTGATCTTGATTTGATACCTATTGACAAGCCCGCCATGCTGCGAAATCTCGATGCCGTCAAACTTGATATTGAAAGAATGTCGAACTGGCAAAAGCTTGTTGACGAGCTTCAAAGGGTAAATCGTGCAAATCTTGAGGCCATGCTTACTGCGGAAAATGACAAAGCTGAGTGGCAAAAGGTTCTTGAGCAGCATCATACTGAGATGAGGAGCATTACTACTTATAATGAAGAGCTTAAAGCGAAGGTCGAGAAACTCAAAGAAGAACTCGCCACTTCCTCTACTTCCTACACTAAAAAAGAAGAAGTGCTTCAGAAACAAGTGAGAGATGCTCATGTCGGCCAAAGAGACGCCGAAGACAGGCTCGAAGTGCAAAAAAGAATCAGTGAGGGCTATATTGCTGATATTGCAGAGCTTCGAAAGAAAACCAGCTCCCAAGAGGCGGAGATTCAAATGCTAAAGCTTCAACTCTCCAAAGCTGAAAGAGAGCGTGACGAGGCTGTTGCCGGTAGAATTGCAGCTGAAGAATCTCATGAGACAACGAAGACCAACATCAGCTCAACATTATTTGACTTCTACTTGCATAGCGTCTTGGGGCGCGTTAGTCTCGCCTTTCTAGGCCCCAAGTATGAAATTACTTTGGCTGAAGTGTGGGAGGCTGCACTTGATATGCTTGGTGCTAAAGGTGCTGGCTATGTCGAACCAGCTCTTGAGGAGCATTATTTTGATGACGATGCTCGTGCCGCTCTTGCCAGGGGAAGAGAACAGCTCGCGAAACTACGGGCCGAAATGGCAACTATTCCAGTTCAGCCTTCGCCCTCGGCCGAAATCGACATTGTCGGCTCCAGTTCTCATTCTCCATCCCTTGCTAAAGTTACCATTGAGATCAAAGGCATACAGGGTGGAGATGAAGGCGAAGGGAGCGCCGAAGCGCAGGCTTATGAGGTTGATATCAGGAAGCCGACTTCTCCAGGTAACTCTACTGTTAATCTTGCCCAAGTAGACTGCTCATTTGTTTCTGAAGAGTTTTATGAGCTTCTTGACTATTTCCTGAACCTCAGCGAGCCTTTATCTCCTCTCTTTACTGACTTTAACTTCTTTTCTTCTGTAGAGAAAGCATCGAGCATTGTTCAAACTTTCCCTCCTCCAATTATTCCTCCTTCGATTCTTCAGGTCACTCCTCCATCCGCCTCTCAACCCGAGTCGCAAGAGGAGAAAATAGAAGCTCTTCATGGCTTAGATGATCCTATTGCTTCTCAAGAACATGGGGGAGAAGGGCTTAGAGAAGGCGATGAGTCTCCGGAGCGAACCACTTCTGATAACATAAAATTATCTGCTCTTGTTACCCCGGGAAGTGAGTCTTCTTCAAGGAGGAGGAGGAAGTGTGTCACTTCCAGGAGGAGAAGGAAAGACATTCTTGTTTCTGAGGAGGAAGTGAAAGTTGATCCGGCAGTAACCCTTTCTCCTTCATCCCCGACTCTCTCAAGCCGTCCTGAAAAGCTGCCAATTGGGTTAGGTGAAGACTCTAAGAGAGGTCCTGCTTCGATTTATTTTTATTTTTTGCTTTTTGCATGTACCGGCCGGAGATTGTGCGGATACCGGCCTCCGCTTTTCTTTTTCTTGAAACCTGTCTAAAATTTTGACAGTGTTGAATAAAATGATCTTTTTGTTTGCACAAACTTCTGTCTGTATTTGAGAATGCATTTACTATTCATTTTGTACAAGTTTCTTTATATGATATTGCAGTGAGCTTGTGGTATGTTGTTCGAGCGTAATTTTACCAATGTAGTTATACCATGTTGTATGTAGCTATACCATGTTGTATGTAGCTATAACATGTTGTATGTAGCTATACCATGTTGCCCCTATACCATAAGCTCGTTGCAATATTTTATACTTTGAGGGGACTTGCACTCTTATTTTCTAGAGAATAATTATTCCATACTTGGAGGAATATTATCTTGTTAAAAATAGAGTACAGCTCCCTCCATTTGAGTTTTTACGCTTTATCCTTCGAAGATATCACTTTTCTTTTGTGCATACACACATTTTACCAAGTGAATTCTTCTATGTAGTAAAGCGGGACTCTGAAGGGCACTTTAACTTCTTTTTGAGGAAGAGTATTTTCCAAAATAGATGAATCATTCTTCCTTTGAAAGTTAAAGTGTGCCTTCAAAGAGGGCTTCTCTTTTCTTTTTTTATTACACCTCAGTAAAGGGCTTTCTGATCTTTGCTTTGAGTTTCCGACAAAATGCTTCTTTGAAAAGTTGTACCTCTGAGGAGGGCTTTTTCACGTTTCAACACTTGGAAGTTTTATTTCAATTTCGGTAAAACGTGTGCCTCCGAAGAGTTGTGCCTCCGAGGAGGGCTTTCCACGTTTCAACACCTGGAAGTTTTATTTCAATCTCGGTGAAACGTGTGCCTCTGAAGAGGTCTTCCTGTTCGATTGTGCCTCTGGGAGGAGGTCTTTTTATTTCTGCCTCTGGGAAGAGGTCTTTTTTGTTTGATTGTGCCTCTGGGAAGAGGTCTTTTTGTTTCTGCCCCTTGGGAGAGGCTTTTATTTTTCCCTGTTCGCTGGGAAGCGGGCCTCCGAAGAGGGCTTTTCACATTTCGTCTCACGGGAGTGTGTCACCGATCACGGTGAAATGTATGCCTCTGAGTAGGGTTACTGCCTGGAAGTTTGGAGTTTCTTTCTCTCAGTTGGACGGATTCACGGGAGTGTATCGACCGATCAGTCTGCAACCTTGTATCGAGAAAGATCTCTCTTTTTCTGGTTTGGCCCGCTCGAGGTCTTTTAGCATTTCAACTATGGTGAAATGGGCCTCCGAAGAGGGCTTTTCACGTTTCAACACCTGGAAGTTTTATTTCAATCTCGGTGAAACGTGTGCCTCTGAGTAGGGTTTTTGCCTGGAAGTTTGGAGTTTCTTTCTCTCGGTTGGACGGATTCACGGGAGTGATCGACCGATCATTCCGCAACTTTGTATCGAGAAAGATCTCTCTTTTTCTAGCTAAGCCCGCTCGAGGTCTTTGATTTGGACTCTAAAGAGTAGCTTTGGACTCTGAAGAGTAGCGTTGGACTCCAAAGAGTAGCATTGGACTCTGAAGAGTAGCATTGGGTCTCCGAAGAGAAGCATTTGGACTCTGAAGAGTACTTTGGACTCTAAAGAGTAGCGTTGGGTCTCCGAAGAGAAGCATTTGGACTCTAAAGAGTACTTTGGACTCTAAAGAGTCGCGTTGGGTCTCCGAAGAGAAGCATTTGGACTCTAAAGAGTACTTTGGACTCTAAAGAGTTGCGTTGGGTCTCCGAAGAGAAGCATTTGGACTCTAAAGAGTTGCGTTGGCGCTTGTGTCTTTATACCCTGCGCTTCTTAGCAATTCCTCACAATCACTTCAAGTACATGTCCCATTCTTTTGTTTGTTTTTTGCTAGAGAAATGTGCCTTATTGCTGAGTGGATCCATGGGGCAGATGCAAGTTGCTCCACCAGATGTTCGTTTACATAAACGATCGTGGTCGGTTAGCAAAGGCTCAGAATCTTCTTATTAGGAAGGTGCCCTCTTTGGTGGAGTCCTCAATCGTTTGCAAATTGCACTTCTTTCGAAATATTTGAATTCGGAGCATTTGTGACTTGTCATTTGTTTACTCCGTGATTTATAGGGATCGCTTCGCTTTGTGATGTGTTGGATGAGCAAGCTTTATTTTGATAGCCTGCAATACTAAATCGATATTTTTAGTAATATTTGCATATCGAAATGATACAGGCCTTTTAACGGCATTAAAGAATACAAGATTTATAATTGCTCATTACTGATTCACATCAAATTTACAGTGGTTAACAGCACAAGAATTATACATCCATGATCATTTTACAAAGTTAAGCAACGCTATTAAGTAAAATATGGGTGTAAATGAATGCTATTCCATGATTTTGTGATTCATATGTTAGTCAATGACCAGCTTCTCGGATTCCTGCTCTGTAGTTCTGTTGCCTGAGCTGGATCGATAAGCAGGACATGGTTGCCCCTGAGTGGACGAGGTTGGGTCAATTCCGTCTTTCTTCACATATTGTTGAAGTTTATTCTGTTTCAGCAATTCTTCAATCACACTCTTTAACTGGCGACATTGATTAGTATCATGACCGGGTTGGTTGTGAAATCGATAGAATTTCCCATTTTGCACTGCACCTCTCCCCATCTCAGGTGGTTTAGGGTACTTGACAACATTCTTCATTGCCAAGAAGATCTTTTCCGGTGTATCGGTTAAGGGGGTGAAATCTGAAGGGTTAAAACGTCGAGGTTTCTTCTTATTTCCCTGCCTCTTTCCTTCATCACTCCCTCTTTTCTGGTTTCCAGATCCTCTCTTGTTAGAGATGACATCATTATTCTTGATTTCGGCCACCACTACTTTTACTGGCATCGAGAGGTTTTCTAGGCGTATGAATTCGTTGGCCTTTTTATAAAACTTCTCGAGTGAGTTTTGTTCCTTCATTTTGAGCCACATCCCGAATTCACTCGACTTGTCGATGGCTCGCATTAAGTATGTTAGGATCATTCGGGGCTCCGCGTTGTCTACCTCGGCTAATACTATATTAAAGCGGTTCAAAAAAGACTTGATGGGTTCTCCGGGTGCTTGTTCTAGACTGGACAGTGACATTATATCTTTTGCCTTTAACGCATACAATCCGAATTGTTCTTTAAATTTTCGGGTTAAATCGGAGAATTGATCTATGGATCGAACCGGTAGCTTAGTGAACCAAAGAAAAGCCACCCCTTCTAAATATACTGGAAAATATCGGCATTTAATCTCATCCGATGCTCGTGCCCCAGTCATATGCCAATCGTATCTGTATAGAAATTGGTTAGGGTCACTTGTCCCTCGATAGGCCGGGATGGTAGGAGGTACAAATTTCCTGGGAAACTCCGCCTTTAAAATCTTTTCGGTGAACGGAGTCTTGCTCGGAGCGAACCCCCAATCGTTTTCATCCTCATGCCTCTGCATGCTTTCTTTCATGATTGAGCGGACCATTCTTGATAGATACTCCTCATCGTTTTGAGACTTTGCCTGGCAGAAGTTAGCTGCCCTTTCGGAAGTTTGAAAAGCTGGTTGTGGCCTTGACCCTTCAGCTTGGGAAGGTCCCCTTGCAGTGGTGTTGTCTGCTCTTTGAGGAATACCTTTCTCTTGGGGGTCGCGGGCATCTTCAGCATAGATTGTTTCATTATCCTGTCGTTGGTGATTTGCCTCAAGCAGGGCGTTTAACCTATCCATAATCAAGGCATTCTGAGCATTCTGGGCATCCAACTGCTGATTCAGCCCCAAAACTACGGCGTCCAACTCTGCCCGTGTAACTCCAACAGTTGGAGCTGCTTGACTTGAAGGAGGAGGGGTAGCAGTATTCTCTTGAACATTGTCGGATCTTACAGAACTTCGTTTTCTCCCAGGAGCCATTATTTCCAATAAACTTCTGGTTTTAAAAGAAATCCTTTCAACAATCCTTCGCGGAGCAATAGTGGAAGTTTCCTGAGTTCAATTCTCAGTGAAAGCACCAAAAATGTTAACGTAAAAATCAGACGCTAACACCCCGGCGCAGATTGAAGTTGAGCGAAAGCACCACCCGTGAATACGGGAACTAAAACAAGTAGAAAAATCACAGAGAAAGCAGAAAAGACAACAGTTTTTATAGTGGTTCGGCTTAGAATAAGCCTACGTCCACTTTAATTCTCTTTATTGCTAAATCAATTACAACTTTACAACAATCTTCAGTTACAATTCTAATGAGACAAACAACTAGAACTTTGATGCCGAAGAATCCTTTAAATCCATGTAGATTGCGTTAGATTTCCTCTCGAAGTTAGTTGAGATGCCTTTCGTACTTGAAGTGTCGAGTGAGTTGAGAATTTAGCAGAGTATCGGTGCTTAAAGAGATCGGCCAAAAGTCCTCTTCATGCTTGTGGTAGGTTGGTATTTATAGGAAAATTTTACCCTTAAGTCGTAACTCGTGACCGAGTTAAGGTAGGTCGTGGCCGACTTATTGAGTCTAGCTCGTAGCTTGGTAGAAATTTTCCCATCTGCTTGAATCCATGTCAAGTCCTAAGTCATGCACGAGTTAACCGGACGCGGCTTCATTTGTTTACTTAAGTCGTGTACGACTCATCATAGATCGTAGGTCGTGACCGAGTTAACAGGATGCGGCATAAGTGTTGTGGCAGCGGATTATAGCTTAGCGGCTTTAGGTCATGGACGACTTAAGCTAAGTCATGAGTCACGGCTTAACTGGTAAGCTTGTTTATTTCAGATAGCAACACAAGTCTTAACTCGTTCACGAGTTAGGAGGCTATGTTTAATGAGTATCAGCGCTTTGTTTGCCTAAGTCGTTTACGACACATGCTAGGTCGTAAGTCGTAGACAGCTTTAGGTCGTTAACTTATTTCCTTCTTGAGTCGTGCCATCTCTTAAGCCGTAGACTTCCTTAAGTCGTAGACTTCTTGGTCCGTTTCAATTCTTAAGTCGTCTGGACCTTAACTCGATAGGTCGTCCAGACCCTAAGTCGTGTACCCTCCTTGATCCATTGAGTTGCTGTCTCCCTTGAGTTGTTGAGTTGGCCATTTCTTTAACACGTTAAACCGTTAAGTCGTACCATTCATAAGTCATAGATCGTCCATAACTTGAGTCATGTAAACCTTAACTTGTTAAGTCGCGGAGTGCTTTAAACTGTTAGATCATGGTGGCCTCAAGTCATAAGTCGTTCATGCTTTATCTTGTTAAATCGTCACGCATCTTAAGTCGTGAGGTTTGCTAAGCCGTAGACTCCTCTTGATCCGTTAAGTACCTTATGTCGTAGATCGTCCCAGGCCTTAACTCGTTGTCTTAACGGGGTTAACATATTCAAAAATACATTGCCAAACTCAACTTGTAGAAGCCTGATATGATGCGGAGCTCACGATAAAAATTTAGGGGCCATCATGGCCAGTGGCGCCGGAACGAAAGGATAGAATTGGCGAGGCTTGTTCAATTTTGGATCGAAGGGCGAAATCTTAAGACAGGGATGTTAACGGAAATCTAGGTGCTCAGGTGGTTTGCAGAGGAGGTAGGTGACTGAAGAAGATGTTCGACGACCAGAGATGATGGACGTCGGTGTTGTGTATGTGCACGGCGTGCACAGATTGATGCACAACACTGGATAGGAGGAAGGAAGATATGAGTGGAAGGGTAGAAGAAGCTAATCGAGGCTACCTCGAGTCATTCGCGTGTTGTCTCGAAGATGGAGGCATGAGTGTTAGCACAAGGATAGCTCGGGAAATTTTCTTTGTTGGCTCGAGTTCGTTTTGAGATACCAGAAATTATTTTGTACCAGATTTTAAGTAAACGTTTTAAGTTAGTGGAATCAAGTTTCAAGCCAGGTGCTAACTAATTTTCAAAGGCAAATGAAGTAAGTTTTGAATCAAATTTTAAAAGCTTATCACATGAATAAATTTCAAAGAAAATATAGCCAAGTACTAAACAGGTACTAGCAAGTTTAAAAAAAAAATTAAAAGTTTTACAATGTTTTAAAATTTGTTTGTTTAGAGGTAATTGTATAATAAGTTAAATTCCTAAATGTTATTTTAATACTGTAATTAAATCAAGGATTAATTATTTAAGGATGGTCAATCAGCTAATGAAATTAGTTAAGGGAGTAATTAATCAATCTATTTATTAGGATAATAAAAGATTAATTAATTTGTGAAATCAATTTTAAGGATTGATTTGTTAATATAATTAATTTATCTAGGTAATTAATTAAAGATGATTAATTTATTAAAGGTTGATTACTTAATGTAATTAATTAATGATAATTACTTAATGTAAACAATTAAAAGAATAATTTGTTGAGGGTTAATTAATTTAAATTAGAAATTAAAGGTTAAATTAATTAATAGTTTAAGATTACTTAATTGAGGATAATTAACCCATGGAATAATTACTCAATGAAAGTAATTAGGGATAAATTATTTCAGATGGATAATTAAAGAATGATTAATTAATGGTTGGTAATTAATTAATATTAAGTGAGCAGGATTAAAAGTGATTGAAGAAATTAATTTAGATTATTTAAATTAATTGGAAATCGTGTGACTAATTAATCTTGCTTATAGATGATTAATGTATATTGAATGACTTAGATTATTTGAAATCTCTGATATGTGATTTGTGATGCTTTGTCTTATGATATGTTTGGATTGAACTGGGATAATACGGCTTGTCTATACATGATGAATTGCTATGTAAATATGTGATTATGGACATAAATGAAATTGTTTAAATCTTAAGCATTTTTTTAATGATCGAGTATTATAGATTTTTAGGTTAGGACGTTCTGGAGCTCAGGAAGCAAGCCGGATGGCAGGAACGTATGGAGCTTTCCGCTATGTATATGAGACTGTGTAGTCTGTACGGATTGTAGTTTGGAACAAGTTATATAGCTGTCTAGTTTATGTATCGTTGATTGTACTCTGATGAATTGTATGTAAAGTAACAATTACAGCTTTTCTTTATAAAAATTCTATTATTTGTTATTATATTTTATCCACCGTAAATGTGAGAAGTTGTTGTTTCCTGTTTTCCTTCTTTCTTCTTTCTTCTTTCCTTAACAATCTGGGATTTTTGAAGTCGAAAATTTTGGGTCGTCGCATTTGGTACGAGAGCAGAAGGTTAATGGAGAACCTTGGCTCTGGTGGGTTTACTGAATTAAGGATAGAGTCAATGGTACCCTAGAATGAGTTGAGTGTGTATATATATAAGAGCGTACTTGTTATTTTCTCATATAAAGATTTTAAATGGTTTTAGAAATGATTTTTATATAAGTTTATCTTTTGATATATAAAGAAATAGTATTTTTCAATATATAAGAAATTGGTTATTGATTATTGGAATTAAATCAAATAATGAGAATTAAGTGATACAACCAAATTGAAATTGAACGAAGATAAGTTTGAAATGGATCCAAACTGAAACTAAGATCCTAAATTTTTAGAAGTGTTTTCAGAGTAAAATAATAATGGATTGGTTTCCAAATATGATAATCTTGGTTATTATAATAAATGATTGTTGTGTTTAATAATGAAATGTTTGTTAATGATAAAGCAAAATGAAATGTTTTAAGGAAGTAAACATTTAGGTGAGTATGACTTACAAATTGGAATTGAAGATAATTTAAGTTGTGAAGTTTTAAATCTAAGTCCAAAAAATTTGGAATTTGTTTCAAAATACTGATAAAAATAATAAATAGTATTATTTGAATGAAAGGTCCTGTCTCAAACAAGAGTTGTTTGGAAACTTAAAAAAAAATTGAATTAAAACCAAAGGTGGTTTAAAATTTAAGGTATAACTAGGTGTGTAAAGGAAATAAATATGCATATATATGTGTGTGGGAGATACATAATATTAAAAATAATTTAGGATAAACTCTAAGTGTTGAGTTTAAAATTTTCTTTGAAATGCGATGGGAAAACCCAAGTGGTAAGTTTTTGAACTCATAAGTGCGAAGATTGTTAATAATAAGTTTAAAATTTGGAATGGAGAATTCAAATTTAAGTAAGGTTGACTGGATTAAGTAAATTAAATTTAACTTTGGGGAAGTTAAATAAATTAAGAACAAACAACCTGAATTGGAAATTTCAAGATGAAATTGAGATTTAACTTGGGAAGTTAAATGGTTAATTTGAATTGGAAGTATGTGTGATCTCAAAATAGGTTTGAGATGTGGAAATTGGAATTAGATGTTATTGATGAATGTTTTAAATAATTTGGATGATTATTTATTTTGACTTTTCCTGATATCATTCTATTGTTATTGGATTATTTTAATTGAATTAAGATTTGGATTAAAGTAATACATAACCACTCAGAAAATTTAATGGAATTTAAATTTGAAATTATTTAAATAATTTTGATTTATAAAATGAAATCGTAATTATAGAATGGAATCACTTTAAACTTAAGAATTGAACTTGTAAACTAAAATTATTTAAGAATTGGTTTCAAAGTTTGAAACAGAAATGGATAATAAATTAGAATCTGAAGATTTAATTGTTTTTCAATTCTTATTTGAACTTTGAAATAAGTTAAGTAAAGATATTTTAAAATGGAATTTTTGAATTTGGACTCAGAATTAAATTCTTTAAAAATTTAGATTGTTGATTTAAAAATAAAGTTTAATTTGATTTAAGGGATTAAATCAACATTTAAAATTTTACTCGAATTTATATAATTCGAGATGGTTTTAAGTTGAGATTTGAATAGAATTAGTTCGAATTGAATTAATTGGAATTGTAATTAAAGATGGATAAGCATAAAATTCAAATGAAAATTTAAAAATTGAATTGATTTAAAGTGAAATTAAAGTTGAATGAGTTCAAATTCAAATGGGAAGTTGATTTGAATTTGGGATGGGAATGGAAGTTAACTTAGTTTGAATTGAAATTGTAAGTTAATTGGGAATTGGCAATTGATTGGAAATGGAGATTGGGAATTGAACAGCTTGGCTCTGAACTATTTTCAAATAAATTATTTTAATATAAATTGTTTTTAAATCTATTTTTCCTAGCTATTTACTATACAACTTCTCTTTTTAAACCCAAACCTATCTTATACTTGTATTAAAATTATTTTTGGGACTATTTAACTATTTTACAACAATTTTACAACTGTTTTATAAACTAATTACTATTTTACAAATATTTGACTATTTTAGAATTATTTTATAATTACTTAACTATTCTACTACTATTTCGTAACTAATAACTATTTTACAACTACTTATCTATTTTAAAAAAAATTAAGCTATTTTCTTAATACAAGTTGGTCAGAGTGCAAACTACCTATAATTGAATGCCAATTGAGATAAGAACTGAAGTGTTAACCCAAATGGAAATTGGAAGCAATTGTGGATAGGTGAATAGAAAAGATATTGATTTAGCTGGTGATCAATGAAGATAAATACGTAGGATGTACGTAAATTATTCTATTCGTGTATTGATTTGATCTGTATTCGAGCACAGAATTTCGAGATAATACATCGATCCGAGTTGGGATTTTTCACTTGATTTTCGACGACGAACCTGGATATGGATTTTTGATTGGTTCTAGATATTCCCTATCATAGTTATCGCTATGCAAGGAGAATGATGGTTTCTGATAAAGAAACCAGATCTGAGTCCGCACTAGGAAGTCGGGTGGACGATACTAGTTCGGAAGAGCAATCGTGTGATCGAGTGAGCGATCAGATTGATATTGCGTACGGATGATATGAGTACATCGTACAGGTTTAAATGAAATTGATATTAAAAATTTGTAGATAAGAACTGTAAAATGATTCTTGAAATGGAAAAGTATATTTTGAACAAAAAACGATGAAATAAAATGGAAATTGGATATTTCTATGATTAAAGGTTCACTTTATAAAGAAAGGTAACATGATTGATAACTCTATAAGGAGTAATCAAATTTGAATATTTGATTTGGAATAAACAAAGTTATGTATCTTTGTTATATATATGATAAACTCCCCTTTTTGAATCTATAGCCAGAAGAAAAAGGTTTTTGAAAAGTATTTGAAGTATAAAAAGGGAATTTATACAAGTATGAAATGATCCAAAGATTTTCAAAGTTATATGTATATATATGAAGGATTTAATGAGAATGATGTTGGGAAAAAGTTTTTGGGAACCAATGGACTTTGGAAAGGCGTTTGATTTTTGGGGAAAAGGCAATTTTTGAAATTTGAACAGCCTTGTTTGAGAATTATTGATTTTGGGATAATCGATTTTGAGAAAAGGAGATTTATATGGGATTCATACTAGGTGTGTGATTTGGGAGATACTATATGTGTATAGTATAAAGTGTTTTGAAAATGGATCTGGAGAAAAAGGCGCTCCCTTCAAATGAACTTCTCAGTAGTACCATAGGTTGGTACTGCCTTGGGCCTCAAGGGGGAGGCTCTAAAGTGGATCCTGTGAGGAAGTCCGGACAAATTAAAGTTCCTGAGGATTATTGGGTAGTGAAATTTGAGGGCGCTGATGCCTACAGAGGATTTGGGTTATGCTGTGACGACAGTGTAACTCTATGTCGCTGCGATCTACTGTGGACCATAGCGGAAATCGTGTGGAGGTGAGTGTCAACGGTCTACGCTTGATTTTGTCGGGATGGAACGTAACATCGGTAGACTGCGATCTATGGTTGATGGGAGAAGTTTCATTCTTTTGGCAGCGAAATTCGAGGGCACTGATACCTACAGTTATATGGGTTTTTGCTGTGATAGCAACGTAACCCTAAATGTAGCTGCGATCTGTAGCGGGTTCCATGGTGTAATCGAGGGGCGCGGAGTGCCTACAATTATCTACGAATTTTGTTGGGATGGCAACGTAACCATCGGGTTAACTGCGACAATGGATGGGTGATGATTTCCAAAGCATTCTCACCAAAGATGTTCCCTCAATTTTCAAAAATGTTTTTGTAACGACCCCAATTTTTGAATTTAATTTAAATTCACAGTTAATGTAAATTTTGAATAAATTTTTGGAATAAATTTAAAATTTTGAATATTTGATTTGAATTAGGATTTATAGTAAATAATAAATAAAATTAATAAATAAAATGCATTCGCATATAAACACTTATAAAAGATAACAAAACAAACACATAAGTAAGAAAATAATTAAACAAGCAACCAAATATAAATATAAGTATTACAGTACAAAGTAAATAAATAAACAAAACCAAGTATATTAACAAAATAATCAAACTATAAAAATATAACAACAGGAGTACAAATAAAAGGGATAAATAAAGTAAGACATGTATGAAAATAATAATAATAAGTAAATTTAAAACTTACAAAAATAATCATAATAACTTTATACATATACATAATTGGAAGAAATTTTGGTTTGAAGTTTAAAATCAGATCTTTCAGAATTGTTTATAATAAAATAATCTTATTAATATTTAATATAAGTATAAATGGACATAATAAGCTAAGTAGCGTTTATGTAGCCTGCAAAATTAAGGTATAAAGTAAGTTTTAAATGCAAGAACAAAACCAAACATGGAACCAAAACAAAGTACAAGCAAGTATTAAACTAGTAAACTAAAAACAAAAATGAAAGCAAATTAGACAAAATAAAGAATGTTGCCTGAAGGATAGTTATGCAAAGTAAGATAGTAAAACCAGGCAAGACACAATAAAAAAATAATAATAATAAACATATGCATAAATAAGTAATCAGTACAAGACAAATAAATGCAAGATCATAAGGTACACTTAAACAAATAAGTAATATACAAGTTGTAAACTAACACACCTAGGCAAGCAACTTAGTATTCAAGTTCGAATAGCATGGCTAACAAAACCAAAGTGTGCAGGCTGAAAGTTTTAAAGGGGAATTAAAATTTACAAATAGTGTACAAACAATATTTGATAAATATGAATGTGTAAATCTAGGCAAACATTTAATGCTAGCCATATCATCTCTCAGCCGAAGTTAACAAAGTAAAAGAAGAAAATATATACATTCAAGTACAAACAAGATATCTTTAAGTATGGTATAGGTATAGATTTGTACAAAGGCATTAAATACTAGCACAATATATTTTCTGTCAGCCGAACCAAGAAGTAAAATAAATAAATAAAGAAAGAAAACATCTTCAGCCTACAAACCTATTTAATACCCTGTACCATGCCTTCTTTCTTTAATCCTTGTCTACTTCTTTTCTTTCCTATATACTTTCACATCTGCATACATATCAGTTGGAAAGCCAAAAGAAACTTTATATAGAACTAAGGCAAAACTTAGGTAAACAACATCAAACAAACAACAACGCAACTCAATCAAACCATAAATCAAGTGAGAAGCTTCAACAAGAAATCTCAAGCTAGTTTCCAAAGGCAACAAATGTTTTTCTCTGTTCTTCATATATATGTGAGTAACCTTTTCTTAAAAAAATTTAAAGTATGAGTTTGTTGTTTATTTATACATCTGTGAGTAACTCCTTTTCTAAAATGCCTAAGTATATTCATTTAGGGTTGCATGCTAGTTTGACTGAATGAAGTTTAAATTGGGTGTATATCTGTGATAATGCCTGTAACTCATTTTCCTTTTAAGCAAGACTACAAATCATTTTCAAAGAAAAATAAATAAATAAGCAAAGGCATTACAGTTTTTATTTTCAAAACTGTTACAATCAAGTAACTGCTCTGTTTCTAAAAGGTGAGTAACAACATATGTAAGTTCAATCTAGTTGCTTGATTTTATCTGGATTGAGTTTGTGATGTGAATATATATATAAGTGCCTGTTTCAATATGTATGTGTACTGTAGGAATGAGATATGTTGGCCTCTGTTTCTCTGATGCTTAATTCTAGGCTCAAAAGTAAATCAAAAATTACTTGCTCTTAATCCAAGTTTTGTTAAGATCTAAATGTTGAACAAAATATGTTAGTTACATCATAGTTTTAGGTTTAAAAATTTGTTGGGTTAAACTAAATTGTTTTGCCTTTGGAAAAATATAAAATAACAGTGAAACTTAAACAAAGTTAAAAATCAATCATCATGTTTGATGGATTCAGGTTTAAGAATCAAATACTGAAATCAAAATTTGATTTTTAAAACAAAAATCATTATTTTTAATTAAGGGATTGGAGAGTATTCTTGGTTTAACCAGGAAATAGAAAATTGGGTATCTATGTTGATCTCGAGTGTTTGGGGTGTTGAGAATTCTTCTGGTGATGGTATTAGGACCGGTGACTAGGGGAAAAATGGTGCGGTGGTGGTTTGTTGGACGTGGAGGTAGCGGCAGGCATTTCATGTTCGTAAACCTAATTTTGGAGAGGCTGGGTTTCTCGATTCGTTCATCTTCTTCGATTGACCGAGTGCGAAGCGGTTCTGGGTAATGGAAGAGGAAGCGTCGAGGGGTTGGTGGCCGAAGTTGTGTAGCCGTTGGTGGTTGGAATCTCGTCAGTGCCGTGATTTCCAGGTTCGGCTTTTAGTTCAGTTTTGGGTTTAAAGCTCGATTTCGATTCGATGATCTTCTCACGCGTTTGGGTGGTCGCGGGGCTTCAAGGCGTCGACGTTGACTTGTTGATGATCGAGATGGCGGCCGGAGCGACGCCGTGCGACTGTGCACGTGCACCTGTGCACTCGTGTGTCTGGAAGGGTTTGTTGTTTGGGAAGAAGTACTGGGTTTTGTTTTCTCCAGTTTAAATGATTCAAGTGGTATTGGGGAAGCATGGAACTGAGGGACTCGAAACAGTGGTGGGGTTCTTTTCGAGTTTGACCTGATGGCACGCGTGAGAGTTTAGAGTGCGGCAGTTTTATAACTTAAAGAAAAAGAGAGGAGAAGATAAGTACTGAAGAAGAAGAAAGAACAGGTAGGAGTAGAAGAAGAGGAGAAGAGTGAGACGCGGGGAAAAGTAGGGGATGACTCGAGATTTACTCGAGTAAATGAGGTACTTTCCTCGGGTCTGTTGATATTTCCTTAATAGTTTAAGTATTTTAATTAACAAAGTTAATATTAATTAACTAAGTAATTAAATAAGTAAATTAGTTAAAGACTTTTCTTATATAAGTTTCATATGTAAGTAATAAATGTCATTTACAATTACTTTAAAGATTTTTAAATAATTAATTAATGTAATTAATTTTATTTAATTAATTAAATCAATCAATTTTGACAATCATTTGTAAATTGATAAATATAATTACTTGATAACAGTAATTGAAAAATTAATTACTTCTTGTAATTAATTTTGATAATATGATTAATTTAAGTTAATTAATTTAGTTTAATTAGTTTAAGAAAATATTTGATAAGTGTAATTTTCTTAGTGTAATTAATGGAGCATAATTACTTGGGGAAGTAGTTAATGATAATTACTGGAATGTAATTAGTGAAGATGATTTATAAATGGAGCAATTTGGGTAATTACCTTTGTAATTTATCAAAGGATTAATTTGTGGGGATAATTTATTATGGGATAATTGATTTATATAATAAGCAATTAAGGAATAATTAATAACGAGGTGATTAATTGATGTAATTAATCAAGGTAATTAATAAATTAATTTATATCAAATGATTTGTAATTTATTAATCAGAACTGGATTAATTCATAAATAATTAATTTAATTGGAAATAAATTAAATTGATTAGGATTAAAAACGATTTAATTAATCCTGCTTATAAATGATTATTAAATGCTTGACCTTACTTATGAATGATTGTATTGTATGAGATATCTTGAATTGATTTTCCTATCTGATCTGTGATAGTTTGTTCTGTGAAGTGAGCTGTGTATTTATTCATTTATTGATGATATATTTGTATATTATCTGTGAGTCTGTGAATATATGATAAGCGTTATAGTTTATATCGCTTATCAGTTATATTTCTGTGTTTTGATCTGTGATGATTGAATGGTTGTGCACTATTGAGTTAAACCCCTGGACCACACCATACACACACAAATATGGATTTCACGAGGAAATCGATTAAGTCGCAGATTTTTGAAATAGTTAAATTTGAATTTTTAAATTCAAATGTTTTGGAAATGGAATCGGAATAAATGTGAAAAGCTTTTGGAATGGAATTTCAAAATAGAATTTATTATTTTTAAATTACTTGATTAAGTTTTGGAATTTAAATAAGTTGATTTAAATTTAAATTCAATACTTGAAATTGAATTCTGTAATTTGAAATTAGGGATTAATGATATTATACTAGTCATTATGAGTTAAACCATTTTTAAAGTATTATTTTTGGGAATTTGAATTTAACTCAAGGATTTCAACTCGTATAAATGAATCAGATTTCCAAAATGAAAACTGTTGTTTTCAAATGATAAACACTTTTAGATAAGAACTGAGATTCCAGTTAATTAGGGGAATTTCAAGATTGAATAGAGAAATGATTTTCCTAAGTTATAAATGAATTCTTTTTTTGAAAGTTATGAATTAAATCTGTTTATTCTTAACAGATTTAAATTGATGATTTGTTTAAATCAAATTGAAATGAAATTGTTTTGAAGGCTATAAGTTAAATCTTTGATTTAAAGATTTAACGAGTTAATCAAATTGAAATGAAAATTGATTTGGAAAATCTGTGAATGAATCTTTTGTTTAAAAGATTAAAATGTGAAAATTGTTTAAACCGTTAAAGGTTGTGAAAATGAATCTTTTTGTTAAAGATTGAGAATGGTAATTTGTTAAGCCATTTGAGGAAAAGTTTTGGGTAATAAGTTGTGACTTAATTGAAATCCCATATCCATATGTTTTAAATGTTTTCGCTCACTATTCGGTTTAGCCGGGAAAGGACCGTTGTGTCGTATAACCCATTCCGAATATGTGATACGTCGTTATGGATAGCATTTGAAGACCGGTGATGAAGACTGGGTATTTGCGAAAGCGATAGGATGACCTATCGATTGTTTCTGCACCGAGTCGCGCCGGTATAGAAACTCCCTAAGTGATGGGAAAATCCGATCGGGATTGTGAATATCCGGGTTGCAAGGACTTCTTTGTAAGTGCCTTCGGTTCTGTTCGATCCCAGAACAGACTTGTATGGATTGTTATGTCTGACATTACAATTTGAGATATAAAGCTGATTCCTTTCAAATATATTTCTGTTGGTGGCGGAGAATTTATTCTCTTAGCTTAACACCCTTCTCTGAGACGTACGAGCTTAGAGGTTATATAGTTGAAGGTTATCAGCGATATGTTCCCAATTTGGTAATGTGACATACTGAGTGTTGCTGTGAAATGATCATTGTGTTGATTATTTATGATAGGATCATTTATTTGATCGTCTATCTTGGTGATCATTGTGTTGATCATTTATTGACTCAAAGCATGGCTTTTGTATAAAGTATGTTTTTGTGGACGAGACTTCGTCGAGCCTCACACCCCGGAAATGGTCAAAACAGGAAAGATGCGGCAAGGTTATGAGGGGTAGCTCCCTTTAGGGTATGTACATTTCCTTCTGGATAGAGGTGGTATCATGGTATGGAGCCCAGATATTTAACCTATGTGGTTACTGCGAATTTATTACTTTGTGGTTGTTGGTTATCGGGATCCCGTGAGAAAGGTCGTTTACGATCGGGGAATGGCGTGCTCGTGTCAGTAGTTACCCAGTTAGGGGTAACCCGGCCTTGTGTTGGCAGAGTTCCGGTTTGGTTCTCGGGGATGTCTTTCCAGAGGCATTCTCATGTGGCAATGGGAAGTTCCTTGGCCTGACCATTTGTTGGAAATCCAAAGAAACAATATGAAACTTGTACGGTATTAGTTGTAGAACCTATCATTCACTTATGGTGTCGCAACACTGTTTGGATGGTAGTTATAGTAGGCATACGATAATGGTCGTATGTTGGCTAAGATTTATATTCTACTTTCGAAATGAATTTTTCCTACACTATGCACTAGTAATAATATCAAGTGTTTCTTTTTAATGCGTATCAAGCATCTTTGACTATCATAAGGAGAAATCTCCTCCGATTCTGCGTTTGCATTGTGTGTGTGTGCGGGAGGCCTTATGGTAGTCTCATTTTTCAAAAGCATTGCGAATTGACTTTAAAATCTTTTCTTGATTGTTTATAGATAAACTGTTTTTGTTGCTCACACCAGTCCCACGACTGATCCGGAGTTTATCGTTTCTTTCCTAAACTCTGGGTGCTCATTATATTTCTACACGAGCAGTCTAGAGTTGGGTTTTTCAGATAGTCAGATGTAGTAGATTATCTGGAGATTAGTTCAGTCTTTGGACCACACCAGTCTTGCTGAGCTTGGTGATATGTTATTGGGAGTTCGAGCTACTGCTGGATTGATTCTTGGAAAGGGAGTTACAGTTCCGATTTGGAGTTCTTCGTTGAAGACTATCTTAGAGTTATTTGTTCCGCTGTTAAATGTTATCTATTTTCTTTTCTGCTGCTATTTTATTGTGTCATATCTCTGATGTATATTGATATCTATTGGATCATCTGTTGTTTCAGATATTGTATAAAAGCTGTATATCAATGTATTATTCTTTTATTCCGCTGTGTTGTTTACTTAATGTTTGTTATAAGCTCCGGCGAATCGGATTTGAACGGTCGAATCTACGGCATTCGAGTACGATTTGAAGTATGGATGTTGATTTTCGAGCGGGCAAAATCCTAGTCGTTACATTTGGTATCAGAGCTAAGGTGAAACTTTAGCTCAGGAGTATAACACATTAAGTAGCTCATTAGAGATAGGGTGAAGTAAACCCTAGAATGAGTATATCCCTAAGATATCTGTTCGTATGCCTCAGTAAATTCTCTTACTATCCACCGATAGTGAGTATGAGTGCAAGAAGAGAACGAGATAGGGGACAGGGAAATACGACTGTAATTGGTCAATACTCTGTAACAACAGTGGAAACAACTTTCTTATCAATTTCCTTTGATTCGTTTCTAAATTCTTTTGATTGCTTCGTGACAGCTCCAGAAAGAAGAAGTTTCGAGATGAAGGTAGCTCTACGATTTGTTATAGAAAGTCCTTATCTTTATCGATTCTTATCGGCTTTTCGATTTAATCCTTAATGAATATAAATGGGAAATTTTGAATAAATTGGAAATTATAAATTGAGTTAAATTGGTTAATAGAATATGAAGGATAATTTGAATAGTATCAATAAAATGATTTCGTTTAAAACCAAAATTGAAATTCTATTATAATTTCTTGTATCCATCCTTGTTGTTTTCGTGCCTGCGAATTTCGAGGACGAAATTCTTTTTAAGGGGGGAAGTCTGTAACGACCCCAATTTTTGAATTTAATTTAAATTCACAGTTAATGTAAATTTTGAATAAATTTTTGGAATAAATTTAAAATTTTGAATATTTGATTTGTATTTGAATTAGGATTTATAGTAAATAATAAATAAAATTAATAAATAAAATGCATTCGCATATAAACACTTATAAAAGATAACAAAACAAACACATAAGTAAGAAAATAATTAAACAAGCAACCAAATATAAATATAAGTATTACAGTACAAAGTAAATAAATAAACAAAACCAAGTATATTAACAAAATAATCAAACTATAAAAATATAACAACAGGAGTACAAATAAAAGGGATAAATAAAGTAAGACATGTATGAAAATAATAATAATAAGTAAATTTAAAACTTACAAAAATAATCATAATAACTGTATACATATACATAATTGGAAGAAATTTTGGTTTGAAGTTTAAAATCAGATCTTTCAGAATTGTTTATAATAAAATAATCTTATTAATATTTAATATAAGTATAAATGGACATAATAAGCTAAGTAGCGTTTATGTAGCCTGCAAAATTAAGGTATAAAGTAAGTTTTAAATGCAAGAACAAAACCAAATATGGAACCAAAACAAAGTACAAGCAAGTATTAAACTAGTAAACTAAAAAAAAAATGAAAGCAAATTAGACAAAATAAAGAATGTTGCCTGAAGGATAGTTATGCAAAGTAAGATAGTAAAACCAGGCAAGACACAATAAAAAAATAATAATAATAAACATATGCATAAATAAGTAATCAGTACAAGACAAATAAATGCAAGATCATAAGGCACACTTAAACAAATAAGTAATATACAAGTTGTAAACTAACACACATAGGCAAGCAACTTAGTATTCAAGTTCGAATAGCATGGCTAACAAAACCAAAGTGTGCAGGCTGAAAGTTTTAAAGGGGAATTAAAATTTACAAATAGTGTACAAACAATATTTGATAAATATGAATGTGTAAATCTAGGCAAACATTTAATGCTAGCCATATCATCTCTCAGCCGAAGTTAACAAAGTAAAAGAAGAAAATATATACATTCAAGTACAAACAAGATATCTTTAAGTATGGTATAGGTATAGATTTGTACAAAGGCATTAAATACTAGCACAATATATTTTCTGTCAGCCGAACCAAGAAGTAAAATAAATAAATAAAGAAAGAAAACATCTTCAGCCTACAAACCTATTTAATACCCTGTACCATGCCTTCTTTCTTTAATCCTTGTCTACTTCTTTTCTTTCCTATATACTTTCACATCTGCATACATATCAGTTGGAAAGCCAAAAGAAACTTTATATAGAACTAAGGCAAAACTTAGGTAAACAACATCAAACAAACAACAACGCAACTCAATCAAACCATAAATCAAGTGAGAAGCTTCAACAAGAAATCTCAAGCTAGTTTCCAAAGGCAACAAATGTTTTTCTCTGTTCTTCATATATATGTGAGTAACCTTTTCTTAAAAAAATTTAAAGTATGAGTTTGTTGTTTATTTATACATCTGTGAGTAACTCCTTTTCTAAAATGCCTAAGTATATTCATTTAGGGTTGCATGCTAGTTTGACTGAATGAAGTTTAAATTGGGTGTATATCTGTGATAATGCCTGTAACTCATTTTCCTTTTAAGCAAGACTACAAATCATTTTCAAAGAAAAATAAATAAATAAGCAAAGGCATTACAGTTTTTATTTTCAAAACTGTTACAATCAAGTAACTGCTCTGTTTCTAAAAGGTGAGTAACAACATATGTAAGTTCAATCTAGTTGCTTGATTTTGTCGGGATTGAGTTTGTGATGTGAATATATATATATAAGTGCCTGTTTCAATATGTATGTGTACTGTAGGAATGAGATATGTTGGCCTCTGTTTCTCTGATGCTTAATTCTAGGCTCAAAAGTAAATCAAAAATTACTTGCTCTTAATCCAAGTTTTGTTAAGATCTAAATGTTGAACAAAATATGTTAGTTACATCATAGTTTTAGGTTTAAAAATTTGTTGGGTTAAACTAAATTGTTTTGCCTTTGGAAAAATATAAAATAACAGTGAAACTTAAACAAAGTTAAAAATCAATCATCATGTTTGATGGATTCAGGTTTAAGAATCAAATACTGAAATCAAAATTTGATTTTTAAAACAAAAATCATTATTTTTAATTAAGGGATTGGAGAGTATTCTTGGTTTAACCAGGAAACAGAAAATTGGGTATCTATGTTGATCTCGAGTGTCTTGGATGTTGAGAATTCTTCTGGTGATGGTATTAGGACCGGTGACTAGGGGAAAAATGGTGCGGTGGTGGTTTGTTGGACGTGGAGGTAGCGGCAGGCATTTCTTGTTCGTAAACCTAATTTTGGAGAGGTTGGGTTTCTCGATTCGTTCATCTTCTTCGATTGACCGAGTGCGAAGCGGTTCTGGGTAATGGAAGAGGAAGCGTCGAGGGGTTGGTGGTCGGAGTTGTGTAGTCGTTGGTGGTTGGAATCTCGTCAGTGCCGTGATTTCCAGGTTCGGCTTTTAGTTCAGTTTTGGGTTTAAAGCTCGATTTCGATTCGATGATCTTCTCACGCGTTTGGGTGGTCGTGGGGCTTCAAGGCGTCGACGTTGACTTGTTGATGATCGAGATGGCGGCCGGAGCGACGCCGTGCGACTGTGCACGTGCACCTGTGCACTCGTGTGTCTGGAAGGGTTTGTTGTTTGGGAAGAAGTACTGGGTTTTGTTTTCTCCAGTTTAAATGATTCAAGTGGTATTGGGGAAGCATGGAACTGAGGGACTCGAAACAGTGGTGGGGTTCTTTTCGAGTTTGACCTGATGGCACGCGTGAGAGTTTAGAGTGCGGCAGTTTTATAACTTAAAGAAAAAGAGAGGAGAAGATAAGTACTGAAGAAGAAGAAAGAACAGGTAGGAGTAGAAGAAGAGGAGAAGAGTGAGACGCGGGGAAAAGTAGGGGATGACTCGAGATTTACTCGAGTAAATGAGGTACTTTCCTCGGGTCTGTTGATATTTCCTTAATAGTTTAAGTATTTTAATTAACAAAGTTAATATTAATTAACTAAGTAATTAAATAAGTAAATTAGTTAAAGACTTTTCTTATATAAGTTTCATATGTAAGTAATAAATGTCATTTACAATTACTTTAAAGATTTTTAAATAATTAATTAATGTAATTAATTTTATTTAATTAATTAAATCAATCAATTTTGACAATCATTTGTAAATTGATAAATATAATTACTTGATAACAGTAATTGAAAAATTAATTACTTCTTGTAATTAATTTTGATAATATGATTAATTTAAGTTAATTAATTTAGTTTAATTAGTTTAAGAAAATATTTGATAAATGTAATTTTCTTAGTGTAATTAATGGAGCATAATTACTTGGGGAAGTAGTTAATGATAATTACTGGAATGTAATTAGTGAAGATGATTTATAAATGGAGCAATTTGGGTAATTACCTTTGTAATTTATCAAAGGATTAATTTGTGGGGATAATTTATTATGGGATAATTGATTTATATAATGAGCAATTAAGGAATAATTAATAACGAGGTGATTAATTGATGTAATTAATCAAGGTAATTAATAAATTAATTTATATCAAATGATTTGTAATTTATTAATCAGAACTAGATTAATTCATAAATAATTAATTTAATTGGAAATAAATTAAATTGATTAGGATTAAAAACGATTTAATTAATCCTGCTTATAAATGATTATTAAATGCTTGACCTTACTTATGAATGATTGTATTGTATGAGATATCTTGAATTGATTTTCCTATCTGATCTGTGATAGTTTGTTCTGTGAAGTGAGCTGTGTATTTATTCATTTATTGGTGATATATTTGTATATTATCTGTGAGTCTGTGAATATATGATAAGCGTTATAGTTTATATCGCTTATCAGTTATATTTCTGTGTTTTGATCTTTGATGATTGAATGGTTGTGCACTATTGAGTTAAACCCCTGGACCACACCATACACACACAAATATGGATTTCACGAGGAAATCGATTAAGTCGCAGATTTTTGAAATAGTTAAATTTGAATTTTTAAATTCAAATGTTTTGGAAATGGAATCGGAATAAATGTGAAAAGCTTTTGGAATGGAATTTCAAAATAGAATTTATTATTTTTAATTTACTTGATTAAGTTTTGGAATTTAAATAAGTTGATTTAAATTTAAATTCAATACTTGAAATTGAATTCTGTAATTTGAAATTAGGGATTAATGATATTATACTAGTCATTATGAGTTAAACCATTTTTAAAGTATTATTTTTGGGAATTTGAATTTAACTCAAGGATTTCAACTCGTATAAATGAATCAGATTTCCAAAATGAAAACTGTTGTTTTCAAATGATAAACACTTTTAGATAAGAACTGAGATTCCAGTTAATTAGGGGAATTTCAAGATTGAATAGAGAAATGATTTTCCTAAGTTATAAATGAATTCTTTTTTTGAAAGCTATGAATTAAATCTGTTTATTCTTAACAGATTTAAATTGATGATTTGTTTAAATCAAATTGAAATGAAATTGTTTTGAAGGCTATAAGTTAAATCTTTGATTTAAAGATTTAACGAGTTAATCAAATTGAAATGAAAATTGATTTGGAAAATCTGTGAATGAATCTTTTGTTTAAAAGATTAAAATGTGAAAATTGTTTAAACCGTTAAAGGTTGTGAAAATGAATCTTTTTGTTAAAGATTGAGAATGGTAATTTGTTAAGCCATTTGAAGAAAAGTTTTGGGTAATAAGTTGTGACTTAATTGAAATCCCATATCCATATGTTTTAAATGTTTTCGCTCACTATTCGGTTTAGCCGGGAAAGGACCGTTGTGTCGTATAACCCATTCCGAATATGTGATACGTCGTTATGGATAGCATTTGAAGACCGGTGATGAAGACCGGGTATTTGCGAAAGCGATAGGATGACCTATCGATTGTTTCTGCACCGAGTCGCGCCGGTATAGAAACTCCCTAAGTGATGGGAAAATCCGATCGGGATTGTGAATATCCGGGTTGCAAGGACTTCTTTGTAAGTGCCTTCGGTTCTGTTCGATCCCAGAACAGACTTGTATGGATTGTTATGTCTGACATTACAATTTGAGATATAAAGCTGATTCCTTTCAAATATATTTCTGTTGGTGGCGGAGAATTTATTCTCTTAGCTTAACACCCTTCTCTGAGACGTACGAGCTTAGAGGTTATATAGTTGAAGGTTATCAGCGATATGTTCCCAATTTGGTAATGTGACATACTGAGTGTTGCTGTGAAATGATCATTGTGTTGATTATTTATGATAGGATCATTTATTTGATCGTCTATCTTGGTGATCATTGTGTTGATCATTTGTTGACCCAAAGCATGGCTTTTGTATAAAGTATGTTTTTGTGGACGAGACTTCGTCGATCCTCACACCGCGGAAATGGTCAAAACAGGAAAGATGCGGCAAGGTTATGAGGGGTAGCTCCCTTTAGGGTATGTACATTTCCTTCTGGATAGAGGTGGTATCATGGTATGGAGCCCAGATATTTAACCTATGTGGTTACTGCGAATTTATTACTTTGTGGTTGTTGGTTATCGGGATCCCGTGAGAAAGGTCGTTTACGATCGGGGAATGGCGTGCTCGTGTCAGTAGTTACCCAGTTAGGGGTAACCCGGCCTTGTGTTGGTAGAGTTCCGGTTTGGTTCTCGGGGATGTCTTTCCAGAGGCATTCTCAGGTGGCAATGGGAAGTTCCTTGGCCTGACCATTTGTTGGGAATCCAAAGAAACAATACGAAACTTGTACGGTATTAGTTGTAGAACCTATCATTCACTTATGGTGTCGCAACACTGTTTGGATGGTAGCTATAGTAGGCATACGATAATGGTCGTATGTTGGCTAAGATTTATATTCTACTTTCGAAATGAATTTTTCCTACACTATGCACTAGTAATAATATCAAGTGTTTCTTTTTAATGCGTATCAAGCATCTTTGACTATCATAAGGAGAAATCTCCTCCGATTCTGCGTTTGCATTGTGTGTGTGTGCGGGAGGCCTTATGGTAGTCTCATTTTTCAAAAGCATTGCGAATTGACTTTAAAATCTTTTCTTGATTGTTTAAAGATAAACTGTTTTTGTTGCTCACACCAGTGCCACGACTAATCCGGAGTTTATCATTTCTTTCCTAAACTCTGGGTGCTCATTATATTTCTACACGAGCAGTCTAGAGTTGGGTTTTTCAGATAGTCAGATGTAGTAGATTATCTGGAGATTAGTTCAGTCTTTGGACCACACCAGTCTTGCTGAGCTTGGTGATATGTTATTGGGAGTTCGAGCTACTGCTGGATTGATTCTTGGAAAGGGAGTTACAGTTCCGATTTGGAGTTCTTCGTTGAAGACAATCTTAGAGTTATTTGTTCCGCTGTTAAATGTTATCTATTTTCTTTTCTGCTGCTATTTTATTGTGTCATATCTCTGATGTATATTGATATTTATTGGATCATCTGTTGTTTCAGATATTGTATAAAAGCTGTATATCAATGTATTATTCTTTTATTCCGCTGTGTTGTTTACTTAATGTTTGTTATAAGCTCCGGCGAATCGGATTTGAACGGTCGAATCTACGGCATTCGAGTACGATTTGAAGTATGGATGTCGATTTTCGAGCGGGCAAAATCCTAGTCGTTACAGTTTTCTACATTTTCAATCAAATTATTTTCCAAGTATTTTCACTAGGTGTTGAAAACGGGTTTACCAAGTACTTATAGATTTTCAGTCTTATGCATGATCTATGACCGAATTTTTGTGAGAACAAGGATGGATTGGTTGAGACATCGAGTTATAAAGAGTATTTTTATAAAACTATTTTGGCAATATATATATAGATTTTTTAAAAGTGTTTTAAAATTTCTTAATAAAAAAAGTTTATAGTAAAATCGATCAAAGAGTAATTTTTCTGATAATAAGCATTTTAATAAATTCTGGCTTCGTTCCTTTTCGAGGATGAAAAGATTCCAAGGGGGAAGGAATGTGATAACCCAGATTTTGGACATCTATTAAGTGGATAATTAACTGATTTTATTTAGATAAATACGTTCAGATAATTAAAAATATCTGAATATATATATAAGTGGATTTGAAACTATAATAATTGTTGAATTAACATGATGAATCTTATAGTAAATTAATAAATATAATAATTTATACATGTAAACTTCATAATGTTAAAATTTCAAGTATATACATACACAAGTATATAGTTGTGTATATATATGTAAAATAATTTGAAAACATTGATTTGAATATAAAAAATTTCTAAAAAGTTGATTAAAGTAAATTGGACATTTTTAACACTAGCATTTGTGTATTGTTATCAATTTAAGTATAATGATAACTTAAGTATAAAATTAAACAAGCTTTAGTAAAAGAGTTGATATTCTCCTTTTCTAAATTACATAACTTATATAAACATAGAACATATGTAAAAATAATATATATATATATAAAGATAAAACATAAATATAATTTGTAACATATAAACAAGGGTAATAAATAAGTGAGACAAGGATTTAAACACAAAATACATAAAGAATTACAAGTGTTCATACTAGTTTAACAAGTGTAAATTTTATAATTACAAGTGTTAGCTTGATTTTATTATAGAAATACAAGTGGCATTATAAATTTTCTTTTAAGAATTTAATTTATATATATGATAAATATTTAGAGAATAAACTGGTTTTTCAGTAAAACATTTTTTTCTCTCATTCTTCTTTTCTCAACTTTTTCTTTCCCCTCTAAAAATCAAAAACCTAAGAAAATATAAATCAAAGAAGATTTTATCTAAACTATTTCAAATCAACAAAGAAATTCAAAGCAATCTCTTCACAAATAAAATCTGGAGCAAGTTAAAACAAAGTTTAACCCAGTTTCAAATTAAAATCAAGCAGCTCAGTTTCAAAATCAGAATCAAGTGGCAAGATCAGAGCTTTCAAACCCAATTCAAATATAGGCATCTCTGACAGGTGAGTAAACATAGCAACGCCTGGTTTTAACTAGTGTATGTGATGATCTTATGATAGATGTTGTGGTAAATTGTTTGCATGAGTGAAAATGGACCTGCATGCTATAAATATGAAATAATATAAATATGCATGTTTGTATGTTTAGATATACCCTCTGTTCTTCTTTACAGGTTTAAGATTTGGATCAAAAAATTCGATCACCCCTGTAATCTCCTTTTGGTTGTGAGATTCAAATAAGATATGTGTGTTTATACATAATTTAAGTTTTAAAAATATATTTTAGCATTTTAAGTTTGAAAACTGTCTGGGAATTTAGAAAGAACAGTGGAAAAACTTAAGCATGTAAATTTCAATCATCACAATCCTTTGTTTTATTTATACAATCTGATTTCCCAGCTGAAATCATGATTTTTAAAAGTTAAATCTCAATTTTTAGATTGGGATCGTGAGAGTAATTCGTAGTTGATCGTGATTTGAGTTTTGGGCATTTATTGATGATCAAGCAAGGTTTGGGTGGTCACGTTGGTTGCTGGAGGAAGTGTGGAAGTTGGCGAGTTTGGGAATAATGGTCGCTGGTTTATTTGTCCACCGAGGTGGCGGCTAGAGGTCGAAATAGGGTTTGGATGTAGTCTTTGATGGTGTGGGTTTTGTTGAACCGCGGCGTCGCGGTGAAGCTTCAGGGTTGCGGACCAAAGGGATTCGAAGGAGAAGGTCATAGCGGAGATCACGACAAAAATTTGGAGGCCATCTTGGTCAGTGGAGCCTGAATGAGAGGATAGAATTAGCGAGGCTTGTTCAATTTTGGATCGAAGGGCGAAATCTTGAGACAGGGTTGTTAACGGAAATCTGGATGCTCAGGTGGTTTGTGGAGGAGGTAGGTGATTGAAGAAGATGTTCGGCGACCAGAGATGATGGACGTCGATGATGTGTATGTGTACGGCGTTCGCAGATTGGTGCATGAAACTGGGTAGGAGGAAGGAAGATTTGAGTGGAAGGGAAGAAGAAGCTACTCGGGGCTTTCTCGAGTCATTCGCTTGTTGTCTCAAAGATGGAGGCATGAGTGTTAGCACGAGGATAGCTCGGGAAAGTTTCTTTGTTGGCTTGAGGTCGTTTTGAGATAACAGAAATTATTTTGTACCAGATTTTAAGTAAATGTTTTAAGTAAGTGGAATCAACTTTCAAGACAGGTGCTAACTAATTTTCAAAGGCAAATGAAGTAAGTTTTGAATCCAATTTTAAAAGCTTATCACATGAATAAATTTCAAAGAAAATATAGTCAAGTACTAAATAGGTATTAGTGAGTTTAAAACAATTTTTTTTAAAAGTTTTACATTGTTTTAAAAATTTGTTTATTTAGAGGTAGTTGTATAATAAGTCAAATTCCTAAATGTTTTTTTAATAATGTAATTAAGTCAAGGATTAATTATTTAAGGATGGTCAATCAGCTAATGAAATTAGTTAAGGGAGTAATTAATCAATCTATTTATTAGGATAATTAATTAAAGATTAATTAATTTGTGAAATCAATTTTAAGGATTGATTTTATAATATTATTAATTTATCTAGGTAATTAATTAAAGATGATTAATTTATTAAGGGTTAATTATTTAGTGTAATTAATTAATGATAACTGCTTAATGTAAATAATTAAAGGAATAATTTGTTAAGGGTTAATTAGTTAATTTAAATTAGAAATTAAACGTTAAATTAATTAATAATTTAAGGTTATTTAATTGAGGATAATTAACCCATGGAATAATTACTTAATGAAAGTAGTTAGGGATAAATTATTTCAGATGGATAATTAAAGAATGATTAATTAATGGTTTGTAATTAATTAATATTAAGTGAGCATGATTAAAAGTGATTGAAGAAATTAATTTAGATTATTTAAATTAATTAGAAATTGCATGAATAATTAATCTTGCTTACAGATGATTAATGTATATTGGATGACTTAGATTATTTGATATCTCTGATATGTGATTTGTGATGCTTTGTGTTACGATATGTTTGGATTGAACTGGGATAATACGGATTGTCTATACATGATGAATTGCTATGTAAATATGTGATTATGGACATAAATGAAATTGTTTAAATCTTTAGCAGTTTTGTTTTTAAGCTGATATTGGATTCGAAGAGACCGGGGTCGGGTATCAGTAAATACCCGAAGCCACTTCGATTTGAAATTTTCTATAATTCTTTATAGATTTGATATGTGCAATTAATAGGCTGGAATGAAATAATTTAAGTGAATTGGACCATTGAAACTAAGTAAGGGTATTTAAAGGTTGATTTGTGAACTAAGTATTGAATATAATAAGTTAAGAACTCGTAGTAAAGTACGAGTTACCTCGGGTTTTAAATAAGTATATTGCATTAGCATTTCTTGTTAGATGGGTTTACTCACGCTGGTTTCCAGCCTTACCCAGTGTTACTTTGATGTAATGCTCGGGACAGACCGAGTATTACAGATTTTCAGGTTAGGACGTTCTGGAGCTCGAGAGGCGAGCTGGATGGCAGGAACGTATGGAGCTTTCCGCTGTGTATATGAGATTGTGCAGTCTGTATGGATTGTAGTCTAGAACAGTATAACTATCCAGTTTATGTATCAGTGATTGTACTCTAATGAATTGTACGTAAAGTAACAATTATAGCTTTTCTTTATAAAAATGCTATTATTTGTTATTATATGTTATCCGCTACGAACGTGAGAAGTTGTTGTTTCCTGTTTTCCTTCTTTCTTCTTTCTTCTTTCTTCTTTCTTCTTTCTTCTTTCTTCTTTCTTCTTTCTTCTTACTTTAACAAGCTGGGTTTTCGGAGTCAAAAATTTTAGGTCGTCACATTTTTACTTCAATTGTAGCCATTGCTTTACCACCGGTTAATGCTTCTTCTATACTTAAAAATTTTGAATCCTATATCGCACATAATATTTGGAACAAGAAAGAGTAGTTAAACATTTTTCAACGTTACAACTTGCATGTATGAACTACAACTGTATTATAACTTGTGAAATTGTTTATTAAAGAGAGAGGACCATTCAAATGTATTGCATATTGGAGAAAGCTCAATGAGTGAAAGTTAGAGGATTTTTAGCTCAAGTTGTTGAAATAGTAAAGAATTCAGGTTTGTACAATTTGGCTCAATATACATATAGACACGTAGATTATGTTACTATTTTAGCTTTCATCAAGAGATGGCATCTAGAGACTAATTCATATCATATATCGTTCTAAGAGTTGATAATTACATTAGACGACGTTGTTCAAATCTTGAAAGTTCCGATTGTTGATCTTCTATTTATAGGGAAGAAGATGGACGGAATGCAGTTGACCTTTTGGTGGAGTATCTTGGAGTTACAGAAGAAGTTGTAAGGGAAGGATAAGATGAATCCTACTCTATGGAGCTTAATTTTCTATTGAAATGATTCAACGAAATCGCAAAGGAAGATGAAATGAACAAGAATGATTATGAAATCATTTCCCATGCATACTTATTATATTTTTTGGGATGTACTTTGTTTTGTGATATGTTTGGTCCAAAGGTGTCAGCTAACAATTTAAAATGTTTGTTAGATATTCATAGTTTGAGTGAAGGTAACATTTTTGTATTGTCAACTTGGTTTGGCGTCATGATGTGACAATAGACAAATGGTCGGCTAATTAACATTTATAAACGATGCATGCATTATAATTTTTGTTTGTTTCTTACGTAGACAATGTATAACTCGTGGAAGTTATTTTGTAGGTGTGGATTTATGACCACTTCCCTATGATTCCTATTGCAATTCCATGCCAAAAGTATGATAACACCATGCCTAAAATGTCCTGTAGGAATTAGTCTGGTGATACAACATCTGCTATAATTTGACTTAGAGAACAACTAGAAAGTTTAACTGCTCAAGATGTAAGTTTTAGTTTGTTGTTGGATCTTAACAAGAATTAGGTGATATTTACTATCTTACATTGTTTTCCAATTTGTAGATAAGTTAGGATCCTTATCATAGTATTAGATCTTAGTACCCTTAACCCGAAGTTGCATTCTACAATGGTGTTATATTATGTTTTGACATTGTCAAACCCTATTATCCCAATAGAGTTTTATGACAATTTGGATTTTGACAACGAATTCCAAAAATTCGTATGGAGCCAAGAAAATGTTGTAAAGGATTGATTGCTAATTAATATCTGGTAGAGTTTGATAATAGGTTTTGATGGTTAGAAAATTGGCAAGATTATTTGGTTTCCATGAAATTGCGACCCCTAGCTGCAGTGAACCTTGGATTTTACTACCAAATACTTAGTATGGTATCTTGATGTTTCACATTCGATTGCTCAAAACCCTAAAATGAGCCACAGCGCTATTAGAAAATTTAATGTTGGTGAAAAGTTGGTAAATTTCTACAACTTTACATAATATTTTGTACTAATTTTTAACTGAATGTTGGTATTACTATTTTGTTTATAAATTGATAGAAACTGGCTACGAGTAAAGTAATTGACTTGTTAAAGAAAAGTAACTAAATATCGTCCCAATGAATTAGAAGTTTGATGAATGCACAACGACAAGCCGTAGACGTTTTGGAAGAAGCCTTAAATGAACTATATAAATGGGAGAAACGTAAGAAGAGAATAATGATCCAAAAGGATGAAGAATGCAGTGAAGTTGGAATGTATTTTATTAGATTTTTCTTATTTTTGTAAATGTGTATGAAACGCTATGGTATTTGTATAGTGTATCAAATAATGTGGTATTTTATTAGCGATGTCTACTTTGGTAAGGTATATGAAATGTTATTGTGTTTTTGTTAATGATATCTGTTTGGTTATCTACCACTTTGTGTATTACTTTATTTATCACTTTGTTTGTTGCTTTTTGTATTTCTTTGTTTGTTACTTTGTGTGTTGCTTTGTGAGAATGGCATGATTAATGATTGCATGAATATATGTGTTAGATGTTAGGAGATTTGGATGTGAGAGTTGTAAAGATCTGTGCATGGTTAACGATCAGATAGTTCCATACTTTGTGTATTTCTACCCAGTGCCGTGATTAATAACCTTAAGTACGAGCCAAAGAAAAAACTCTCACAACTGTTAATGTATTTAGTTAATGTCATTGTTAAGTCTCATTTTGTTTGGTTAATGTTAAGAGATTTGGATGTGAGAGTTAAGAGCTAAAGAAAAAACTATTATGAGAGTTGTGAAGATTTGAATGTTAAGATATTCAGGGTTAATGATTGGATGAATATCCGTGCATGGTTATTGTTGTATGAAGATGCGTGCAAACTGTTAAAACTCCTCTGGTTGGTAATACGGTATCGTGGTTAATGTTGTATGAAGATGCATGCAAAGTGTTAAAACTCCTTTGGTCGGTTATACAGCGCCATGGAGATGTGAAAATCGGTCAGCCAAATATAGCCATGGTAGTTCATAAAGTTATCTGCCGGAATCTCCAAACAACCGTAT
The DNA here is from genome assembly GCA_030765085.1 of Allium cepa. NCBI lineage: Eukaryota > Viridiplantae > Streptophyta > Magnoliopsida > Asparagales > Amaryllidaceae > Allium > Allium cepa. The sequence goes on along the minus strand of CM060942.1, from coordinate 562,773,958 downwards.
GGTGACATATCGTCCTAGATCTTATTTTCAACGTTGGGTTTAAGACATTGAAATGGGCTATGGTACTGGCCAGCTATACTTGCCACCGCATGGTTACATTATGTTGTGGGTTTGAAGTGATGTACAATCGTATATGGACGTTCATTTTGTCAGTAGAAGTAGATGGTCAGTGGTGGTACACCGTAAAATTATATTATGGTCGATTAGACACCACCATTGGCTGTTACAATTGGATGGTATTTATTGTCGTGTGATCATCAATAGCCGTAATTTTGTTGTTCCGTTCGGTTACAAACTGATGACTGCACTATAAACTGTTTTATATATTACACAGCAATGATCAAAAACCAAATATTTTAACTATTATAACTAAACTATTCATTACATCGATGATCATAAATAACCAAATAGTAGTGATCAAGAGCAAATCACAACTATTCATTATAAAATGTCGAGTTCTACTTTCATTACAAAAATATCAATCGTTAAGTAGATCAACAGTTTACAAAATAGTCAAACCATGCTTTTGCTACAAAAAAGTCAAATTGAAATTCTAAATATGTGCATCCTTATTGCCAAATCCGATGGTTTTATTTTAATGAAATCGACTTGCCGATCAACATAAAATTCACTCTATGGTTTTCTTCTGCAGATGCAAATCGACACCAAAAACTAGCCACAAGAGGAATCGGTGCTTCATCTTTCAGAATTAATTTGACAAAATGATAATCAAGAATATTGGCAAAACAAAAAAGTCAATGTTTCTCCACTACAATAGGAGAGGTCTGATGTGGATAGTATGTGACACTGATGGCTAGATATGTAAACCATAACTCGATTGAATGCATTAGCAATTAAATATCCAACTTTAGGCATAATCATCCAATTGTTTTTTAAAGCATGGACTAGTATAACAATTAATAAATCTTTTAGCTATTCAAAAAGGGAAATATCAAATGTCTAGCAAATAATTCCCAGTACTTGTTTAACTCTTATAACAAAGCTTTTATTACTTCTATCCAGCACGAATTTAGTTCTTTGACCTATTCAACAACACATCTGAATCCATAGTTACCATCGTCGACTACATCTTCAACATTAACATTATACGGATATAGAAAATCCGGTATAAAAGCTAAAAAATTAAATGCAGAATTTGCTGATTCTGTATCACTTGGAGCAAGTCCACTTTTGGTATTTTTTGCTTTTGTTGTAACTTTTTATTTACAGTGGATTGTCAAAGTCTTTCATCATAAGTTTTTGCATAGTCAAACGCCAAGAGATCACGCTTTGTAGAGTTTATTTGTTTTTTCTATTTTGCAGTTAGCTTGTTTTTGCTACCAATCGACCTTCCTTTATGCTTGACTACTTTAGGCTCCGACATTGATATTGTTGATGGTAATGCTATCTCCTTTAACTTTAGTATCATGACTTTGTTTTCTTCACTGGTGGCATTATCGAATAATTTTTTGAAGTATGAAATTCAATTGTATAAAGCAATTTCATTGAATCTTCGACTTGTAGAATGTAATTCAATTTTCTCCATTGTTCATCTACTAGTTCAAGAGGAATAGTGCAATCATCAATGCAATATCGATATAACTCATGAGCGCATGGAAGACCATACATTACTAAGTTCAAATTATCGCAAGATGAATCATCAATCACAATCCCTTTCATGTTCATCAGTTCTTTGACAATTAAACCCATTGCAAAAAAAGGAAGTCCTACCTCGAAGTTCTTTAAATAAGGGAATTTAGTGTGCTTTCCAGACTACTCGTACACTTCTTTCAAAAGTAGCTTTTATTTTGGTATGTTGTAAACATAACATATTATCTATTTTAGACCAAACTACGACAAATAAGGCTTTGGATGTACCAAGATGTATTTTCAACTATGCATGCGAAGATTCATTCTAGTTATTGTTCTATTGTCATGATGTTTGATTTTATTCGTCCATGTATATGCAACATACTCTTTATATGGAAACAATGTTCTTTAAGATGCTTAATACTTTATGAGTAATCTATCCAATCTTTCTTTAGATCTGTTACACATTCCTAAAATTCTTTCTCGGATGGTGCATGAGTCACATTTTTTCAACTTTGCAAAAACATTGAAATACTTCAACTGTTTGAAACTCCATTTTTAAGTAACAATCGCATTATTCCCCATAAGCAAAAGGCACATCATTAATCTTGCTTTCGACAAAGCCTTTCTAATTCCATTTATCAACTCCCACTTCCTATAAGTAACTATTACCCCTAATAGTTTATCGAGCAAGTCAAAATGTCTTAGTTTCCAAAGATTCCATTCATGATTATCTTTTTTTTCATTTTCTTAAGAAGCATGTGCAATGCCAAAATTTCTAACAGTAGATGTCATCCCAACCATTTCTAGTAATGGCATATTATAACGGTTTGTTTTATATGCACAATTAAGAAGCAATATAGATGAGAAACACTTACATAAGATGGATGAATCAAGATGAGACTACATCAAATTTGTCAAATGATCATTTGCCGATTTAGACCTATAAAAATAAACATAATGCTTTTCAACTAGAAGTTTCATTAACTGTTGCATAGTAGATCTACATTCCGTAGCTAAAAGTTGTATTTTGTGTTTGGAACTATAGATAATTTTCAACATTGAAGTATTCTAGTCAAAATTTATCTTGGTTGTACACCAGCAACGGTCATATCTGCTAATATTTTTTCTCATTATCGATCAACCTTGCTATATAAGGGTGTCCCTCTAATGAATTAGTAAGTTCATGATTGTGCATACCATTATGTACATCAATCTTTTAATTGTTGTCATCCAGACAGACGCCTTAAAGCAAGAATAGGCAATTTTATTTTCTTGTCGCACTTAGTCTGTGACATTTAACATTGTTATGATTTTTATCTTCTTTGAAACATGATTTCGGCAGATTCCTCCTCTTTCGCAACCTAATTGCAGCCTAGGTTTTTTCCTTGAACCTAATTTATCATATTTGACAATAACAATGACAGTGTTCACTTTTTTCTCTTAAGTTCTGCATCAATATATTTTGAGAATGAAAGACATAAAATTACAAACAAATAAGTAATTAGTGCCAAAACTTTGGTGCACATGACAAATGATCTAATGTTTGTAATAAAAAACATACTTGATCAGTTTTAAAGTGTTCTGCGATATCAACACGAACTATTTTAGAATGATTTAAGTGAATGTCTTCTGCAATTGACTCATTGTCATGCTCCATTACTTTCTCACTCTCGTGTAAAAAACCTAATAACCAATTCAATTCATAAAGCATCAATTATCAACTGTGTTTGTGTGTATATGTATATATAACACTAAACCAACAAATTAAAAAAAATACTTACATCAGACGGTTCAATCTCAACATCGTCAATCTTCACATTATCCATTTTTTTATTCCCAACAAATTCATTAAGAAAGGCCTACAAAATCATTTTTCTATTAAACTCTTCAAATGAACGGTATCAATTTAAATACTTAACTATGAATACATATCGCGTTTAGATCATTGGAGCTTTCTTCTTCCTTTTCATTATTTGAATTCATAAAAAAACGTCTCATATCTATCAATTGAGAAAATTAATACCAATGCACTATTCCTCATTTCTAAATACCACAAATAGGTTGAACAACCCCTAAATGAATCAACGTTGCAAATAACATTGAAAGCCTATAAAATTAGTGTAAATCAAAATCACCTCATTTCCTTCCTTAGATTGTTGACTATTCTCTAAATAGCCTTCCTCCTTAGACTTCATTGGTTAGCGATCCAATGTAGAAAATTTAAATCGCTTTTGGTAAAGGGAGTTTCAACCATGGAGAATTTAGGTTTAGGGTGTAGGTTTTAACATGAGAAAGAATAAGAAAGTTGGATATTAGATATTAGGTTATAATGTTATGAAGAAGAAAGAGAATGAGCACCATAATAATCAAGATGAATTGGATTTTTTAGTGGTATTGGTAAACACTTTCTTAGGTACTTTTAACAGCACACCAACAGAAATAGGTGTGCACTGAGATTGTAAAAAATATGAAAATTTCAACTTTCAACCAATAAGTAATTATTTGTTTAGATACGATGCTTATTATTAGATGAATACAATTTAATATAGAGACGGAGGTGCAATGAAATTATATTTTTGTCATGTATTTATAGAAACGTACCAAGATTTGCATGCTCAATTATGCCTACAGAAGCAAAAGCAAGACATGAAATGAACCCAATATCGTAAACATTAATATTGAGAAAAGTAAAATAAGCTCTTTAAAGTAACGAGTGCATAGACTATGATTATCTAAAAATAAAAATTTCATGACTCGAAGTTTCCATAAAAGCTAAAAAGAATAGTAAACCCATAATGGAGAAATTGTTGAACGATATTAAAAAGGAAAAAAATCTAAATCCAATGTTACAGGATTATATCAAATTTGGAGGATGAGGATGACAATCATATTACAATATAATGTTGTAATTCAATTAATAGACATGCTTGTATAAAGTTTTTGAATTGCCTGATAAGTCTTGGAGAAGAATAGAGAAGAAGACATCATATCAGAATTTAAGTCCACTAAAGCTTATCAAGAAAAAATAAACTTCATAAGCAACCTTTTAATTTCATGGGATCTAATTTTTTCAAGTTTCAGGAGAAAAGGAAGAGAGAGAGAGTAACATAAAAGAGATTGTTTGGGTTTTGTGTTTATTTCACAGTCATTGACAGTACGAAGCACAATGTGAATGCTAAGATTTCAAGATTTAATTCTTAGTAAACTAAGAAGAATGAGGGCAAGGGGTCATTATTCTACTATATAAAATATAAAATTGATAAAAAGATATATTCTTAAGGACTTCAAGGAAGCATTAGAGTAAAAAAGAAAAATAAGAATAACCATAATAAATAGACCAAGTTGTATGCAAGTTCAGCAATGAAAGCTTGAAGAGGTGCAGATGTATAACCATGTAGGGGAAAATGGAATTCAACAACTAAGTTTAAAATGATACAGTTGGAGAATTCTACTCAACTTAACCATAATCTTGCAGACATTGTAATAAATACAACACATTAATGGAAAAAGAAAAACTGAAAAAATATTAATCTAAAATTGGTCGTATAACCGAAACAAGATGATCATAAGCTATTGGTAGAACGCTTATCAATTTAATCTTCTTCCAATAAAAGATGAAATCGGAACAACCTTTTGAAAAGGACATAACTCAAACAACATACCAATATGACAATAGGATTCAGAGACTAACTGTAACGACCCGCTATTTTGGACTATTCGCATCCGCACATGTCGAACTTGAATAATTCAAAATACCGAATTGTTAATTTAAATTTGGCAAAACTGAACATATACGGTAAATAAATAATCACAGAATCACGGACACAGAGTAATAATATGCAGCGGAAATAAAAAGAGATAGTAGTTCATGAAGCTACTATATATATAACAGAGTTATATCCAAATAACTATATATATTTTATTTTATAATCTAATATAGACTGATATTGACCGAACTGCAAACTCTAATATATTATATATATACAATAAAGTATGTATGCAGACCTGAAGCAACAAATATATGTGAATATATATAGTAAACAAAATATAACTCAATACGTCAAAAATAAAATGGAACACTTATACATATACTGTTTCAAAGCCAAAGCCAAATGCATTTATGTATATGCGAACCCAGTCAATCAAATATAGATTATATATAAATTCTTGTTAAAATAATAGATTGGATTAAAGTACACAGTATAACTTTATTTTATAACCATAACAAGGTAACTTGTATAAACATGTATGTATATATATCATTTAAAAGCTAATATATAAACTGTACTGCAAACAGTATATGCAACTACTTATAAACAAATCAATTTTCATTAAAACAAATATACATAATTGATTATAATATATATAAAACTTTAAACAGTAACAGGAAAGAGACTTTAAATCCATGAATATCCTACTTGTATGTACTATGTACATCAACCTATATGCGTGACTTATGATCTATATACACATATACATTACTCGATATATAAATACAGACCGTATAAATATATAAAATTGTATAAAATTGTAAACTATGATAAATAAACTATGCAGACTTATAAACGCACTGATATAAGCAGGTATATATACAACAGTAGCTTATATAATATATAGCATAAATAAGCAACTTGTATAACTTTTTATATGTATAAAAACTTCAAGACTTTGAACACCTAACCACATATACTATAAAACAAATTTATTCAGCTTATCCATTGTATGCTGTAACCACTATAATATAGACCAATTGCATAACCCCCTTTTCTTTTGTAAGTGACGACAGACCAAAATCATAAACTAGATACATATAAAAAACTTATCTTGTTTAAGCATTAGTAACGAAAAGAAAGCACGGCCATGGCTAGTGAGTGCGACTCAGGCGGCGGGAGGGAGACGCGCAGGCCCTGGCAACGAATATGGAAGTAACTTCAATACGCGCAGCTTGGCACTCGTTTTTTTTCTTTTCTTTTTCCGTCTTTCCCTTTCTTCATTTTTTCGGTCTTCTCGGCCTAAGGAACGCACGGCTGTGACCGAGGGGAGGAGGCGATGGCGAGCGGGTGTAGTCAAACGGAGGCTGTGGCGGTGGTCAGGTGCGAGTGGTGGATGGCTCTGTAGTGGTCGGAAAGATGGTTAGGAGGTATGGGTCATGACAGGTCAAGGAGTGGAGGCTATTTGTTCGGCATGGAGGAGCTTGGGTTGCTGGGTGAAGGTGATGCGGTGGCGGAAGAAGAAGAGCACGAGTGGGGAAGGTGGCGCAAGCTCCGGTGAGGTCGGGTTCAATGGTGAGGAGAAAGAGAGAGGAATGGAAGAGGTGATGGCATCGGTGCAGCGAGCTTCGATAGAAGGGTCACGAGGTAGGTTTGCTGGTGGAGGAACTAGGCATTTGTCGGTGGCGGTAATCATGAAGACAAGAGGAAAGAAATGGTACAGGTGGAGAGAAGATCTGAGAAAAAGAAAGCTTCAGTGCATAAAAAAAATTCGCAGAAGAAGCGGGAAATAAGAACTTAGCAAATAGGCACAGAGATACTAAGCTACACGTTACATATTTTATATATGTCAAAAGTCAGAAACTGAAATTTGAAGAGCAACAGCCATTGAGAGGAGAGATGGTTTGCTAAAGAGTTACGTGACTTCGGTTTCATACAAAAAAAATTTCAATTAATTTACTCATCGAATCCCAAACGCCGCACAAATTTCCAAGGCCAACATCCAACCTCCAACTACCCAAATAAATGCACGGCATCCTGAAAAATTTACAAATTTTGAATGGGCACGGGTTGTTTAGGTTTGGGCTGAATACGGTTCAACCGGTCTGCCGGGAACGGTTTAAATTATTGCGACGATTTTCGTCAGACTCCGATTTGAACGAATAAATATACCGTTTTGATCAGCATGACGAGACGATCGAAACGGTATCGATATTAGAGATAAAAATTCGAATTTCCATTGAATGAAAATGCAGCAAAAACGCAGAAGAATAAGATCGACGGAGCTAAAAATTCCGAATTTGGAAAAACGAAAAATGACGTCTCGCTCAGAAGATGGTTTAGAATTTTTCTATGTAAAAATATTTAGGCTCCGAAAACATTTTATTTTCATCGTTTTTAACTGATTAAATTGAAGTAAATTTATGCGCGAAATAAACTTTCATATTTTCGGACGAAAATTCACCAGTTGCTATGTTTAACTAGACGCATTTCAAATATAAAATTTTTATTTCAAAATTTTATCGTTTAAAATTTTACCAAATTCAATTAATAACGTTATTAAAACCAGTCAAATTTACGGGTCGTTACACTAACACAAAATGAATATAAGTACACGTTGTGAATCAAGCTTTAGGAGCTTTATAAGTATAAAAATTTCCTTTTATTAACAATTTATTTTAAAAGTATTTAAATTAAGTAAAGTACTCACCTAACGATTTAGAGAAAACATGTTGTGAGTTCCCAATGAAAGCTTGAATCAATAACCAACATCTTATTGATGAGATGATTCAATTTTGAGGAAAACCTAATTTTATTTGTTGGAAGTTTTTGGAGTAGAGTGGGGGAGGAAAGAGTAGATGACAAATGATTGTATGCACTTTTAATTTAATTTGGAGTACTGTATGTTAGCGCGATTGAAGGCAGAATTCATATTTAATTCCCAAAATTCTAATAAAAAGGTATACTACTTTAGCAACGAATATTGGGATAATACAAATAATTATTTTCAATTTGAAAATTTCTTTAAAGAAATTAGTTCAATTAATAGTTCCCTCTTGGTATGTACCTAAAAGCCATCACTTACTCGTTCATGTTGAAATAAAAACCATTAGAATGGATACATTGTAATGTATTTTCAGTATACGAGTTTTATAGCAAATTGTTGCAAACTATGTTCAGTGCTTCTATTTTAATCGTAAATGATGTTTCTAACTAAGTAACCTTAAATAAATCACTTGAACCAAAGTAAATCTTTGTCTATAAGCCCCTTCCAAACAATATTGTCATCTCCATAAATCGTTTTGTTGGATTTAGCTAAACAACATGCATGCACATGCATACAAACATCAAGTTTTGATTTAAAAAAATATGCATCAAATTGTGATCATTTAAAAAATTATATAATATTTTCTAATCTATTGAATTGAGAGCAACTTAAACAGTTGTTTATAGTCCAAAAAATCAGTGAGGACAAACCTAACTAATCATGTCATTCAGTATTGTTCAAAGCATATTTACCTAAAACACATAACTCTAAGCGGGGCCATGGTCATGATTTTCTCTAAGCGGAGACGTCATACATGTTATTTTCATTTAGAAAATGATGTGTTTAACCATAATAATATAGTTATAAAATTTATCGAATTGTAAGTAGTCATAAATAAACTTAACTTGTGACAAATTAACTCAAAATTAACATAAATTAAATTACAAACTTAACCAAATTCTATTATCAATCCTTATTTACTTTCAATATACATGAGACAACTACAATTAATAAATCATCACGAAATTTGTTAACTTGTGCTACATTACAACTACAACTTCATTTCAATTTTTATATCATAGTATTAATCATTTTAGAACTTACAAAATTAAAAATAGGGTGCTTCTTTGTGACTTGCATTGATAGAGCTTGATAAACCATAATGGTTTGTGATCAATAAATGTAAATACCTCGAAATGGTCTAACACATTAGTGTTAGTCTCCAAAATAGGGCCTTCACATTTTCATTCAATAGATATTGGATTTTGGTCCATTTCTTTATATTAGGATTTCAAGCATATTATAACTTTTCGAATTGACTAATTGAGAGTTAACATTTAGCCATAGGTAGACTGAAATAATAGCAGCAACACGTTCATTGTAAACTGGTATTGCATAAATCTTTGTTATTTGATAATAACAATCTAATGAATCAAAATTGAAAAAAAAAGAATCGATGAAGTGTGATGACCCAATTTTTTGACCCTCGAAAATCGACACTAATACATCCTCGGTATTCACATACCATAAATTCAAGTGCCGAAAAACCCGAACGTTAAGGATAGAAAGAAAATAAAGACAGAACAGAATCTTACATGAATGAAATAACATATATTATTTCAACATATAACCTTTACATCAGAAAATTTTAAAGTACATTTATCAGAGTTTAACTTAATATTAACATGGACAGTTATAAATATGCGGAATACAATAGTACATGAGTGTGGTGGAAATGGATAACAATCTCAGAAGAATCTTCTAACTACATGCTTTGAGCACTTCTAAAATGCTCTAAATAAAACCTGACTAGTTGGCTGCTTGGAAAATAGGGCACCTAGGGTTTAAGGGAAAGAAAATAAACTCTGGATCAGTCATGTGACTGGTGTAAGAAACTCAAAATACGAGCATTTAAAAAATAAAGGATATCTCATAAGAAGATGCTGCACATAAATACGGAAAGGGTTTTTAACTTATGATAACCAAATCATTTTCAATGCAAAATTTAGTAATATTATTTTTAATGACATTTTTTTGAAAGCACTTTTCAAGTAAATTTACATAATCTTAGCCGAAATTATTACATTATTAAATTCCAGCATAATAGGTTTAGAATTAAAACTGAAGGCATATAATAGGTCTTCGACATATCTTCACTTTCGAACTCGTGATTTTGTTCGAAGTGGTTTTCCGATAAGAATTACCCAAATTCGACTCCAGTTCTTTTGAACCAATCATCGATAAAAAGATGTTAAGTAAATAGGTGATTATCATTTGATTAATTACTTTTCTCTTTATCAAAAATATCTTCTAGAGATATATATATCTTTAAAACCTTTCTTTATGGTATATACAGAATCATTAAACCTGCTTTATCAAATCTTTGTTTAATTAAAACCATTTTAAATCTTAGAGTGATTCTAAATCATTTCATTCTTTACTTAGAAAAATATTTCCAAATTATTTATTTAAATCTTAACAATGATTTACAAATCATAACTTTTACAACGGGTCAAAAATAATGTTATTTAAAAATTCGTTTACTATAAACCCAAATTAATTAATTTAAGTATAGGAATTAAATTAATTCCAAATCATTTATTTAAATCTTGACAAAAGATTTTTTATTTCCAATACATTTCTTTTTAATAGGTTGAAACTTTGTTATATAAGATGGTACATCCAAATTAGTTGGTATTTGAGTAAAACAGATCCATAGAAATTATACTAATTTTACTCGACATCAATTACTATATCCAATCTTTACTATCCGTCGAATAACGGTGAAATCACTTTTAAATACGCATGGATAATACATCCCTCCTCGGAATTTAATACCAAGTATAAGAAGATTATCTCTATACAATCCAAGTTGTATTAAATTTAGAAATAATCAAATTTTTTATACTTGCCACATTTTTGATATTTCGACCTTATCTATTCCTTGTTCAGGAAAAAGGCCAAATGAGCCAGGTGCGGGTTGCTGTAAGATTATATAATAAGGAAATTTAGGCTAAATTAATACTAGAGAGGGATGAATAGTGTTTTCTAATTTATATGAATCTTTTTGAAATCTTTTGAAATTATACTTAGAATTATGCAATTATCAATCCTAAAAACAATCATAGAATCAAAACACAGATCAAAGTAAATGCTGTTATACTGGTTCTGAGTTACCTCACATCTAGTCCTGCACAATTCTTTGTATGGATTTCTTTTCAACTAGTAAATCCAAATATAATCTTGATTTCAAGGCCAAGAGACGCACCCTCAAAATCCTGGCCTTTGGGAAGATTACTTGATTTCTGGCAACAAACACACCCACTAGATTTACGGGTTACTAAGCACACCCAATTGTATACGGGCTACAATCTCATCCATAAGTATAGCGGTTTGATTTGATATGGTTTTACAGACTCGAATATTCAATCTTGATTACAAATTATCCTATAACTCTTGAATAGCACTTTGATCTTAATTGGAGTGAGAGATATGATAGAAATCAGAGAGCAAATGAAGAATCAAACTAATGGTGATTGATTTTGATTCTGGTTGAAATTCGGTAGAGCATGGTTATCTTTTTGTTTAGAAAATGAAAGAGGATAAGGAGGAGAGAAGAAGAATGAAAAATGATTATAAAATTCGTTGGGAACATAGGTATTTATAGAGCAATAATGATCATATCCATTAGTGAAGAGATACGACGAATAGTTCTTTTGAAATTCGATTTTTGGAACATGGCTAGTATATCGACATATAGAGGTAGAGTATGTCGACATACTCTTTGTAATTTTGAAAAACACTTCAAACTATTATTTGGAAAATGTATTATATTGTAAAATAATTTGATACTTTTTAAACATGCTTAAATATTATTTGTACACTTTTAAATCGTAATAAAACTTGAGTAAAATTATATGACAAGGTTTTTGAAATATAAACCAATATAAATCAAAATTTAATAAAAACAATAACTTAGTAAAATATCAAAAACTTAAAATAATATTGATAAGTATAAGATCTATTTAAAATTTATTTTGAAAAGAATATATAAAAACTTATTTAAAAAATAGAGAGAGAGAGATAAGGGAGAGATCAAATGCTATCAGAACTTTAACATAAATCTATGACTCTATAACTTATTTGGAATATCTTGAAATCTTGAACTGTTCAATACTCACGATTATTCATTCTCTAGCTCTTGAGTCTCTATATCAACATCTTGAATCTCTTCAACCTTTACTTGATACTGTACAGTCTTCTTAAATCATTACGTGTCTTATGTCCTGCACTATATACTATATACCTTGATAAAGCATTAGTATTTATATTTTATATGATTTCCTAAAGTTATTGTCATCAAAACCAATATCTCAGGTACTAACAATCTTCTCCTTTCTGATGATGACAATTTTATGTATAAATATAATATAACTCCTCCTTAGTCTATGCTTAATATTTTATATATTTCTCCCTCTTTATCAGCAATTAAAAATAACTAACTATAACTACAATTATAACCCTAACTCTTAATACTAATTCTAAACTCCCTTTAAATAAACATTATGTACTTATAATAATATAAATATATATAGAAACGATAACTGATATGATCACGAAATGTAAAATGACAAGGATGATATATAAGAAATAATAAATGAAGCACAAATCATCAATGGCAACCAAACCATACTATATATTCGTTCAATTATCATATTTACAAACCAATCAATCCATACACATAATAAAATCAAATTAAAGATAAAATACACACTATTCATAAATTGAACGACGAAGAAGTTCTATTCTAACGAGATTTCTTAATGATATGAGACTTACGCATGAAACAATGAGGATAATGAAGGTAAAAGTTTCCCATTTGTTCAATGAGATTTCAATCTCGATCGTAGCATACTTCTCTTATGTAATGAACTTCGTCATCCTCCTCCATATGTTCTTCCTCCTCTTCTTCTTCTTCGCTTCTTTGAAGGGGATTATGGAGGCCAAATTTGCGGAATCATCTTTGGCAACTATTGTAGGGTTAGTCAATACATATTTCTTCAAATTATGTAGAATTCTACTATGTTTCTCTTATTCCTTCGACATACGAAGTTGTATGATTTGAATTCCAGTCAACATCTTCGGAACGTTCTTCATAGCTCCCTCCAATTTGATGACTTTGGCCATAGTAGTGTTTTGGAAGGGTTCGGGGTAGGAGAATGGAAGTAAAACGTTTAATTTTGGTTGGGATTTGAAAAGGAGGCCGTAATTTATTTGATTCAAAAGTTTAGAACAAAGAAAATGTAGAAAATGGAGAAGAAAGTTGAATTATGGTGTTTATATAAATTTAAATTTTTAAGGAAAAATTTTAAAATGATTTTTACCGTTATATGTCGATATGTAGGTCTCACGTATGTCGACATACATGTAAAATTTTTGTTTATTTTATTTTTCTTGTAAGTTATGTAATTTTGTGTTGTCATTTTAAAATTTCCGATAGTGAACAAATTCCTTATTCTCATCACTTCTTATTTCATGTAGGTTGTCAATATTTTCTTCTTTGTCAATATTTTGATTATAGCTTTTAAAATTTTCATCAAACGAGACATGTAATGTCTCTTTAATAACATTAGTTTTAGTATTAAAAACTCTATAAGCTTTACTTCTATTTGAATATCCAATAAAAAATTCCTTTATCTAATTTAGCATTAAATTTATCTAAATTACCTTTGGTACTTAAAATAAAACATTTATTACCAAAAGCTCTAAAATATGATACTTTTGGTTTCTTATTATAAAATAGTTCATAAGGAGTTTTCTTAGCTAATGATCTTATTAAAATTCTATTTAGTATATAATATGTAGTACCAACTACCTCAGCCCAAAAATTCTTAGGTAAATTGCTGTCATTTAGCATAGTTCTAGCGCACTCTTGAATCGTTCTTTTTTTCCATAATACTACTCCATTTTGCTGTGGTCTTAGAAATGAAAAATTATGTGTTATACCTTTTTTGTTATATAAATTCTCAAAATTTTCATTTTCGAATTCTCCACCATGATCACTTCAAATAGTTTTACTTTTTCTGGACATTTGATTTTGAGTTCGTTTAACAAAGATCTTAAACATTTCAAGAGCATCACTTCTAAGTTTTAAGAAAATCATCCACGTACCTAGAATAGTCATATACGATTACAAATACATATCTACTATGATTTATAGATTGCATTTGAGAGGGACCAAAAAGGTCTACGTAAAAAAGTTCAAGGGGATGAGAAGTAGAACCATATCATTTGATTTAAATGAACTTTTTCCAACTTTACCTAATTGACGTGCATCAGATAGATTATTAACCTTGAAGTTCATTTTGGGAAGACCTTTAATTAAATCATTTTAGCAATTTTAGAAATAAGTTTGAAATTCAAATGACCAAATCTTTTATGCAAAATCCAAGGGTCACTTGTTTCGGCCAAAATACATAGGTCATCTTTTGAGATTTTCATACTTAATATATAAATGTTCGTTTCCTAACGCTTCAAAGATAATGTTTGACTTATTATCTTCAATGTGATATTTATCTTTCATGAATTCAATTTAAAAACATTTATCACATAATTGACTAGTAGTTAATAGAATATGTTTTAAATTCCTAACTAAAAAACATTGGAAATATAAGAAGTTTTAAAATTACCGACATTGCCGATGCTAATCACATATTCTGTAGAATCATCACCAAAATTGGCCGATCCTCCATCTTTGTAAACTATAGCTTTCAAAATCTCCGAATTTCCAGTAATGTGCCTTGAACAACCACTATCTAATATCCGTTTATCCTTTTTGATCTTTAGTGTCTGATTATCAGATGTTTATTCATCAAAAGCCATGTAGCACATATGTTCCTGCAATCTATTACTTTTCAATAGATCATGTGACGTTGCATAATGAATAGATGCAAATCTATGAGACATTGTAATGATGATTTTACAAATTATCGTTTTGAAAGTAGTGTTAAAAATATTACTAAAGAATGCTACAAAAACTTTTAAATAATCAGATTATGAATACTTTGAAAAAATGCTCTGATACTAAATGTAAGGTTGAAAAATATGGATCTTAAGGCTAAATTAACACTGGGGGCAGGGTGAATACTGGTTTCTAATTTATATGAATATTTTTGATTGAAATTATATTTCGAATTATGCAATTATTAATCATAGAAACAATAACAGAATAAAGCATAGATAAAAGTAAATGCAATAAAAATAAAAGGAATGAACACACTAGGATTTTATACTAGTTTGGAATTACCCTACATCCAGTCGTGCACAATTCCTTGTACAGATTTATTTTCAACTGGTAAATGCAAATACAATCTCAATTTCAAGTCCACGAGACACACCATCTAGAATCCCTACTTCTAATAGATCACTTGATTTTCGAGCTATAATCATACCCACTAGATTTATGGGCTACTAAGCATGCCCAATTGATTTACAGGCTATAATCTGATCCACAAGTATAGCAATTTGATTTGATAGAGTTTTATAGAGTCTGATCTTCAATGTTGATCAGAAATGATCCTATAACTCTTGAATAACACTTTGGTCTTGAATGGAGTGAGAGAGATGATAGAAATCAGAGAGAAAATGATAAAAAAAATCAAACTAATGGTGATTGAGTTTGATTCTGGTTGAAATTCGACAGAGTTTTGGTTATTTTTTTGTTTAGAAAATGAAAGAGGATAAAGAGGAGAGAATAAGAATGAAAAATGGTTATAAAATTCGTTGGGAAGATAAGTATTTATAGAGGAATAACGGTCATGTCCATTTGGAAAGAGATACGACGAATAGACACTTCTTTTGAAATTTGATTTTTGAAAATCATGGCTAGTATAGGGGTAGAGTATATCGACATACTCTTTGTAATTTTGAAAAACACTTTAAAATATTATTTTGAAAATGTATCGCTTTGTAAAATAATTTGATACTTTGTAAACATGCTTAAATATAATATATACACTTTTAAATCATAATAAAACTTGAGTAAAATTATATGATAAGTTTTTTGAAAAATAAACCAATATAAATCAAAGTTTAATAAAAACATAACTTAGTAAAATATCAAAAACTTAAAATAATATTTATAAGTATAAGAAATTGAGAACTATTTATATTTTTTTTCAAAAGAATATCTAAAAACTTATTTAAAAAATAGAGAGAGAAAGAGAGACCAAGTGCTATCAGAATTTAAACATAAATCTATGACTCTATGACTAATCTGAAATATCTTGAAATCTTGAACACTTCAATACTCACAAGTCTTCATTCTCTAGCTCTTAGTCTCTATATCAACATCTTGAATCTCTTCAATCTTCATTTGATACAGTACGGTCTTCTTAAGTCATTACATGTCTAATATCCTGCAATACATATTATATATCTTGATAAAACATTAATATTTATATTTTATATGATTTTCTAAAGTTATTGTCATCAAAACCAATATCTCAGGTACTAACAGTTGCTCCTGAATGTCTCCTTAGTTTAAACACCTACATCCAGATCTCACGAATAGAAAAATTCAGTCTACATATCGGCTTTTGGAGCCAAGATTAAATCACTTAATTATAACAACTTTTCTTTAAATCATTTATTTAAACTCTTTTAAAATAAATTATGAAACCTCCAAATCATCTTTACAAATGCATAATTATTTATTTGAAAACATTTTCAAGATTTGGAAAAGAATACTTAAGTTTAAAGCCATATTTCAAAAGTTATTGAAAGCACTACAAAACGTACTACGAATGGTGCTTTTAAGCTTATTGATCAAAATAACTTTTCTATCGTTCATAAATTCATTTTTTATAACAAAAACTTTTTAGAACATTCTAAAATATTTAAAGAATTTATTCCATATTTTTAAAGAATAAAAAATATTGCTTTTAAAGATTTTGTCACTTTTGTTTCCGAATTGCCAAAGCGCAATTATTTTGAAAACTTATTTTGTTCATATTTCAAAATCTACTAAACAAAATCTAGATATTATTCTTTTGTTTGAAAACTACAATTATAAGAGTTTGGAAAATTCTTATTACAAAGAATTCCGATTTTGAATCCATCGTATAAATGGATTTAACTTTCTACGGCGTGAAATCGCGAACTACCGTTACGCGACGCGTATATTTTGGATTCAATTTTCATAACTTGTCAAAACTTCACCAAACTGGATTTTTGTTTTTACAAAATATTTATAAACCATTATAAATCATTTCAAAGGAGTTTAATCATTGCATATGACTTTTATAACTTGATTCGGAAAGTGATTTCCTTGTGTAATATCGTCGTGTATTTAACGTGACTTGTTTACAGAATTAAAAAACTATACTAAAACAACCAAACTTGATGATCAAAGCGTAGAAAACTTCCGTAGCAATCATATCACATTATATATACATATATATACATATATATATATATAACTGTGTGTGTAGTTTCTCACTTTCATTGGTTTCAAATCCTCGAAAATTCGCTATAGCTTCGCTACGATTGAATTAAGGCCTACGAAAATTGAGCCTTGGACCTAGGAATGAGCTTGGCCTAGCTTGGAAAGAGGTGGAGTGCTCGACCTTCTTCTTAGGAGGAGGTGGCCGTGGGGTTTAAGTGAGGAAAGAAGGTGATTTGCCTTGGTATTGAAGTGGATTTCTTGTGTACAAATACTTATATAAATTTAATTTTGTTTTGCAATATTTTCCTTCATGATTTCCTTAAGGTAGGAAGCCATAGAAAAGCTTGAGAATGAGGAAGAAGATGAAGTAGAATAGTGTATAAAATTACGAAGAGAACGGTAGGTACGTAGTTATAGGAAAAATTTGGAAATAAATATCTAAATATATAAGGATTCTTTTTGCCCTTGCCTACACCACCTCCATCCCTTCCAAATGCACGGCAAGGCCACCCCCTTTGTGCCTCCATGTGTGATGATGATGGTGTGTAAGTGAGTTGATGTTTGCTTTTTAGGGTAGAAAATATCTTAGGTATTTATACTTCTTACTATATGTAAATACAAATGTAAAGGTTAAGTATATTTGTATGCATATATGTGTTCACGTATATGTTAGGGTGTGTATGTGTATGTTAGATCTGTGATTGATGTAAATAAGGTTGCAATAACTTTGAACAAGTTCCGTTCGTTAAACCGTCGAAAATCAGGAAAGCCAATTCCCGATCACATTTTCACTTATAAATTTATTTACATATAAATATAAACAAAATTTAAAAACTATTTTCTTATCATTTTTAGCTAATTAAAATGATCACATTTGATTTATAAAACTATATAAATTAATATTAAATAATTGTTTATAAAAAGTGTTGCTATATCAATAAAGTGATACAAATTCTCTTATAGTTTCAAATTAAATATATCTCTTTATAAAACTATTATAAATGATCTATTAACACTTTACAACTAATTAAAATGAATTATTATTATTTTAAAACAATTATTTAAATAATTATAATAATTATTTAATCATTAAATCTCAATTTAAATTCATAAATCAACTATTAAACATACGATGCTATTCTTGATGATGTCATAAATACTATATCTCAAAAACAAAATAAATAATTTTATTTCATATTCTTGTTTAAACGGATAAATAGGTGTATGTATCCAGTTTGGTGCACGACTTTTGATAATTATAGAGCCGTTTGTTGATAAAACGGTTTTTGGTCATTTTATCGATATTTGTTCAAATATATATTTTTGTAGATATTTATTCAAAATAATATTATCACCATTATTTATGGTTCAAGACAACATACTATGTTAAAAAGCTTATGCTTGAATATTTAAAAATAAATATAATTTACCAGAGTGCTAAATTTGCTGGTTGTTACATAAACTGTTCAACAATGCAAGAAGGGTAAGATTTTGGTTTTTAATTTAATCTAAGGGGAAAATTTGGAGGGTAAAATTACTTTCTAGAGGAGCATTTACCTTGCCAGAGAGTTTCAAGATTATTAGAGTATCTAGAGAGTTGGAAGTGATGTCACACTTTTTTGGAATAAATATGAACTACCCAAAATGCTCGTTGTAAAAAAAACTAAACAAAATTAAAAGGTCAAACTTTTATTCATAATTGCCAAATCAAATTTTTATGCTCCATCTTATTCGAAGTAAAGTATTTTTTTTACGATCAATCTAAGTAGTGAATATGAAATAAAATATTATTTTAGAATGACAAATCTTTAATGAGATTGGAGAATTATGCTTTTTGTTAGTTAAAAATTTGAAAATTCTATTTCGTGTCCTTTTATTTTAAATATGGTTTTAAAACATTTGGTTTCACAGTTCTGTAAAGCATTTTTGCTTGCACTCGTGAAACACAAAGCATTTGTAAAAACAATCAATTTTGTGCGCTAAGCTCGTGTCATATCCATACGTGAAGCTTATGCCATTACAATCGTCGATGATAGTTGAATAAATTTGGTATCACATTTCTTGATTTAAATGTAAACTTCTCAAATCTTTTTAAATTCAAATTACATGTCAATATGGCTAAATATACTCCCACTTAGTAAAATTCAAAATTTTAAATTTTAATGGTTGATCAATCACTCTTATCCTTAAATCACAACCGTTCTTATTTAAATTAAAATGTAATTTTTTTGTCTAATAAAACTGAATCAATCAATTATATCTTAATTAAATTCTAAAACCGTGCATTTGAACAAAATAAAATCCATACGCGAAGCGCCTACCGCGAGGATTGTCCCTAGAAAGTAATTTAATCCGAGATTTTGAATGTTACACATTCTGGTACATGATCTAAATTGCAAAAAAAAAAATTTGCAAATTTATTTAATTTTTTTTTTCCTTACAAATGTAGATGGGTTAGAATATGATCCACTGAAAGCCCATTATGATGGACTCTTTTTTTTGACCTGGTTATCTTTCAACATTCAAAGAGCTAAAATTAAAAAGCAAATCACATATTAAATCAACTAGAAAAATAAATATAGCGAAAGGAACCCTCTTAAATTTTCAACATCTCTTCGTCTTCTCCGCCCTCGCTCCAAAGATGCACGGCGGCCCGTCCGGATTCCGTAAGTAACCAGCGCTGGATCAGTTTTGTCAAAACAGCCCTTATCTTTTGTTCTGTTTATCATCTTCTTCATTTCTTGCTGATTTTAGATAATGCTCCGATTAAAAGAACTTTTATAATAGCAAGTGGTTTCCTAACGGTCGTATTTGGAATCAGAGGTCGTGCTCTTAAGCTTGGGCTATTGTATCAGGTATTCATCCCGTTTTATTTATTTCACATTTGGCTGAAATTTATGGTTTAACTTCCTGTGAGCTGTCTTCTAAATCTGGATTTTTTCCCTCCTGATTTGAAAGTAAAGCTTAGCGTTTTAAGATATACTGTCCGGTGATGATATTTACGAGTTGTTTGAAGTATTTTGTTAGGAATAAATAAGCTTAAGAAGAAGATAAGAGCAGAATGAACTTGAGATTCAGGATAGAGAGCAAGAAAGAGAGAGAATGAAAAGATTTAATTAACAATTGCGTGCATTTCATTACTTCAATACCATATAATTGAAACTTCTAGAAGTAGCATTGCTTCCATTCTTATGCATTAATTTGAGACTTTATAATGTTATTCATTGGCTAGCCATATCTTTATCGTTCCTTCAAAATTGACCTTATCCTCAAGGTCGAAGATGCTTGCTACATTGGATGATCTACTGGGATCGAAGATGAAAATTTCGCTTTCTCTTAATTTTTTAGACATTCGACCTATGTTTTCACAATGGAATTCAAATTGTGGATCGAAATTTCACTTTCACTTAATTTTTTAGATATTCCACCCATGTTTCACAATGGAATTCAAATTGTAGACGTAAAGTTCAAAGCTTAAATCGTATATTCGAAAGATTCATATTCTAATGTTTGTACACACTTTTAAATTTGTTTTGATGTTTGTACTTCTACATTCAAAACTTAAAACTCAATATCCTCCCTTGTTCCATTTTTATTTTGTTTTGAAAACTTTAGAATTGGAATTGTGGATCCAAATAAGTATGTGAAATATTTCAGTATGAGTTGAATGATTTTTCTAAATTGCTGTTATAACTAAGTTTGAATCGGAATGTAAATCGAATTGTAAAGGGAGAGATCCAATCTAAAATAGGATTTAAATCATAAGATCTTAAGATTTTTGATATTAATGCACTTTGCAAAATCCATTGAAAATAGTGTGTAATAACTTTATTCCTACTTCATTGTTGGATTGAAATTGGACATAACTAACAAAATGAATTTGTTTAGCATGTTAAAATATGGATATATAGCAGTGCCATAACCATTATAAACATTGTCATACTCGAATAAGTTTTTAAGTATCAGCACATTCTCACTAGACATAGCATCAATTTCGCCCATGGAAATATCCTTAATGGATATCGCTGTTGGATTATGGATCGATGGCGGTATTATTGGTGGTCGAAGGGGTTGTTGTGAGTGTTTTGAAATTGGCTTTTTTGAGAGAGTAATTTGGGGCAAGTAGGAAGAAGCGGTGGTGGTTGACTGATTTATACAAGGGTGGCGGTATATTAGAAATGGGTAGAAGTGGCTGTGGATTAGTGACCTGTGGTTACAATGGAAGTGTTAATGGTGAGTCTTGGCATTGGTAGTGAGATGGAAGAGATTTTGGTGGAGAGCTTGAATAATGAAAGCGAGACGAGCCTCATGGAGTTGTGGATTTAGAGCGTGTCGATTTGATGAACAGGAAGGATGATTTGTTGGTTTAAGATGTCGAGGAGTTGTTGAAAAGATGGGGTTTCATCCATGATGAGAAAGAGGTGAGATTTTTCCTGGTAAAAACTGGAGGGAGAGATGAAAGATGAAGATGAGAGAATAGGGATAAAGAGGTGAGAACCAGAGTGAAAAAATAAAGAAGTTTTTGTGGAAAATAAGAGGAGACTGAACTTTGAGATTGAGATAGGGAGAAGAAAATAGAAAGAATGAAAATATTTCACTAAGCATTGCTTGGATTTCAATAGTATCATATAGGATTGCATGATTCTAGCACCCTCATTTAGTTACCAATAAGACAAACTACTTTTAATAAGCAACTACATGACAAATTATTGAAACTTCTAGAAGTCTCTTACCATCCTATGTTTATGCATTAATTTGAGATTTCATAATGTTGTGCATTGGCTCGCCGTATCATATGTAAAATTGCACAACAATCGATTTGATTGGAGTACTTAATTATTACTGGAAATGCACAATTGTTATTGAAAATACATAATGCATAACACATGTTAAGAAATGTGTCATTCATAAAATTTGGGTTATCATCATAGTTATTAAGGCGCACGCCTAGGATGCCTAGGCTCAAAAAATCCCAAGGCTCAAGGTTTTCGTCTTTTTTCAGTTTGAGGGCGCCTTTTTGCAAAATTCAAATTTTAGTTCACAAAATAATTAAATAAAAATTTTAAATTGTTAAATGAATTATAAAATATGGTTTAAAATTTAAATTTTAGTTGATAAAATATTTAAATAATTGATTGAATTATAAAAACAGGAAAATAGTGTCAAGGACAAAATTTCTCAACGTTTTAGCCACAAGGACCGAACTTTGGTATTTTAACGTGAAAGACAACTTTTGAATTTCAATCCGAAAGCAGGACAAGAAACTAACGATCAGGACAAATACGCAAATAAGTCTGGAGTGGCGTCAAACTTATGAGGCGTTGTCGGCGAGCGCTGTAACAGCGCAAATTTTAGCAATATTTTATTCTTTATTTATAACTCTGGGGTTTTATTTTTCGAAAAATTGATTGTCTAAATTTAGTTATAAATAATTACCCAAGATTTTTATTAGTGTGAAAATTCTAAAATTCTTATTTTGGTTAAAACTTAACATTTTTTTTGAAGTTATAAATCTTTAAATTTTTAATTTTTAATCTTTTGGTTTAATTTAATATATTCTAACAACGTTTATTTCACCTTTTGTTCTTTAAAAAAGTTGATTTTATACTTTTAAAATTTTAATATTTAATATTTTACTTATATACATTTTTGAATATAAATTTCTTAGTAAATGTGTAAACAAATCATATTTCTATATACGTAATAAATTTCCAAAACTTTGTATATAAATAAACTGTTAAATTTCGCATTTAAAAGACGCGTTATTTGATGGAATAAATAATGTATATACACATACAAGAAAATGTATAAAATTTAAATCCGTTATTTTCATTTTTTTGGACAAAATCACTACGTCTGTTGTATGCATTCTAATTTTATTCACTTTCCTTTGACTCTCCTGATTTAATAGGAACATTATTTACAAATTTTACAACCGTTCGCCTTTTTAATTTCTTGCCATTGTTCCCATCAACGCGAGCTTTAAATTTTATACGCATTCAATATTGTTTAATAATCTTATTCCAAAATCTAATTTTAGCTGACCGTTTCTTCTGCTTTAATTTCGAAACTCATTTGCTTAAAATTTGTTAAAAATCTAGTAACCGTGTATAACAAGAAAAATCAGCGCTCAATCAAAATCGTGGCCTTTTTTTTAAATCAATATCTTATTTCTTGCCTATAACTGCTCATTAAAAATCAACGCTAGTTTAATTTCCTTTCCATTTCAAAGCAAGTTGATTTATTGCCGTTCTTTCTTCTCCTTAAATCACGCTATCTCTCTGATCAAACCTATATAACTCACGCAAATATTCATTTCTCAACAAAATTTTATTTTTCTAACCTTTCCTTTCCTACGCTCCCTGTTTCCACTTCTTTCTCTATGATCATTCATTATATATATACACACTACAGCAGGAAAGTTATGAACGTATGAACTTAGAAACGTTTTGTATTTATTAAAAATTTAAAGCTTACCTTTAATTGTGACTTTTCTCTTTCCTTCCGTTCAAATTTAAACGCGCATCAATCAATTGCTTTGATAAATATTGCAGAATCAATGCACAGACGTTATCAATTTCATTTTATGGTCGTACGTTTTTTTAACGTTTCCTACCGTTTAAATTTTAAATAATTTGCTTTTATGGGTCAGCTGAATCAAGCAACGTGACCGTTGCTATTTATTTCTTTTATTAATTGCTACAATTATTTTCACCAAATCAAGGGTTGACCGTTACAATCACTTTTATTTATTTATTCACTTAAAATTTGGTTGCCTGTTCATTTTCTTCCGTTATATTTGCCTGAAAACATGTTGTTCATCCCTATTTGTTTTCGCTTTCACTTCTCATTTCTCTAGATCTGTTCGTTCCCCTCCCTACTTTTCTTTGGAAAAAAAAGCAAACTGAAGCATGCGGCTGTCACCATTATTTGCATCCGCCACTTCACCTTTCTTCCAAACCTCCTCATCAAATGAAACTCATCGCCTCGCCTTCCGGTTGCTTCTGTTTGATAAGTGAGGTATAGGCGTGTAAGCACATATACTTTTTGATTTATATTCGTAATTACATGTTTTTTTGTTTTTTTGTTTTTATTTTTTTGTTTTTGTTTTGTTAGTTGTGATATACATACTATTTATATAAGTATTGAATACTATTTTTTCAAAAGTTTATTTTCATAACATGACAGTGTATATTTATATATAGTTTCTATTTGATCTTCCTGACAGCTTATAAGTCATGTTAATATTTTGAATTATGTATGCGACATTTTGAAGGGAACATACTATAAAATAAGTATCTTTCATTTTTAATAAGAATATATATATATATATATTGTGTTTTATATTTCAATATGGGTCAGCTTCTATTTGTTGATATCAGGTTTCCTATAATATGGTTATTCGCTTATGTAAGTCATATATTTGTTTTGTTACAGACTATATAAAATACTTTAATATATGTATATTATGCGGTTTGTTACCATATGGGTTTCTATGTGGTACTGACTTATTTAGTTGATGATTGTATATATTTTGTTAAAGTATTACATTGATACTATTTTGGATTTAAGATGATTCTATAAATACTCTACTTTATAAATTATTTTAATACACATATATAATTTGGAAATTTATATAGGTTGAATATAATATGTTATTGAATGTAAAGATATGGATGGATTTAAATTATATATATAACATCTAATATATATAGAAATAGTTATATATATATAAAAAGTTTTCTTTTAGGTATTCATATTTAAACATTTATTTTATCTGTTTGAGAATATATATACTAGTTATATAAGTTTAGTATAAAGGTGTTAGTATATATATATATATATATATATATATATATATTTTTAAGTGTATGTTGATTTAAAAAAAATGTAAGCTTGATTTATTTATTTATTTATATGTTTGAAAAACATGTAAATTAAATTTCTGATGTTTGAACTTAGAATATAAATTTCATATATGTATATATAGTTATAGATGGTTATAAAAGTTTGCTTATACCATTTATCTTCATCGTTCCAGTTCTGATCTGATCCGTTTCATCAATTCGAGCCAATCAGCTTTGATCGTTGAATTCGTGTTGATTTTGCTCTGCTTGGATTTGAAATTTAATTTCAGTGTCTGTATCAGTGTGCGTATTCGTGTCTCCTTCTATATTCTCTAGCCTCGAAAGGTGAGCAATCACTCACGATTAACATATTTTTATTCATTAAATTTGATATCAATTGAAACGACAATTGAAATATGCTGCTGTAGTTATTTAAATTTGTTATATATGCTATTATATGTAACTGTTCACCTACGGGATATGACACCATATCCTGTTGTGTATATTATATTGTTATTGATGATA
This sequence comes from Allium cepa, assembly GCA_030765085.1. Classification (NCBI taxonomy): domain Eukaryota; kingdom Viridiplantae; phylum Streptophyta; class Magnoliopsida; order Asparagales; family Amaryllidaceae; genus Allium; species Allium cepa. The sequence goes on along the minus strand of CM060942.1, from coordinate 562,748,071 downwards.
TATGCCTATTATTTTATTTTATTTTCTGTTATCACTCTGCAAGTTCCCTGTAGTTTAGAAAACACTATGGGTTAAAATGATACATACCCGAACAGACTTTAGAATAGGAGAAAATCGTTATGGGTTGAAATGATAAACCCAGGCGATTTTCATTTAATTGAATTTGGGATTACGGGTTGAAATGATATCCACCCATATATATTTAGTATACGGATTGAAATGATAAATATCCATAGCACTTGACTATATGATAGGAAATATATACAGACACCGTTGGTCCATATAAATATTTTGAAAATAATTTCTATAATTTTGGAAAGAAATATATGGTTTAATAAATTTGATTCTTAAGATATTATATAAATGAAAATTGTATATATAGATTTAGTAGTAATATTTGATTTAAATTAGATTGATTTAATACATATAATATGGTTAAGTATTTATGTAAATCTATATTTCAAATAGATTCTCTTGTAATAAATTGAATAATTAAGATTGGGAGATAAATTTGGGTTTATAAAAATGGTATTTAAATAAGGATTTATTTAATTAAATCGATTTGAAATTTTTGAATGGGAAATTTAATGGGTATGATTTTATAACTGGATTTTTGATTTAAGTGATTTAATAAATATTACACGTTTAAATAAATTAAAGAAAATATGGAGTAAAATGTAATTTAAGGTTACTTAAATGATATTGAATCTAATAAGGGAGTATTTCAAGACAAAATAATAATGAGGTTAAATCTAGATCTATATGAAACTGTTATATAGAACATTTAAATATTAAAGCCTTGAACTATATTGGAATTTAAATGGTTTATGTTGAGATTCGGATCTGTATTTGAAATCAACGTAGTTGAATTTGTTATTTAGCAACTAAATTGAATTAAAATGAAAATTTAGGTTGAACTAAATTTGAATTTATTATTTAGAAAACTAAATTGAATGAAAATTTAGATGAAACGTTGAATACTTAAAGTTTTGAAATATATGGAAATATAAAGGGGCATTTGTGATTATAAATCCAAATTTGAGATCGATAAAATTTAAGTGGTTGTTTTAGAAATTGAGTTGAATTTAAATTGAGATTGAATTTAATTTGAATGGGAAGGTAGGGTTGATGTTGGAACGATTTGTTAAGTTGAGGAAATTGAAAATACTTTACTGTATAAATTATTTAATATATATAAATACTATTTTAGGAAATATAGAGATATTTGAAGTGAAAATGAGATTTGGTTTTGAAGTATAAATTAAGCTGAAATGACCACGGTGTTATAGTGTATATTTCTACCTTGTAGAAAGTTCCATGGACCCTTAGAGAATGGTTATCCCAAACATCCTTTAAGTTATTTGTATTTCAGCTGATATTTCATTTGAGTTGGATTTATTGATATAAGAATGTTAATCCTGACTCGAGTGTTTTATGTTTGCTTTACGCTCGGGTCTGACTGAGTGATACAGCATTTGAGACTCACCTTTGGAGTTCGGAGCTTCATTTGAAAATCCAACTATAGATTCAGATTCCAGCCTTTCCAGTTGATTGGTTCGGAGAAGTCATCTGTTGCATTGGAGACTTCACTGCATTTGAACTATTCGGTTGTATTTTTCTAACTCTGATGTATATAGTAGCTTCATGAACTACTATTCTTTATCTATTCCGCTGCATTATATTACTCTGTGATCTGTGATTGATTTATTTACTGTATATTTTAAGTTTTGCCAAATTTTAATTAATAATTCGGTATTTTGTATTATTCAAGTTGGATATGTATGGTTTTATTGTCGATTTGAATGGTCCAAAATAGCGGGTCGTTATAAGGGCGGTTCCTGCGATGGCATTGGTTGCAAGAGTGGTTGGTTCGACGGTGGATGGCCACGGCTAGGGTTTTGAAGTAGCTCGATTTGAACTCATCTGATGATGGAAATTTGATGGCTCTGGTGGCAGAGATGCTCCGGTGAAGCAGTGTTTTAAAAGAAACAATAATTCAAGGAAGAAGAAGAGCAAGTCAAGGAAGAAGAAGAGCAAGCCATGGAAGAATTAGGGTAGAAAAAGTAGTATCAGCGGTTAGGTATCATTTTTCCAGTTTGTACGTACCACTTTCGGAAATATTTGTTATTTTTGAGTTTGTGATTTTTGTTGAATAACAAGATTATTATATTGTCATAAATTCACATTACGAAGCGAACATTTTTTAATTCTTATTTTTTTTGCATTCATATTGGTTTGATTGATATTATTTTGCTGTGTTAAGTTTAGTGAGGATCATATTTTATGTATCATTTTTGTTTTTTCTATGTATCATTTTTAAAATAATGCAGTGTGGAAGTTTTTTACTTTTTTGTTTAATAATATAAAAAAATAAAGTTGTTACATAGTAAATATGATGATCATTGAGTTGAATTAGTGTTTCGTTAGTATAAAATATTCAATAAATTTTGTAAAAGTATCGATTTTACTATTAATTTGAGGATCAGATTTAATGACAGTAGGTATCATTTTTGTAAAGATCGTTTTATTTTTAACCTAAAGATGAACCGCTGTCGTGCTCGTCATTGTGCACACTACCTTACCTGAATGGAATTCATACTTATGCTTGAGTGGAGCCTCTCGATCTGGCTTGCATCGGAGAATGGAGATGCTTGAGTCAAAACATCATTATATGAGATCACGATGCAATTTCATGAGCTGGATAGATGTTGATTATGAGTGGTCTATTTGTGCTTTAAATATGATGATGAACTGATTTCATACAAGGATGATTGTTATGATTGAAATGCATGTTCAAATGAACTGTAAACTTAGATAATGGTGATTGAATTTGATAAATTTGAAAACCAAGAATGCTATGAATAGTTTATTTGAGTATCAGCTGTTAGGTATCAGTTTAAATTGTCGGCAGTAGTTTTTATATATCAGTTTTTAGGTAGCAGTTTTTAGATATCAGTTTTTAGTTAGCAGTAGCAGTTTTTAAGTTAAAAATTATCGGTAGCATGCGATGGCGGCGGGTGGTGTTGGAGGCGATGGCAAGGTTGGCAATGCAGGTCATGGCGATGGGTGGTGGTGCGACGAGTGGTGGTTGATAAATTTGACGGGTTGTCATTATGACTAATTTTTGAAGAATATTTGTCCTCATCACTAATTTTGAAAGAATACTTGCCTTGTGGCTAAAAAATTGAGGATGTGTCCTTGAAGCTAAAAAAATATAAAAATTTTCATTTATACAAAAAACCCCTTATAAAATATGGTTTAAAAATTAGTTTGCAGTTCGTAAAATAGTAGATCAAACCTGTATAAAAGGAACACATAAAAGCCCAAGGCTCAAGCCTTGCGCCTAGCGCCTTAATTACTATGATTATCATGTGCATGCATATTAAGGTTGTGCTACACTAAATTTAAAAGCTTTGCAGACGGCAACATTAACTATTTTTGAATTTAATTAATAAACCAAGTCACACAACATTAAAAAAATCAATCTCGAACTGTCAATTGATCTCGACCAGTGTTCTGCTACCGTCGTGGACCTATATCCACTATTGTTCGACGACCCTGCAGTCTGCACCTCCATTGAAAGATGGCTTCCATATCAATCTTTGATCGGGATATTTTTTATATTCTTTGAAGTATGAAATATGAAATTATTAGCTGATTAAAGTCTAAATTTTAAGGTAGTTTAAAGGTTAGTTTGTAGTTTTAAATTTTAGTTTAGTTTGCATTTAAGTTTATGGTTCAAATTTAAAGTTTAGTTTGGTTTTAAGTTTAGTTTAGAGTTCAAATTTAAAATTTAAATTATGAAATCCAAAATATAGTTTATTTTAGTTTTAACTCAGAAGTATTTCAAAGTTTAGTTTAGTTAAATTTTAAATTTAAAGTTTATATATATGCAAAGGCAAGCAGGGTTGATAGCTGGTCTTCTATCAGATGATTCTTTTATATTTAAGTTTAACTTAGTTTATATTTAAGTTTGAAGTTAAAAGCTTTAATTGTAAATTGAGATATTAAAGTTTTAATTTGAATTGAATTATAAGTTTAAAGTCTAAAGTTTTAAGTTTTAATTTTAAATTGAATTTAAAGTTTTAATTTTAAATTGAATTTCAATTTTAAAGTTCTAAAATTTTAAGTTAAAACTTTAAATTAAATTTAAAGTCAAGTTTTAATCGTAAGTTGAATTTTAAAGCTTTAAGTTTTAAAGTTTTGAGTTAAATTTTTAAATTGAATTTAAACTTTTAATTTTTAAGCTAAATTTTAATTTTAAAGTTTAAAATTTAGAAATTTTATGTTAAAATTTTAAACTGAATTTAAAGTTTTAAGTTAAAATTTTGCAAATTGAATTTAAAGGGAAGTTTTAATTTTAAAACGGATTTGAAGAGTACTAATCAGAGTGAAATGAATGTTGTAGTAGTCACCAAATATTTTGTTGTTGTAGATTTAAGTTGTGACTTCCTGATTTAGTTTGAAATGAATGCATGATGCTTTCTTACCAAAATTGCATGTATATGTAGTTTTTGGAGTTCAAAATTCAATTTAGTAGCACTTTTGAAATGCAGTTTTTTTGCTGAATCTGGAAAAAGCGATGCTCAAGACGTCCAAAAAAAACCCTAGGCGCAAAAAAGCGCTAGCCTTAGGCACCAGCCTTTGGCTTTTCGCCTTCACAACTTTGAGTGGCATATCTAATTTTATAGTCCTTCAAAACATCCCTTTTTGCCCCTTAAACCTGCAGTCTCTTCTTAATAGCCTTTTGAAAGATTTAATGTTAAATATTCATTCACTATATGATTGCTATTACGAAGGGCGTATCCTTTTAATTTCTGTACAATAATCAAGAAAAAGACTTCTGTAATTGCAGAAAAGCATATTCAATTACAGTGAGAAATATAATTTCTCAAAGAGAGAAAAATAATTAATTTAAGGGGATGTAACTTCTGACATATACTTCCATTTTAATTGAGTTATTTTCCTGAATTTATACACCACCTAACCATGCAAATATGTCATAGTCATTGACATTGAATTCTATCTCAATCACTTTTTTTGTTACGGCAAAATGACCGCAAATTTTACACTGTTTGGTTACCTAATGTTCTTCAATTCAATTTTGCTGCATACCTTTTTTTATAATAATATATACAATTGGGAATTTCCAACACTACAACAACAACGAAGCCATTATTTCCAAACAAGTTAGGGTCGGTTAGAGATGCAATCCAAAATTGAATGACAAAGTTAATTTAAAAGTCACAATAATAACAATAACAATAATAAAATAAAGTCAAATAAGTAAATTAATAATAATAATAACCAAGTAAAAAAAAAGATAAAAATATATATGTATATATGTGTGTGTGTGTGTATAAAAAGAAAATAAAAAAAGTGATAGTGATACTAATAGTAATATTGGTCAAAGACCAAAACCTATGTCTTGAGCTCATGTTCCCTTGTCCTATGATTAAAAATTTATAAAACTCATAGCTCACTGTTCTGGTACGTGGATTGCTAACTTCCACGCGCTCATGTCCGTCACTGGCTCTTCGGATATACTCCAATCTTTCAAGTCCATTTTTTACTATTTCCTCCCATGTCAACCTTGGTCAACCTCTATCACTTTTTGAGCATTCGACGCGGTTTATAATTCCAACGTGCACAGGTGCCTCGGGAGGCCTCCGTTGAAGATGTTCAAACTATCTTAAGCGACGCTGAATTAGCTTCTCCTCAATTGGTGCTACTACAATTTTATCATGTATATCATCATTTCTAATTCGGTCTTTTCTTGTATGACCGCAGCTCCATTGCAGCATACGCATTTCTGCTACGCTTATCTTCTGCACGTGTTGGCTTTTAATAAGCTAACATTCTGCACCATACAACATCATAGGCCTGATTGTCGTTCTGTAGAACTCTATGGGACTTTCCTATCACAGAGAATGCCAGACGCTTATCGCCATTTCATCCATCCCGCTCGAATTTTAAAACTAACATCTTCATTGATCTCACCATCACACTGCAACATTGATCCTAGATGTCGAAAGGATTCATTCTTGGGAGCTATTTGTCCGGCCAGAGTGACATCTCCATCCTTTGACCCGACACCGCTGAACTCGCACTTCATATATTCAGTTTTTGTTCTGCCAAATCTAAATCCCTTTGATTCTAAAGTTTGTCTTCACAGCTCCAGTTGTCTATCAAATCCAATCTCACTTTCATCAATTAGCACATCATCAGTAAATAACATACACCAAGGAATCTCACCTTGTATATCCTTTGTAACCTCGTACATCACTAGGGCAAAAATATAGAAGCTTTGACACTTGTCACAACATCATCGTACATATTCTTGATAAGGGTAATGTACTTTGTTTGGACTTTTTTCTTTTCCATAGCCCACCACATCACATTTCACGGTACCTTGTCATAAGCTTTTTTAAAATCGATAAATACCATATGTAGATCCTTCTTTTGCTCCCTAAACCTCTCCATAAGTTGTTTTATCAAGAAAATCGCCTCTATGGTCGACCTTCCAGGCATGAAACAAAATTGGTTTTTTGAAATGCTTGTCGTTTTTCTTAATCGATGTTCAATAACTCTCTCTCTCAAAGCTTCATTGTATGACTCATAAAGTTTAATACCTCTGTAGTTAGTGTAACTTTAGATATCTCCTTTATTCTTAAGTAATTTGACGTTCAAAATCATATCACCCACTACCAGCTTGACTAGGATGATCCTGTCCCCTTGTCTCCTAACGTCGACCACTCCGTTTCTAAGATTCTTGTCAATAAAGATGCCTATTCCGTTTTCGTTACGTTCTTTTCACGTGTACCATAACTTGAAGCATGTGTTCTCTACCTCCTTCGACTTCTGGCCCGTCTATTTGGCCTCATGAACGCATGAGATATTTACACGTCTCTTAGTCATAGTATCAACTATCTTCTTTAGCTTTCCAATTAATGATCCTATATTCCATCTACCTAACTGAATCCTACTTTCATCTACTAGCTTCCTTGTACCTCGCACCCGCCGAGTAAAGTGCGAAGACCCTTGCTCATTTATCACTACATCGGGGTGTCGATGCAACGCACCACTAACGAAGTGACGATCCGGCCCTTGCATATTTATCACCATGCACGAGCCCCAATATGGCGCACTACTAAGGAAGTGGTGACCCAGCCCTTGCTCACTTTTCATTATATACGAGCCTCGATATGGAACGTCACTAAGTGGCGACCCAGCCATTGCCCACTTTTCACCATACCCGAGCCTCGATATGGCGCGTCGAGAGGGATATGCCCTAATGAAATATAATTAGGGTCCATTTCCATAAGAGATAGTGTGGATTTTACGTTGGCTCGGCAAGCCTATTACAACCCTCCTCCTTTATCCTGGTTTGGAACAGGCTGCATAGAAAACTACACAGGCGGAGTTGCAAATGGAAATTTCCAATAACAAGAAAAACTGGATAGACCTATATTAGTTTGCACTGCTCATGTATTTCATAAACACGAATTACTTGTCATCTTAATTATGTAAGTTGTGATGATTTACAACTAATATGTAATATTCCATGTCAAACCATCTAAAAATAAAAGCATACTTATCTTTTCTGCTTCAAAATGATGCACAAACTTGTTTGAACATAAATCTTCAATTTTAAACGAAATTGAAAACTCGAGAAAGTTGATAGACATACTATGAGTGAGTTATGAAAAGAGTGGGTTTAACATCTATTAATGTTTGTTGAGATAAGGAAAACGTATGGTTATCTTGACATGACGCAAGGTTAGCTCTAGAGTTAGTGTGGGACTATTCTTCTTTTAAACACTACAACAACAACGAAGCCATTATTTCCAAACAAGTTAGGGTCGGTTAGAGATGCAACCCAAAATTGAATGACAAAGTTAATTTAAAAGTCACAATAATAAAAATAACAATAATAAAATGAAGTCAAATAAGTAAATTAATAATAATAATAACCAAGTAAAAAAAATAAAGATAAAAATATATATGTATATATATGTGTGTGTGTATAAAAAAAATAAAAAAAGTGATAATGATACTAATAGTAATATTGGTCAAAGACCAAAACCTGCGTCTTGGGCTCATGTTCCCTAGTCCTATAATTTAAAACTTATAAAACTCATAGTTCATAGTTCTGGTACGTGGATTGCTAACTTCCACACGCTCCTGTCCGTCACTAGCTCTTCGGATATACTCTAATCTTTCAAGTCCATTTTTACTACTTCCTCCCATGTTAACCTTGGTTGACGTCTATCTCTTTTTGAGCATTCGACGCGGTCTATAATTCCAACGCGCAGAGGTGCCCCGGGCGGCCTTCATTGAAGATGTTCAAACTATCTTAAGTGACGCTGAATTAGCTTCTCCTCAATTGGTGCTACTACAATTTTATCACGTATATCATCATTTCTAATTCGGTCTTTTCTTGTATGACCGCAGCTCCACCGCAGCATACGCATTTCTGCTATGCTTATCTTTTGCACGTGTTGGCCTTTAATAAGCTAACATTCTGCACCATACAATATCGCAGGCCTGATTGCCGTTCTGTAGAACTTTCAAGTTTCTATGGGACTTTCCTATCATAGAGAATGACAGACGCTTATCGCCATTTCATCCATCCCGCTCGAATTTTAAAACTAACATCTTCGTTGATCTCACCATCATACCGCAACATTGATCCTAGATATCGAAAGGATTCATTCTTGGGAGCTATGTGTCCGGCCAGAGTGACATCTCCATCCTCTGACCCGACACCGCTGAACTCGCACTTCATATATTCTGTTTTATTTCTGCCAAATCTAAATCCCATTGATTCTAAAATTTGTCTTCACAGCTCCAGTTGTCTATCAAATCCAATCCTACTTTCATCAATTAGCACATCAACAGTAAATAACATACGCCAAGGAATCTCACCTTGTATATCCTTTGTAACATCGTCCATCACTAGGGCAAAAATATAGAAGCTTTGACACTTGTCACAACATCATCGTACATATTCTTGATAAGGGTAATGTACTTTGTTTGGACTCTTTTCTTTTCCATAGTCCACCACATCACATTTTGTTGTACCTTGTCATAAACTTTTTTTAAATCGATAAATACCATATGTAGATCCTTCTTTTGCTCCCTAAACCTTTCCATAAGTTGTTTTATCAAGAAAATCGCCTCTGTGGTCGACCTTCCAGGCATGAAACAAAATTGGTTTTTTGAAACGCTTGTCATTTTTCTTAATCGATGTTCAATAACTCTCTCTCTCTCAAAACTTCATTGTATGACTCATAAAGCTTAATACCTCTGTAGTTTGTGTAACTTTAGATATCTTCTTTATTCTTAAGTAATTTGACGTTCAAAATCATATCACCCACTACCAGCTTGACTAGGATGATCCTGTCCGCTTGTCTCCTAACGTCGACCACTCCGTTTCTAGGATTCTTGTCAATCAAGATGCCTATTCTGTTTTTGTTACGTTCTTTTCACGTGTGCCATAGCTTGAAGCATGTGTTCTCCACCTCCTTCGCTTCTGGTCCGTCTATTTGGCCTCCTGAACGCATAAGATATTTATACGTCTCTTAGTCATAGTATCAACTATCTTCTTTGGCTTTCCAATTAATGATCCTACATTCCAGCTACCTAACTGAATCATACTTTCATCGACTAGCTTCCTTATCCCTCGCACCCGCCGAGTAAAGTGCAAAGGCCCTTGCTCATTTATCACTACATCGGGGCGTCGATGCAGCGCACCAATAAGGAAGTGACGATCCGACCTTTGCATATTTATCACCATACACGAGCCCCAATATGGCGCACCACTAAGGAAGTGGTGACCCAGCCCTTGCTCACTTTTCATTATATACGAGCCTCGATATAGAACGTCACTAAGTGGCGACCCAGCCATTGCTCACTTTTCACCATACCCAAGCCACGATATGGCGCATCGAGAGGGTTACGCCCTAATAAAATATAATTAGGTTCCATTTCCATAAGAGAGACTGTGGATTTTACGTTGGCTCGTCAAGCCTATTACAACCCTCCTCCTTTATCCTGGTTTGGAACATGCTGCATAGAAAACTACACAGGCGGAGTTGCAATTGGGAATTTCCAATAACAAGAAAAACTGGATAGACCAATATTAGTTTGCACTGCTCATGTATTTCATAAACACAAATTACTTGTCATCTTATTTATGTAAGTTGTGATGATTTACAACTAATATGTAAAATTCCATGTCAAACCATCTGAAAATAAAAGCATACTTATCTTTTCGGCTTCAAAATGATACACAAACTTGTTTGAACATAAATCTTGAATTTTAAACTAAATTGAAAACTCGAGAAAGTCAATAGATATACTGTGAGTGAGTTATGAAAGGAGTGGGTTTAACATCTATTAATCTTTGTTGAGATAAGGAAAATGTATGGTTATCTTGACATGACGCAGGGTTATCTCTAGAGTTTGTGTGGGACTATTCTTCTTTTAAATTTGCGTCTGTTACTCACTACAATGCGATACCTCAACATTAATTGTGTAGAAGATGTTAGTTCTGAAATAATTTGCTCCGATGACACACAAGTGGACTATTAAATATTTTTAGAATGAATCGAAATAGTCCAATTCAGATTTTTACAAGAGTTGGATAATGTTTTAGCATTTTTAAAGAATTCAAAAACAAACTGATACTCTATCAACTTTGTCAATGGATATGAGCTTTAAAATGTGAAAAATGACCAGAAGCATGTTGTCGCAAAATGTGTTGAACCTAATTGCAAATTTACAATTCATGCATTTTGTCCATTAACTAATCAAAATATTATTATTGTTAAAACTATGAAAAATATTCATACAAGTGGTGTTAGAGTTTTTGATATAAATCATCCTCCAATTTCAAATAGATTTGTTAAAGAATTAGTGATGAGTTATATTTGTTCTAATCCTACTATGAAACAAGGGATGCTACCACTTAATGTAACTCTGAATTCTAGATTTTTCTTAGCAACTACTACACTTACAGTTGACCCACTTTTTGACTAAAGTAGATTTCAATCAGAGTTAGAAAGCCAAGGCGAAGATGAGACAACTCGAAAAATTGAACGTACACTTAGAAGAAATAGAGAGACAACATGAAGAAATTTCAATGGAAATTAGACTAAGGAGATAACTCAATGAAGAGTAATTTGGTTGGTGAAGAGTGATTTTAACTCGACGGTGAAAGATTTTGGTCGGTGAAGAGTGATTTTAACTCGACGAAAGTGATTTTGGTCGGGGAAGAGTGATTTTGGGTCGATGTAGATGGGTTTTTTCTCTCCTTTCTGCCTCCCAAACTCCATATACCTCATATGCTACTCCAACCACTTGTGAACAAGTGGTTTTCTCATAGTTTGAATGAGCGATTCAAAGGATTGATGTGAAAAAAGTGAAGGAAGCAGGATAATTCAAGTGTTGCCGGGAGATCGCTAGAATCAAACATATCGAGCAGAAGATGGAAGAGTAAAATAAGTGAAAGAGTGTACTTCACACCAAGAAAAATAGATCTATACCGAGTCATTTAGGTCGGTACTAAGTCTTTTTCTTGGTTTGTAGGCCTCCATGCTCACTTGTACAACACCAGGCTAACTTCTTAACTTCAGCGCAAGTGGGCTCTGAACCTTTTCATATGTTTCCCTATAAATACAAGCCCTAGTGTAACAAAAAGCGGATCTCTTCATCCTATTTCACACTTTGATCTTCTTCTTTTTGACTCTGGGATCAAGACATTGCTTCCTCTTCAATCATATCTTCTTCTTCCTCAAATACTCTACAAACTCCATTATAAATATGAGATCCACTAGATTTTGGCCAGATTTGATTAAATTAGTTGAACTCTGGAGAGAAAGCAACTAACAACAAAGATTAAAGTAGATGTAGGCCAGAGTCTATGCTGATCCACTATAAAAATTCTTGTGTCTCCTTTTACATTTTTACTTTTTCCTTTATTTTATTAGAACCGATGCTTTCATCTTATATTTAGGTGTTTGTGCCATTTTGACGCAAACATTTTGATGTTTTAACTAATAAAGAGCTAGATTTCACAACATAAAGCTTGGAGAAGATGAAGATACCTAACACTAGATCTAAGATTGGAGGAAGTTAACCAGAGCATGGGAACAGCCAGAAGATGTCCTTAAAATCTCATTAATCCATATACATGACCAGAGAGCAGATGGACGGAATGATGAAGGAGATGTAGAAAGGAATCGTAGTTAGGCAACAAAAAATGTTGTTGGGATATTTCCAAAGGATAGGAATATAAAGAATAACTGGAGCTACTGAATTAAGAATAAATTATAAGGAACTAATGCAGGAGCATCTGAAGTTGGCAGAGCAAACTGAAACGGTGCCCCTCATGACATAGACCACTCAGTACTGACCAGAATGCTCTTGGTATCGAGAGGATTTTACTCGATGGCAATGCTAGATTGGACTTAGGGCAAGCTGGGATGCCAAAAACAGACAATGCTGGAGCCAAAAGCGCAAGACAAAACACAAATGCGCAATAATAAGAGGAAATGTGCCAGAGCTTCCATATAGGAACGAAGTACAGGATGAAACCAAAGGTGGGGATCAAAACGCAAATGTGCTACCAGAGGAGTGTGCCAGAATATGTATCGAATTCCCCTATAGGAGCAAGGCGCAGAATACAGCTAGTGGTCAAAGATTTTCGTTAGATAACAACAGCCGAATGGCTAAAATGATCAGAATAATGGTTAGAGGTGGACCATCAAACCAGAGTTTGAAGGACGTAAACAGGAATCCATTTTCTGCTAACATCTGGAATGCGAGGAATCATCCCGATTTTAAGCGCCCAACACGGGAAATCTACGATGGGCAATCTGATCCAATAATTTATTTAATGAGATACATGCGACACATGAAAGTGTTGGGTTCTTCTGAGGTGGTGAAGGGGTGGTGCTTTCCGTTTTATCTGACAGATTTAACAACGATGTGGTTCAGACAACTCGAGAATGGATACATAAGCAAATGGACCGACTCGGTGAATAATTTCATAAGACAATTCAAAGTTCACATCTACCAACTAAAGAATGCGATGACGCTATCAAGCATAAAGCAAAGGTTGAAAGGACCTTGAGAAGCTATCTGACGACATTTAACAATGCAGCTGCCGCGATCGATAAGCCGGACCCATCAATATTCTTAATGGCAGTAGTGTCCAGAGTCGCAAGCAAGACTGACTTCAAAGTTGCATTGGAAAGGGATCCCGATGAATCTTGCGGAGTTTTACCATGAAGCTGAGAAATATCTGCGTCAAGAGGATGCTGAAGCTGATAATTCTGATGTAACAGTGTTAATGGTGGAGGAATGCCCGGAGTAGGATATGAAAAAGTCAAAGGGAAACAAAAAGCTGATGACGACTTTGGGGAACCGAACGAAAAAGAAGAGAGTCAAAGTTCTCTTACACCAACTTAATCGAAACCCTGAAGAAGATATACCTAGATATAAAGGGGTAGATCCTCTATCAAAAACTAGCTCGAAGAGAACCAATCAATCGGGGGAAAGATGTGGAAAGTTTTGCATATTCTATGGGCTGGATAGACATAAAACGAATGAGTGTCGACACCTTCGTGATCTAATAGAAGAACTAGTTCGGAGCAACCAAATGCAATGGTACGTGAGGAACTGAAGTGCGATGGTACAGTCGGAGCAGCTACCATCTGTAGTGAATGCATCAAGGAACAAGATCTCGATCGGCCACTAGGCACACTTTGAGTCGAATGAATGAGATGGACAATTATGATTTCCATTTGCTCGTTCGCTTAGATTTGAATACTTGATTTCTTAGTATATCCACTCGAACGTGATGACTGATATGATCATAGTGATTCCTACCGGAGAGATGGGGCAATGACTGCAAGAAGCAAGTTCACTTACCGAAGAGTAAGTGAAGGACTTACTTATCATTGAGTCCCCTCATCGGAGAGTGAGCAGATTGGGCTCGGCAAGGGTCCAGAAAGAACAAAAGTAATTCCCCTCACCGAAGAGTGAAAGGATGTATTTTCTTGGTTATTGGATCCCCTCGTTTGAGAGCAAGCAGAATGGTAACAAGGATCCGAAGAGATAAAAAGTAAGTCTCCTCACCAAAGAGTGAGCGGATAGGCTTGCTTGGTCATTGGATCCCGTCACCGAAGAGCTAGCAGATTGGGCTCACGGTGATTCGATGAGATCATAGCCTAGATTGGATGTAAAATGATCGGAGAGATCGACCCTAGATTGGGATACACGATACAGAGTTTAAATCCAATATTGTGAGATAGACGATACGAAGAGATCGAACCCTACTTTGGGAGACAAACGATCCGGAGAGACCAGAATCTAGGTTGGAAGACAAACGATCCAAAAAGATCATATCTTAAATTGGATGCAAAACGATTTAGAGAAATCTAACCCTGAAATGGATGCTGACTTGATAAAAGGAATTGAGCACCTTGCAATTAGAACAAGATGGATAAATCCGGACGAACATGGGATGATTTTGATATAAAAAATTATACCTTTGCATAAGAGACAGACTAAGCGTGATTCATGGTTGACACATAAGCAAAGGTTGAAGTTCTTAGCAACAATAGGTCTGGAACAACCTTTGATTTGCAAGAGAATCTAAAGGAACCGAACGATTCACCGAGATAGAGATCGATGGAAAGCCGAAGAGCTCAACTACCAAAGAATAATGGTTGTTATAACTTTTTCTTGAGTAAAGCACACCTTACATTGTAAAGGCGTACTTTGGGAGACAAGTGTTAACATACTTTCTGACTAAGTAGATTTGAACCAGATTCAAAAGGTGAAGGGAAAGACGAAACAACTCAAAAACTTGGAAGTACACTTAGAAGAAATAGACAAACAGCTAGGCGAAATTTCAATGGAAATTAGACTAAGGAGATAACTCGGTAAGGAGTGATTTTGGTCGATGAAGAGTGATTTTAACTCGATGAAGAATAATTTTGGTCGGTGAAGAGGATTTTAACTCGGAGGGATTTTGATCGGTGAAGAGTGATTTTGGGTCAGTGGAGAGTGGTTTTTTCTTTCATTTCTGCCTCCCAAACTCCATATACCTCATATGCTACCCGTCACTCGTGCATAAGTGGTTTTCCCAAAGTTTGGACGAGTGGTTCCAACAATTAATGAGAAGAAAGTGAAGGAAGTAAGAAAATTTAAATTCTGTCGAAAGATTGTTAAAAATCAACTCAAAGTCGTTGGAAAAGTGCTTGGAACACATCGAGTAGAAGATAGAAAAACCAAACAAGTGAAAGTGTGCATTTCGCACCAAGAAATATAGATCGATATCGAGTCATTTAGATCGGTACCGAGTCATTTTCTTAGTTCATGGGCCTCTACACTCACTTGAACAACACCAGAATAGCTTCTGGACTTCACTACAAGCGGGCTTTTAATTTTCATATGTTTCCCTTTAAATACAAGCCCTAGTGCAACTAAAAGAGGATCTCTTCGTTCTACCTTACACTCTGATCTTCTTCTTTTTGACTCTGGGATCTTGACCTTGTTTCTTATTCACTCCTATCCTCTTTATCCTCAAAACACTCCACTAAATTATGGTCAGATCTGATTAAATAAATTGTAATCCGAAGAGAAAGTAACTAATAACAAAGATTAAAGTGAACATAGGCCGAAGATTGAGTCGAACCACTATAAAAGTTTTGTGTCTCCTTTTACTTTTTTGCCTTTGTCCTTTATTTTATTAGAACCAGTGCTTTCATTTGATATTTGGGTGTTTGTGCCATTTTTTGTGCAAACACTTATAAAGGAAAAGCTCTAGCAATTAAAGAGCTATACGAAACTTCAGATTTATCATATCATCATTAAGTAGAATATATAACTTCAACAAACACGACAAATCCGGGAAGCACAACTATTTTGAAAGGAAATCCACTAACTAGAAGATTTGAGCAAGTATTGGATTAGAAGCTTGTTCTTTTGGTTTCAAATATTGTCGTCCTATTATCTTCGTAGATACAACTTTTTTGAAAGGAAAAACTTTTAGATGTTTATTGTCAGCATCACAAAAGATGGAAATGAAGGTAAACAAAATTACACTAATTATATGAAACATTTATATATTTTGTTTTAAATAATTACTCTATATCTGCATTTGTACATTCTAAATAATCACAACATAACACATATAAAGTTATAAATATTTTGATCTTCTTTCGCATATAATTATACTAACATATTATACATCTATTTTAGGTATGTTTGTGTTGGCTATAACTATAGTTTACTGTTAAAATGCGGATAATTGATATTGGTTTTTTAAACATCTTCATCAAATGGCCGTTGATGATAATAGAAGATATGTTATTATGTCGATACACATCATGGAATCGAATTGTCTATTCCAAAAGTTTTCACTTATCATAGCTATTGCTTATATCATTTTAAAAAAAAAATCTAATAGCATCTTTGGAAAGTTGTCGAAGTAATAGAGGATGAATAGTAAGATTATTCGCAGAATGTGCTTATGCACCAACTTTTTCTCAATACAATAAAGCTATAGAGACATCTAGATTAATTGATAGGAATATTGCTACCAAACTTATTTTAAATTTACCTCCTAAGAGTTGGACATCTGCTTTATTTTCTAGAAATTGTTATGGATAAATGACATCAGATATGGCAAAATGTTTTAACAGTTGGATATTAAAAGAAAGAGGTTTTCCAATAACTCCATCATTGGATGTTGTACGAAACAAAATAACTGTCCTAATGTTAAACCGTTGAGAGGAATCAAAAATTGGAATACTATTCTATGTCCCTAATCAGAAGAAAAAAATAAAAAACTCATTTCACACAAGCATGGGTTGGATAGTGAACAAATCGTCTGATGATATACAAACAACCAAAGGGAAATTTGAAGTTGTAGATATTAACTTCTGTACATGCTCTTGCAATATCTGGCATATTAACACCTTCTCATGTAATCACAGTTATATTGAGTCAAAATTTTACAGTTAATGATTACACTTAAGATTACTTCAAGACATTATACTATCATTTAGCTTATTCTCATAACATCAAGCCAATCCAAACTTTAAAAAAATATAAATGAAGCTTCTGAAACTATTGTTACATCCTCTAGAATACAAAAAACAACCCGGTAAACCAGCCACAAGTCGCAGATTAAATGTTGCAGAAAGAGTTTAAATAAGAAAAAGAAAATGTGCCTTATGTCAAAGCTATGAACATAATAAAAGAACATGTCAGCGAAATAATGTTTGAAATAATTGTTTTGTTAGATTCACATAACGTTGTAATAAAAAAAATTAAATTTATTGTACAAAATCATGGATTTATTATAGTATGATCTTTTAAAATTGTTATATTAAAAATTATTGTTTATATTTACCTTCACTATATTTAACTACATTTGACTTGTGAAGCTAAATAAACAATAAAACTTAATTGTATACTTCTTAAATTAGTTTATTATACATGATTACAGTTTACATATACCTGCATTTAACTTAGCATCTAACAAATATTTTTTGTTGAAAACAGTTAAAAAATTAACTGCATTTTATAATGTAGTTAAAAATTAATTTTCGTTAAAATGTATATATATCTATGGTTAAAAACAACTAAAAATTAACTACATTTTATAAGGCACTAAATTAATATATCTGTGACATGCCAAATGTAAAAACTAATATTAAATTTAAGTGCATTTTACTTGCACAACTAATTCAAAATTTAAAATAAATTCAAAATTTGTATAATTATCATTAAATAAGTAATTATATTGAAAAATTTAACTGATGTTTATACTGCATAAAACCAATTGCAAATCATCTATATTTTATAATGCAGTAAACCTTAGGTTAATTTTTGTTGTGTTAAAGTTTAGTATGTGGCTATAATTTATATTTACCTACATTTGACTTAAGAAGTTAAAAAATAATTGTTTTTAATTCAAAATTTTAAATATTTCTATGCGTAAAAACATTTAAAAATTTAACAACATTTTATAGTACGATAACCGAATATATTTGTAATATGTCAATTTTAAAAAATATTACAAGTTTTCTTGCATTTTAATCGAGCAGTTAAATCAAAAATTAATATAAATCAAAATTAAAATTAAATATATCATAAAAAAGTCCAATGTATTTTATTAAAATTTAGAAATCCTCTGTATTTTATAATGCAAAAGCTAATCAAATGTACTACCTGATTGTACATATGGATACAAAAGCTAACCAGATGCTCTACCCAATCAGGTATAAATGGATAGGGGTGAAGATGGAAAACTTTCGTACCAACCGAGGCATTTTCCATTTCTTCCGATTATTTGCGGAATGACATTACATATTCCATATTCTGTACCGCTAACACTAGAATTTAATCAAGTGGAAACCTGAAGAAACAGAAGAAAATATGGAATTCCATTTTTCTGACACCTAAGATTTTTTAATGCAGAATTTGTATCAAAGTGAGTTTTTGAACAGAAATGCAATATAATAGACTACTTGCAGGTTGCAGCACTGGAGCAGAAAACTGACCAACAAATGATGAACTGCTACTTGTTCATGCATATACTATTATTACAAAGTAATTGACCGGGAATATATAATATTATTACTTTGGAACTGACCAAGCAATGCAATTAATATTTTGTTTACTACTACTTTTTCTAAATGAAGAAAACTTCCACTAATGTAAAGAAAACTCATATCAAGGCATCATTCATAAATATGTCCAACATAGAGCCGTGCTGTTGAATATTAAGATATGGTCCACAGTCCAATACAGCCATCATTCCCTGTAAATAATCATAAATAACAGAAAATGAAATATAGAACAGTGGTACCAAATCTTAACAATGATACTACATACAATACTAAATTCAAATACTATATTCATAATAAAAAACACCGCATGATCTTAACAAAATACCATAATCATCAATCATTCGTAGAAATTTATGAAATATACGTTCTTATATTATTGTGTTTCCAATCTGAGCCCCTCTAATATTTTATATGATATAAAAGAATGATAACCAATATTAAAGCTTAGCTATTCATGAAATATACATCTTTCACGTGGAGCATTTTCGAGCAACAATCTCATCAAGTTTCGAGTATATTATTCTTGCATTAATATTTTATATATGCATTTGCATGTATTCGCATGCTTGTATATTAATGCATGGTGAGTGCATGCTAATGCTTTTGGGTTCACGTTTATTTGCATATGAGTATTGCATTTAGAGCCTCTATTTCTTGTATGTGTTTGTTATCTATGCATGTATGTATATACTTGCACGAACTCATTTCCTTAATGCCAGTGACGTGTCCTTATGCTGCAATTTATATTTTTTTTCAACTTCGTGTATTGGCAATATGCATATCTATATCTATATTACGGATAGGTATTCGTAGTTTATATGTATTCGCATACTGCACGTGTGAGTGCACATAGATACATATATACATACATGTATATGTATACATATGTATATGCCTATATATGTATATGTAAATGTATGTATATGTTTATTCACATTTACAGTTTAATTTTTTTAATCATCGTCGACCAAACCCTTTGATGCATAGTTTCAAGCACCAGTTTGCATTTTAACTTCGTATTCACATTTACTGTTCAAAAGCCGATTGGAGATAACTCAAAAGGAAAGGAATACCACAAAAAAATTCTAGAAATTTTTAGTTCTTTTAGCTATTTTTCGAAAGGAATTCCTTCTGGGATTATTTTTTCGACGGAGAGTGGAAACCATAAAATTCGAAAATTGTCGGAAGGAAAATGTTGAAAATCGAAAAAAATGAAAAACATCCACCCTTAACATGGATGCAAAAGCTAGTCGAATGCCAAACCTAATTAGGTATGTATTGATGCAAAAGCTAACTGAACGATAAAACTAATAAGGTACGTATAGATGCAAAAGCTAATCGGATGTCAAACCTAATCAGATACATATAAATGCAAAAGCTAATCATATACCAAACCTGATTAGATAAATATGGAACCAATCAATAACCGAGATATATTGATTAATCGAGCATACCCCCAAATGCAAAATTTAACGGGATGCCAAACATAATCGAGTACGTATTGATGCAAAAGCTAACCAGATACCAAACCTTATCGGATATGTATTGATGCAAAAGCTAACTGGATGTCAAAGCTAATCATAGATATGTATTGATGCAAAAGCTAACCAGATACTAAACCTAATCGGGTACATATGAAAACCAATCTATAATTAAGATACATTGTTTAACTGAGTATAATGTTGAAAACTGTGTAGTCTATAATACGATGCGAAATGGATATTAAGGCTATTTAAACACTAGAAGTGGTGAATTGTGTATTAATTATTTATGAATTTGAAACTATATCTACTCCAATTTCGAAAAAAAAACAAGTAATCAGAGAATAAGTACTAGAGTAAAATGCAGTAAAGTAAATAACACCGGGGATTTTTATACTGGTTCGAATTAACCAATCCTATATCCAGTCCTACACTGCACCATGTAGAATTTCAGTACAATCGCTTGCTTTCAACGGGTAACAAGAATACCTTTACAATCTCGATTTCACGGGCTACAAGGTACACTCTCTTGATTTCGCAGGCTACAAGAACACCTTCTTTTCACAAACAACAACAAAGTATGGCAAGTAGTCGTATCTTCAATACAAATTGTTGCAGATTTGGTACAATGATCCTATAAACCTCCAATGACAATATATCTTTGAAACTTTTGAGGAATAAGACGAAATCAGAGGGAGAGAGGATGATATGAATTAGAGTACAAACTCTCTGATATTGTGTGGTTTGCAAATCCATGAAGAATTTGAGTAAAATAGTATGGATTTGCCAAGAGAATTGAAAAGTACACAATGGTTTTTTTGCAAATATTTGGAGTAAGAGAAAATGATAATTTTTTATGTGAAAATTCATTTTTAGAAACCTTTATATAGTGGTTAAAGAGAAGTGTCTTTTGGTGAACAGATGGAGGAAAATGTCTCTTCATTTAAAATTTGAAAAACTGCCCAACGTCTAGTATGTCGACATACACACCTAGGATATGTTGACATATAGTGTTGCAAAAATAACAGCAACACCAATAAAGTGTTGCATATTTTCAAATTTTCAAATTTTCGTATATTTGTGGATTTTTGTGATTGGGTTGAGGTCAATGGCTGATGATTTTCAAATATAATTGTCATGGGATCTTTAACAAGAAATTCTAAGACCCAACCAACTACTAATCACTTAAATACCTCTATCCTTTCAACACTCTCCTTCAATCAATTTGTTCTTCCATTCCCTTGATGAACCTCCATATATAATTCATTTGCTTTCACTGTATTCTTGTTTATCTCTGTAAATGCCTCCATGATATATCTAGAAGTACTGTACAACTCAGAGATACGTTAGTAGTAATATTTATATGGTCGTTGACATCAAAATCAATACCTAAGGAATTAACACATACCGCTTAATGCAAAAGCTAACCGGATGCCAAAAATAATTGGGTACGTATGGATGCAAAAACTAACCAAATGCAAGACCTAATCGAATATGTATGAATGCAAATGCTAACCAAATGCCAAACTAATCGGATATATTACATACAAATGCAAAAGCTAACCGGATGTAAAACCCAATCGGATATGTATTGATGCAAAAGCTAACCGAAAGTCAAACCTAATCGAATATACATAAAACCTATCTATAACGTAGATATATTGTTTAACCGAGCATACCATTGAATGTAAAAGAAAACCAAATGTCAAACCTAATCGATACATATGAATGAAAAAGCAAACCTGATGTCAAACCTAATTGGGTGTAAATGAAAAATAATCTATAACCAAGATATATTGCTTAATCGAGTATACCACCAAATGCAATAGCTAACTGGAGCCAAACCTAATTCGGTACGTACGAAAGCAAAAGTTATCTAAAAGCTAAACCTAATCAGGTACCTGTTGATGCAAAAGCTAACTGGACGCAAACCTAATCGGGTGTATTAGTGAAAAAGCTGTGCTAAACCAAATCGGGTACATATTGATGCAAAAGCTAGCCGACTATCAAATCTAATCGGGTACGTATGGATGCAATATCTAACCGGATGCCAAAACTAATCAGATACGTATTGATACAAAAGTTCACCGTATGCTAAACCTAGTCAGGCACATATGAAAACCAAACCTAACTAGGTATGTATTGATGCAAAAGCTAAACGGATACCAAACATAATCGGGTACATATAAAAACCAATCTATAATCCAGATATATTATTTAACTGAGCATACCGTTGAATGTAAATTTAACCAAATGCCAAACCTAATCGGGTATGTATGAATGTAAAAGCTAAATGGGTGGCAAACCTCATAGTGTATGCATGGATGCAAAAGCTAACAAGATGCCAAATTAATCAGGTACGTATTGGGGCAAAAGGTGACCGAATGTCAAATCTGATCGGGTAAGTATGGATGCAAAAGCTAATCGAATGTCAAACCTACTAGAGTACGTATAGATGCAAAGCTAATCATATGTCAAACCTAATAAGATAGATGTGGAAACTAATCTATAACCAAGATATATTGATTAATCGGGCATACCCCCAAACGCAAAAATCTGAATGTCAAACCCAATCGAGTATGTATTGATGTAAAAGCTAATCAGATGTCAACAATCAGGTACGTATGGATGAAAAAGCTAATCGGATGCCAACTCTAATAGGGTGCGTATTGATGCAAAAGCTAACTGAACGTCAAACCTGATCACATACACATATTGGTGCAAAAACTAACCAGATGTCAAACCTAATCGGATACATATGAAAACCAATCTATAATTGAGATATATTGTTGAACTGAGTACACTTAATGCACAAGCTAACCGGATGTCAAAACTAATCGTGTACGTGTGGATACAAAAACTAACCGGATGCAAAACCTAATCGAATACTTATTAATACAAAAGCTAACCAAATGCCAAAACTAATCGGGTACGTATAGAGGTGTAAATCGGTCGGATTGGACCAGATAGAGGTGTGTTCAGTTTCTGTCCTAAATGAAATCGAACCGGCCACGGACCAGACGAGATTTATGCTATCCTAATTCATTTCCTATAAAATATAATGAAAATGGACTCGAACGGACCAAATGGACGTTACCATTTACATCAGGTTTTCTTCTTTTTAATATTTCTGTCGGCTATATAATTTTTATTAGTTTGTATATACTGAAGTATAAGCATTTTATGAATCTTTAATCAAACAACCAAATATTGTCATAAATATTTTGAAGAACATAGTGGATTTATCGAATTATAAGAAATTCGGACGAATTCGAACGAACATGGATCAGACAAGATTTTTGCTCATACAAATTTTATTGCCCTTAATTAAAATCGAATGGACGTTTTTCGACCATGGACACGAACGGATATCGAATACTAATACAAAATTAACAGCACTAGATACATATAGATGCAAAAGCTAATAGGATGTCAAACCTAATCGGAAACATATTGAAGCAAAAGCTAACCGGATGCCAAACCTAATCGGGTGCATATGAAAATCAATTTATAACCGAGATATTTTATTTAACCGAGCATACCACTGAATGCAAAAGCTAACCGAATGCCAAACCTAATTGACAATTATGAATGCAAAAGCTAATCGGATATCAAACCAAATTAGGTACGTATTGATGCAAGAGCTAAACGGATGTCAAACCTAACCGAGTACATATAAAAACGAATCCATAAGCAAAATATCTTGTTTAACCGAGCATACCGATGAATGTAAAGATACCTGAATGTCAAACCTAAAGGAGTGCGTATGGATGCAAAAGCTAACTAAATGGCAAACTTATAGGGTACGTATGGATACAAAAGCTAGCCGAATTTCAAATCTAATCACGTAGGTATTCATGCAAAATGTAACCGGATGTCAAACCTAATCGGGTACGTATGAATGCAAAAGCTAATCGGATGTCAAACCTAGTTACATATGGAAACCAATCGATAACCGAGATATGTTTTTTAACCGAGCATACGCTCGAATGCAAAAGCTAAAAAGATGCCAAACTTAATTGGGTATGTATTGATGCAAAAGCTAACCAGATTCCAAATGTATTCAGTACGTATGGATGCAAAAGCTACCGAATGTCAAATCTAATAGGGTACGTATTGATGCAAAAACTAAGCAAATGTCAAACCTAATCACATGTACGTATTGATGCAAAAGCTAATCAAAGGCCAAACGTAATCACATGTACGTATAGATGCAAAAGCTAAGAGGATGCCAAACCTAATATGGTATATATGAAAACCAATCTATGATTGAGACATATTGTCTAACCGAGCATATCACTAAATGCAAAAGCTAACCGAATTGCAAAACTAATCGGGTGTGTATGAATGCAAAAGCTAACTGAATATCGAACCTAGTCGAGTACGTATTGATACAAAAGCTAATCAGATGTCAAACATAATCGGGTACATATGAAAAACCAATCTCTGACCGAGATGTATTGTTTAACCGAGCATACCATTGAATGCAAAAGCAAACTGATGCCAAACATAATCGGGTACATATGAATGCAAAAGCTAATAAGATACCAAACCTAATCGGGTACACATGAAAAACAATCTCTAACCAAGATATATTGTTTAACCGAGCATACCATTGAATGGCTAGATCCCAAATATAATTGGGTACGTAATGATGCAAAAGCTAACCGGATGCTAAATCTAATCGGGTACCTATTGATGCAAAAGCTAACCAGATGTCAAATCTATTGGGATGTATTAATGCAAAAGCTAACTGGATGCTAAACCTAATCGGGTATCTATTGATGCAAAAGCTAACCAGATGTCAAACCTAATCGGGATGTATTAATGCAAAAGCTAACTGGATGCTAAACCTAATAGGGTACATATTGATGCAAAAGCTAACCGGATATCAAACCTAATCGGGAACGTATGGATGCAAAAGCTGACAGAATGTCAAACCTAATTAAGTACGTATTGATGCAAAAGCTAACCGAATGTCAAACATAATCGGGTACATATGAAAACCAATCTATAACTGAGGTATATTGTTTCAGCTAGTATACCACCAAATGCAAAAGCTAACCGGATGCCAAATTTAATAGGGTATGTTCTTAAACAACAAAAATCAATTATGTACATCAAAAATTCTTCATACATCACCTTCACTAAATCTAATACAAACACACATTATCCAAACTAAACAACCAGTTAGCATTCGTACATCAAGAATATACACCAAATGTTCGCTAAATTTCAGTCCTTTAACTCATTACTTATTTTAGAAATGCACCAACTTCTTAGATAGTCAGTAAGCATGCAATACAACATACACCTATCCAATGCAACATTTTCTAGTGATATTTCCTTTTAAATTTCACCAAATTTAACTTCTTGAAACAAAAACCTCGTAATATATAGTGCACAATCATAGCCACAATCCCAAAAGTAGAAGAAAAAACTTAAAACATGCCAACTAAATATATATGATTTCAACAAGGGTATTGCCTATTTTTACGCTGAAGAAATGTTCCATTCTATAATTTGTATAAAAAAAATTCTCCTTTGTTGTTCTTTTTATAAAAATTTCAACAAAAAATTTCTATAAACCAACAAACATTAAAATAATGTTAATAATTAATTCCGGTACACTTTAAATAAATACGTCTGAATTTAATTGTATTAAATTTACACAATAATATAAAATCGCACAATTCACTGTTTATATTTAACCGGGTTACATTTAAGCAGTTAAATTTTACTTATAAAACAATAAATGTCACTGTTTTTTTTTGAAATGGTACTTAGATAGACATGTCACTGGGATAACATAACACAAATCACATGTCAATAAATGCTAGAATTACGCTATGCAAGTTTCGAACTTATAATCTCTCGTACTAAAGCCGAATCACTTAACCACTAGAACAATAGTGCTTATCAATACATGTCACTGTTTATATTTAACTGCGGTAGTACACAGTTAAAATTCACCTAAAACTATACATTTCACTATTTATGTTTAACTGC
Source organism: Allium cepa (assembly GCA_030765085.1). NCBI lineage: Eukaryota > Viridiplantae > Streptophyta > Magnoliopsida > Asparagales > Amaryllidaceae > Allium > Allium cepa. The sequence continues at coordinate 562,721,928 of CM060942.1, read as the reverse complement.
ATTATACACATGCAGTTAAATTTCACTCGTAAAATCGTATATTCACGATGTAAATATAATTGTGTTAAATTTACATAAAGCCATATAGTTCACCACTTATGATTAACTGCATTACATTCAAGAAGTTAAATTTCACCTATAAACAATACAAGTTAATGTTTAAATTTATCAGCATTATACTTACGCATTTAGAATTCACATAATAACTATACAATTCATTATTTATATTTAACTGCATTATACTAAATGCACTTAAATTTCAACCATAAAACCATATGGTTCGTCATGTACGTATAACTACATTAAACTCATGTAGTTGAATTCACCTATAAAATATACAGTTCACTATATAAAACTGCATTAAACATGTGCAGTTAAATTTTAAGCTAAACTTAATTAAAAATATTTGTACTTTTATTCAAATATTCAGTATATTAATAACTTCGTATGAAAGATCATATGTTAAATAAAAACAATTCATAATATGGTTACAATCTTGCTCGCCGACTCTTCATGAATACCACTAGTAGGTCCTTTTAAAGAATTGAAAAATATCCACTTTCCAATAGCATTGTCAAAGATTAACAATGTAAAGTGCTCAAGATTCACAATTGGAAAAAGCACGGTGAATTTCAATTGAAGGATCGAGAGCTTTAATTACATCTTCAGCATATTTTTTGGCATATTCCATAACATTATTTAAAACAGCATATTGTTAAAAAATAGTTAATATTTATAAAAAAATAAAAAAAAAAGTAACTAATTCAATATAGTCAACCATACTATTGCAAAAATCTGGAAAAAAAAAATATACCCATGAAATCTTTCCGTAAGATACCTGTCATACCCAAGGTTCTATATCTCGGTTTTAGTATTTTGTAATTTTAGGAATTTCGATATAATTTGTAAATTTTGAAAATTCCAGTTTCAGATATCATTATTGATTTTTTATATAATTGCACATATTTGTTTAATTTGTATAGTTAATGTTTAATTGAAAAATAAATATAAAAGAACAATACTGACTAATTATAAATATTTATAAAACTAAAAAAATGTATATTCACTATTTTGTTTTCAACTTATTTAGTTACACCATTCACATATTTTGTGAGACCACGCCGCTAACGCAGAACGGGTTTTTACCTCACCAGAATAAAATACAGGCAAAAGCAGAAATATCAAGAACAAATCCAAATATGAATGAGTATAATTAATATTAAATCAGACTTGAAAGAATGAGAATGAACTGAGCAAAATCCAAACTGGACAGGATGGACAAAATAAGAAAAACGGTCCAACTTGATAGAATGGACTAAATAATGCAACAATCCAAACTTGATAGATAGGACTGAAAACTATGATAAAACATCGTGAAGGGTGGTTGACTTTTCCCTTTGCAATTATAGAAAAACTTATTAAAAGGTTCGAATCAAATCAGTGAAACGAATTTACACAACGTAACTAGGAGGGTGCTCCCCTTCCACGAAAGTATACATCTAGATAAAATATACTTGAGAGCACACACATCGCTCTCAAGAACCTCCAAGCTGGACTCCGCTTCACACGAGCATCCAAATATTTCACATCAATGCATGCATGCCGAAACCTCTCTAGATGATGTGAACATATCCTGATGGGTCGAAACCTCTCTAGATGATGACGAAGCACAATAATGGCTTAGAGTATGCTCCCCCCTTTTTCGTGTCTTGGTTTTAATCATTTTCGATAAAAGATAACAAAGCTCAACGGAGCTATAAATCGCCTTAGAATGACAATAACAAAGAAGCTAAAGTGACTGATAGCTGAGATACCAATTATCGAGAATATAAAATGGTCGTATATGAAAATTAAATCTTGTATACTTATCGTCACTCATTGAATTCAAACTTGTACTCTTTCTTGGTTAACAGTAATACCGGACAAGTCAAGTTAGTGTTATCTTAAAATCATGTCCAACGATTACTCTTAACTTTTGAAATATCGACAAGTTTACTTCTTCAATGTTCAGTGTTAAGTATACAAGTAAATCGTTTCCATATAAGTGATTCACTTTACGGAAATAATTCATTCCCATAAACGAATCAAACTTGTGCTTGATTTCCATATTTCCATCTCGGTAAAACACTTTTAGAATTAGTTCCTGATTATTGAAACGTCAAGATAAAAAATTTCCAAGTGCGCGACCCCGAAGGCCTAAACCAACATTAGACCGAACACCCAGAAAATTATCCAACTTACTATCCCAACAATTGAGTTCCAATTCCTTTTTATAACTTTAAAATAATATTAATTATCCCAAATGATAATTAATCACATTTAACATCTCTTTTAAATAAATAATCGATTATCTATAATAAAAAGATAATTATTTCCAAACATTTTTGTAACATTGGTAAATTAACTTCAAAACCTTTATTAAATCAGTTTATTAACTTTTAAACCAGTTAATAGACTTAAAACACTTACTATATTATTTCCTTTACTTTAATCACTATTATTAAATCAATTAATTAATTTTTAATATCAGTAGTTAAAAGGATTTATTAAATTCAAATAATCATTAATTAAATGAATAATTAATCTCAAACGCTATTAATTAAAATGATAATAATTTTAAATTCCATTAATTAAAACAACTAATTAAGTTCAAATAATCATATATTATTTTGTCTCAATTTTTATCCATATTTTATTAAACGGTACTCTATTACTACACTAGTAAATAGCTACCAAACATATATCCTACCAAAAAATTAAAAACATAAATAACAATATTAGATAAAAGAAGTAAGGTAGGAAAATTCATACCTGAAGGATTGAAGCTGAAGCTTGGAGACTGCGGAGCGGAAATATTCTTTTTTTTTTAATAAAATCTCTAAAAAATACTAAGTTCTTGGGAAAGAAGAAGAGCAACTATAGATAAATGACGAGAATAATTTAAGCTTCCATTAATCTGCTAAAGGCTTATAGATTTTTCAATTACATTGAGCTCATACAATACAACCGTATTTATAGGAAACAAAGCCGGTTTTCCCAGTAATATTTTACATACACTAAGCGGTAAGATTCTGCACTTAATATTTAAAAACATATCGTAATAATAATTGACATAGTAGTGCTCCACTAATGTAAAGCTGATTAGACTAAAGTTGGCTATCTTTGTTGTGCTGGTAGATTCGTTTTTCAGTTGAGAATATTTTCTGCTTTCTGTCTTATTCAATCATATCTTCATCGTTTTCACCAAGGTAGGATTGTTCTGCACTTATATCTTCAATAATTGCTTTTTCCTTCATACTAACTTTATTATCTAGCCTTTTTTCTTCTTCTTCTCCACTAATGTCACTAGATAATTCATCATATTTTAACACATCATCATTGAAATGGAAAGTAGCTTATGCTCCTTGTAAGGGTATCTGAATCTTAACATCCAACGGACCCCAAATTTGCATCCTTGATGATTCTGTCATTAACACTAATTCTTTCTACATTGCCGGTGGATTTTGGGGATTTAATGTTACAATAGATTGGTGAAATTCCCAAGGTTTATTAGCGCTAAACCAAATAGGTTGTCCTTCGTATGGCTGATAAATAGTCTGGATTTTTTTATTTTTATGGACAATCATGAAAATATAATGTTTTACCGGTCTTATGTCGCGGTTGTCATTGAATACGTATTGAGGTGTAGTAGAATTAATACAAGCTGTCACTGCATCATAAAACTCTAAAAGTGTAGATAAGTAAAGTTGAAATTTTGTACCAAAGTGAAGGATCGTTCTTTTGTCGGTGATGCCTTTGTTGAACTTAATTCTGCTAAGCATTCCATTGTCAAATAATTTGATTATGGTGTCTCATTCAAGCATGAGACCTTTAACATCAAGTCTGGCTCTTAACATGTTACGCGTCTGTCTTGAACTATTTTGAACCAACAGCTCATTTTGCTATAACGCTTTAATAAATCTTGTAAGTCTGCTAGCTAATGTTCCCATCTTTGCCCTACAAACTTGTCTATTTTTAGTTTAATATCTAGACTGGAATGTTTATAGAGAGGCTCTAGCCTTTTTTGAGTTCTGAGCTTTAGATGATTCTGAAGCTGTTCATATGACAAGTTTACGTAAGGCTTTGGAATCTGTGTTATAACTTCATCCCTCTCTAGAACCAATCTATTTATACGTTCTTCATAAAGTTTGTTGGTTTTTTTGTATATTCTGTCTTCTTTTTATAACCTTCTAACTGTTCTAGTTGCCGCTCAAGTTCTTGAATTTTGTGGATAAAATTTTGGACTCGTATTTGGCTATTTTGATAGAGGTGTTGAAGGTCGTTTAATTGACTAGCCTGGGAATTAATACGGTCAATTGGGTTTTGTGGGGCTGAAGAGGCCGTTTGTGCATAACTTTGATAACAATCCGAATCAACATAGTAATTTGGACCGAAATAATTTCTGGCTTCTTGTAAAGCGTCGTTTAAATTATAGAAACCATTGAAACTTGGATTTTGAAAATTATTTATAGCCATTTGAACTTGATTATATGTTTTAAAAACTCCTGCGAAATTTCCTCTAAAAACAATGTAACAAAAGAAATTTTTGGATAACTGTTTTTGTTGAATTTTGAAAAAATAAAAGGCAAAAGCATTTCCAAGCTTCTGTTTGTTTCGCCTTTCGGGCTCAATTGTTTTTAAATTCCATAAGTGATCAAGTAAACATTGTTGAGAAGGGTCGTTTATACAAACAAGGGATTTGAACCTCCTTGGATCATCGTTTTTGTAAATAACAAGGGACTGCTGACCAAAGGTCATGCACGGGATAATACTCGCCGCCGTTTGATTATATATTGGCGATCTAACTGGACTTGCAGTTCGAGATACTATTGGGGTTTTATTATTCGTTGAGTTACTTGATGGTGCTTCAACCTTAACTGGTAACAGTAAGGTTTTGACATCCATAACCGACTAGAGGCTCTTTGCCTTTATTCATTTGTTGAGGCGTTTGACTTGGTTGTTTGCCGAATTCTTGATTCATGAGACAAACATTATTAGAAACATCAAAAATAGATAAAACATTTCTTGAAAGCATATCTGCTAAATGATTATTTTTACCCTTGTTGCGTTTGAAATGAATGTTGTATCCACTTCCTTAATTTAAGTTACGAAGGTTTAACCATCTGGTTTTATTAATCTTTTTCGAATTTTCATTTGAAATGAATTTAACTATTGCCTCACAATCTGTTCTAACAGTAAAATCTTTATTCAAGAAAATTTTAAATTTATCTAAAGAATTAATTAAAGCTTGATTTCATAATCTAATGAAGTCCAACTGGAAACTGAGTTAAAATTACCGCTGGTATAAGCAGCTATTTTTTCTGTTGATTTGTCTGAATAAATTTAAATTCCATTAATTAAAACAACTAATTAAGTTCAAATAATCATACAATAATTGGATTAATTAAATTCAAATTCCATTAGCTAAAACGATTAATTAAAACATCATTTATTAAAATGATTTATTTAATTATAAACATCATTAATTAAAATGATTTAACCAAATTCCAAATATCATTAGTTAAAACAATTAATTAAATTCAAAACAATCATTAATTAAAATGATTGATAAAATTCAAACATCATTATTTAAATGATTAATTACTTTTAAATAACATTAATTAAAATGATTATTAATTTCAATTATCATTAATTGAAATAATTAATTTAATTCCGTCATCATTAATTAAAATAATTAATTAAGTTTGATAAATTAATTAAACTCCATTATCATTAATAAAAAGAATTAATTAAACTCAAATAATCATTAGTTAAAATGAATAATTAAGTATAAAACATCATTAGCAAAAATGATTAATTAATCTAAAGATAAACCAATTTTTAATCATCATTTTATTAAATTGGTTAATTAATCTCAAATTAATTAATTAAAATGATTAATTAATTCAAATTATCGTTAATCAAAATTATTAACGGATTTTCAATATTCTTTGTAGCGGAAACACAAGCTCAAGTTCATATGATAGGGGTTTGGGGGTGAATTTTAATAAACGCAGGAAGGTGAGGTCCTATAAGAGAAACGCGATGGCATCGACGTTTCAACCTATCGTTACCTAAATCCCGAGATTCGACAACCATAGCTGCTGCCTAAAAAAAATCGATCACCCATGTATGATCAATCACTGGAAAATGGGTATAGATCCGTAGACTTTGGCTATACGAATTCAACTAATCAATTTTCACGATTTTTAATTGAGAAACGAATTTAATTTTAAAATTTGAAATTTTGTTTTATAAAAGAAATCTTCCATTATATGTTTCCTGGCTAATATAAATAGGGTAGATGGTTGCATGCATAGGTATGGATCAAGAACATAGGGCATGCTTTGGAGATGAAAGGGTATGGGCTTGAGAATGGAGCATATGTACATATATCTATATATAATTTTAATTTTAAATATTCACAAAACATACCCGAAAATCTCGAACTCCGAACGATGCGTGCCGCCTGCCATTATATATGTTGTACCCCTATTTCGAATGCAATGGAACTTGTTTCAAGCACTAATTCGATCGTTTGCAGCAGATAGATTTTTAAACCCGGTTATTATACTAATTTTCGATATAAATTTCAACACGTTTCGATCTCGCACAACCAAATAATACGTCGGATCGCCACAAAATTCGACGACGTAATATAATTCACAAATACGATTCCAAAGAAATTGATTTCGTCGAAATCCAAGACTGTGCCCGGAAGGCTAATTTTGCAGATTTAAATATTTAGTTATTGATATTTAATCCGATCTATTTATATTTGTAAACAAATTTTACAAATTGAACTTACCAATACTATTTGTTGGTTAAATGGAGTTAAAAACAATTATTAAATCCATTTAATTTACATTTATTCACAATTCAAATATTTAATAATTCCTTATATTTGAATTATAAATTATTAAATTCCAAAATTCAATTATTTTAAATATTTAAAATTAATTAAATATTTAAAATTAAATAACCAAAATTTTGGGTCATTACAATTCAAACAATCTTTTTCTTTTTTGATTTGTTTAACTTAATAATTGCTATTTGAAAAACTGCAAAAACCGAAACTAAATTAAAAATATAAATTTTAACACTTAATTTTTAAATAATTAAATTATTAAAATTAATACCAATCCAAACTTGCATATGACTTATGCAATAAAAAATTATTTCAACTTAAATATAAGAAACATATATAAAATGCATTTTCAACTACATAACTCAAATGTAGTTCATAACTTCAACTTCATAAATCAAAATAAGAAACATATTATTACCCCGCATTTTGGACAAGGATGAGATATCAACAAATTGGCTAAAAATGATGAATATCAAGATTGGAGATCAATTGAAAACGAGGCTATGATCAATACCATCAAAATTGGACCAAGCTCAAATCAAGGTGTGATCGATTAGGAATGATGAACAAGGCCTGGAGAAGCTGCGTTTCAAATTTCAGGTCAATCAGAGTTCGTATGCTCAAGTTATGGATGGATCAATATCGGTGATAAATGGCTTTGGATCGATCTCTTCGTATCCATTATGGTGTTGTTTGGTTTGGATCGACTGGTATTCAGATCGATGCATCTCGTATCGATGCACCTTGCATCGATCAGTTGGCTTTAGGAAGGAAACAGGCTGATGGATATGGAGTTCATATCGATACGCACATATCGGTTGGATGGCAAAGTATGTCAATGCACTTCATATCGATCAAGGCCGGGATGGATACAAAGAATGAAGTAATGGTTACTGGGAGAAGCATTTTGTATTGATCACTCAATGATCGATATGAAGGACACACATGGCGGATCGATACGAAGGAGGGTAGATGGAAGGATACGAACAGCATGGCTACCGATGGATACGAAGAAATGAGTCAAGCCAGGAGAAGCGGTCTACAAGCATGAAATATGGATCATTGCATGATACTCGGGCCACGTCATCGTTACGAGGCCTATCAATGCGAATGCATCGATACGAAGTCAAAGGTCCACGTGCAAACTCAAACTTGGATCGATTATAACTCTCAAACTACAAGTCCACACATCACAAAATTTTCACAGGAGCTTGCTTATTCACTGAAGAACGTCTATGATCGATTTCAGCTTCATTGGACTATTTTTGGATCGATACGAATTATACTCTATGGCTACTAAAGAGGTATTCCAAGTTTGGGACGGATATTTTCAGATCTACACCTATAAATAGCAGCTCTATGGCTACTAAAGAGGGATCTTCTGCTTTTCTAGGCAAAAAAACTACCATTTTGTTTACTAATTTCAAAGGCTTGTAACTATAATTATAGTATAAAAGGAATAAAAGAAACAATTCAAAGTGGACGTAGACCGAAAATAGCTGAACCACTATAAACCTTGTGTTTTTTGTTTTCTTGCTCATTTTAATTTTGCAATTTCTTCATTTTTATTCTCTACTTTATCTAGATCTAAGATATGTGTTTGGATATTAAGGATTTCTGTGTAAGCACTAGTGCTTTCACGACTTTCGAGGTTTGTGACCAATTTTAGCGTGCACATATATTTTCAACTTTGTTTCCCTAGCTGACCGAATTCCTCTACCTCGTCCTCCTATCCAGAAGTGGGTTCCGAATGTTGCTTCTACCACCCCACTTTCGTCCTCTTTTGACGCTTCAGTTTGTGGAACTCCCATTTTTGATGCTCATGTTGTTCCTCCATTTGATAGTTTGCCTCCGCCGGCCCAGGATGAGGTTTCTTCCGCTACAACGTCTGATACTATTAATTGGAATTCTGAGGAACGGGCATGAGTTCATGATCCTTCTGATATGAGATACTCGCCTGAGACTGGCACCTTTTTATGCTTTTATCATTGATATTGAGGGTGAGAATCGTTTTCTTATCTACCATATTGAGGGAGATGATTTGTGTCTTACTAGAGTTGGCCAAATTTGTGAGAAGAACAAAAGTAAGTTTTATGATGTCGGCTGGGATAGGAAATTTATATACTCTCCTAATTCAAAAGGTTATGATCCACTTCTGGCTACTCTCTTCTCAGGTTTTTCTCATGTTCTTGGTCCAATGTTGGTCGTGGCTGTTCCTCCTCTTCTGTGGGAGTCTAATCATGTTGTTATAGTAGTTTAGACACCTTTGTCTAGCTCCTGAGCTTTTAATCTTTATGGTTTGGACCTTTTTGTTGTTCTGTGCATGTACAGAACACATGTTTTTCCATTATTTATACAGTAGCACGACCCACCATAAAGCCGGCTAGCTTTGCTAGAAAAAATATGTTTAATTGTAACATAAAAAGCATGTAAATAAGATGCCATTTAAATGCTTATTCCATTGCATGTTAGAAATAAACTTTAACTCCAATAGAATAACTAAATGCATTATTACTCAAATACATTTTTAATTGCATATTATATATGGTATTAACAAAATTTCACATTAGAAATCCACTACCCAAATGAAACATCATACATAACTCAAATGCATTATAACTCAAATTAGATGCACAACTCGTACAATTTTAGCTACATAAACCAAAATCGATTAAAAACATAGTTCATATTCATACCAATCAAATACAGCTATTGACTTTGAATCTAAGATCATATGCAGATTTAACTACCAAATAACTTTTTTCCAAAAGTTCATATTTAATTAAAACAATATAACTAAAAATATAAATTATTTGAAAATAGATTTAAACCTTTTTACCCTTTTCACTCTTTTTATCCAACTCCTTCCTCTCCTTTTCAACTTTTTAAATTGTATCATTCATTTCCAAAATATTACTAGTCAACATTTCTTAAATACATTTTTGTATGTCTTCTTCTGAAGACCCTTGTTTTGAAGAAATAATCAACAAAAATCAATATCAAAATTAACCTTCATACTAATAATGATGAAAAACAATAATTTTAAGCTGTTATATGATATAACAATACATAGATAAAGTGTACAACTCATATAACTTACGAATACACCTCATATACTTTTTTAGCTACATTACTCACTTGTAAATGCAAAACTCAAATGTAGTTATAAAATATAATTTATTTATAACTGTATTTATAAAATACAGTTTTAATTTATTTTTTAAGATAAATAGAGTTTTAATTTTATACAAATAAAACTATATCCTAACTAATTATAAATAAATAATATAACAAAAAAACATAAAAAAAAATTGCATTCAAACCTTATTAAATTTTTTCCACAACTCTTATACTAAGTTTATTATGGAGGAAATCCCACTTTTCAACTTTCGATTTCATATCCCAACCTTTGTTCGATAATATTAAAATTGTTGCAAGGCCAATAATGTAAAAAAAGTTTAGAAACAACATCTACTACTGTACAAGATTAAACTAAAAACAAAATTATTACCAATAAAGCAATTGTGCAAAATTGCATTTTTTGGATTATGCTATTATTTTTTCAACTGCTCAATCAACTTATAATGTATAGCATCTAGTATTAAACACTTCATCATCCATAACAAGAGGAACCAATTAATTATGTATATAGTAAGTATTATTTGCTAAGAAAAAGATACCAATCAAGTTCATAATCATTAGTCTATAGAAATTCAGCATTATATCCATCAGTTTTTTTGTCAATAATTATCAAAAATCCCGAAATACATAGTTGCATGAGCTTGAATTTTTTTATCATTAAATTTAAAGTGGTATCATATAGCCCTTGCTCTTTAAACCGATTTATAGTATGCCATAAGTAAAAATTAAAACAAATATTCGATTCATATTAAAGAGGTGAGATAAGAAAATGAAAGTTGAATTTTGGCCAAATTTGTATTCACTCGGTCCATCCAAAAAACAGAAGAACTTTACATAAGAAGAACATGTAAACCCACAAAAAGAAAATAATCTAGCATTACATATAAAATTCACCGCTGATTTAGAAAATAAAACTAAATAGATTGGTGTAATTTGCTTGCAATTTCATATCGATAGAAATCAAAATTTTATAACAATTTCATAATAATATGTAAAAACAAAAGTTTGATATGTTATTATCATGATTTTCGATTGAATGAGGAGAAGCAAAGCAACTATTGAAAGAACAATGGTCAGTGGATAAAATCTACAGAAGAAAACAAAAAAATAAAAATAAAAATCTAAACATACATAATATGGACCTAAATTATCTTGAAAATATATAGTTGATAATCGATCTATATTTTACTTATGTAAATAATCATACAACAACAACTAACCCATTATTACCAAACAAATTGAGGTCGGTTAGAGATGAAACCCAAAACTAAATGACAAAGTCAATTTAAAATAATAATAATAAAGGTGAAAACAGAAATAAAGATAAAAATAAAATAAAGTAAAATAATTAAACGAATAATAATAATAAATAAATAAAAATAAAACAGATAAAGAAATTAAAAACCATGATAATAATAATAATAACACTAATAGCAATAACGGCACTAATAGTAATAGAGACCGGAGACCAAACACTACATCAATAGGCTCTTATTTACTAGTCCTCTAATCTAAAACTTATAACACTACCTCTAAACCAATCCTAAGTAAAAAACTTCTAGCTCATGGTTCAGGTACGTGGATCCCTAACTTCCATGCACTCCTGTCCGACAACAGCTCTTCGGATATATTTTAATCCCTCAAGTCCATTTGTAATATTTCTCTCATGTCAACATTTGTCGACCTCTACCACTTTTTGAGCATTCGATGCGGCCTATAATTCCAATGCGCATAAGTCTCGGGAGGCTTCCATTGAAGATGTACAAACCATCTCAAGCAGTGTTGGACTAGCTTCTCTTCAATTGGTGCTACTCCAAGTTTGTCACGTATATCATCATTTCTGATTCGATCTCGTCTTATATAACCATAGCTCCATCGCAGCATACACATCTCTGCTACACTTATCTTCTGGACGTATTGTTTTTTAGTAGGTCATATTCTGCACCATACAACATCGCAGACCTAATTGCCATTTTATAGAACTTTCCTTGAAGCTTTTGTGGAATTTTCCTGTCATAGAGAATGCCAGACGCTAGTCGCCATTTCACCCATCCCACTCGAATTCTAAAACTAGCATCTTCATCGATCCTGTCATCATACTGCAACATTGACCCTAAATATAGAAAGGATACTTCTTGGGTACTACTTGTTTGGCCCGAGTAACACCTCCATCCTCCGTTCCAACACCGTTGAACTCGCACTTCATATACTCTATTTTAGTTATGCTAAGCCTAAAAACTTCGGAATTTTAAGTCTCCCCCACAACTCAAGTTGTCTATTAACCCCTATCATACTTTCATCAATTAGTACAACATCAATAAAGAGCGTACACCATGGAATCTCACGTAGTACATCCATCACTAGGGTAAAAATATAAGGGATCAAAGCTGACCCTTGAAATAATCCTATGTTAATGGAAAATTCACTGGTTTCACCATCACATGCTCTGACACTGGTCACAATATCATCGTATATATCCTTGATAAGGATAATGTACTTTGTTGGAACTCTCTTCATTTCCAAAGCTCACCACATAACTGTTCTTGGTACTTTGCCATAAGCTTTCTCCAAATCGAAAAATACCATGTCTAGATTCTTCTTTTCCTCCCTCTCTCCATAAGTTGTCTTATCAAGAAAATCACCTCTGTGGTCGACCTCCAAAACATGAAACCAAATTGGTTTTTTGATACACCTGTCATCTTTTTTAATCGATGTTCAACGACTCTCTCCCAAAGCTTTATTGTATGACTCATAAGCTTACTTGCCATGTAGTTTATGCAACATAAAATATCTCCTTTATTTTGTGAAAATTGAAACTAATATGCTTCTCCTTCACTCATCTGGCATTTTGTTTGATTTGAAAATATAATTGAACTTAGTTAGCTATGATATCCATGCATCTCCACACCTCAATAGGGAGGTCATCAAGCCTCAATGCCTTACCTCTTGTCTGCTTTCATTCATTTTAGCATACCTCTTTTACCTCAGGCTCTTGAATTCTTTAAAATAATTAAGTAAATATTCATAAAAAACAAATTATAAATTAAGAGGTAAATAATATAAATCAACAACTCTTATTAAACTTCCATTAATCTCACCTTCTAAAATCGCAAAACTCTTAGATATCGTCAATATTCATCAACACGACTTCTTCAACATCAATATCCATCAACACTTCTTCTCCTCCTCCTCCTTAATGACACTTTCTTCGAGCTCATGAACACACACATACAAATCTTCAGTAACACCGCTTAGATTCTCCACTGTCTGCTCTAAACATGTCAATGATTCTTTCCATGGTCTGATAAATTGTTCGTTTTCTTTTCCTTTTTCTGCTCCACCATTTCCCTATTTTCTTTTTCCATTTCTCTCATACGTACCAATTTTAGTTGCTCGTTTTTTCATCTTCAAACTTTGCTCTTGAGAAATCTTCTTGCCTTTTGAGAAGATTAGCCGCCACGTCTCTTAACAATTAGCACGGGAGATGCATATGAGAGAAATGAAAGAAGCGAAGAAGGAAATGGTGGAGCTAAAGAAGGAAAAAGCATACGAACAATTTATCAGACTACGAAAGGAATCATTGACGTGTTTAGAGCATACAGTGGAGAATTTAAGAGTTGTTACTAAAGATTTGCCCATGAGGGTTCATAAGCTTAAAGGAAGTGTCCATGGGTATCAAGAAAAAGGAGGAGGAGAAGAAGCGTTGATGGACATTGATGTTGAAGAAGTAGTGTGGATATTAATGATAACTAAGTGTTTTGCGGTTTTAGAAGATGAGATTCATGGAAGTTTAATAAGAGTAGTTGATTTACATTATTTACCTCTCAATTTATAATTTGTTTTTATGAATATTTACATAATTAAAGCATAAATTGATTATCAATTATATCTTTTCAAGGTAATTTAGGTATGTCTTATGTATGTTTAGATTTTAATTTTTCTATTTTTATCCATCATGGATTGAGTGTTAAACCATTGCTTTGATTCTTCTCCTTCAATCGAATCGTGATAACAATCATCAAACTTTTTTTTAACACATTATTATGAAATTGTTATAAAATTTTGATTTGGTCAATATAAAATTGCAAACGAATTACACCAATCTGTTTTGTTTTATTTTCTAAATTAATGGTGAATTTCGTATAAGAAATGGTAGATCGCTTTAATTTTGTGGGTTTTTAAGTTCTCATGTAAAATTCTTTTGTTTTTGGGATGGAACGAGTGAATACAAATTTGGACAAAATTCAACCTTCATTTTCTTATCTCACCATATTTTTAATACGAAGCTAATATTCACAATAATTTTTATTCATGGCATGTTATAGATTGGTTTAAAGAGTAAGGGCTCTACGATACAACTTTAAATTTAATGGTTAAAAATATTCAAGCTAATGCAATATGCATTTCGAGGTTTTTTACAATTATTGATAAAAAAAGCTGTGTTGAAAATGATGCTGAGTTTTTATAGGCAATGATTAAGAACTTGTTTGGTACATTTTTCTTAGCAAATAGTACTTACGGTGATGTCAAAGTGTTCACTACTAGATGTTGGACTCAAGTTATACATTATAAATTGATTGAGCAGTTGAAGACATATAAACATAATCCAATAAAAATGCAATCTTGTACCATTGCCTTATCGGTAATAATTTTATTTTATTTTTAGTTTCATCTTGTACAATAGTAGATGTTGTTTCTAAACTTTTAATTTTGTAAGTCTTGCAACAAATTTAATATTATTGAACCAAGGTTAAGATATGAAAAGTGGGATTTAATGGAAGTCCACCTTAAACTTAGTGGTAGAGTTGTGGAAAAATTTGATAGGTTATAAGTGCAATTGTTTTATATGTTTTTTGTTATATTATTTATTCATTTATAATTATTTAGGATATAGTTTTATTTGTATAAAATTAAAATTCTATTTATAATGAGTTATACATACTATCTTAAAAAACAAATTAAAATTGTATTTTATAAATGCAGGTATAAATTCATTATATTTTATAACTGCATTTGAGTTTTGCAATTACAAGTGAACTAGAGTGATGTAGATAAAAAAGTATATGAGGTGTAATTTTAAGTTATGAGTTGTACACATTTATCTAAATATTGTTATATGCATATAGCAGCTTAAAAATTATTGTTCTTCGTCATTATTAATACGAAGGTTAATTTTGATATTAGTTATTGTAGACTATTTCTTCAAAACAAAGGTCTTCATAAAATGACATAGACAAAGATATTGAAAAAATGTAGACTACTAATATTTTGAATATGTATGATATAATTTAAGAAATTAAAAACGAGAGGAAGGAGTTGGAAAAAAAAGAATGAAGAGGATGAAAAGGTATAAATCTATTTTCAAATAATTTATATTTTTGGTTAAAATTATTTGTTAAAGGTAGCTAAAAGTGCATATGATTTTAGATTTAAAATCAATAGCAGTGTATTTGATTGGTATGAATATGAAATATAATTTTAACCGTCTTGGCTTATGAGTTAAAATTGTAACCGAGTTGTGTGTCTAATTTGAGTTATAATGCATTTGAGTTCTGCATAATGTTTCATTTGAGTACTACTTTTTTATAGTGTGAAATGTTATAACCATATATGATATGTAATTAAAAATGTATTTGAGTAGTGCATTTGGATACTGTTATGGAGTTAAAGTGTATGTGTAACTTCTATGGAATATGCATTTAAAAGGCATCTTATTTATATGCATATTAGATTACAGTTTAACATATTTTTAACTGCATTTGAGTTATGCAATTGAAAATGCATTTTATATGTGCTCTTTTATTTGATTTGATATAATTGTTTACTGTATAAGTCACATGTAGGTTTAGATTGGTATTAATTTTAATAATTTACTTATTTAAAAATTAAGTGTTAAAATTTATAATTTTAGTTTAATATGGATTTATTCAGTTTATTTCTTCAATTGAAGGCTTTTGAAATAGGAATGATCAAGTGAAAGAAATTGAAAAAGAAAAAAACTGCCGGCACAATGCGACTTCGGATCTGAAGAAAAAGAATAAGGAGTTGGAAAATGTTTGAATAGTTAAATTTAGCCTTACAAAATTTATTCTATTGATTGAAATATTGTATTGATAAGTTGTTTTTATTTTTTATAGAAAAATATTTCTAAAAGTCAAGATTCTAAGAAAGAAAAGGCGGAAGCTATTGAAAATTCTAGACTTAAAAGAGAGCTGAATTTGTGTAAGAAAAAATAAATTCTTAATCAAGAAATCCAATACTTGAAAAAGAATAAATGCAAAGTTAGAAAGGAAGATTTTAATTGGCAACGAAGATAAAAATTTAAATCAAGGTGTTATAGATTTGAGACAAAAGGACTATGTTTTAATTTTATTTGAGAGAAACCAAAGACTTTTTAACAACAATAATAGTCATTTTAACAAACTGATTTTTATAACATCGTCACTATGTTTTAATTGGATCTCAAACCCTAAATATAGATTAGCTAAAAATAATCATTTCAAAGAATATCTTAATAAGGTTAATAATAGCATTAAGATATTTAAACATAATAACAATATTTTTAATATTAAATAATTATAGCATTAACATTTTTTCTAATTTGAATGATTTCACCGATTATAATAATGTCCTTTTGATTTAAGGAGCTTATGGAAAAAAATTAAATTGTTTTAGTTTATAGGATTTTAACTTTTTATTTTGTTAAATTTTTACCTTTTTTATTTTGACATCTCTTTTTTACATCTTTAGTGTTAGTTAAGATGTTGAGTAATGAGCTTGGATTCTTTTTTAGTTTATTTCTTATTCTTGTTGTTTTTCCGTCTTATAATTTTAGTTATAGTATTATTACTTTTATTTCATTAATACATATATGTATATATATGTATATAAATTTTATTTATATACAAATATGTATTAATCTTGTATTTTTCTTTAGTATGATTTACAAATACAGGTTTAGGTCAGAAATAGTGCTAGATTACTATTTACAGGTTCTTAGGATTACTGGTGACGGGATTATAGCGAGACGTTCATTCTGGACCTTCCACGTTCGCAGTGAGGAGTTATTCCACTTCTTCTGCATCTGCAGTGTGGCATTCTTCATTCTGGATCATTCGCATTTGCAGTGAGGTGTTCTTTTCAGTTCTTCCGCATCTACGGAGTGGCTCACTTCATTCTAGATCATCCACATTTGTAGTGAGGCATTCTTTTTGGATTTTTTGAGTTTGCAGTGAGATGCCTCTCTCAGCTGCAGTTGTCTATTGATATTATCCGCACTGAGTTACTTCATGGTTTTTTGGTACTTCTAACATCTCATTACGGACGGTGGCCTCGATAATGAGGTGTAATTAGCAGTGGCCTTGTCGGAGCTCATTCTGGTTGTACCTAAGTCATTTTCATTGTTTTTGTATTATGATTAGTTACTCTCAGGCATGTTGGCAATACCTTTGTTTTCAGTGATATATATGCACATATTTGCTCTTCTTTACTTTAGAGAATTAGACATTTCTCTCAAAAAAAATCTTACTTCTGTGATCAAACCTTAGTTGCATGACTTCGAATCCTTTAAAAATCTCTGTATTAAATGAGGTTACATTGTGATGATAATAGTGTGTTCAAAATTTCTTTGATATCATTCCTATGTATTGTAATGATAAAAGTGTGGTTAGATTTTTTTGCAACTCGATCTTTCATTAACGAACCAAACATAATGAGATTGACCGTCGCATTAATAGTTTTAAATCTCTTATATTTCGTATGAGATCTTCAAAATATCATTTTCACACTTGGACAAAACAAAACATCTAATCTCATTCGTATCTCCTTTGACATTTATCTCGTCCAAAATATTTGAAATGTCACCCAAAATACAAATCAAAATTTCAATCTAACATTACACCTGAAATTATGTATTATTCTTCTTTTACATAATATTTTATGCTTTCATATAATTTATAATAAAATATTCGATAACTTACTACTTACCAACCCCAAATATAATTTTTACTTTTTATCTCGATGAGTCAAAACAAATAACTTTGTTTTAGTGTTCAAATAAGAGGACGTTATTAGTAATTATCGAATCAATCCATTTAACAAAACTTCCTTTTTCTTTAATACATTCATTTCAACACATCTTTATACACTAACCAAGAAAGTTACATTTTTTATTTTAATTTTTTTATAACATGAGGATACTTTATTCAAATAGATCACTCTTTTCATGTCTCAGGACTCGAACCCATGACCTTTAGAACATCCGTCTAAAACGTCATACCATAACAACTTGAGCTATAGGTCCTTGACAGTTTTTATTTTACATTTTAAACAATAATTATTTAAAAAGCCACTATAACATCAAATTTTGAACATGTGAACTACTGTGCAATAGTTCCGAGCTGAAATTTAAAACCTGAAATGTAATTCGAAATGAACACCGAAGATACCATTGTCTCATCCGTGATCTCATCCAATACAAGATATCTTGTGTAGAAATACCTAAACAAAACGTGATAGTATTCCGAGCTTGGAAATCTTGGTCGCATTACATATCACCTTGAGAAAAAATTCATTACCTCGCCTTTCATATCCTCATGCATGCATATTGCAGATTTCTTCGCTAAGTCACATTTGGCATCTCGTTTTTGTGTCAACTCTGGATGCTTATGATCGTTACATCATGAGTTTGAGGGGAATGTCAAGAGAACATTATACATATGATAAGAAAAAACATAGAGAATTTTCCAATATTAGTATTTTCTCATATTATAATATGTACCTATTATATAATTACTTAAGCTCCAGCAATACGGACTCAAATATCTATCATATATTGTAGAATGATCATCAAATTGTAATATAATTATTACTAATTAATAAATTCTCTAATTATTTGAATACCAATTTCTTTTAACAATTTCAATTGTTATTTCTGTTGAAATATAGAAAATATTCGTTATCAAGGATTTTGACCAAGTACCATTTCATCTAAAATTATGCAAACAAAAGCAAAGCAATTATGCGGCAATAGTCGAGTAAATGAACAGGGAAGCAAACAATTCAAATAGAGAAGTAAAAGAAAACAAAACAACCCAAGTGTGTCGAACAGTAAGGCTACAACATTCCCAAATTTGAGACAAAAAGCAAGTATATCGAGAAAGATCCATCAATAGTGAATATTCCAAATAAATGAATACTAAAGGAATAAAAGAAGCAATTACCCATGTAGAGTAGCAACACTCCATCCCTAAATTTGAGTATATAATTCTGTATTCCAGTAGCTGTCAAATGAAGATTAAATAAATGAACTCTTCAACTTACATCATGTATAACTAGTGTAAATCACACATATGTGCATTTAATAGCTAGAAATGGTTTTTTTTTTGTTCAATAAAGAAAACTACGGACAGAAGTGTGCTATAAGTGGAAAAGTTTTGGCAGTCACACCACTTTTATTGCAAGCAAATTGATAGTGAAATTTCATTGATGAATGATTGGAAAAAGAATGGTTTGCAAACTGATGATGAGATTCCATTGATGAATATAGGGCATTTTCGAAATTTTAAGAGGACACCGTAAAAATCTTATTCATTGAACTATTTTTATTAATAGTAGAGATAGTTGTACATATAAGCATTCTAATTTGCAAACTAAACAAAATTCTACATTCCAAAAAAAGGGGAAAATTCTAATATTTCAGTACCAAAATTTCAAAATCTTTCGGAAAAAAAACATCCCATAATAAATTAGAGAACCTTTCTGCAAAAGGTAGAAAAATTTTCATAGTAAATTTCAACTTTTACAAACGCAAAGTAAAATTTCTATAATAAATTTTGTTTGAAAGTTTACCTCCCAATTTTGGATGGGTCTCTTCAAAAATTAGAAATTCATGGTAGTAATTTACCTTCTAAGGATACAACACACTTTATTACTTGAATAATTAACGGGACAATAACTACAGTAAGAATATAACAATGTAACACCAACGACCATTTTATTGCAAAAAGATCGACGTGATTTCAAACAAAAATCATCAAATGAATGTTTTGTACATTGTACATCAAGGAGTATAAAATGTTTGTAATTGGTATGATCTGTATATTAAGGAAAGAAAACAAGTTTTGAATAAATCAATCCATCAACCTAAGTATTGGCGACCTTTAGATAAATAACTAAACTACTTTTATTACTCACTTTTAGTTTAACATAAATGTGGAAGACGGAGAGAGACAAGCATAAACTTATTTTGCAATTAGAATAACTTACCATGTTCAGAATCACCTTCACAGACATATATAGTTCCGTCGTCATCAAGAGCAATTATGAACACCTATACATTATGTTGAGTTCAGTTGATCCTTATCAACAAGCATAAGAACTTTGTTGTTAACCTGAGTGAAAGCACGTATTAGAAGATAATTTCCATGACAATTCTAAAATTGATTCACAATCCTGCAGCAAAGGTGAAATTAAAATTCTGCAAAAAGTAAACATGACAACGCATGAAGCTTGAAAAGTAATCAAACGTATTCCATTAAATATAATCTAACCATCCCTTACCAACTCTGTCCCCAGATTGAGTGTTGCTTATTTTCATTGGACCGAGTTTTGTTGATTTGTCTGAGACATCTTGTTTACATTCAATTCGCCATGGTTGTTATTCAAGAAAGGACTGAACTGTCTTTCTACTCATTCATATACAAATATGGAAGAAAATCAAGGATGAAATTGCCTTAAGCATATAATGACTTTAGTTCAGAAGCATAATTCTTTTGCGTGTTTTACTTTTATCAAAGTGGTAAATTTTGAAAGCTAAATTTATTTCCTTTTTTCCATTTTATGTCCTTTTAGTAATGCTTTACTTTAACTGTTTTTTTTCTTATGACCTATTAAAATATTCAAAAATTATCCTTAATAAAGGCTATAATCACCTCAAAAACCTAAAAATCCTCATTTACAGGTAAAGGACCTATTAATCTGTTTTTATTACTCATCAAGTGAGCGTCAGGTCCAATCCAGTTTTACAGCAACTTAGATAAACCAACTTTAGAGCTCTCAAAATCTCTCTTAACTGTACATTTATATAACAAATAATTCTAAACACCAGCCACAAATGGGTTAGAATGTGGCATAAAAAGAGGGGTGGGGGTGGTGGGGAAAGCCTGACAACACGTGTAATCTGAGAGAAAAAATAGTGTGAATTACTTTAAAACAACCATTTGGCATAATCATTACTTTAAACAGTTGTAACATTTGCAATCAATCTCAAAGTGCGTAACATTACTCTTAAACGAGTACTTTCTTAAATCTGAAAGCATGATTCTTGTTCTTGTAAAACATGATAAACGGTGCATTCATTAACAAGTGGAAAGGGTTATAAACGGTGCAGCTACGCCCAACTTCAAAATACAAATCTAAAACATACTTATCTAAAGTGCTTACTAAACTGAGTAACAATCTTATTAAACTTAAAAAATTGGTAAAGTGGCAAATAGAAAAATATAGCTAAGAAATTAATATACTCAAGTATGATACTAAATTTTTATGATAATCTCTATACTCAAGTATAATACTAAATTTTTATGGTAACCTTTTTAGTATCATGTTTGAAACTTGCTCAGTTTTGAATTTCAAACACTGACAGAACATAAACAAAGTTAGTTTCAAAAGTAACAGGAAGCAATTACTATAAAAACATAAAAGTATTATATTTGAATACATCAATCTCCTCACTATCTCCAAATATACACATGCACAGCACTAATTTTATAGGTTTTACCCACAAAATATTTTGTTTAATCCATAACTAAATGGGATGATATAATTATCATTATGCACAAATACACTAGAATAAAAATCTCATAACCAAATGGACACAGTACTAGAATAATTTGAAAAGATAATGAATATTACTGTACGAATTGAGTATTTGAAAACAAACATGAAAAACCCAATCACTTATCTAACATCTATGTAATTTATTGAGTATTTGAAAACAAACATGAAAAACCCAATCACTTATCTAACATCTATGTAATTTATTCCACAACCTATAATATGCAGGATCCATGATTTTAAGAATATAAATAAATTAGCAGGCGATAATCTAACTGATAATTTTAACAGCCAATACCTACAAATGAATGTACACAATCTGTCGTAAATATACATGAAACCATATAACATGAACTATTTAGTATATTTCTACTAAGATCACAAACATGCACTCATTAACCAAGTATTTGTTAAGCTAAAGCTAAGTATTCTTACGTATAAAACACATTCAATGATATGAACCTAATATGCTTAACAATAATGGTAAAATTGATCAAAACACCAATTGCATTGCATGCCCAGTCAACACTACAAGACCTTACGTATATATCTTAATAAATAGCAATGGAGAACTTTAAACTGAAACAAAAACATCAATAAACGCACATATAAACAGGATAGTCCATAATATTATACTTGATACATGCATCCCTTAACTACTTCTATACATGTATTTATACACACTCTTAAATTTATAGGTTTTTCCCACTAAACATTATTTTTTAATCCATCATTTAGCAATGGAGAGAAATAGATTAATGAGTGATTAAAAAAATCATATAACCCAATTAGAAGATTGGGCTGCAAATACAGTAGAATATACGGATGTCATTCTATGCAAGTACAATATTTGTATACAAAGATGAAAAACATCCCACATAATCCCTAATCTAAGGTCCATATAATTTATTCAACAACCTACAATTTGCAGGATCCATGATTTTAAGATGATAAAATTAGCAACGCAGTTTTTTTTTTCTAAAACCATGTTTAAAAGCTACTCAAGTGGGCAGAACTATTCTAGGTGCATATTTGTGCTTGTTTCAATTTTGGTAACAACTCCTAACAATGAGCTAAGAAAATTGACAAATAAATAGAAAAATGAGAAGTAACAATTTATTGATTATGGCTTCTGGCTATGTTTCCTAACTTGTATCACAAAGTATTATATTCAATTTGATTTAAAAGTCAAACTGGATCCAGACACTTATAAATCTCAATTTAAAGCTACTCATAAGTTTCAACTCAAAACTTCCTTTAAGGAGTTTCGAAATAAGTTTGCCAAATGGACTCTAAGACCATTCCTATTTAGACTGTCTATTTTATCATCACTTACAATTCGCAGCTCAACAATTTTAAATTTAGGCAGAAAATTAAATTACAGAACTAAATAACTTAAAATAGTGGCATGAAACCTTGAATCTACAGCGGTAGTGACAACATAGTAACAAATCTTCATTTACGTACTAACTGATAATACGTGAAATGTATACATCATTGAATGAGTTTCTATGCCCAAAAGATTATGAAATGAAAACAAAATCATCTGAGTGATTCCTACAAGACTCTATCATCATCCTCAACAAAAGCAGTTTACTTTTAACGAGTTGCTGATGTCCCTGTCTATTCTTCATCACTTGCTCTTCAAACAGAAACTTTTATATTAAAACATACAATCATAACTTAAGCAGTAAGCAAGACTGAAAAATAGTGATTGGAACCTCAAATTAAAATGCTTTCATAGTAAGCAAGATTCTGCAAATTGCACACAAAATTAAGAAACTCGTTAAATCGTAAATATGATGAAATAATCTAAAAACAATCAAATTAAACCAAAATCATGTACCAATTGAAAAGGGAATCGCAAAATCAATCTGCGAGTGGAATAAAAACAGAGCGGTGCTCAAGTCGTTAAATTGCAAATGATACGAAATAATCTGAAAAGAATCAAATGAAACAAAATCAAGTACCAATTGAAAAAAGTGATAGGAAAAACAATCCGCGAGTGGAATTACAACCGAACAGCAGCCGCTGTGTGAACTAGGGTTTTGTTAATATTAGGCGATGGATTTTCGTAATTATATAGGGCGATGGAATCGGCGATAGAGGGTTTCTGTTAAATTTGGTCCACCAAGGCCGGTAATTATTTGGGTTTCAATATTTCCGTGTACATTTTAATGTAGCAAGAGAAATATCTCAAACTATCGGAAAACCATATTGATTTAGTGTAGATTTTTATAATAAAAAAATTTTGATGTCGGACACAATACACGTTATTGGTTAATGTTTGAAAACTAATGCAAACCCGTTACACCAAAATTTAAAGGTGTTTTAGTATATAATAAATATGAGCGTTACGCCACGCACTTCGTATGTGATAAATGCATCTGAAATGTTTTTTTACGAATTGTATTTGTTTAATACGTTTGAAAACAATGTTTTCCATAAATGTTTAGCCATTTTTTATGTTGAATATTATGTATTTAATTTGAATTTTTATTTATAAGTTGTAATATATAATGTTTGTTGTTTTAAAATTTTATTTATATTATTAATTTATAAAAAAAAAAGAATTTGTAAGTAGTTTATACGTTAGATCCTATTTTTAAATGATACTAAGACTTAGTAAATATCTATAGAGGAAAATTTGAATTTGTAAAGGAAGCTCAAATTGTCAGCTCTATTTTTAAGTGATATTAAATTTCATATATCTATGGAAAGATATTTTTTGTATTTCAGACTGCAACAAAAGAGTGTGACGCCAAATGTACTAAAACTGTTAATAATGAAATAATTGTTAGGGGCATTTTTGAAACTTCATGATCGAACAAATAAATTGCGCTTCCAAACCAACTGTTAATAAAGATGTACGACTCTCTGTAATAATTATGTTTCAAATCTTGCAAAGAGAAATGTTTTAAAAGTAAAATAGTCCAAGTATGTTTCAAAAGAATGATATTTTAAGATTTTCGATACTACACTCTTTACCATTACCCAATACTAATTGATTTAGTAAAAAGTTGTAGTACTTTATGTTTTAAATGTTCAAACCTGAGGCGGATGAAATTGGTCGATTTAAAAAGAATCTCTATTTGAATTATACTGAGCTTGTTAAGTCGGCCTATGAAGTTAGATTGGCTGTACTCAGATCCAATTTAGTAATTTAAATAAAATCCAATTTTATCTTCATATTTATTTAATTAACGAATTTAAATTTAATATTTATACAGTTTATGAGTATATCGTTATACATACATATGTGTATGTCGTGCATGTGCAACATATAGTAAAGTGTACATAACTAATGGCATCACATATAAATGTTGGGATTTGAATCTATAATGTATACATCCATCATTTATATAAGCATTGGTTATCTCAAAATAATATTTAAAATATATACATAATTATAAATGTGTATATAAGCTATATGTATGTATGTATCTATGTATGCATGTATAATTATCACGGCCGAATCAAAATATTAACATATATGTTTATAATTTCTTTTAGTTTCATAGATCAAAACTGTGGCATTTAAATTAAATAACATAGTGAGATGTATTAACGTATTTATAAGAGACAGCAGATGTCTATATGAAATTGTTATTTAACAAATCTACAAAATCAAACGTATAACAAGGTTTGTGCCTCAAGGATGCAGTCAACACACCATGCTGGACGAGATATCGTAAATTCACCTTGAATCAATCTTTAAATGTTGTAATGGCCTGGAATACCACAATTTTATATTTGTTTTGATGTATTTTTTTTCTTTGTGGATTTATGGTAATGGGGTGAAGGGGATGATGCTCACCGCATAGCGGAGAGTGAGGAAGAATCCAGAAGGAAAATGCAGAGGCTAAATGGTTTAAACAGGGAGAGTAGGGAAGAGAAATCCTCCCCTTTTTACTATTTCACCTTTTACCAATATTCAAATCTAAATATGAAATTCAAACTACACTTCCCTCCACATTATGGTCGGCCATAACATAAACTAGATGAGTCATCAAACATTCCAGACCTATTTAATTATTATTTAAATTGTATTCTAAATGTGTATCGATATCGTATATCGATACATACACATATAACTTTTATATACACGCAACTTAGTAGCTACAAATGACAAAAAAAAATTAATAACACCTCATACATCAAACAAATAAATAATTGATATTTCAAAAATATTAACTAATTTAATTAATATATAAATCAATTAAATCGTGTGGTATTTTGGAGAAATCACCAGTACGGTTGTACGACTCATAGGCATAAATTCGATCAGCGATTAACATCGAATTATTTGAAAATTAACATTCGCTCATCATCTTAGCTAGTTGAGTGACATTGATGGAATTCGTCGCTTATTCATCTTTATTGGCAAAATCCAATTTTACAACTTAAATGGTACTATTTAGTCACGACTACTTACACCAATTCTCTTCGTCGACGCTATCTTACATTGAGGCTTATGGAATTTAGTTTTGGTCAAAATTACAATATTGTCCATATTCAACTCAATTAGTCCATAAATCAAGTCTTTGGTTCTATAATAACATTTGTTATCAAGGGATTTTGTACCAAAGGTCCATATTCTCAAAGCTCATGCACAAAAAGTCCATGCTCATAAACACATATAAATTAGGTCATTCTTTTGTTATTTTTTTACCAAACTATCCCCTTCCAGAAAATCGACCCTACATCAAAATCAGGGCAAAAATAGCATAAACTAGATAAAAACTAAAAATAGGGACCTAATTTTCATAACTTTTTCGGAAGGGACTTCTCTTCCATCATCCTTCAATTCTGGGGACTAGGCAAACATTGCTTGTATTATTAAGCATACTACCATGGCCAGAGATTCTAACTTTGAGTTGATCCTGATGGTAACCTTATGTAGCAGAGGAAACAAATTCTCTATTGAATAGTATTTTAATTTCAGTGCTTCAAGTCAGACCCAACTATAGAGAAAACATTGTAATTCGTCACTTCAAGAATTCATGTTTAGCCCTGTTATTATTGACCAACTAGAAATACTTGGCATAGTCATTTTACAGTTATCCAATAACTATCAGCACATAACTCTTTGATGCCTAGGCAACCATGTGTAATGCATTATCCAAAATTTGGAGAGCGTTAGGTACCCTTGTCTCGACGGATATATCAATATCCTTTCTTGAAACACCTTGATCATGAATGTTTAAAACAGTGTGTTATTTTATATTGTGAAATTTTTCTTAAGATTACAACTCCTAGTACTTATTATCACAGAAAATATCATTTAAGGATTTTCTATTTAATATACTTAAATTAATCACTCAATATATCACAATTAACAAGTATATAATAGAATATAAACACCTTTATTGCGAGAAGATTGGTTATATAGTTAGATTTATGTAACAGATTACATAATTGCCCCTAGGTTATACTCCTAACTCTCTCTCTCAATTTCCACCTGCGTGTAGGGTCAACTATGGAATCTTTCATTTCAATATGTATTCCTTACAACCGGGCTAGTCCCTCAACGAATAGATATGTTGTATTGTCTTAAATATCTACTCTGTTAGTGAACTCTCTCCGACGTTGATGAACTAAATTTATCATGTGAAAATTTTCGGAGATTGTTTCTCGATTTCTAATGAGCTCTAGGATCTTTCGTGATATGTATCGTGGCATTGTTATCGCATGACAATGTTATGAGATTCTCAACATTTGGGATCATCCTAGCTCAGTTTTAAACTATGCAGTAGGCGCGGACATAGACAAAAACACACACATGCGCGCGCTCGCGCACACATACATACATAATATACACATACACAACGCTTTTGCTACGGTGCTATCTAAGGTGACGTAATTAGCGTTTTGATTGAATTAGCTACAATCTTGGTGTTTGGAACATTTTCAAATTAAAGCTCCTTAACTAAGGTTAAATTTGAATATATCAGGATTAATATGCTATGATACGCTCGATATCATTTATGATGTCTGAGTCCGAATATTCTTTCATAACAAGCTTGTTGTTTTCATAAACAATTTCATGGTATTTATTAAATACTCGAGAACGGTCTTAATCACTATTTAGTAATCTTAATTCGGTTTTGATAATCGCTCAATGAACCACATACGTAAGAAAAATGTGATATAGTAGAAAACATAGCATATATGATCATACATATTGCCAATGCATAAGGAATTCATCTTATATGTTCTGCATTAAACATTTTGATATTGTGTTTATTTACATCATTTAGGACGCACGCAACATCCTTTTATACTGATTGTAGAAGACGTCGTTTTCAAATCCAATGTCGAAAGTTTAACGGCCAAACTAAGGTTTATTTTAACATGAGTACATCATTAACAATTATTAGTATATTGCTTACTTATGGTTAGAAATATCTTACCATTTTTTAACACTTTTTCTTATATACCGTTCGGTTCCTTTGCATTTTGAAAGAAAATTAAACTATTTATTTCTCTTTCAAAATATTTGCTTAATTATGATGCTTTTTGAACAAAAGTTTCGTATCGCTTATTGTATCATATAAACCCACAAACTCAGCATCGCTCTCATTGACTTTGAAACACTTTGGTTTTTATGTGCCAATAGTCCATTCTAAATCACTATATAGAATTTCCTTTTCAACGTGTGTGTACCAAAACTCAAAGTCATACAAGACCACAATTTTGTCAGTAAAATCAGAAATAACTCAAGCATGTTGGATGACGAATCTGTTACACTAGTTTCAACAATTAAAATTTACGATGTTGTTCTTATCAACGTAGCTTAATATATCCCAACCGCATTAGTCTTTTTCTGAAAGACATATTTGCAGCCAATGGATCATGTTCCTTTGGGTATAACTATCAAAATCCTATTTTGATAGTGTACTTAGAATCAAATTTTTATTTGCACATCATGTCGTATGGCGAACTCAATACCCTTAAATGACTTACTAAAACCTGAGGAAAGTCATATCTCGAGATTACTATGAAAATTCTCTTTAATGTGCGAGTGTTCTAATCAGACATTCTTACGTGTCGTGACTATTTTGGCTTTAATTAGACATTCTTACGAGTCGTGACTATTTTGGCTTGGTTAATTTCATTTCATCATACATAATCAATTTTATCTTTGGACCGCTAAGTAGTTAATATCAGTATCAGCTACTATTGCACATATTTCTCGCAAATAAAATTATTAGGCAGGCCTATTTCGAAACGCACATTTTCCTTAGCCGACGTATTACAATGGCCATGCTATTCGCCCGATCCGACTCAAATAGCGATGATTAGTCCATGTGTCACCACCATCCGGAGCATGGCCCAACTTCTTTGCCTTTCACCTACTGGCCAGGCCCAACATCAAGAAATGCATCATCAGCTCAAACGAGAATGACAGGCTGGTCTCCTCTAAGAGCAACATACAGCGAGGTTAAGGCAGGTTACTTCGGGTCATTAGGGCTCCTCTACGATCGGCTTCATCATTAACAAGCAACAAAATAGCCTCCTCATTCATCGTTACCCTTATTTCGACCTGTCATCGCCTATAGGGATCCTTGCCTTCAACCATGTCTGTAAGCATTGAAATTCCACGGGTTAAGTGAAACTATAATAATCCATATGTTATTTATCCACGGGTGAAGGGACTCTAGAGCGTGGGCATAACTCATAATTCAAGTCACACGAAAATTCTAAATAAAGGACTTGGTGCCGAGAGCTTTCACTCGGTACTGAGAGCTTTTATTGGGGAAAGCATTTGATGGAAGTTTGCTTCTTTAAGTAAAGGCTAGGGAAGATGATTGAAGGCCAAATGCAAGAATTTAGCTAAATATTGGACCAAGCACCGAGAAGTTCCGGAGTTAACATTTAGGCTTAGAGTTGATGTCGAGGGCTTTTGTGGGAAGTAGTTGGAGTCCGAGCACTTGGTAGATGGAGCATTGGAAGAGAAGGAAGAAACTTAGCTAATATTTGGCTAAGTGCACCACTCAGTACTGAGAGGACTGGTCAGTATCGAGAGGTCTAGTTTGTTGGGGTCAGAGTGAAACTTCGAGAAGCGGAGTATAGATTTTGTTTGTCATCTTGGAGGTGTTTGTTTGTTTACTTGGGTTCGACGGTGATGTGGTAGCACGACAAAGGTTGGGGTTAGTTTGAAGACTTTAATATGTTAGCTTTGGAACTTTAAGGAGTTAGCTCTATGACCGACGGGTGAATCAATTTGGTCGATCACTTCGGATGGGAAGTGTACATGAACTTGGTAATGTTTATGTAAAAATGGTATACTATGTGGATTTGGTGATGTCCGAAGAGGTGCGTTCGATGGGTGAAGTGGGAGATGGGATGTGGTGTGCTTTGATGTCGAAGTGTGCGTAAGAAGGATAGTGATAACTCTGGATGAGGAAGGTTTTTCGTGGGGCAGGGTATGTGAGGACGCTCATCTGTTTACTTTGGACCTTTGTGATGGTCGTGCCTACCCTTAGTTAACGACCGGCCTTTTGACCCTCAAAAGCCGACATTAATTCATCCATCCACTGTATTTGCATATCGAACATTCGTGTGCTGGAAAGACAGATTGTTGGAGTGAAAAAAAAATGACCTAAGAGAATCTCACATCGTGATGAGTAATATATAATATCAAAATGATCTTTACAAGTGAACAGTATATATACATACACAGTCTAAGTAAACTAACATATCATCGACCTAGACAGTTATAACAACATATCCTTATAAATGCTGATAAATACAACACAACAAGTGCAGCGTAAACAAAAAGATAAGTGATATGTCTTAGAGGCATCCAGCTTATCTACTGAAGCTCCAAAGCATCCGTAACCAAATATGGAAACATACTCGGTCCGACTAGAGCATTTTAAGAAAATAATACCTGGATTGTAACAACCCTGGTTTTGATGATTACCTATAATATTAAATTATAATGGTGGTTATAATTTAATCTTGGAAAATAAAAAAATAAATTAGAGATTTAAAGTTTTTTATTTTGAATAAACAATAAATTTAGAAAGAATAAAACGAATTTAAGATGATGATGCTGGTTATAAATGGCGAACAATGGAAATATGATAATTTAGGGATCCATTGAATTAACTAAGTGGGATAATATAATTTAAATCAACATTAATTTGTTGAAATAAATGTAAAATGATGAAAATAAAGTTTTAAAAATCTTTATTATGTTAGTTTGGAGAAAGTGAGAATTTTATAGTTTTAATTTGGTAAGATGCAATAATTTTGCAAATTATTGCCAAATTGATTTTATTAATTCTAAATGAAGTATTTAAATTTATTATGATATTTTATAAATAAAAAGATGGAATTTTGTCTTAAAATAATATTGAATATAAAAATGAAGTTAATATGGGTTGTTGTATTTAATTGGACAAGAAAATATTTTTTTGTTAATGTTAGAAATGGCGTTTCATGTAATAAAAGGTGCAAATTATTGTATTTAATTAAGAATAAGGTTTTAATAACATAAATTTGATTTTAAATAGCTAAAATAGGTTTTATTATGTTGTAAAACATTTTTTGGGAAACATACACAATTGTTGTAAAATTTATTTGGTGAAAATATTATGTAATGTGTGAACATTTAGTGAAATAGAGTGAAAAACATGAAATGACTTAGCCATTTTTTTTACTAAGTATTGTAAATAGCTAAAGGATAATGGATTTAAGCCCAAAATCCACATCTGGAAAGATTAAGAAAAATATATTGTACGTACTTCTCTTCTGATTTGTTTCTTCCTTCTCAAAACCAAAACCAGAAAAAGAAAAGCATGGCTTCCTTCAAAATTTCTCAATCTAGCTTCATATTTTAGTGAAATTAAAAGAGTAAAATGAGTAAATTAAAGTGTATACAGGTAATCAAATCCAAAATCTTAAACTATTTCATCAAATTTTGATTTTTAGTAGAGATATTGTCTGTAACTCCTTTCCTCTTGTCTGCATGCTATATTCTGAGTTTTTACAGGTCATTGAAGGTTCTTTTGCACCAAAAGCTAGCATCTTGCTCTCTAAGTCGCTCAAAAATCTTTGCTAAGGTGATCATAATCTCACAATTTCTAACTTGAATAAGTTATATGTTGAAAATCTATTGAATCTGTGCTTCTGTAAGCAACTTCCTTTAGTTGCAAATTTTTCCATGAAATCTGTTTCTGATTGCTACTTTAGGTGTTCATAACTCTCTGAATTTGCCATAAAATTATGTCGGATCTTCTCCGGATTGACCTCTGAATATTGTAGTTTACGTATTCAAAAATTCATTGCCAAACTCAACTTGTAGAACCCTGATTCATTGGCAATTGATTGGAAATGGTGATTGGAAATTGAACAGTTTGGCTCTGAGCTATTTTCAAATAAATTATTTTAATATAAACTATTTTTAAATCTATTTTTCCTAGCTATTTATTATACAACTTTTCTTTTTAAACCCAAACCTATCTTATACTTGTTTTAAAACTACTTTTGGGACTATTTAACTATTTTACAACAATTTTATAACTATTTTATAAACTAATTACTATTTTACAACTATTTGACTATTTTTATAATTACTTAACTATTCTACTACTATTTTGTAACTAATAACTATTTTACAACTACTTATCTATTTTAAAAAAAATTCAAGCTATTTTCTTAATACAAGTTGGTCAGAGTGCAAACTTCCTATAATTGAATGCCAATTGAGATAAGAACTGAAGTGTTAACCCAGATGGAAATTGGAAGCAATTATGGATAGGTGAATAGAAAAGAATATTGATTTAGCTAGTAATTAATGAAGATAAATACGTAGGATGTACGTATATTATTCTATTCGTGTATTGATTTGATCCGTATTCGAGCATAGAATTTCGAGATAATATATCGATCCAAGTTGGGATTTTTCACTCGATTTTCGACGGCGAACCTGGATATGGATTTTTGACTGGATCTGGATATTCTCTATAATAGTTATGGCTATGCAAGGAGAATGATGGTTTCTGATAAAGAAACCCGATCTGAGTCCGCACTAGAAAGTCGGATGGACGATACTAGTTCGGAAGAGCAATTGTGTGATCGAGTAAGCTATCAGATTGATGTTGCATACGGATGATATGAGTACATCGTACAGGTTTAAATGAAATTGATATTGAAAAATTGTGGATAAGAAGTATAAAATGATTCTTGAAATGGAAAAGTATATTTTGAACAAAAAACGATGAAATAAAATGGAAATTGGATATTTCTATGATTAAAGGTTCACTTTAAAAAGAAAGGTAATATGATTGATAACTTTATAAAGAGTAATCAAATTTGAATATTTGATTTGGAATAAACAAAGTTATGTATCTTTGTTATATATATGATAAACTCCCCTTGTTGAATCTATAGCCAGAAGAAAAGGGTTTTTGAAAAGTATTTGAAGTATAAAAAAGGAATTTATACAAGTATGAAGCGATCCAAAGATTTTCAAAGTTATATATATATATATATATATATATATATATATATATATACATATGAAGGATTTTATGAGAATGATTTGGGAAAAATTTTTTGGAAACCAATGGACTTTGGAAAGGCGTTTGATTTTTGGAGAAAAAGCAATTTTTGAAATTTGAAAAGCCTTGTTTGAGAATTATTGATTTTGAGATAATCGATTTTGAGAAAAGGATATTTATATGGGATTCATACTAGGTGTGTGATTTGGGAGATACTATATGTGTATAGTATAAAGTATTTTGAAAATGGATCTGGAGAAAAAGGCACTCCCTTCAAATGAACTTCTCAAGAGTACCATAGGTTGGTACTGCCTTGAGCCTCAATGGGGAGGCTCTAAAGTGGATCATGTGAGGAAGTCCGGACAAACTGAAGTTCTTGAGCATTATTGGGTAGCGAAAGTCGAGGGGCCTGATGCCTACAGAGGATTTGGGTTATGCTGTGACGACAGTGTAACTCTATGTCGCTGCGATCTACTGTGGACCATAGCGGAAATCGTGTGGGGGTGAGTGTCAACGATCTACGCTTGATTTTGCCAGGATGGAACGTAATATCGGTAGACTGTGATCTATAGTCGAGGGAGAAGTTTCATTCTTTTGGCACCGAAATTCGAGGGCGCTGATGCCTACAGTTATATGGCTTTTTGCTGTGATAGCAACGTAACCCTAGATGTTGCTGCGATCTGTAGCGGTTTCCGTGGTGTAATCGAGGGGCGCGGAGTGCCTACAGTTATTTATGGATTTTGCCGGGATGGCAACGTAACCATCGGGTTAACTGCGACCATGGATGTGGGTGATGATTTCCAAAGCATTCTCACTAAAGATGTTCCCTCAATTTTCAAAAATGTTTTCTATATTTTCAATAAAATTATTTTTCAAGTATTTTCACCGGGTGTTGAAAATGGGTTTACCAAGTACTTATAGATTTTCAGTCTTACGCCTGATCTATGACCGAATTTTTGTGAGAACAATGATGGACTGGTTGAGACGTCGAGTTATAAAGAGTATTTTTATAAAACTATTTTGGCTATATATATGTGTGTGTGTGTGTGTATGTATAGATTTTTTAAAAGTGTTTTAAAATTTCTTAGTAAAAAAAGTTTATAGTAAAAGCGATCAAAGAGTAATTTTTATGATAATAAGCATTTTAATAAATTATGGCTTCGTTCCTTTTCGACGACGAAAAGATTCTAAAGGGGAAGGAATGTGATAACCTGAATTTTGGACATCTATTAAGTGGATAATTAACTGATTTTATTTGGATAAATACGTTTTGATAATTAAAAATATCTGAATATATATAAGTGGATTTGAAACTATAATAATTGTTGAATTAACATGATGAATCTTATAGTAAATTAATAAATATAATGATTTATATGTGTAAACTTTATAATGTTAAAATTTCTAGTATATACAGACACAAGTATATAGATGTGTATATATATGTAAAATAATTTAAAAACATTGATTTGAATATAAAAAATTTCTAAAAAGTTGATTAAAGTAAATTGGACATTTTTAACACTAGCATTTGTGTATTGTTATCAATTTAAGTATAACTTAAGTATAAAATTAAACAAGATTTGGTAAAGGAGTTGATATTCTCCTTTTCTAAATTACATAACTTATATAAACATAGAACATACGTAAAAATAATAAAAAAATATATATATGTATATATATATATAAAGATAAAACATAAATATAATTTGTAACATATAAACATGGGTAATATATAAGTGAGACAAGGATTTAAACACAAAATACATAAAGAATTACAAGTGTTCATACTAGTTTAATAAGTGTAATTTTATAATTACAAGTGTTAGCTTGATTTTATTATAGAAATACAAGTGGCATTATAAATTTTCTTTTAAGAATTTAATTTATATATATGATAAATATTTAGAGAATAAAATGGTTTTTCAGTAAAACATTTTTTCTCTCATTCTTCTTTTTTCAACTTTTTCTTTCCTCTCTAAACATCAAAAACCTGAGAAAATATAAACCAAAGAAGATTTTATCTAAACTATTTCAACTCAACAAAGAAATTCAATGCAATCTCTTCACAAATACAATCTGGAGCAAGTTAAAACAAAGTTCAACCCAGTTTCAAATTAAAATCAAGCAGCTCAGTTTCAAAATCAGAATCAAGTGGCAAGATCAGAGCATTCTAACCCAATTCAAATCTAGGCTTCTCTGACAGGTGAGTAAACATAGCAACACCTGGTTTTAACTAGTGTATGTGATGATCTTATGATAGATGTTGTGGTAAATTATTTGCATGAGTGAAAATGGACCTGCATGCTATAAATATGAAATAATGTAAATGTGCATGTCTGTGTGTTTAGGTATACCCTCTTTTCTTCTTTACAGGTTTAAGATTTAGATCAAAAAAATCCGATCACCTCCTGTAATCTCCTTTAGGTTGTGAGATTCAAATAAGATATGTGTGTTTATACATAATTTAAGTTTTAAAAATATATTTAAGCATTTTAAGTTTGAAAACTATCTGGGAATTTAGAAAAAACAGTGGAAAAACTTAAGCATGTAAATTTCAATCATCATAATCCTTTGTTTTATTTATACAATCTGATTTCCCAGCTGAAATCATGATTTTTAAAAGTTAAATCTCAAATTTTAGATTGGGATCGTGAGAGTAATTCGTAGTTGATCGTGATTTGAGTTTGGGGCATTTATTGATGATCAAGCAAGGTTTGGGTGGTCGTGTTGGTTGCTGGAGGAAGTATGGAAGTTGGCGAGTTTGGGAATAATGGTCGCAGGTTTATTTGGCCACAGAGGTGGCGGCTAGAGGTCGAAATAGGGTTTGGATGTGGTCTTTGATGGTGTGGGTTTTGTTGAACCGCAGCGTCGCGGTGAAACTTCAGGGTTGCGGACCAAAGGGATTCGAAGGAGAAGGTCATAGCGGAGCTCACGACAAAAATTTGGAGGCCATCTTGGTCAGTGGCGCCGGAACGAAAGGATAGAATTGGCGAGGCTTGTTCAATTTTGAATCGAATGGAGAAATCTTGAGACAGGGATGTTAACAAAAATATGGGTGCTTAGGTGGTTTGCGGAGGAGGTAGGTGACTAAAGAAGATGTTCGACGACCGAAGATGATGGACGTCGGTGATGTGTATGTGCACGACGTGCACAGATTGGTGCACGAAACTGGGTAGGAGGAAGGAAGATATGAGTGGAAGGGAAGAAGAAGCTACTCGAGGCTACCTTGAGTCATTCGCGTATTGTCTCGAAGATGGAGGCGTGAGTGCTAGCATGAGGATAGCTCGGTAAATTTTCTTTGTTGGCTCGAGTTCGTTTTGAGATACCAGAAATTATTTTATACAAGATTTTAAGTAAATGTTTTAAGTAAGTGGAATCAAGTTTCAAGCCAGGTGCTAACTAATTTTCAAAGGCAAATGAAGTAAGTTTTGAATCAAATTTTAAAAGCTTATCACATGAATAAATTTCAAAGAAAATATAGTCAAGTACTAAATAAGTATCAGCGAGTTTAAAACAATTTTTTTAAAAGTTTTACATTGCTTTAAAAATTTGTTTGTTTAGAGGTAATTGTATAATAAGTTAAATTCCTAAATGTTTTTTTAATAATGTAACTAAATCAAGGATTAATTATTTAAGGATGGTCAATCAGCTAATGAAATTAGTTAAGGGAGTAATTAATCAATCTATTTATTAGGATAATTAATTAAAGATTAAATAATTTGTGAAATCAATTTTAAGGATTGATTTTTCAATATGATTAATTTATCCAGGTAATTAATTAAAGATGATTAATTTATTAAAGGTTAATTATTTAGTGTAATTAATTAATGATAACTACATAATGTAAATAATTAAAGGAATAATTTGTTAAAGGTTAATTAGTTAATTTAAATTAGAAATTAAAGGTTAAATTAATTAATAGTTTAAGGTTATTTAATTGAGGATAATTAACCCATGGAATAACTACTTAATGAAAGTAATTAGGGATAAATTATTTCAGATGGATAATTAAAGAATGATTAATTAATGGCTTGTAATTAATTAATATTAAATGAGAAGGATTAAAAGTGATTGAAGAAATTAATTTAGATTATTTAAATTAATTAGAAATTGCGTGAATAATTAATCTTGCTTACAAATGATTAATGTATATTGAATGACTTAGATTATTTGATATCTCTGATATGTGATTTGTGGTGCTTTGTGTTATGATATGTTTGGATTGAACTGGGATAATACGGATTGTCTATACATGATGAATTGCTATGTAAATATGTGATTATGGACATAAATGAAATTGTTTAAATCTTAAGCAGTTTTGTTTTTATGATGATATTGGAGGGGTCAGGTATCAGTAAATATCTGAAACCACTTCGATTTGAAATTTTCTATAATTCTTTATAGATTTGATATGTGTAATTAATAGGCTGGAATGAAATAATTTAAGTGAATTGGACCATTGAAACTAAGTAAGGGCATTTAAAGGTTGATTTGTGAATTAAGTATTGAATATAATAAGTTAAGAACTCGTAGTAAAGTACGAGTTACCTCGGATTTTAAATAAGTATATTGCATTAGTATTTCTTGTTAGATGGGTTTACTCACGTTGGTTTCCAGCCTTACCCGGGTGTTACTTTGATGTAATGCTCGGGACAGACCAAGTATTACAGATTTTCATGTTAGGACGTTCTGGAGCTCAGGAGGCAAGCTGGATGACAGGAACGTATGGAGCTTTCCGCTGTGTGTATGAAATTGTGCAGTCTGTATGGATTGTAGTCTAGAACAAGTTGTATAACTATCCAGTTTATGTATTAGTGATTGTACTCTGATGAATTGTACATAAAGTAACAATTACAGCTTTTCTTTATAAAAATGCTAATATTTATTATTATATTTTATCCACTACGAGTGTGAGAAGTTGTTGTTTCTTGTTTTCCTTCTTTCTTCTTTCTTCTTTCTTCTTTCTTCTTTCTTTAACAAGCTGAGATTTTCGGAGTCGAAAATTTCAAGTCGTCACATTTTTACTTCAATTGCAGCCATTGCTTCACCACCGGTTAATGCTTCTTCTATACTTAAAATTTTTGAATCCTATATCGCACATGATATTTGGAACAAGAAAGAGTAGTTAAACATTTTTCAACGTTACAACTTGATGTATGAACTACAACTGTATTATAAGTTGTGAAATTGTTTATTACAAAGAGAGGACCATTCAAATGTATTGCATATTGGAGAAAGCTAAATGAGTGAAAGTTAGCGGATTTTTAGCTCAAGTTGTTGAAATAGTAAAGAATTAAGGTTTTTACAATTTGGCTCAATATACATATAGACAC
Source organism: Allium cepa (assembly GCA_030765085.1). Classification (NCBI taxonomy): domain Eukaryota; kingdom Viridiplantae; phylum Streptophyta; class Magnoliopsida; order Asparagales; family Amaryllidaceae; genus Allium; species Allium cepa. The sequence continues at coordinate 562,683,196 of CM060942.1, read as the reverse complement.
GTAGATTATCTTACTATTTTAGCTTTCATCAAGAGATGGCATCTAGAGACTAATTCATGTCATATATCGTTCTAAGGGTTGATAATTAAATTAGACGACGTTGTTCAAATCTTGAAAGTTTCGATTGTTGATCCTTCTATTTACAGGGAAGAAGATGGACGGAATGCAGTTGACCTTTTGGTGAAGTATCTTGGAGTTACAGAAGAAGTTGCAAAGGAAGGATAAGATGAATCATACTCCGTGGAGCTTAATTTTCTATTGAAATGATTCAACGAAATCGTAAAGGAAGATGAAATGAACGAGAATGATTATGAAATCATTGCCCATGCATACCTATTAGATTTATTGGGATGTACTTTGTTTTGTGATACGTTTGGTACAAAGGTGTCAGTTAACTATTTAAAATGTTTGTTAGATATTCATAGTTTGAGTGAAGGTAACATTGTTGTATTGTCAACTTGGTTTGGCATCATGATGTGACATTAGACAAATGGCCGGCTAATTGACATTATAAACGATGCATGCATTATAATTTTTGTTTGTTTCTTACGTAGACAATGTATAACTCATGGAAGTATTTTGTAGGCATGGATTTATGACCACTTCCCTATGATTCCTAATGCAATTCCATGCCAAAAGTATAATAACACCATGCCTAAAATGTCCAGTAGGAATCAGTCTGGTGATACAACATCTGCTATAATTTGACTTAGAGAACAACTAGAAAGTTTAACTGCTCAAGATGTAAGTTTTAGTTTGTTGTTGGATCTTAACAAGAATTAGGTGATATTTACTATCTTACACTGTTTTCCAATTTGTAGATAAGTTAGGATCCTTATCATAGTTTTAGATCTTAGTACCTTTAACCCGAAGTTGCATTCTACAATGGTGTTATATTGTGTTTTGACATTGTCGAACCCTATTATCCCAATAGAGTTTTATGACAATTTTGAATTTGACAACCAATTCCAAAAATTCCTATGGAGCTAAGAAAATGTTGTAAAGGATTGATTGCTAATCAATATCAGGTAGAGTATGATAATAGGTTTTGATGGTCAGAAAATTGGCAAGATTATTTGCTTTCCATGAAATTGCGACCCCTAGCTGCAGTGAACCCTGGATTTTACTACCAAATACTTAGTATGGTATCTTGATGTTTCACATCTGATTGCACAAAATCCTGAAATGAGGCAAAGAGCTATTAGAAAATTTAATGTTGGTGAAAAGTTGGTAAATTTCTACAACTTTACATAATATTTTGTACTAATTTTTAACTGAATGTTGTTATTACTATTTTGTTTATAAATTGATAGAAACTGGCTGCGAGTAAAGTAATTGACTTGTTAAAGAAAAGTAACTAAATATCATCCCAATGAAGTTAGAAGTTTGATGAATGCACAACAACAAGCCGTAGACGTTTTGGAAGAAGCCTTAAATGAATTAGATAAATGCGAGAAACGTAAGAAGAGAATAATGATCCAAAAGGATGAAGAATGCTGTGAAGTTGGAATGTATTTTATTAGATTTTTCTTATTTTTGTAAATGTGTATGAAACACTATGGTATGTGTATAGTGTATCAAATATTGTGGTATTTTATTAGTGATGTCTACTTTGGTAAGGTATATGAAATGTTATTGTGTTTTTGTTAATGATATCCGTTTGGTAATCTACCACTTTGTGTATTACTTTATTTATCACTTTGTTTGTTGCTTTTTGTATTTCTTTGTTTATTACTTTATGTGTTGCTTTGTGAGGATGGCATGATTAATGATTGCATGAATATCTGTGCTAGATATTAGGAGATTTGGATGTGAGAGTTGTAAAGATCCGTGCATGGTTAATGATCAGATAGTTCCATACTTGGTGTATTTCTACCCAGTGCGGTGATTAATAACACTAAATATGAGCCAAAGAAAAAACTCTCACAACTGTTAATGTATTTAGTTAATGTCATTGTTAAGTCTCATTTTGTTTGGTTAATGTTAAGAGATTTGGATGTGAGAGTTAAGAGCTAAAAAAAAACTATTATGAGAGTTGTGAAGATTTGGATGTTAAGATATTCAGGGTTAATGATTGCATGAATATCCGTGCATGGTTATTGTTGTATGAAGATGCATGCAAACTGTTAAAACTCATCTGGTTGGTAATATAGTATCGTGGTTAATGTTGTATGAAGAAGCATGCAAAGTGTTAAAACTCCTTTGGTCGGTTATACAGCGCCATGGAGATGTGAAAATCGGTCAGCCAAATATATCCATGGTAGTTCAACAAGTTATCTGCCGAAATCTCCAAACAATCGTATGGTGACATATCATCCTAGATCTTATTTTCAACGTTGGGTTTAAGACATACCGCATGGTTACATTATGCTGTGGGTTTGAAGTGATTTACGATCGTATATGGACGTTCATTTTGTCACTGGAAGTAGATGGTCGGTGGTGGTACACCGTAAAATTATATTATGGTCGGTTAGACACCACCATTGGCTGTTACAATTGGATGGTATTTATTGTCGTGTGATCATCAATAGCCATAATTTTGTTGTTCTGTTCGGCTACAAACTGCCGATTGCACTATAAACTATTTTATATATTACACAGCAATGATCAAAAACCAAATATTTTAACTACTATAACTAAACTATTGATTACATCAGTGATCATAAATAACCAAATAGTAGTGATCAAGAACAAATCACAACTATTCATTATAAAATGTCAAGTTCTACTTTAATTACCAAAATATCAATCGTTAAGTAGATCAACAGTTTACAAAATAGTCAAACCATGCTTTTGCTACAAAAAAGTCAAATTGAAATTCTAAATATGCGCATCCTTATTGCCAAATCCTATGGTTTTATTTTAATGAAATCGACTTGCCGATCAACATAAAATTCACTCTATGTTTTTCTTCTGCAGATGCAAATCGACACCAAAAACTAGCCACAAGGGGAATCAGTGCTTCATCTTTTAGAATTAATTTGACAAAATGATAATCAAGAATATTGGTAAAACAAAAAAGTCAATGTTTCTCCACTACAATAGGAGAGGTCTGATGTGGATAGTATGTCACATTGATGGCCAGATATGTAAACCATAAATCGGTTGAATGCATTAGCAATTAAATACCCAACTTTAGGCATAATCATCCAATTGTTTTTTAAAGCATGGACTAGTAAAACAATTAATAAATCTTTTAACTATTCAAAAAGGGAAATATCAAAATGCCTAACAAATAATTCCCAGTACTTGTTTAACTCTTATAACAAAGCTTTTATTACTTTTATCTAGCATGAATTTAGTTCTTTGACCTATTCAGCAACACATCTGAATCCATAGTTACCATCATCGACTACATCTTCAACATTAACAATATGCGAATATAGAAAATCCGGTATAAAAGCTAAAAATTTAAATCCAGAATTTACCGATTCCGTATCACTTGAAGCAAGTCCACTTTTGGTATTTTTGCTTTTGTTGTAACTTTTTATTTACAGTGAATTGTCAAAGTCTTTCATCATAATTTTTTGCATAGTCAAACGCCAAGAGATCACGCTTTGTAGAGTTTATTTGTTTTTCCTATTCTGCAGTTAGCTTGTTTTTGCTACCAATCGTCCTTCCTTTATGCTTGACTACTTTAGGCTCCAACATTGATATTGTTGATGGTAATGCTATCTCCTTTAACTTTAGTATCATGACTTTGTTTTCTTCACTGGTGGAATTATCAAATAACTTTTTGAAATATGAAATTCAATTGTATGAAGCAATTTCATTAAATCTTCGACTTGTAGAATGTAATTCAATTTTCTTCATTGTTCATCTACTAGTTCAAGAGGAATAGTGCAACCATCAATGCAATATCGATATAACTCATGAGCGCATGGAAGACATACATTACTCAGTTCAAATAATCGCAAGCTGAATCATCAATCACAATTCCTTTCATGTTCATCAGTTCTTTGACAATCAAACCCCTTGTAAAAAAGGAAGTCCTACCTCGAAGTTCTTTAAATAATGGAATTTAGTGTGCTTTCCAGACTACTCCTACACTTCGTTCAAAAGTAGCTTTTATTTTGGTATGTTGTAAACATAACATATTATCTATTTTAGACCAAACTACGACAAATAAGGCTTTGGATGTACCAAGATGTATTTTCAACTATGCATGCGAAGATTCATTCTAGTTATTGTTCTATTGTCATGATGTTTGATTTTATTCGTTCATGTATATGCAACATACTCTTTATATGGAAACAATGTTCTTTAAGATGCTTAATACTTTATGAGTAATCTATCCAATCTTTCTTTAGATCTGTTACACATTCCCAAAATTCTTTCTCGAATGGTGCATTAGTAACATTTTTTCAACTTTGCAAAAACATTGAAATACTTCAACTATTTGAAACTCCATTTTATAATTAACAATCACATTATTCCCCATAAGCAAAAGGCACATCATTAATCTTGCTTTCGAAAAAGCCTTTCTAATTCCATTTATCAACTCCCACTTCCTATAAGTAACTATTATCCTTAATAGTTTATCGAGTATGTAAAAATGTCTTAGTTTCCAAAGATTCCGTTTATGATTATCTTTCTTTCTCATTTTCTTAAAAAGCATGTGCAATGCTAAAATTTCTAACAGTAGATGTCATCCCAACCATTTATTGTAATGGCATATTATAACAGTTTGTTTTAAATGTGCAATTAAGAAGCAATATAGATGAGAAACACTTAAATAAGACGGATGAATCAAGATGAGACTACGTCAAATCTGTCAAATGATCAGTTGCCGATTTAGACCTATAAAAATGAACATAATGCTTTTCAACTAGAAGTTTCATTAGCTGTTGCATAGTAGATCTACATTCCGTAGCTGAAAGTTGCATTTTGTGTTTGGAACTGTAGATAATTTTTAACATTGAAGTATTATAGTCAAAATTTATCTTGGTTGTACACCAACAACGGTCATATCTACTAATATTTTTTTCTCATTATCGATCAACCTTGCTATATAAGGGTATCCATCTAATGAATTAGGAAGTTCATGATTGTGCATACCATTATGTACATCAATTTTTCAATTATTGTCATCCAGATAGACGCCTTAAAGCAAAAATAGGCAATTTTATTTTCTTGTCGCACTTAATCTATGACATTTAACATTGTTATCGATTTTTATCTTCTTTGAAACATGATTTCGGTTGATTCCTCCTCTTTCGCAGCCCAATTGCAGCCTAGGTTTTTTCCTTGAACCTAATTTATCATATTTGATAATAACAATGACAGTGTTCAATTTTTTCTCTTGACTTCTGCATCAATACATTTTGAGAATGAAAGACGTAAAATTACAAACAAATAAGTAATTAGTACCAAAACTTTGGTGCACATGACAAATGATCTAATGTTTGTAACAAAAAACATACTTGATCAGTTTTAAAGTGTTATGCCATATCAACATGAACTATTTTAGAATGATTTAAGTGAACGTCTTCTACAATTGACTCATTGTCATGCTCCATTACTTTCTCACTCTCGTGTAAAAAACCTAATAACCAATTCAATTCATAAAACATCAATTATCAACTGTGTTTGTGTGTATATGTACATATAACACTAAACTAACAAATTAAAAAAATACTTACATCAGATGGTTCAATCTCAACATTGTCAATTTTCACATTATCGATTTTTTTATACCCAACAAATTCATTAAGAAAGGCCTATAAAATCATTTCTCTATTAAATTCTTCAAATGAATGGTATCGATTCAAATACTTAACTATGAATACATACCACATTTAGATCATTGGAGCTTTCTTCTTCCTTTTCATTATTTGAATTCATAAAAAAACCTCTCATATCTATCAATTGAGAAAATTAATACCAATGCACTATTCTTCATTTCTAAATACCACAAATAGGTTGAACAGCCCCTAAATGAATCAACGTTGCAAATAACATTGAAAGCCTATAAAATTAGTGTAAATCAAAATCACCTCATTTCCTTCCTTAGATTGTTGACTATTCTCTAAATAGCCTTCCTCCTTAGACTTCATTGGTTAGCGATCCAATGTAGAAAATTTAAATCGCTTTTGGTAAAGGAAGTTTCAACCATGGAGAATTTAGGTTTAGGGTGTAGGTTTTAACATGAGAAAGAATAAGAAAGTTGGATGTTAGATATCAGGTTATAGTGTTATGAAGAAGAAAGGGAATGGGCTTAGAGTTTTGGAATTTACTTGACGAAGGAGAAAATGAATTACGGTTTAGAAATTGATCGTGTTTTTCTTCGGTAATCAATAACTGAATGGAGAAATAAGTATGGTATCAGGAAGCACCAGAATTAATTAAGATGAATTGATTTTTTTAGTGGTATTGGTAAGCACTTTCTTAGGTACTTTTAACAGCACACTAACAGAAATAGATGTGCACTGAGATTGTACAAAATATGAAAATTTCAACTTTTAACCAATAAATAATTATTTGTTTAGATACCCATGCTTATTATTAGATAAATTCAATCTAATATGGAGACAGAGGTGCAATGAAATTATATTTTTGTCATGTATTTATAGAAATGTACCAAGACTTGCATGCTCAATTATGCCTACAGAAGCAAAAGCAAGACATGAAATGAACCCAATACCGTAGACAAAAATATTGAGAAAGGTAAAATAAGCTCTTTAAAGTAACGAGTGCATAGACCATGATTATCTAAAAATAAAAATTTCATGACTCGAAGTTTCATAAAAGTTAAAAAGAACAGTAAACCCATAATGGAGAAATTGTTGAACGATATTAAAAAGGAAAAAAAATCAAAATCCAATGTTACAGGATTATATCAAATTTGGAGGATGAGGATGACAATCATATTACAATATAATGTTGTAATTCAATTAATAGACATGCTTGTATAAAGTTTTTGAATTGCCTGATAAATTTTGGAGAAGAATAGAGGAGAAGACATCATGTCAGAATTTAAGTCCACCAAAGCTTATCAAGAAAAAATAAAATTCATAAGCAACCTTTTAATTTCATGGTATCTAATTTTTTCAAGTTTCAGGAGAAAAGGAAGAAAGAGAGTAACATAGAAGAGATTATTTGGTTTTGTGTTTATTTCACAATCATTGACGGTAGAAGTCCTACGAAGCACAATGTGAAATGCTAAGATTTCAAGATTTAATTCTTAGTAAACTAAGAAGAATGAGGGGAAGGGGTCATTATTCTATTATATAAAATATAAAATAGATAAAAAGGTATATTCTTAAGGACTTCAAGGAAGCATTAGAGTAAAAAAGAAAAATAAGAATAACCATAATAAATAGACCAAGTTGTATGCAAGTTCAGCAATGAAAGCTTGAAGAGGTGCAGATGTATAACCATGTAGGGGAAAATGGAATTCAACAGCTAAGTTTAAAATGATACAGTTGGAGAATTCTACTCAACTTAACCATAATCTTGCAGACATTGTAATAAATACAACACATTAATGGAAAAAGAAAAACTGAAAAAATATTAATCTAAAATTGGTCGTATACCGAAACAACATGATCATAAGCTATTGGTAGAACTCTTATCAATTTAATCTTCTTCCAATAAAAGATGAAATCGAAAAAACCTTTTGAAAAGGACATAACTCAAACAACATACCAATATGACAATAGGATTCAAATAATTAACACAAAATGAATATAAGTACACGTTGTGAATCAAGCTTTAGGAGCTTTATAAGTATAAAAATTTCCTTTTATTAACAATTTATTTTACAAGTATTTAAATTAAATAAAGTGCTCACCTAACGATTTAGAGAAAACACGCTGTGAGTTCCCAATGAAAGCTTGAACCAATAACCAACATCTTATTGACGAGGTGATTTAAATTTTGAGGAAAATCTAATTTTAATTTTTGGAAGTTTTTGGAGTGGAGTAGGGGAGAAAAGAGTGGATGACGAAGGATTGTATGCACTTTAAATTTAATTTGGAGTATTGTATGTTAGCGCGATTGAAGGCAGAATTCATATTTAATTCCCAAAATTCTAACAAAAAAATATACTCCTTTAGCAACGAATATTGGGATAATACCAATAATTATTTTCAATTTGAAAATTTCTTTAAAGAAATTAGTTCAATTAATAGTTCCCTCTTGATATGTACCTAAAAGCCATCACTTACTCGTTCATGTTGAAATAAAAACCATTAGAATGGATACATTGTAATGTATTTTCAATATATGAGTTTTATAGCAAATTGTTGCAAATTATGTTCAGTGCTTCTATTTTAATCGTAAATGATGTTTCTAACTAAGTAACCTTAAAAAATCACTTGAACCAAAGTAAATCTTTGTCTATCAGCCCCTTCCAAATAATATTGTCATCTCCATAAATCATTTTGTTGGATTTAGCTAAACAACATGCATGCACATGCATACAATCATCAAGTTCTGATAAAAAAATGCATCGAATTGTGATCATTTAAAAAATCATATAATATTTTATAATCTATTAAATCGAGAGCAAGTTGTTTATAGTCCAAAAAATTAGTGAGGACAAACCTAACTGATCATGTCATTCAGTATTGTTCAAAGTATATTTACCTAAAACACATAACTCTAAGCGGGGCCATGGTCATGATTTTCTTTAAGCGGAGACGGCATACGTGTTATTTTCATTTAGAAAATGATGTGTTTAACCATAATAATATAGTTATAAAATTTATCGAATTGTAAGTAGTCATAAATAAACTTAACTTGTGCCAAATTGACTTAAAATTAACATAAATTAAATTACAAACTTAACCTAATTCTATTATCAATCCTTATTTACTTTCAATATACACGAGACAACTGCAATTAATAAATTATCGCAAAATTTGTTAACTTATGCTACATTACAACTACAACTTCATTTCAATTTTTATATCATAGTATTAATCATTTTAAAACTTACAAAATAAAAAATAGGGCGCTTCTTTGTGACTTGCATAGATAGAGCTTGATAAACCATAATGGTTTGTGATCAGTAAATGTAAATACCTCGAAATGGTCCGACACATTAGTGTTAGTCTCCATAATAGGGCCTTCACATTTTCATTCAAGAGATATTGGATTTTGGTCCATTTCTTTATATTAGGATTTCAAGCATATAGTTATAACTTTTTGAATTGACTAATCGAGAGTTAACATTTAGACCATAGGTAGACTGAAATAATAGCAGCAACACGTTCATTGTAAACTGGTATTGCATAAATCTTTGTTATTTGATAATAACAATCTAATGAATCAAAATTGAAAAAAAAATCGATGAAGTGTGATGACTCGGTTTTTTGACCCTCGAAAATCGACACTAATACATCCTCGGTATTCACATGCCACAAATTCAAGTGCCGAAAAACTCGAGCGTTAAGGATAGAAATAAAATAAAGACAGAACAGAATCTTACATGAATGAAATAACATATATTATTTCAACATATAACCTTTGCATCGGAAAATTTTAAAGTACATTTATCAGAGTTTAACTTAATATTAACATGGACAGTTAAAATATCTGTCCTTATAAATGCGGAATACAATAGTACACGAGTGTGGTGGAAATGGATAACAATCTCAAAAGAATCTTCTAACTACATGCTCTGAGCACTTCCAAAATGATCTAAATAAAACCTGACTAGTTGGCTGCTTGGAAAATAGGGCACCTAGAGTTTAAGGGAAAGAAAATAAACTCTGGATCATTCATGTGACTGGTGTAAGAAACTCAAAATACGAGCATTTAAAAAATAAAGGGTACCGCATAAGAAGATGCTGCACATAAATACGGAACGGGTTTTTAACTTATGATAACCAAATCATTTGCAATGCAAAATTTAGTAATATCATTTTTAATGACATTTTTTTGAAAGCACATTTCAAGTAAATTTACATAATCTTAGCCGAAATTATTACATTATTAAATTCCAGCATAATAAGTTTACAATTAAAACCGAAGGCACGTAATAGGTCTTCGACATATCTTCACTTTCGAACTCGTAATTTTGTTCGAAGTGGTTTTCAGATAAGAATTACCCAAATTCGACTCTGGTTCTTTTGAACCAATCATCGATAAAAAGATGTTAAGTAAATAGGTGATTATCATTTGATTAATTACTTTTCTCTTTATCAAAAATATCTTCTAGAGATATATATATCTTTAAAACCTTTCTTTATGGTATATACAGAATCATTAAACCTGGTTTATCAAATCTTTGTTTAATTAAAACCTATTTAAATTTTAGAGTAATTCTAAATCATTTCATTCTTTACTTAGAAAAATATTTCCAAATTATTTATTTAAATCTTAACAATGATTTACAAATCATAACTTTTACAATGGTAAAAAATAATGTTATTTAAAAAATCGTTTACTATAATGCTAAATTAATTAATTTAAGTATAGGAATTAAATTAATTCCAAATCATTTATTTAAATCTTGACAAAAGATTTTTTTATTTCCAATACATTTCTTTTTAATAGGTTGAAACCTTGTCATATAAGATGGTACATCCAAATTAGTTAGTATTTGAGTAAAACAGATCCATAGAAATTATACTAATTTTACTCGACATCAATTTCTATATCCAACCTTTACTATCCATCGAATAACGGTGAAATCACTTTTAAATACACACGGATAATACATCCCTCCTTAGAATTTAATACCCAGTATAAGAAGATTATCTCCGTACAATCTAAGTTGTATTAAATTTAGAAATAATAAGATTTTTTATACTTGCCACATTTTTGATATTTCGACCTTATCTATTCCTCGTTCAGGAAAAAGGCCAGATGAGCCAGGGTGTTAGTTGCTGTAAGATTATAGAATAGGGAAATTAAGGCTAAATTAATACTAGAGAGGGATGAATAATGTTTTCTAATTTATATGAATCTTTTTGAAATCTTTTGAAATTATACTTAGAATTATGCAATTATCAATCCCAGAAACAATCATGGAATCAAAACACAGATAAAAGTAAATGTTGTAAAAGTAAAAGGAAAGAATACACCAGGATTTTATACTGGTTCGGAGTTACCCTACATCTAGTCCTGCACAATTCTTTGTATGGATTTCTTATCAACCAGTAAATCCAAATATAATCTTGATTTCAAGGCCAAGAGACGCACCATCAAAATCACGGCCTTTGGGAAGATCACTTGATTTCTGGCTACAAACACACCCACTAGATTTACGGGTTACTAAGCACACCCAATTGATATAGGGGCTACAATCTCACCCATAAGTATAGCGGTTTGATTCGATATAGTTTTACAGACTCAGATATTCAATCTTGATTAAAAATTATCCTACAACTCTTGAATAGCACTTTGATCTTAATTGGAATGAGAGATATGATAGAAATCAGAGAGCAAATGATAAAGAATCAAACTAATTGTGATTGATTTTGATTCTGGTTGAAATTCGGTAGAATATGGTTATATTTTTGTTTAGAAAATAAAAGAGGATAAGGAGGAGAGAAGAAGAATGAAAAATGATTATAAAATTCGTTGGGAACATAGGTATTTATAGAGGAATAATGATCATATCCGCTAGTGAAGAGATACGACGAATAGTTCTTTTGAAATTTGATTTTTGGAACATGGCTAGTATATCGACATATGGGGGTAGAGTATGTCGACATACTCTTTGTAATTTTGAAAAACACTTTAAACTATTATTTTGAAAATATATTACATTGTAAAATAATTTGATACTTTTTAAACATGCTTAAATATAATTTATACACTTTTAAATCGTAATAAAACTTGAGTAAAATTATATGATAAGGTTTTTGAAATACAAACCAATATAAATCAAAATTTAATAAAAACAATAACTTAGTAAAATATCAAAAACTTTAAATAATTTTGATAAGTATAAGAAATTGAAAACTATTTAAAATTTATATGAAAATAATATTTAAAAATTTAATTAAAAAATAGAGAGAGAGATGAGAGAGAGATCAAATGCTATCAGAACTTTAACATAAATATATGACTCTATAACTTATTTGGAATATCTTGAAATATTGAACTCTTCAATACTCACGAGTCTTCATTCTCTAGCTCTTGAGTCTCTATATCAACATCTTGAATCTCTTCAACCTTTACTTGATACTGTATAATCTTCTTAAATCATTACGTGTCTTATATCCTGCACTATATACTATATACCTTGATAAAACATTAGTATTTATATTTTATATGATTTCCTAAAGTTGTTGTCATCAAGACCAATATCTCGGTTACTAACAATATTCCCCTTTCTGATGATGACAACTTTATGTATAAATATAATATAACTCCTCATTAGTCTATTCTTAATATTTTATATATTTCTCCCTCTTTATCAGCAATTAAAAATAACTAACTATAACTACAATTATAACCCTAATTCTTAATACTAATTCTACACTCCCTTTAAATAAACATTATGTACTTATAATAATATAAATATATATATATATATATATATATAAACGACAACTGATATGATCATGAAATGTAAAATGACAAGGATGATATATAAGAAATGATAAATGAAGCACAAATCATCAATAGCAACCAAACCATGCTATATATTTGTTCAATTATCATATTTACAAACCAATCAATCCATGCACATAATAAAATCAAACTAAAGATAAAATACACACTATTCTTAAATTGAACGACGAAGAAGTTCCTAACGAGATTTCTTAATGATATGAGACTTACGTGTGAAACAATGAGGATAATGAAGGTAAAAGTTTCCCTTTTGTTCAACGAGATTTCAATCTCGATCGTAGCATACTTCTCCTACGTAATGAACTTCGTCATCCTCCTCCATATGTTCTTCCTCCTTCTCTTCTTCTTCACTTCTTTGAAGAGGATTATGGAGGCCAAATTTGCGGAATCATCTTTGGTAACTTTTGGATTCATAGGGTTATTCAATACATATTTCTGCAAATTATGTAGAATTCTACTATGTTTCTCTTATTCATTCGACATACAGAGTTGTATGATTTGAATTTCAGTCAACATCTTCGGAACGTTCTTCATATCTCCCTCCAATTTGATGACTTTGGCCATAGTAGTGTTTTGGAAGGGTCCGGGGGTAGGAGAATGGAAGGAAAACATTTAATTTTGGTTGGGATTTGAAAAGGAGGCCGTAATTTATTTGATTCAGAAGTTTAGAACAAAGAAAATGTAGAAAATGGAAAATAAAGTCGAATTATGGTGTTTATATAACCAATAATTTAAATTTTTAAGGAAAATTTTTAAAATGATTTTTACCGTTATATGTCGATATGTAGGTCTCACGTATGTCGACATACATGTAAATTTTTTTTATATATTTTTTTTCTTGCAAGTTATGTAATTTTGTGTTATCATTTTAAAATTTCCGACAGAGAACAAATTCCTTATTCTCATTTTTTGTATTTTCGTCACTTCTTATTTCGTGTAGGTTGTCAATATTTTCTTCTTTGTCAATATTTTGATCATAGCTTTTGCAATTTTCATCAAATGAGACATGTAATGTCTCTTTAATAGCATTAGTTCTAGTATTAAAAACTCTATAAGCTTTACTTCTATTTGAATATCCAATAAAAATTCCTTTATCTAACTTAGCATTAAATTTATCTAAATTACCTTTGGTACTTAAAATAAAACATTTACTACCAAAAACTCTAAAATATGATACTTTAGGTTTCTTATTATAAAATAGTTCATAAGGAGTTTTCTTAGCTAATGATCTTATTAAAATTCTATTTAGTATATAATATGTAGTACCAACTACCTCAGCCCAAAATTTTTTAGGTAAATTGTTGTCATTTAGCATAGTTCCAACTCACTCTTGAATCGTTCTATTTTTACATCATACTACTCCATTTTGTTGTGGTGTTCTTAGAAATGAAAAATTATGTGTTATACCTTTTTTGTTATAGAAATTCTCAAAATTTTCATTTTCGAATTCTCCACCATGATCATTTCGAATAGTTTCAATTTTTCTAGACATTTGATTTTGAGTTCGTTTAACAAAGATCTTAAACATTTCAAGAGCATCACTTCCAAGTTTTAAGAAAATCATCCACGTACCTAGAATAGTCATATACGATTACAAATACATATCTACTATGATTTATAGATTGTATTTGAGAGGGAACAAAAAGATCCGCGTAAAAAAGTTCAAGGGGATGAGAAGTAGAATCATATCCTTTGATTTAAATGAACTTTTTCCAACTTTACCTAATTGACATGCATCACATAGATTATTAACCTTGAAGTTCATTTTGGGAAGACCTTTAATTAAATCATTTTAGCAATTTTAGAAATAAGTTTGAAATTCAAATAACCAAATCTTTTATGCCAAATCCAAGGGTTACTTGTTTCAGCCAAAATACATAAGTTATCTTTTGAGATTTTCATATTTAATATGTAAATGCTTTGTTTCCTAATAGCTTCAAAGATAATGTTTGACTTATTATCTTCAATGTGATATTTATCTTTCATGAATTTAATTTAAAAACCTTTATCACATAACTGACTAGTAGTCAATAGAATATGTTTTAAATTCCTAACTAAAAAACAATGGAAATATTAGAAGTTTTAAAATTACCGACATTGCCGATGTCAATCACATATTCTGTAGAATCATCACCAAAATTGACCGATCCTCCATCTTTGTAAACTATAGCTTTCAAAATCTCTGGATTTCTAGTTATGTGTCTTGAACAACCACTATCTAATATCCATTTATCCTTTTTGATCTTTAGTGTCTGATTACCAGATGTTTGTTCATCAAAAGCCATGTAACACATATGTTCGTGCAATTTATTCCTTTTCAATAGATCATGTGACATTTCGTAATGAATAGATGCAAATTTATGAGACATTGTAATGATGATTTTACAAATTATTGTTTCGAAACTAGTGTTAAAAATATTATTAAAGAATGCTGTAAAAACTTTTCAAAAATCAGATTATGAATACTTTGAAAACCAATGCTCTGATACTAAATGTAAGGTTGCAAAATATGGATCTTAATGCTAAATTAACACTGGAGGGGAGGGGGGAGGGCGAATACTGGTTTTTAATTTATATGAATATTTTTGAAATCTTTCAAAATTATGTTTAGAATTATGCAATTATTAATCATACAAAAATCACAGAATAAAACATAGATAAAAGTAAATGCAATAAAAATAAAAGGAACGAACACACTAGGATTTTATACTAGTCTGGAATTACCCTACATCCAGTCGTGCACAATTCCTTGTACGGATTTATTTTCAACTAGCTAGTAAATGCAAATACAATCTCAATTTCAAGGCCACGAGACACACCATCTAGAATCCCGACCTCTAGTAGATCACTTGATTTTCGAGCTACAATCATACCCACTAGATTTATGGGCTACTAAGCATGCCCAATTGATTTACAGGCTACAATCTCATCCACAAGTATAGCGGTTTGATTTGATAGAGTTTTACAGACTCAGATCTTCAATGTTGATCAGAAATGATCCTATAACTCTTGAATAACACTTTGGTCTTGAATGGAGTGAGAGAGATGATAGAAATCAGAGAGAAAATGATAAAGAATCAAACTAATGGTGATTGAGTTTGATTCTGGTTAAAATTCGACAGAGTTTTGGTTATTTTTTTTAGAAAATGAAAGAGGATAAAGAGGAGAGAAGAAGAATGAAAATTGGTTATAAAATTCGTTGGGAAGGTAAGTATTTATAGAGGAATAACAATCATGTCCATTTGGAAAGAGATACGATGAATAGACACTTCTTTTGAAAGTTAATTTTTGAAAATCATGGCTAGTATAGGGGTAGAGTATATCGACATACTCTTTGTAATTTTGAAAAAACACTTTAAAATATTATTTTGAAAATGTATCGCTTTGTAAAATAATTTGATACTTTGTAAACATGCTTAAATATAATATATACACTTTAATAAAACTTGAGTAAAATTATATGATAACATTTTTGAAAAATAAACCAATATAAATCAAAGTTTAATAAAAACAATAACTTAGTAAAATATCAAAAACTTAAAATAATATTTATAAGTATAAGAAATTGAGAACTATTTAAAAATTGTTTTCAAAAGAATATCTAAAAACTTATTTAAAAAATAGAGAGAGAAAGAGAGACTAAGTGCTATCAGAATTTAAACATAAATCTATGACTCTATAACTAATCTGGAATATCTTGAAATCTTGAACATTTCAATACTCACAAGTCTTCATTCTCTAGCTTTTAGTCTCTATATCAACGTCTTGAATCTCTTCAATCTTCATTTGATACAGTACAGTCTTCTTAAATCATTACATGTCTAATATCCTGCAATACATACTATATATCTTGATAAAACATTAATATTTATATTTTATATGATTTCCTAAAGTTATTGTCATCAAAACCAATGCCTCGGGTACTAACAGTTGCTCCTGAATGTCTCCTTAGTTTAAACACCTACATCCGGATCTCACGAATAGAAAAATTCAGTCTACACATCGGCTTTTGGAGCCAAGATTAAATCACTTAATTATAACAGCTTTTCTTTAAATCATTTATTTAAACTCTTTTAAAATAAATTATGAAACCTCCAAATCATCTTTAAAAATGCATAATTATTTATTTGAAAATATTTATAAGATTTGGAAAAGAATACTTAAGTTTAAAGCCATATTTCAAAAGTTATTAAAAGTACTACAAAAAGTGCTACGAATAGTGCTTTTAAGCTTATTGATCAAAATAACTTTTCTATCGTTTAGAAATTCATTTTTTATAACAAAAACTTTTTAAAAAATTCTAAAATATTTAAAGAATTTATTCCATATTTTTAAAGAATAAAAAATATTGCTTTTAAAGATTTTGTCACTTTTGTTTTCGAACTGTCAAAGCGCAATTATTTTGAAAACTTATTTTGTTCATATTTCAAAATCTACTAAACAAAATCTTGATATTATTCTTTTGTTTGAAAACTATAATTATAAGAGTTTGGAAAATTCTTATTACAAAGAATTCCGATTTCGAACCCATCGTATAAGTGGATTTAACTTTCTATGGCGTGAAATCGCGAACTGCCGTTACGTGACGCGTCTATTTTTGACTCAATTTTCATAACTTGTCAAAACTTCACCAAGCTGGATTTTTGTATTTAAAAACATTTATAAACCATTTTAAATCATTTCAAAGGAGTTTAATGATTGTATATGACTTTTATAACTTGATTTGGAAAGTGATTTCCTTGTGTAAAATCGACGTGTATTTAACGTGACTTGTTTATAGAATTAAAAAACTATATTAAAACAACCAAACTTGATGATGAAAGCGTAGAAAACATCCATAGCAATCATATCACATCATATATATATATATATATTTATATATATATATATATATATATAACCGTGTGTGTAGTTTCTCACTTTCATTGGTTTCAAATCCTCGCTATAGCTTCGCTACGATCGAATTAAGGCCTACGAAAATTGAGCCTTGGACCTAGGAATGAGCTTGGCCTAGCTTGGAAAGAGGTGGAGTGCTCGGCCTTCTTCTTAGGAGGAGGTGGCCGTGGAGTTTAAGTGAGGAAAGAAGGTGATTTGCCTTGGTATTGAAGTGGATTTCTTGTGTACATATACTTATATAAATTTAATTTCGTTTTGCAATATTTTCCTTTACGATTTCCTTAAGGTAGGAAGCCATAGAAAAGCTTGAGAATGAGGAAGAAGATGAAGTAGAATAGTGTATAAAATTACGAAGAGAATGGTGGGTAGTTATAGGAAAAATTTGGAAATAAATACGTAAATATATAAAGACTCTTTTTGCCCTTGCCTACACCACCTCCATCCCTTCCAAATGCACGGCAAGGCCACCCCTTTGTGCCTCCATGTGTGATGATGATGGTGTGTAAGTGAGTTGATATTTGATTTTTAGGGTAGAAAATATCTTAGGTATTTATACTTCTTATATGTAAATTCAAATGTAAAGGTTAAGTATATTTGTATGCATATATGTGTTCACATATATGTTAGGGTGTGTATGTGTATGTTAGATCCGTGAGTGATGTAAACAAGGTTGCAATAATTTTGAACAAGTTCCGTTCGTTAAACCGTCGAAAAGAAGGAAAGCCAATTCCCGATCACATTTTCACTTATAAATTTATTTACATATAAATATAAACAAAATTTAAAAACTAATTTCTTATCATTTTTAGCTAATTAAAATGATCACATTTGATTTATAAAACCATATAAATTAATATTAAATAATTGTTTATAAAAAGTGTTGCTATATCAATAAAGTGATACAAATTCTCTTATAGTTTCAAATTAAGTATATCTCTTTATAAAACTATTATAAATGATCTATTATCACTTTACAACTAATTAAAATGAATTACTATTATTTTAAAACAATTATTTAAATAATTATAATAATTATTTAATCATTAAATCTCAATTTAAATTCATAAATCAATTATTAAACATAGGATGCTATTCTTGATGATGTCATAAATACTATATCTCAAAAACAAAATAAATAATTTTATTTCATATTCTTGTTTAAACGAATAAATAGGTGTATGTATCCAGCTTGGTGCACGAATTTTGATAATTACAGAGCCGTTTATTGATAAAACGGTTTTTGGTCATTTTATCGATATTTATTTCAAGTATATATTTTTGTAAACATCTATTCAAAATAAGATTATCACCATTATTTATGGTTCAAGACAACATACTCTATGTTAAAAAGCTTATGCTTGAATATTTAAAAATAAATATAATTTATCAGAGTGCTAAATTTGCTGGTTGTTACATAAACTGTTCAACAATGCAAGAAGGGTAAGATTTTGGTTTTTAATTTAATCCAAGGGGAAAATTTGGAGGGTAAAATTACTTTCTAGAGGAGCATTTACCTTGCCAGAGAGTTTCAAGATTATTAGAGTATCTAGAGAGTTGAAAGTGATGTCACACTTTTTTGGAATAAATATGAACTACCCAAAATGCTCATCGTAAAAAAAAAAAACTAAACAGGATTAAAAGGTCGAACTTTTATCCATAATTGCCAAATCAAATTTTTATGCTCAATCTTATTCGAAGTAAAGTATTTTTTTACTATCATTCTTAGTAGTGAATATGAAATAAAATACTATTTTAGAATGACAAATCTTTAATGAGATCGGAGAATTATGCTTTTTGTTAGTTAAAAATTTGAAAATTCTATTCCGTGTCCTTTTCTTTTAAATATGGTTTTAAAACATTTGGTTTCACAGTTCTGTAAAGCATTTTTGCTTGCACTCGTTTAACACAAAGCATTTGTAAAAACAATCAATTTTGTGCGCTAAGCTCGTGTCATATCCATACGTGAAGCTTATGCCATTATAATCGTCGATGATAGTTGAATACATTTGGTGTCACATTTCTTGATTTAAATGTAAACATCTCAAATCTATTTAAATTCAAATCACATGTCGCTAAATATACTCCCACTTAGTAAAATTCAAAATTTTAAATTTTATTGCTTGATCAATCACTCTTATCCTTAAATCACAACCGTTCTTATTTAAATTAAAATGTAATTTTTTTGTCTAATAAAACTGAATCAATCAATTATATCTTAATTAAATTTTAATACCGTGCATTTGAACAAAATAAAATCCATACGCGAAGCGCCTACCGCGACGATCGTCCCTAGAAAGCAATTTAGATTTTTGAATGTTACACATTCTGGTACATGATCTAAATTGCAAAGTTTTTTTTGCAGTTATTTAAGTTTTTTTTTTTTTTTTTGTCCTTACAAATGTAGATGGGTTAGAATATGATCCACTGAAAGCCCATTATGATGGACTCTTTTTTTTGACCTGGTTATCTTTCAACATTCAAAGAGCTAAAATTAAAAAGCAAATCACATATTAAATCAACTAGAAAAATAAATATAACGAAAGGAACCCTCTTAAATTTTCAACATCTCTTCGTCTTCTCCGCCCTCGCTCCAAAGATGCACGGCGGCCCGTCCGGATTCCGTAAGTAACCGGCGCTGGATCAGTTTTGTCAAAACAGCCCTTATCTTTTGTTATGTTTATCATCTTCTTTATTTCTTGCTGATTTTAGATAATGCTCCGATTACAAGAACTTTTGCAATAGCAAGTGGTTTCCTAACGGTCGTATTTGGAATCAGAGGTCGTGCTATTAAGCTTGGGCTATCGTATCAGGTATTCATCCCGTTTTATTTATTTCAGATTTGGCTGAAATTTATGGTTTAACTTCCTGTGAGCTGTCTTCTAAATCTGGATTTTTTCCCTCCTGATTTGAAAATAAAGCTTAGCGTTTTAGGATATACTGTCCGGTGATGATATTTACGAGTTGTTTGAAGTATTTTGTTAGGAATAAATAAGCTTAAGAAGAAGATAAGACCAGAATGAACTTGAGATTCAGGATAGAGAGCAAGAAAGAGAGAGAATGAAAAGATTTAATTAAACATTGCGTGCATTTCATTACTCAATACCATATAATTGAAACTTCTAGAAGTAGCATTGCTTCCATTCTTATGCATTAATTTGAGACTTTATAATGTTGTTCATTGGCTAGCCATATCTTTACCGTTCCCTTCAAAATTGACCTTGAATCAAAATTGACCTTACCCTCAAGGTCGAAGATGCTTGCTACATTGGACGATCTACTGGGATCGAAGATGAAAATTTCGCTTTCACCTAATTTTTTAGACATTCCACCCATGTTTTCACAATGGAATTCAAATTGTAGATTGTAAAGTTCAAAGCTTAAATCGTATATTCGAAAGATTCATATTCTAATGTTTGTACACACTTTTAAATTTGTTTTGATGTTTGAACTTCTACATTCAAACTTAAAACTCAATATCCTCTCTTGTTCCATTTTTATTTTGTTTTGAAAACTTTAGAATTGGAATTGTGGATCCAAATAAGTATGTGAAATATTTCAGTATGAGTTGAATGATTTTTCTAAATTGCTGTTATAGCTAAGTTTAAATCGGAATGTAAATCGAATTGTAAAGAGAGAGATCCAATCTAAAATAGGATTTAAATCATAAGATCTTAAGATTTTCGATATTAATGCATTCTGCAAAATCCACTGAAAATAGTGTGTAATCACTTTATTCATACTTCATTGTTGGATTGAAATTGGACATAACTAACAAAACGAACTTGTTTAGCATGTTAAAATATGGATATATAGCAGTGCCATAACCACTATAAACATTGTCATACTCGAATAAGTTTTTAAGTATCAGCACATTCTCACTAGACTTAGCATCAATTTCCCCTATGGAAATATCCTTAATGGATATTGCGGTTGGATTATGGATCGATGGCGGTATTATTGGTGGTTGAAGGGGTTGTTGTGAGTGTTTTGAAATTGGCTTTTTTGAGAGGGTAATTTGGGGGAAGTAGGAAGAAGCGGTGGTGGTTGACTGATTTGTACAGGGGTGGCGGTATATTAGAAATGGGTAGAAGTGGCTGTGGATTAGTGAGCTGTGGTTACGATGGAAGTGTTAGTGGTGAGTCTTGGCATTGGTAGTGAGATGGAAGAGATTTTGGTGGAGAGCTTGAATAATGAAAGCGAGACGAGCCTCATGGAGTTGTGGATTTGGAGCATGTCGATTTGATGAACAAGAAGGATGATTTGTTGGTTTAAGATGTCGAGGAGTTGTTGTAAAGCTGGGGTTTCGTCCATGATGAGAAAGAGGTGAGATTTTTCCTAGTGAAAACTGGAGGGAGAGATGGAAGATGAAGATGGAGAGAATATGGATAAAGAGGTGAGAATAAGAGTGAAAAAATAAAGAAGTTTTAGTGGAAAATAAGAGGAGATTGAACTTTGAGATTGAGATAGAGAGAAGAAAATAGAAAGAATGAAAATATTTCACTAAGCATTGCTTGGATTTCAATACAGTATTATATAGGATTACATGATTCTAGCCATCCTCATTTAGTTACCAATAAGACAAACTACTTTTAATAAGCAACTACATGATAAATAATTGAAACTTCTAGAAGTATCATACCATCCTATGTTTATGCATTAATTTGAGATTTCATAATGTTGTGCATTGGCTAGCCGTATCATATGTAAAATTGCACAATAGTCGATTTGATTGGAGTACTTAATTGTTACTGAAAATACATAATGCATAACACATGACAAGAAATGTGTCATTCACAAAATTTGGGTTATCATCATAGTTATTAAGGCGCACACCTAGGACGCCTAGGCTCAAAAAAGCCCAAGGCTCAAGGTTTTCGTCTTTTTTCAGTTTGAGTGCGTCTTTTTGCAAAATTCAAATTTTAGTTTACAAAATAATTAAATAAATTTTTAATTGTTAAATGAATTATAAAATAGGTTTAAAATTTAAATTTTAGTTGATAAAATATTTAAATAATTGAATGAATTATAAAAATAGGAAAATAGTGTCAATGACAAAATTTCTCAACATTTTAGCCTCAAGGACCGACCTTTGGTATTTTAACGTGAATGACAACTTTTGAATTTCAATTCGAAGGCAAGACAAGAAATTAACGATCAGGACAAATACGCAAATAAGTCTGGAGCGGCGTCAAACTTAGGAGCTTTGTCGACGAGGACGGTTGCTGCGACGGCGTTGGCTACGAGAGTGGTTGGTTCGACGGTGGATGGCCACGGTTAGGGTTTTGAAGTAGCTCGATTTGAAGTCATCCGATGATGGAAATTTGATGGCTCTGGTGGCAGGGACGCTTTGGTGAAGCGGTGTTTTAGAAGAAACAATAATTCGAGAAAGAAGAAGAGCAAGTCAAGGAAGAAGAAGAGCAAGCCATGGAAGAATTAGGGGAGAAAAAGTAGTGTCAGCTGTTAGGTATTGGTTTTTCAGTTTGTAGGTACCATTTTCGAAAATATTTGTTATTTTTTGAGTTTTTGATTTTGTTGTATAACAAAATTATTATACTGTCATAAATTCACATTTCGAAGCGAACATTTTTAATTCTTATTTTTTTTGCATTCATATTGGTTTGATTGATAATATATTGCTGTGTTGAGTTTAGTGATGATCAGTTTTTATGTATCATTTTTGTTTTTTTCTATGTATCACTTTTTAAAATAATGCAGTGTGGAAGTTTTTTACTGTTTTTTTGGTTTAATTATATTAAAAAAATGAAGTTGTTACATAGTAAATATGATGATCATTGAGTTGAATTAGTGTTTCGTTAGTATAAAATATTCAATAAATTTTGTATGGGTATCAATTTTATTATTAATTTGAGGATCAGTTTTAAGGTATTAGTTTTAATGACAGTAGGCATCATTTTTGTAAAAACCGTTTTATTTTTTACCTAAAGATGAACCGCTGTCGTGCTCGTCATTGTGCACACTACCTTACTTGAATGTAATTCATACTTATGCTGGAGTGGAGCCTCTCGATCTGGCTTGCATCGGAGAATGGAGATGCTTGAGTCAAAACATCATTATATGAGATCACGATGCAATTTCATGAGCTGGATAGATGTTGATTATGAGTGGTCTATTTGTGCTTTAAATATGATGATGAACTGATTTCATACAAGGATGATTGTTATGATTGAAATGCTTATTCAAAAATGAACTGTAAACTTAGATAATGGTGATCGAATTTGATAAATTTGAAAACCTAGAATACTATGAGTAGTTTATTTGAGTATCAGCTGTTAGGTATCAGTTTAAATTATCGACAGCAGTTTTTTGATATCAGTTTTTAGGTAGCAGTTTTTAGATATCAGTTTTTAGTTACTAGCAGCAGTTTTTAAGTTAAAAGTTATCGGTAGCATGCGATGACAACGGGTGGTGTTGGAGGCGATGGCGAGGCTGGCGGTGCAGGTGATGACGGTGGGTGGTGGTGCGACGAGTGGTTGTTGATAATTTTGACGGTTTGTCATTATGACTAATTTTTGAAGAATGTTTGTCCTTATCACTAATTTTGGAAGAACATTTGTCCTTGTGGCTAAAAAATTAAGGTTGTCCTTGAGGCTAAAAAAATACAAAATTTGTCCTTTATACAAAAAAGTCTTATAAAATATCGTTTAAAAATTAATTTGCAGTTAGTAAAATAGTAGATCAAACTTGTATAAAAGGCACATATAAAAGCCCAAGGCTCAAAAAAGCCCAAGGCTCAAGCCTTGCACCTAGCGCCTTAACTACTATGGTTATCATGTGCATGCATATTAAGGTTGTGCTACTCTAAATTTAAAAGCTTTGCAGACGACAACATTAACTATTTTGGAATTTAATTAATAAACCAAGTCGTACAACATTAAAAAAAATCAATCTCGAACTGTCAATCGATCTCGACCACTGTTCTGCTGCCGTTGCGGACCTAGATCCACTATTGTTCGACGACCCTGCAGTCTGCACCTCCATCGAACGATGGCTTCCATATCAATCTTTGATCGGGATATTTTTTATATTCATTGAAGTATGAAATATGAAATTATTAACTGATTTAAGTCTTAATTTTAAGGTAGTTTAAAGGTTAGTTTATAGTTTTAAATTTTAGTCTAGTTTGCATTTAAGTTTATAGTTCAAATTTAAAGTTTAGTTTGGTTTTAAGTTTAGTTTAGAGTTCAAATTTAAAATTTAAATTATGAAGTCCAAAATTTAGTTTATTTTAGTTTTAACTCGGAAGTATTTCAAAGTTTAGTTTAGTCAAAGTTTATATATATGCAAAGGCAAGCAGGGTTGATAGCTGGTCTTCTATCAGATGATTCTTTTATATTTAGGTTTAATTTAGTTTATATTTAGGTTTAATTTAGTTTGTATTTAAGTTTGAAGTTAAAAGTTTTAATTGTGAATTGAGATATTAAAGTTTTAAGTTTTAATTTGAATTGAATTATAAGTTTAAAGTTTTGATTTTAAATTGAGTTTAAAGTTTTAATTTTAATTTGAATTTTAATTTTAAAGTTTTAAAATTTTAAGTTAAAATTTTAAATTAAATTTAAAGTCAAGTTTTAATCTTAAGTTGGATTTTAAAGCTTGAAGTTTAAAGTTTTGAGTTAAATTTTAAATTGAATTTAAAGTTTTAATTTTTAAGCTAAATTTTAATTTTAAAGTTTAAAATTTAGAAGTTTTATGTTAAAATTTTAAATTGAATTTAAAGTTTTAAGTTAAAATTTTGCAAATTGAATTTAAAGGTTGAAGTTTTAATTTTAAAATGGATTTGAAGAGTAATAATCAGAGTGAAATGAATGTTGCAGTAGTCACTAAGTATTTTGTTGTTGTAGATTTAAGTTGTGACTTTCTGATTTAGTTTGAAATGAATGCATGATGCTTTCTTACCAATATTGCATGTATATGCAGTTTTTGGAGCTCAAAATTTAATTTAGTAGCACTGCAGTTTTTTTTTGCTGAATCTGGAAAAAGCGATGCTCAAGACGTCCAAAAAAAACCCTAGACGCAAAAAAGCGCTAGCCTTAGGCACCAGCCTCGGGCTTTTCGCCTTCACAACTTTGAGTGGCATATCTAATTTTATAGTCCTTCAAAACACCCCTTTTTGCCCCTTATACCTTTAGTCTCTTCTTAATAGCCTTTTGAAAGATTTAATGTTAGCTATTCATTCACTATATGACTCTTTCGAAGGGCGTATCCTTTTAATTTCTATACAATAATCAAGAAAAAGACTTCTGTAACTGCAGTAAAGCATGTTCAATGACAGTGAGAATATAATTTCTCAAAGAGAAAAAAATAATTAATTTAAGGGGATGTAACTTCTGACATATACTTCCATTTTAATTGAGTTATTTTCCTGAATTTATACACCACCTAACCATGCAAATATGTCATAGTCATTGACATTGAATTCTATCTCAATCGCTTTTTTTTTCTTACGGCAAAATGACTGCAAATTTTACACTGTTTGGTTACCTAATGTTCTTCAATTCAATTTTGCTGCATACCTTTTTTTATATTATTAGATATTAATATATACAATTGGGAATTTTCAGTACTACAACAACAACGAAGTCATTATTTCCAAACAAGTTAGGGTCGGTTAGAGATGCAACCCAAAACTGAAATGACAAAGTTAATTTAAAAGTCACAATAATAAAAATAACAGTAACAATAATAAAATAAAGTCAAATAAGTAAATTAATAATAATAATAACTAACTAAAATAAAAATAAAGATAAAAATATATATGTATATACATGTGTGTGTGTATAAAAAGAAAATAAAAAAAGTGATAATGATACTAATAGTAATATTGGTCAAAGACCAAAACCTACGTCTTGGGCTCCTGTTCCTTAGTCCTATAATTTAAAACTTATAAAACTCATAGCTCATGGTTTTGCTACGTGGATTGCTAACTTCCACGCGCTCCTGTCCGTCACTAGCTCTTCGGATATACTCCAATCTTTCAAGTCCATTTTTACTACTTTCTCCCATGTCAACCTTGGTCAACTTCTACCTCTTTTTGAGCATTCGACGCGGTCTATAATTCCAACGCGCACATGTGCCTCGGGCGGCCTCCGTTAAAGATGTTCAAACTATCTTAAGCGACGTTGAATTAGCTTCTCCTCAATTGGTGCTATTACAAGTTTATCACGTATATCATCTCTAATTCGGTCTCTTCTAGTATGACCGTGGCTCCATCGCAGCATACGCATTTCTGCTACGCTTATCTTCTGCACGTATTGACTTTTAATAAGCTAACATTTTACACCATACAACATTGCAGGCCTGATTGCCGTCCTGTAGAACTTTCAGGTTTCTGTGGGACTTTCCTATCACAGAGAATGCTAGACGCTTATCGCCATTTCATCCATTCCGCTCGAATTTTAAAACTAACATCTTCATTGATCTCACCATCATACCGCAACATTCATCCTAGATATCGAAAGGATTCATTATTAGGAGCTATTTGTCCGGTCAGAGTGACATCTCCATCCTCTGACCCAACACCGCTGAACTCGCACTTCATATATTCTGTTTTAGTTCTGCCAAATCTAAATCCCTTTGATTCTAAAGTTTGTCTTCACAGCTCCAGTTATCTATCAAATTCAATCCTACTTTCATCAATTAGCACATCATCAGTAAATAACATACACCAAGGAATCTCACATTCATCACTAGGGCAAAAATATAGAAGCTCAAAGCTGACCCTTGATGCAATCCTATATTAATGGAAAAGTCACCGGTTTCATCATTGCAT
Source organism: Allium cepa (assembly GCA_030765085.1). NCBI lineage: Eukaryota > Viridiplantae > Streptophyta > Magnoliopsida > Asparagales > Amaryllidaceae > Allium > Allium cepa. The sequence goes on along the minus strand of CM060942.1, from coordinate 562,655,982 downwards.
GCTTTGACACTTGTCACAACATCATCGTACATATTCTTGATAAGGGTAATGTATTTTGTTGGGACTCTTTTCTTTTCCATAACCCACCACATCACATTTCGCGCTACCTTGTCATAAGCTTTTTTTAAATCGATAAATAGCATATGTAGATCTTTCTTTTGCTCTCTAAACCTCTCCATAAGTTGTTTCATCAAGAAAATCGCCTCTGTGGTCGACCTTCTAGGCATGAAACAAAATTGATTTTTTGAAACGCTTGTCATTTTTCTTAATCGGGAACTCTCTCTCTCAAAGCTTCATTGTATGACTCATAAAGCTTAATTCCTCTATAGTTTGTGCAACTTTAGATATCTCCTTTATTCTTAATTAATTTGACGTTCAAAATCATATCACCCATTACCAGCTTGACTAGGATAATCTTGTCCCCTTGTCTCCTAACGTCGACCACTCCGTTTCTAAGATTCTTGTCAATCAAGATGCTTATTGTGTTTTTTTTACGTTCTTTTCATATGTACCATAGCTTGAAGCCTGTGTCCTCCACCTCCTTCGACTTCTGGCCCATCTATTTGGCCTCCTGAACGTATAAGATATTTACACGTTTCTTAGTCATAGCATCAACTATTTCCTTTAGCTTTTCAGTTAATGATCCTACATTCCAGCTACCTAACCGAATCCTACTTTTATCGATTAGCTTCCTTGTCCCTCGCACCCGTCGAGTAAAGTGCGAAGACTCTTACTCATTTATCACTACATCGGAGCGTCGATGCAGCGCACTACTAAGGAAGTGACGATCCAGTCCTTGCATATTTATCACCATACATGAGCCTCAATATGGCGCACCACTAAGGAAGTGAGTAAAGTGGTGACCCAGCTCTTGCTCATTTTTCACTATATACGAGCTTCGATATGGAACGTCACTAAGTGACGATCCAGCCATTGCTCACTTTTCAGCATACCCGAGCCTCGATATGGCGCGTCGAGAGGGTTACACCCTAATGAAATATAATTAGGTTCCATTTCCATAAGAGAGACGGTGGATTTTACGTTCGCTCGTCAAGCCTATTACAACCCTCCTTCTTTATCCTGTTTTGGAACATGCTGCATTGAAAACTGCACAGGTGGAGTTGCAATTGGGAATTTCCAATAACAAGAAAAACTGGATAGACCAATATTAGTTTGCACTGCTCATGTATTTCATAAACACAAATTACTTGTCATCTTATTTATGTAAGTTGTGATGATTTACAACTAATATGTAATATTCCATGTCAAACCATCTGAAAATAAAAGCATACTTATCTTTTCTGCTTCAAAATGATGCACAAACTTGTTTGAACATAAATCTTGAATTTTAAACTAAATTGAAAACTCGAGAAAGTTGATAGATATACTGTGAGTGAGTTACCAAAGGTGTGGGTTAACATCTATTAATCTTGGTTTAGATAAGGAAAATGTATGGTTATCTTGACATGACGCAGGGTTAGCTCTAGAGTTGGTGTTACTTTTAGAGGGCACGCAGTATGAAGTTTTTTGGTTATAATGTTATTATTACCATGTTGATAATATTCTATATAGAAGTAACTGGCAGTTGAAAGGAATAATTTATCATAGGAGTGTAAAATGGGATGCTTCTTTTCCGTAAAATCTCAATTATAAATTAATTAGATATCATACATTTGCACCATACCGAAATATGAAAATCATGTTGTATAATGCAGGAAATTTTCAAACAGTTCAGGCTATGGAGAATTGTTTCTTCAGAGTTGGCGTTCTCATCAACGCCAGAATTAATGTTTGGATTGTATTTGCTCTATTATTTCAGGGTATTTGAGCGACAGATTGGGTCTAACAAATATTCAGTAAGTTATTATGAACATACATTAATACAGTTCAATGAGCCTGCTATATGTTCTTATTTCTTTCAACATATGTACAACTTACAAAACCGAAAGTTTGTTACTTTAATTAAAATGAACTTCGGATACCTGTTTCGCTTTCATTCGGAGCTAAGCATTTTATATTCTTTGTATCTTCAGGTATTTATTCTGTTCTCGCTAGTCGTGTCATTTCTTCTTCAAGCTTTAGCATTGTTTCTTCTTAAAGGTGTGTGATTTGTTTTACTAGTTTGTTTTTCTATGTCCTTAAAGAGCATAATGACTACACAGGCTTTTGCCTTATGTTAATTTTTGCCCCTTTTTATGTGTTATCTTTTGCAGATTCATTGATCCTACTAGCATCTGGGCCATATGGTTTAATATTTGCTTCATTTGTCCCTTTCTATGTTGATATTCCAGTTTCTTCAAAGTTCAATGTCTTAGGAATCAATTTCACAAACAAGTCATTTGTATATTTGGCTGGTGTCCAGGTTGTTTTTATTTACTGTTAATTCATAGATGTTTATATAGAATTCAGAAAGTCCTTTAATAACTAATTTTAACGGGGTACTTCTGTTGATCTTTTCATTTACTCTTTGAGCTTAAGTCTACTATGTTAATATTGTATGTCTGAAGTAAGAAAACCATCATACAGACATTTTGAATGTACATTCTGATACAAATGTTTTCAGTGCTTTTGGTAATTTAGCCTGTTATTCAAAGATAAAGTCTTGCAAAAATCTAATTTGCAATTTCATTCACGTTTTATGCTCCAGCTTTTGTTGTCATCTTTAAAGCGCTCTTTGCTACCTGGCATATGTGGAATACTTGCTGGGATATTATATCGGGCCAATGTCTTCCATGTTCGAAGTATAAAGGTAATTGGACAATTTCATCTCATCAAATGAAGTTCATTTTAGAACTACTGAAACATGATAACCACATGCGTGTGAAAATATTTCTGAGGAGATTTGATTCTGTTTTATATATCGTATTATGCTTATCAATTAGGAAATTACCACTTGAACCCCAATGGTAACTTTTTTTCTTCCCCTTTCTTACATTACTTGGTAGAGGCAACTTAATTGTCCAACCCGAACTGACATTGACAATATGATGGCAGTTGGTTAATGTTTGGTTTTGTATAGATGATTGGTTGTCATTTAGTATAATCCATCCTTTGAATTTCATATTTTTATCACATTAAGCACAATATTTGTGAAATCATTTTCTCCCGTCAATAAAATTAAACTGTACCCTCTTGTCCTAGTCGATTTTCAACTTCGCTTCAAACATCCATCTTTTGCTCAGACTGTCAATATCCAACGTTCTGGCTTTAAAGAGTTGAAAGTCCACAGATTCATGGGGCTTAAGACTTACCTTCTCTCTCTCTCTCTCTCTCTCTCTCTCTTTTGGATTTTACGGAAGGTCCGCTTCTTAAGCAGTATATAAAGGATATGTAATGTCAGCCATATGGAAACAGCCATTGGAGTACTATGAATGAAATCGTTGTCATATCTGTTTAACATATCCTTGCATGTTGGCCATCATAGATTATGAAAATCTAGCATACGTTTGCACGAATCCGACGAACGTTTTAAAAATATAAGATGTATTAATTGTATTGGGATGTAAATTAGTTAGTGGATTTTGGTTATACATCCTTAAATCCAACATGAAATAGATGATTACAAAAATATTATTCAAGTCTCTAAATTTTAGCTTGAATTAGTTCACATGACTTTATCTTTTATCAATTGCACAGACCAGGAAATTATTTATTTCCCTCTTTGTCTTTCTTCATTCGTAGATGCTATTTTCTTCTGATCTAATCGCCATGCATCCTTAGAATTGCCATACATCCTTAGAATCGCCATACAAATATCTAAGTCCGGTCTGTAAATTTTTGTTAGAATAAGGTCAGATGACCAACTTTCTCTTTTGCCATTGCAAAAATCAGGAATTTAATTATTTCCCTTTTTATTATTTCCTTTTCTTATATGTTATTTTCTTTCAATCGATTTGTCATACATTTAGTATTCTTAATCATGGAAAGTTCTTCTCACTAATTTTTCAGTTCTTTTTAGTCTTTGCACAGATTGAAATCCTATTTCCAGGATTTATATTAATTGTTTCACAACCCAAAATTTCTAATTGGTCTGCAATCGATATTCATAATTCTGTTATTTATTTGAGTGCGGATTACATTTCCTTTATAATATTATAATAATTTTACATTAACCAGACAAAATATCCAACAAGATGAGTACAGTTGTATGTAATATTTGATTTATTTTATGTCTGACATTTGAAACTACTTGAAAAGATTTCGGAATGTGATTTTAATGTGAAAAGAATATTTGAGTCTAACGTTTCTTTGAAAAGATATCACAATTTTTGTGTACGAATTGATTAAAACGACGCAATAGTGAATGGTGATACTTACCATATACTATAGTAGTTTAGACTTGTTCTTGATGTTTTCTAAAGTAAGGACGGGATTTATATATTCACTAATACATGGATGTGTTGTCTATTGATTTTAAAAATATGAATGTGTCTCAAAATATCTCATTTAGTTACCTCATGGATTCCATGTTATAGTTTCCTGTACAAAATCCAAAATTGGGTTGAAACTACATCACAGAAATATAAATACCAACTGCTCTAAAATCTTAGATGCAAGCAAGAAGTGCAGGTATCATTGAGAATTTTTGCTGAAAACCACGCGAACAGTGAATTTGCCGTAAGATATATAATGCTGTAGATACTGTAAATTGTTTGTTAAATTTAATTATGTATTACACACTGGCTTTATTTTGAAATTTTATCACCGACTTTTGTAGTCCTAGATGTTTTCTTTTTTAATGGTCAATCGTGATTAACTTTTATAATTGCAGTTTCCAAAATCCATATCATCATTTTTTGCACACTTAGCATGGGCCTCAGGAAGCTCATCAGCTGTCACACGAACATCATCAAGCAGGAGGGGTCTGAGAAATATACCTAATGCTGGTCATCAAGTGGAGGCAAGTTTTCAATCTCGGCTTTTCTTAATTAAGTTCTACGGTTAATCTAGTGGTTCATTAAAAGATGAAGTTGATACATAACACTATACAATATATTTATATGTCAACCACATCTGGATGCCTCTCTTCAAGGAGGAAATTATACAGTATGAGTTGAGCACATATAAAAATTGTTCCGGCCCATGCATTGAACATATATTATATTTTATTATGTAAATGTATGCCACATGCATTTAGTTCATTCGAGGCACATAAGCCCCAGGATATGGGGATAGGAACTGAAATGGGGTCTGAAACGAACGTGACTTCCAACGATGTTTGAAGTTGGAAATGAGATGGAAACATGCTTAAATAATAAATTAATCTTATTAGTATTGTTATGAAATTAGATTTGTTTAAACCGATAAAGATTTTTTTTTAATACTATTATATACTTTAAAATATTTAAAGCAATATTCGTTAGAATTTACAGTGTAAATGTTTCACGCTTACCTAATGTTAAATTGTATTCTAAATTCATTCCAACCATACTGCATTTATTTGAATAACGTACCATGATTAATTGTTAATCAACGTTGGCTATTTTTTGTGGGTGAGGGAGGAATCATTGCACTCAATTTTTTTACTCAATATCTTACTCGTTGGATCAAAACAATCATAGTCAAAATTAAATTATTACAGAGAAAAAATATGGAAGAAATTCAATGGTCAAAGTCATAATTTAATATTAACATTTAAATTTGATTTGAGGAAGGTTTTGTGTAGAAAGTTAGTATGAAAATCCTTTCCATAATTTTTGACAAAGGGACTAGTAATCTATGTTTGGTCCATTTGATCGACAAAAGAAAAAGGATTTTTTTTGTTCTTCCTTCATTCAATTTACTAAACTTGTAATAATCATATGCTATTTTTTTTTTCCTCTCAAATAAAAAAAAGTAAAAAAAAAAAGTGTTATCTATTATTTGATCTCTTGGTAAGGTTTATGAAAAAATTCCATAATTTCGGACCATGTTCTTTTATACTATGAAAGATTTGTTTCCATCTAGTTTGAAATGTCTTTACATCAAACCTACAAGTAAAAACGTTGAGGCGTGGTTTACATTTATTTGCATTTCAGCAAAACTATCCATCGGCAACAAGGTCTTCGGTTCCGGAACCAACAGAGGATTCTATTGCTACGCTTGTATCGATGGGGTTTGATAGAAATTCAGCTCGACGGGCATTGATTCAAGCTAGAAATGACGTCACTGTAGCCACAAATATACTTCTTGGATCATAGTCATATTGCCTGCTGATACGTTAATATCAAATCTTTGTTTAGCCTTATTTCAGGTAGTTTTCATATTAATACACCGATATTATTCTTTAGACGGTTAACTGTAATATCCTATAATGGTTACGTACATTTTTAATGCTACTTAATCAATATGTTAAGTACTAGTTGTATTTACTGATGGTTTCTTTGATCCAAGCCCGTCTGTATTATTTCATGATTTTGATCACATGCAACAACCATTTTACAGCTACATAACAAATGATGATGTTTTTTTTTTCTTCATTAAATAAGCAATTGGTTCATTGCAGGTCTGTTTCAGAAAATGCTTGATGTCATTACACATTTATTTTGATAAGAGTAAGTGTCTTTTATCCATATATAAATAACAAGTATTTTATATTTTTTTTAATGCTATATCGAACTTATTGATACTTGTTACATTAGCAAAAGTTAGTGCTAAATGCATCTCAATAACAAGTATTTCTATTTGTTTTGCTTCGAGTGTTGTTATTGCTGCTGCTTGTGTTTTCACTTTATTATCTATGTTTTTGCCCTCATATTAATTGAAATCAAGAGATCAAATCCTCAAAATATAATATTTGTCAATTACATTTCAGATAGGTATTTTCTCAATCTCAAGAGGATGTTTGTCAAAAATTAAACCCACATTTTTAGTGTTTTTTTTAAACTAAAAGCACGACTGTAACATCCTTGCTCCAAAAATAAACAATAATGATTCTGCAGTCATCCTTAATATTAATCTACAAAAATAAGATTAGTCTTTGTGTCACTAACATCAAGAGCATAAGAATATAAAAAAATTTACAAAACATTTTCATTCATTTTAAGTTTGTTACATGCTAATTACATAACCCTACGATTACATCACTGAGATAATATAGATATAATTTCAAGAGCATATGAAGTTGTTCCCTTGAATGATTAGAGTCATAATTATTATCGGTTATAGTATTCATCTTTACATACAATAAAATATCAATTGTACTACCCAGCAAAAAGTAAACAAGACAAGCAATAAACTTGCCTTCTACACGTTTCCTGAAGCTTAATCTGTCTTAACATGAAAAACCATACTTTAGACCTACTCAAATAAGTATCCAAGAGCTTAGGGGAAAATCAAAAAATTCGGGTCAGAAAAAGTTTTTGTGAATAATACTAGTATATCCCAATCAAAATAGATTCACAGTGAGACCACATCGCTGTGCGGAATGAGTTTCCCATCACTATTATCGTACGATCAATGCAAAAGATAATATTTGTCTACAGCCACAATGGTTAAATATAACATAAACATCATACAAAATGGGTCAACTAAGAATAGTTTGGTATTCAATAGAGTCTTAGGGTTGCACATTTACATCCGCCCATTCCATTAAGTGTCCATACATCGACATAGTTTTTCAATGGTCACCGTGAACCTATTAGCTTTTGCAGGCCAACTAAAAACCTATCGGGCTGACTTAGGGCAAAACATAACTGGATAATCCAACGGTCTTTTGTTCCCATAAGAGTACCATGCTACTTCCGTAATAGAAGAAAAATAATCACAATCGTCTTTCGTTCCCTTAAGGATATCAAGATATTCTAGTGAAAGAAGAGAAATAATGGTGCGCGTCACTTCTACAATACTCGAATGTAACCATAAAGTTTTAGCCTCAATATATGCAAAGCCGTACACGTTGGAATCCCAAACCTGAATAATTGGGGCTTAATGTCTAAAGCGCGAGGCGCTACGTCGTCACCGGTCTCCACCACTAAATCTGGTTTTATAATAATTGAGCGAGTCATATCTTTTGATTGATCCTACGCATCCCAACACAATTTGATCTTCCTGCTCTCACGAATGCAATTATACTCGCTCAAGAGTCTAGTCAGGCTATACCCACTACTGGAACAACCCTAATTGGTCATCAATTCTTAATCTCTTCGGGTGATATCATAGGTAGTGAGCATGTCAACAATATACATATATACAATACTAATTGATCAAAATACAAACTTAAGCAAATAAATTATCATCAACTATATAACTATGCCATTTTATACACAAAATACTTGGAATCAAGTTTTAATTTATTTCATACAACCTTAGTAAAATTGACTCAAAATATCTTCTCCTTTCTTTCAAATTCTCATTTTTCAAAGAAATAATTTAACAAAAAACATATTTTGTTACAAGCAAAAGTCCAACCCAATGCTTAGTTAAGTGCTATTATGTACGTATAAAAATAAGGATATCGATCCACTTAATTCATAGTGCTATTGAATGTCTAAAACTTGTGTCATCGCACCTTTAACATGTTAGCTATCATAAGTATAGAACTTTGTGCCATCACACCTTTAAAACCAAAGCAATCGTAAATCAAAATAGACATAACTATCGTAAATCAAGTGTACATAGCTATAGTAAATCAAAATGTATATAGAAACCATAAATCAGTACATAATTTGTAAATCAGAGCTATCGTGAAACATGGCTATCGCGAATCAAGAATTAGTATCCATCTGAGATAAAAAAAACCAATAGCTACTATAAGTAAAAAAAAAGCCAATAGCTATAGCAAGTTTCAAAACATATAGCTATCGTAAATCAAAGATAATAGCTATTGTAAATTAAGAGTTCAAAGCTGCTATAAGTCTCAAATAATAGCTATCCTAAGTCTCAAAATAACAGCTATCGTAAATAAAACATGATAGCTATCGTAAATAAAAGAAAATAGCTATTATAAATCAAAACATAGTGTTATTGCACCTTTAACTTTCAAAAGCCATTGTGAGTTTAAAATAAGCTATCGTAAGTATAGTGGCATTTCTGTAATATTCTTAAAATCGATTATTTCCTTTAAATGCAAATACTTTTCATCAAATTATACCATAGTCAAATTTCTGTTGGTTAATCAAAATCTTTACAAAAATCTTTTTAGAGAAATCAAATTTAGTTCGCTTGCTCCCAAAAATATTAATTGATGCCATAATCATTTAATTAATTACTATTTCTAATTAAATTGCCTTTCAACAAATAAATCATATCAATTCGAAAAAACTTGGAAAAAATATCTAAAAATTGATTTTCTGTTTTTACCATGTATAAAAATTTAGGTCAAAATTATTATGTTTCATATTTTAAATAATAAAGCCTAAATTAAACATCTTCTCAACATAGAAAATTCATAGAAAATCTAAATAAATTTGAAATATTATGAAACTAAAACCTCATTCCAAGTTATTGTTTTGCATAACTACCAAAATTTCAAATTATTTGGAGATACGTTGTCATAAGTTTAAAATCTGAAAACCATTTTCATGAATTTCACAAATGATAACCATAAATCCATATAAATGATTATCTTAACTAAAAACACGTTCTATCATCATAACATTCTCGGATCTCATCAAATCCGAACTAAAAGAAAGAAAAATGAGTATGGATATTAATATTATTCATCTTGCTTCGTTGTGGTATAGAGATAACTGCTTTAGCTTCCTTTTCTAGATTTTCTTCTTCTTCTTTAGTTTGATAGAGTTCTCTTGGTTTTCTTTTCCTTAGATATGAAATGAGGCCAAAATTACAAGGGGGAGGGGGAGAAATTTAGGGGAAATAAATAAAAGCCTTATCTCTCTTTTCTTATCTTCCCTATTTTGGCGAATCCTTTTAATAGCTTTCCCAAAAAAGATTACTCCATTTAATGTTTTAAATTCAAAATTAAACGTGATGGAGATTCTTCATATTTAGTCCACTTTTCTATATTATTTATTTAATTGTCAGTCAATTAAATTTCCAGTACAATGTGCCATAAAAATAGTGGTGTTACAGGCTCCCCATCTCATAAAATTCCATCACCAAATTTCGTTTAAGGTATAACAGTCAAGTGTAACAACCCGCATTTTTCGACACGAATTATAGGGATAGAGTTATAAGGAATTTTATACTTTTAGATCTTATAGCGGAAGGAAATAAAATATAAGTACAGAAAATAAACATTTTAGAAAAAAAAAACTTTCATAAATACTTGATTTACATGTACACTGTTTTCAAGTTACAACACAAATTTTACAACATTGTATACAATAGAAAACTACAAGAAAAACAATAAATGATATGGGAAACTCTAATGAGAAGCTTCTTTCTCCACGTGCTATGCCTAATTCAACTGTTACCTTGTCATCCCATGGTGGGGGAAAAATGAAAAGGAAGGGTCAAATATAAAGTCTAGTGAATGGGTACTAGTTTAATATGTGATGATCATGTGTAATTAACTTTAAAACTATTCTAAATGACATATGATGTACTACAAGTGTCTACGAATTCCTAAGGTCCATTACCTAAGGATTCTTGTTTAATACATATCTACACTACTACTTGTGTGGACTACCGCAAGGATCGAACTACGGATCAAACCTCACACTAATGATCAGCTAACGTCCTTTGAATTATTCAAAAACACCTAACATTACTACGCGCGAGAGGAGAACCCCGAAATGCAAACTCGTAAAGTGACTCATCGTATGCACCAATGTCCACCTCTCGATCGCAGTGCCAAACGTCTCTTATATAGTAGCCACTTATCATCCTGCACCGACGTCCACCTGTACCACGTCGCGTCAGAACTGTGCGCACAAGAACTCCCGCTAGGATCGGGCTCACTACCTGGTACCTTCGTAAGTGCTGCACGCCACCACGACAGAATACCCCCTGAGTGTCTGCGAAATACATCATCCTAGTTAACTCTTATCTCTTATTTGGGTATTCAACTGTTACCCAAACGATGATAAACTATAGTGCTTTAGTAGGGGATTTACGACCTTACAATTCTCTTGATAGGGGATTTACGACCCTAGCATCTCTAGTTTATCTACTTAGCTCAGAAATAGGTTCAGACAATCAATTTTCTATTTATATAGTTTTTACTAAATTATATAAATTTTTATTATAAACCTGGACTTCAGGTCGGGGTTCAATCTATGCATTTTACAGTTGAACGGTCAAGCTAGACTTGCCCCAGGTCGACCGCTACCGGTAGACCGCTAGGGTATCTAAGCCGACCGGTCGTGTATAAATTTTTAGGGTAGTTCGATTTTTAAACGTCAATTAATTTTTATTTAATTTTGTTAATCACAGCAGGCGGTAATTCCAGTTAATTACTGATTTCGGTTAACCCTAATTTTTATAATGTCATCTTAGTGTCCAATTGGCAATTCAATTTGGTTTTAATTTAAGGTTCCCAAATTTAACAATAACAGATGTAAAATTAACCAATTAGATAATTTAATTACGAATTAAATTTTAGGGTTTAAGGTTTAGCAAATCCAATTTTTATCTAATAAGTAATCATAGGGTTTCTATAATTCTAACTAGAATTTTAAAATATGATCATAAAAGGGTGTACTAGTATCAAATCAGATTTAACACTATAGAATTTTAATCTAATCTAGTTTACAGATTCAAATGACGCTTATAATTTACTATTTATATTACTAACACCCTAGATCAGATAAAATAGATTAAATTTAACTGTACTAATTATCTTATTAAAATTTTCTCCCTCATCTTAAATCTAAGCTTTTCCTATTTGCTTTACTCAAGAATTTCCCTTCATTTGCTAGCTTCTCCTAGACCTGATTTGTTGAATTCTTCTTTTTGATTTTATTTGATTTGAAGAAATTTTAGAGGTTGGAGAAGATGAAATATTTTGGCATAGTTTGGTTACTGTAAATTTTTCTATTGATTTTAGGGTTTGCTTAGGTTCTAATTTATAGAGGTTTGGGGTGAATTTATGGCGTTGATTTGGGTTAGATAATATATTTTTACATCTGATCCGGTTATCAATACTTGGTCATGAAGAAACAATCAGATTCAGCCATCCGTACGGAGCAATGAAGGAACGAATCAAATCTGTTGAAGAAACGCTCAAAACAATGTCCAGGTATTCGATTTTCCAAGTGCTAGGTAGACCTAAGAAGGCCCATGGTCGACCTATATCGGCCGACCATGACCAACCAAGGGTTGACCTATTCGTATATTTTATATTTATTATTTATTTTCTCCATTTTGTTTTCATATCTTCCGACGTATGTAATTTCTCCATACGAACTCCATTTTTAAGTATTATATATGAAAATCATTCAGAAAATTGCTACAAACGCAATGACGCAAGTTTCGTAGCCAAATTCGGACATTTATGAATTTTTTTTACCCCTTGTTTTAATTCAATTTACTTTCCTTATTAAATTTCCATTTAAGCTCCTATTGAGTTCTTGTTATGTTTTTATGTAAAATTCTGGGGTGTTACATCAAGTATGTCAATAGTGCATACATGTGGCACAAGCACATACAGGATCAAATATAACTAGCATACCACTGGTCAAAAAGTCTATACAACCATATTAGACATACATCAAAATAACTTAGAACAAGTCTCTCTAATTCTATCCTCAATCTTCCAAGTATAGTCTTTTTCATCGTCACTCCACTGAAATTTTACTAACTTGATTGTCTTATTTCTAGGTTCATTCATGTCTCCATCCATGATACCAATTAGTTGTCTAATAATTGCCATATCAAGTTCTACTACTAAGTCCTCCAAATTGTTGGTTCAATATATAACGTACATACTTTGTCAATTGAGAGTTGCAATGAACTTATGCTACAATATTCTATAATTAATACGATAAACGAGCTTCCTTATTCTCTCCGTAATAGGAAATGGTTCAACATTTCTTGACGCCAATTTTTTTGACTTCAAAAATCGTATGATACTCTTCATTGGTGATACTTCCACAAAAACATGATCTCCAATTGAAAATTTTAAATCCTTATACCTTCGACATAACTTTTCTGCCTTGATCGAGCTTCCTTCATCCTTCCACAATTAATTCAATTTTTTCCTATTGCTTCTTTCACCAAATCTAGATCATGTATTGGTTTATAAATTATCTCTAACCAGCTAGTGATTTGCGTGGCCTTTTGTAAAATGCTTAGAAAGATGTCATTTCTATATTAGTTTGATAACAATTATTATGGAAAAACTCGACCAAGTGCAAAAGGTCTACCCATGATCCTCCAAAGGTTAGTACATAGGCCATCAATAAATCTTAAAATATCGCATTAAATTTTTTGTTTTTCCATTGGTTTGAAGATGGCAAGCGGTACTTGGTACCTAATACATCATGCAAGCTCTTTCAAAACCCACCAGCAAAAAACGGTTGATCACTCATAATTCTATTCATAATTTCATGAAGTCTCACAATATTATATATGAGAAATTTCGCTGAACTTGGTATCATTCTTATCGGCTTAACAGGGATAAGGTTTGCAATCTTGGTCAGTTTGTCAACTATTATCCAAATACTTTCATTTCCCCTATTCAACCTTGACAACCCATATATAAAATCCATTGGTATGGAATTCCATTTCTATAGTAGTACTTCTAAAGGTTGAAGTAATCCACTTTGTTTTTGTTGTTTGCAATTCAAATTATCAATTCCCACCTCTAATCTCTTAGTCCATCCAGCTGTAATGGATCTTCTTTTTGCCTTACAGTAATTCTTTTGGTCAATACTAGTTGAACTTCCAAACAAGAGAACACTGCAGTACATTGACTAGAAGTGGTTGTTGCCTCATACTCAAACCACAAGGAGCCAACGCCTCTAAATCATTCCATTCAGCTAATATTGCTAATGACACATTTTATTATTTTCTATTAAGTGTATCATTCCTTTTGCCAGCATATACTCAGTCTCAATGCCATATGCTGTCAAAAACTCCAACCGTCTTTGTTGTCTTTTATTCAACTATTTTCGAAAGAATAAATACTTCAAAGACTTACGATCTGTAAATAACTCAAATCGTTCTCCAAAAAGATAGCCACAACACTTTCAATGTGAAGATCACCGTTGCCAGCTCCAAATCATGCATAGGGTATAGACCTTCATGCGGTCGAAGCTATCGAGAAGCGAAGACAATGACCACCTCTCTACAGTATTACAGCTCCCAAATCTGTTCCACAAGCATTGGTGTACACCACCAAATCCTGATTTCCATCTGGCATAACTAACACTGGTGCATTGGTTAATAAATGCTTTAGCTTTTGAAATGTTTAATCACATTTGTTTACCAAAACAATCTTCACATTTTTTGTTGTTAGTTTAGTCATCGGTGCTGCTATACAAGAGAAATTGTTAGTGAATCTCCGATAGTAGCTAACCAACCCTATGAAACTTCTAATCTCAGCTATGGTCTTAGGTCTCTTCTAACTATCAATGAATTTGATCTTTAATGGATCTATAGACCATCCATTCTCAAAAACAATATGACCAAGGAACTTAACTTCTCTTTTTCAAAAATGACATTTTGAAAACTTCGCTTTTAGCCAATGCTGCCTTAGCTTATCCGACATTATTCTCAGATGAACTTTATGATCTTGTTCACTCTTTCAATATATCAAAATATCATTAATAAACACTAATAGGAATATATCCAAACGCTCTCCAAAGATCCAATTCATCAAGTCTACAAAGAAAACAGGCTTGTCGATCAGTCTGAAGGGCATGACTAACAACTCATACTAACCATATATTGTACGAAATGATGTTGATGGTCCTCCACCACTCTCATTAATGGAAACTCATTGTTAAGTCTAATTGTGATAACATCTTAGTTCCACTCATTTGATCGAACAAATCGTCTATTCTAGGAAACTAATGCCGATTCTTCATAGTCTTCTCATTCAATTTTCTATAATAAATATATTAGCTCAATAACCTATTTGATTTCTTCATGAACATTGCTGCGGCTCTCCAGGGTGAACTGCTTGGTTTAATAAAATTCATCCATTTGAACTCCACTAGTGGTACCTTTATCTCCTCCATCTCGGTAGCTGTCATTCTGTTGGGTGGTCAAGTTACAGGTTCAGCTCCCGCTACGAGATCTATTCGAAATTTAATGGCACATTTCGGTAGTAGTCCTATAACTGACTTAAAGACATTAAGATACTCATTAATAAAAAAAACCTGATTTATTTCATCCTTCACACCTTCCGCAACACCTAACAATGCACATACATTAATGCTGAATTCTTTTAATGTTTATATAATTCGATCACAACAATCAAGGTGTCTTAAGAATATCATTCTATGTCGGCAAAATATCCTAGAATCGTATAGGCTTAACCTATCCATACTTGGTGTGGACGCGGGTCGGTTGGTGACGTTTGAAGCCTAAACCGCTTCCGCACCACATCGAACAGTTAATCAAAAATAAAAACCATTATAATAATTTTTTAAATGGTTCGGTTTCAATTCAGTTTAATGTAATATGGTCCGGTTTTGGTCCGATTTGGTTTGAACCTATATTAAATATGAAATAAGAGAATTACTTCCATCAGCAATCAATTTACGAAGGCAACTGTGTGAAGCTTCTACATTTATAGGTTAAAACACATAATGTTATACTGAAATGAAAGATTAGTTCTTAATCATATGAACATTTCAATTTAGTATTTAGCTACAAGTGAGATTTTTTTAGTAGACTAACCAATCATCAACGTAATCAATGCATATTCATTAAGTAAAATGACTAGAATAAGATTATAATTAGCATTTATCCAAAAAAATGAGTTGAAAAATATGATACTGAAACTATAGCTTTTTTCTTTATGACAACGATTATTATTAATATGCGCTGAAAATAGAATATACATCGTTAATGTATAATGAGATCGGAGTTGTTTATATTTTTATCATAAGATTATTAATGTAAATATTCAGTTCGGTCCGGTTTAATATGATTGGTTCAATCATCCAAACTGCAAGCGAACCGTATCGATGCGGGTCAATCCGGTTTGGGTGTATTTGCTTTAGTTAGAAGATTCGATGAGGGTTTTTGCACCGCTTTTCGGTCCGGTATGGGCAGTTTCCATATAGTAGTGTGGTTTATTCCCACCCCTAATCCATACCCACAATTATCTCAGAGCCCACAAAATCAAACACATGCAAATTGCTAGTAAACGTATGACCTAACAGACCAAATTCTACATAGTCACATTTCATTCCAAGAGTTGCATAGCCATATATTGGATTTGCAACCCTTAACTAGGTTATACGATATGTTGGTTCAATTGTTAACTTATCTATCAAGCATTTGGATATAAAAAATGTAATGCTTCAGTATCAAACAATACTTTAACATGTATGATATGTATAAGAAGCGCACCTTCTAATACAGCCTCTCGCTTCTCCTCAACGGTCGATCCATAAACTGTACTTTCTATAGCATAAACCTTCCTTTTTAGCTTTGACTGGTTCAGGACACTCTCTTCAAATACTCCATGTTGTTGTAATTATATCATCTCACTCCTTTCTTATCCACAACCTTCTCATTATCATAAAAACGACATTCATTAGCGATATGCCCTTTCTTATCACACTTGTACAAGTTAATTCAAACATTCCTTTCTTTAGAACTCCACCTTTCTGAGCTTCCTTCTCATTGAAGAACATCCTCTTCTTTCCTTAGAAATTCGTGGTCTTCACTGACTTATTCTTCCCAAGTGATGCAAGTAAATCTTTGTTCCTTAGAGTCATGTCTACCACAACATTATATGGATCTCTAAGGCGTGTCGTGTTTTCCTTAGCATTCTCATGCTTCAAACCTCGAATAAACTTCTCATTCTTCTTAAGGAAAATATTAACAACGACATTCCATGCCTTGATAGTCCATCAAACTTGGTTGCATACTCCAGGACAGTCATATTGCCTAGCTTCTGTTTCGAAAACCTATTGAATAGTGCGAACTTTTACTGCTTTAGATAAGAACTTTTCCTCAAACCTTTTTCTAAAGTCAGCCCAAGCAAGGCTGTCCTCGTTACTCCCATTGTTACACTATTTCACTAATACAAAGCGACTCCTTGCAACCACCTCGAAACCATCCTCTTCTCTTGTTCATCATTCAACCTCAAATAAGAAAACATCTCGTAGCTACCTACATATTTGAATACTTCGTCTTCGAATATCAAAACATTTTGAAACATTTTTAAGTGTATAAATGGGATTTTATAACCTTTTTAAACATCATTTAATTAATGAATAATGAAAATAAACTTTATTTTGACATTTATTTATAAAAATATATTTTTCAAAGAAAAATCGATAATGTGACCGAAAATCGGTTTATTGATAAACAGCTTTTTATTCATAAAGCAAATGGAAGGTTCTAGAAGCTTCTAAGTGAATAAGTGATATTACATATGAAACAATCCGTATATTTATACCATTTAAATTGACAATAATCCATACGTCAACTTAAATAGTACAAAACACGAATCATCAATAAAGTATATGTATATAAATGAGAATCATCACAGAAAATATAACATAACAGAATAGTGCAGCGGAATTACAACATGGTCATAATAGTAGTTCATGAGGCTACTAAGAAAATACAACAATGTCTCAAGTAAATGAAATCGAACAACATAGATGTCCGATAATATCCAAATAGGAAAGAGCAATACTGATAAGATAAAGATAATGATAGTCTTCAAGCCTTCAGCTCCAAGCAGCACTGCAACAGAAATCCTCAGTCTAACCCGAGCATATGCGCAAACAAACACTCGAATCAGGGCATATATTCTTATACAGATAATATGATTCAAATTTGAAATAACAATAACTCAAAGATGAATGGAGTAACATCTTTCAGGATCCGTTAAACTATCTATACATAGTAATGTACGATAAGTAGATAATGTCTAGCAGTAAAGTAAAATATCAAGATAGTGTTAAGGCGTCACCATTGTTCCCCTTAACACATTTTATATAGCATTATAGACTATACAGCACTGCAAACTCCACCGCAAACTAGTGGGATATCAGGGAGTACTCCATAGATATAATACAATTTTTTTTTGTAGTGGTCGCGTTTATAGGGATACAAGTATGACAAGGCATATGAGGCAATACCCAAGGTAGTGAAACTACCATTTGCCTGATCCGGACTGGTGAGAACGCATCACCGCAACGATCGCAACACCGCGAAACAACACTCCAAATTCAAGGGTGCGCACCAATCAATAACAAGTAATGAGTAGTTTACGAAGAAGTGTGTTCGCTTGAGGTAGCTAACCCCATTTGGCCTGGCACGGCTCCTGTTTTAGTCATTTCCAATTTGACACAAGTGTCAAGGCTATCCATTATCGTTCTCTTTCTTTAATCATCACGTACATCATTCCAACCACTTCATTCTGGATCACACTCCACGTATAGTTATTAAAGTGGTATTCGGTTTAGACAGTGAGTATGTCCCTAACCGATTTCGGTCTCTTTAATAACTTCGTAATTATTACAAAGATTGGTCGTTTAATATATTTAAAAACCAAATCAAATTCAATTTCAACTATAATTTTGTAAACCAACATTTCATTTGTCTTTCTAAATCAATTTCTATAATTTACGTTTCAAAACTTCCAAATTTACCATTTCAAAACTCTATAATTTAATTTCAATTTTTATTTAAAACAATTCAAATATTGATTTAAATTTTAGATTATTAAATATTAACATTTTCCTTTCATAAAAATTCAAACTTCAACTTCATTTCAAAAACCTTATTATTTATTCAAATAAAATCTTTATTTTTTATTTTTAAATCAAATTTATTGACCAATCGGGTTTTATTCAACTCTCTATCCTAAGTCAAAGTTCATTTGGGTATTTATCATTTCACCTCGATTCCATTTCAATTCAAAATCAAAGCATAGCAAAGGGAACTTGCCGTGTGATAACTGGGATAGTGTCAAAGTAAATAAACAAGCAATAACAAACTTCAATAACAATCCAATATTTTATTTAAATAATACCGAAATAATCGTATCAATTTACATTTGTTGTTCATGCAAATTAGTATAATTATTTCTAGAATCTATACTATCATTTCATGTAGATTAAAGATTATTGCACTTATTATTTTATGCAATTTTTCACTTGATATCCATTATTCAATTTATACTGCATCAATTTATACAACATGCATTCGAATGGTTCAAGGTGTAATTAACCAAATTTCTACGTGTCAAATAATTAAACATTAAAAGGGTCTATTATACAAATTTAATCTACTCAAATTCAACACATATATCGATTCAAATTTTAACTATCCTACGTCGAATTTAATTGCATATTATTTATCACTTCCTACATTAACAATTTAACGTCCAATTTCAACATCACACAACAATCATTTATCAACCAAACTTGTATAAGAATATAAGTCGTGAAAATTAATTCACCTTTCGTGGTTAGAGAAATTGACAGCGAAGCACGAATGGAATTCGTTCAACACGAACAATGGAACACTGCAATTGTCGCGAAAAATGATATTAATTCAAATGAACGTTCATACATAATTTATAAAATTATATATATGCGCTTACAGGTGACGAAGAAAAGAATGAAAGCTGAGAAATCGATGCTGCTGCAAATGGAACTCAACTGGTTGCTTCTGCATATAACAGAGAAGAGAAATGGTTACTATATTTCAGTAACAAAATAGATGCTGAGTAAATATTCTTTTTTTAGCAACAATTGAAAGCGACAGTACACTGCTGCTATTGCACAAAGCAACAGTACACTGTCTCTTCATTCATCATTTTTTTAACAAACAAAACTGTTACGCCGAGCACATATTATTCCCTTCACCCATGCATACTGCATCGCACACTTCACTTCATCCATTCTCTTTTTTTTATAAAAAACAAAACCGAGACTTCTTCTTTCTTTTCTTTTCTGACATTAACTCATTCCTTCATAAAACAATGACTCATCTTCCATCATAATGGGTTCAGCAGCACTTGTACGCACACTTTCATCATTCATTTTTTTTCAAAACCGAAACCGAGACTGTTTCATTTCATTTCTATTCTACAAATGGCACATACACTCGGCATCCAACCATTTATATACACACACATACTTGCACACGTATATGTGCATAGGGCATGCACAGCTCGCATGAACACAGGCGAGGCAGGGAAGGCTGGAAATGCGGCAGCTCCGGGAAATGGCGTAGGCGAGATCTGAGCTGATTGTGCATGCGTGCGGAAAGTGGTGAAGGTGGCTGGACGGAGATGCGAAGGCGATGGAAGGGGAAGGTTGCCGGGTCATTTCGCGCGCTGTGGAGGGTGGAATGGAGAAGGGTGGTGCACCAGTGCGTGCACGTGATGGCTGTATGTGTATGAGGAGGCGTGCGCCTGGAAGTAGCCAACGGTGGCGAGGCATGGACGGAGTGAATGGGGCGCGGTCGGTGGTGGACTGGTGCGACATGGGGTCGGTGCGCAAGGGAGGGCGAAGGGAAGGAGGGCGGATCGAGGGAGGTCAGTTTGGTGAGAGGGGTGGTGATGCACGTGCGTTTGAACTGGTTTCATTTTTTTTCTTTGCAAAGTTTTCTTCTTATTTGCAACTCATCTTATATTTACATTATTACAGAGGAAGAAAAAAAATAGAAAGAAGAAGAAGGAGTAGAGATGAAGCAGTACCTAGACGAATAGGAGTGAATGATAATCAAATGAACATAAACGTTTTCTTTTATTTAAATTTGTAGCCATAAATTTCTCTTTGAATTCCCAAACGCCATTCACATTTCCAAGCTAACACCCATCATCCAACCACCGAATTAATGCACCTCAGCCAATTTAATTTTCAAATTTCTTTTGAATGGATACGGGCCGTTTATTTTGGGCTGAATATGGTCTAACCGGTCCGTTCAAAACGGTTAAATTAACGCGACGTTTTACGTCGGACTTCGATTTGCACAAATGAATATACTGTTTTGATCAGCGCGACGAGGCGCTTCCAACGGTACACAGATAATTGCGATACGACAGTTTTATCAAAACTCAAAATTTTACGTCGATTAAATTGTTTGTTTGACAAAAAAATTTAAATGAAGTAGGCGACGACGGAATTAGACGAAACGAATTTCGACGTCTTGATCAGATAATTTTTTACAACATTGCTGTGTAAAAATATTTGGATTTGAAAGATAAATTGTTCGCAGTTTAAAATGAACTGATATTCAATAAAACACGAACGAAATTTACTGCAATATTTTACAACGAAACTTTTCCTATACCCATAACTCACTAGACGCATCTTATAAACGAAGTTTGGACGTTAATTGAGATCGTATATAAATTTCAAATTTTATATTAGAAATAATGAATTTAAAATTTTAAATTGGGTCAGAAATTCAGGGTCGTTACAATCTCCCCCACTCAAAACTTTTCGTCCTCGAAAAGGAACGAGATGGGAGAAGTAGGAATGAAACAAGCAGAAAAGTCAAGATAGTTTTAAGAAAATTAAATTATGCCTGAAATTAGTAATTCGAGGTTTGAATCCCGAATACTGTCCTCAGTTTCCCATGTTCAATCTCGCTCTCTGCACTCTACTAGACTTTGAAGAGATTGACTGACTTCCGTCTAAGTTGATTTGTCTCCCGATCGACTATCAGAAGTGACTTTCGCTCAATAGTCAAGTCAGGCTCAATAATTAACTCTTCCAACTGAGCAGTGGGAATGGTCATAGATGGATCGCGCACAACTTTGCGAAGATGTGAGATGTGGAACACATTGTGTATCCGACAAACTTTTCTAGCAATGCGATTCTATAGGCCAATGTTCCAACCCTTTCCGTAATCTCAAACGGACCAACAAATCTGGAAGCAAGCTTCCCCTTTCTTCCAAATCGAATAACATTCTTCAAAGGCGACACTTTCAGAAATACTTCATCTCCTACACTGAATTCGAGATTTCTCCTTCTTCTGTCAGCGTAGCACTTCTGTCTATCATGTGTCGTCTTTATCTTCTTCCTGATTTCTTCAACTTTCTCGGAAGCTTCCACAATTATTTCTGGGCCAAGCACTAATCGATCTCCCGACTCGATCCAACAAGCTGGTGATTTGCACGACCGTCCATATAAAGCTTCGAACGGTGCCATACCAATGCTTGTCTGATTTTATTAAAGATAATTAATTCAAATTCAAATATTCAAATTTTAAATTTGATTTCTTTACCTGGCAACTGTTATTATAAGTGAATTCAACCAAATGGAGGTGGTCTTCCTCGGATCCACCAAAGTCTATAATACAAGCTCGGAGAAGGTCTTCCAGAAGCTGACTTACCCTCTCGGTTTGGCCATCTGTCTGAGGATGATAGGCTGTGCTCAGATTCAGTTTGGTGCCCAAAGTATCCTGAAATGCGTTCCAGAATTTACTAGTGAAAATTGGATCTCTATCGCATACGGTACTAAATGTCACACCATGAAGTTTAACAACACCTCTCATATATATCTCTGCCAAACTCGAAGCAGTACGAATGGACTTGACTGGAATAAAATGAGAGGATTTCGTCAGTCTATCGACAATCACCCAAATGCTTTCGTTATCCTTTCTTCTCCTCGGTAGCCCATCAATAAAGTCCATAGAAATCTGTTTCCACTTCCAACCTGGAATCTTCAGAGGTTGGAGCAAACCTGCCGTCTTTCGGTGATCAGCCTTAACTTGTTGACAAGTTTTGCATCTACTAACATAGGCAGAAATATTGTGTTTCATCCCACTCCACCAATATAATTTCTTCATATTTTGATACATCTTTGTGACTCTTGGATGAAATGAAAGCGAAGATTGATGGTTTTGTCTAAGCACTTCCTGTCTTAGACCATCAACATTGGGAACACAAATACGATTGTCAATTCTCGAAACTCCATTACTATCAACTTGTGCACCCATCTTACTATCAGCATTCCCAGCTCTTTCGAGAACTATTTCTTTGATGTAATAGAGCAAAGTGTCCTTGTATTGCTTGACTATAATGCGATCCATAAGAGCTGGGGAGACGACGAGCTAGAATAACATTCCTTCAACAAGATTACAACATGCCATTGCTAGGTTTCTGCTCAAAGCATCGGCTACTGTGTTTTCTTTCCCTAGAGTGTATTTAATATCAAGATCATATGCAGCTAAGAATTCGAGCCATCGGACTCATCTCTGATTCAAATCCTTTTGTCAGAAAGTATATCTCAATGACTTATGGTCAGTGAATAGTTCAAATTTGGTTCCCAATAGATAGTGCCTCCATAGCTTAAGAGCAAATACAACCGCAAGAAGCTCTAAATCGTGAGTTGTGGTAATTTGCTTCATGGGTCTTTAGCCGACGACCGCATATGCAATAACCTTTCCTTTCTGCATTAAAACTGCTCCTAATCCATCATGGCAGGCATGGTCAATCCTTTGCTACCGTCAATAACTGTAAGAACTGGGGCAGAAGTCAACCTTCGCTTAAACTCATTGAAAGCTGCTTCGCACTTTTCACTCCAAATAAATTTTACATTCTTTCTGGTCAGTGCGGTAGGTGGTGCGGCAATACGAGCAATTTTTTTAATAAATCTGCGATAATAGCCGGCCAAATCCAAGAAACTACGAATATCTGTAGGAGTTTTGGGAGTCTTCCAATCCTGCAAATTCAAAGGATTCGAATTTAGAAAGAGATAAGATGTTTGGATAGAAATGACAAGTAAGGATAGAACTTACATTGATTACGACGATCTTAGCTGGATCGATAGAAATCCCGTTCTCCAAGACAATATGGCTAAGAAATCGAACTTCATCTCTCTAAAAGTGGCATTTCGAAAACTTGGCTTTAAGCCGATGACTGCGAAGAGTTTCAAGAACAAACGCCAAATGTGACCTATGCTCTTTCTCATCTTTAGAGAAGATGAGAATATAATCGATGAAAAAAAGAACAAACTTGTTAAGAACATCACGGAAAACTCTATTCATCAAGTCGACGAAATAACTGGAGCATTAGTAAGACCAAACGACATAACCGACCATTCAAAGAAACCATTTTCAGTGTGGAATGCTATTTTAGGAATACTCTCCTCAGCAATTCTGAGTTGGTGAAAGCAGGTAGCCAGATCGAGTTGAGAGAAAACTTTAGCTCCATGTAGCTAGTCGAATAGATCATTAATGCGGGGCATTGGAAATCTGTTCTTGTGTATGAGCTTGTTTAGCTCTCTATAGTCTATACACATTCTGAGAGAACCATCTAACTTTGTGACGAATACAACAGCAGCACCCCATTCTGAATAACTTCGCCGTATCAAGCCTTTAGCAAATAAATCTTCAATCTGAACATTCAATTATTCCTTCTCTTTAGGAGCTATTCTCCTAGGAGGGAGAACTAATGGTCGAGCACCAGGTATAAGGTCAATGCGGAATTCGATTTCCCATGGGGGTGGTAGAGAATTGACTTCTCCAAACGCATCAGAAAATAGTTAAACAACCGGAGTAGAGTTTAGATCATTTGGATGAGAGTCAAGCGAGAATATAAAACTCCCAGCACAATCTTGAAGCGATTTACCTTCAATAACTAAAGGTATACTCCTGTCGTCTATTAGAGAGACAGTCCGAGCTTTGCAAGAGATAATGGCTTTGAACTTTCGTAGCCAATCAATACCTAATAGGATATCGAATGCCTCGAATCCAAGTACAAAGAAATCCCAAGTGAAACGATGCATGCCATACATAAGCGTGACATATTTGCATACCCTTTTGAGGTTAGTAGTCCCTCCAATAGGGTTTGATACACATAATAAGGTAGATGCAAGGATAGGTTCCAATCCAAGTTTGTTACATAAATCAATAGATATGAAACTATGTGTTGCTCCAGTGTCAAATAGTACTCTAACAGGTAAAGTATGCAACATAAAAGTACTCTGTAATGTACCTTGGTCATCCTGAACTTCCGGGGTAGGTGTGTTAATAGAAAAAACTCCAGATGGAGTGCCCCCCTTCTGGGTAGGCCAATCCTTCTTAAAATGTCCTGGCTGTAAGCAAATGTGACAAACATCTCTCTTGGCCATCTGAGCCGGTGGCGAAATAGATGCACCCATTGGGGATGGGCAACTACTGGCATAATGACCTTTCTGATTGCAGTTGAAACATGTGATAGAGGATATGTCAATGGGCTTCTTCTGAGAGTAGCCAAGCCCGGATTTCTTCTGCGAGTTCTTCTTCTGTTGCTCAAAATTTGGCTTCCTCTTCCCAGTCTGACTAGAGAATGACTGAGTAACTGGAGCCTTGGTGACTGATGTTCCCTTTGCTTTCCATCATACCTAAGAGCAAAATCCATTAACTGCGTGAAAGTGCCACGGACATGAGCTGTGAGGAGTTCGTAATACTCTGGATGTGCTCCATGGATGAATTTCTCATTCTTCAGCAGTGGTGTGTCAACCAAGCCAGGTCCAAACTTGGAGAGCTCGTTAAACTTTCTTCATACTCGGAGAAAGTCATATTGCCCTGCTTGAGGTCCATAAATGATCGATAAAGCTGAGCCTTTCCGGCTGCTGGCATCCACTGAGCCGTAAAGGAATCCCTATTTACAAGTGATATAAAGACGAGTCAAAATTTGACGAGATAGAAGGAATTTTATTTGGATGAAATTTCAGTTAGATTTCTACCTAAACCGAGCCCAGGTGATAGTTTATTCATCAGTACGGGAGGTGACTGACTCCCACCAATCCTGTGCCGCATCCTGAAGCTGCCAAGCGGCTAATTTACGCTTCTGCGCGTTAGTGATCTCAAGTCCAGTGAAGATCCTTTACAGGCTCTTCAGCCACTGTTGTGCTTCAACGATACTCTCGAAACCAGAGAATTTGACTCTACCAAGACGGGTGTATTCCTTGCTTAGATTGGAAAACTTGACTGCAGAAGCTGGGGCACATGATTCGGGAGCATTTCCTCTACCCCCATCTCTAGCATTCCTTCTGGTACTCATCTTGGAATACCAAAAACGATTTTAGAATCAAAGATAGAGATTATAGAATCGTAAAGAAATTCTAATCAAATGAATTCAATAAGAAGGATGGAATCAAAGGATATGGATTCTGAAATGATTCTCCTCATTCTAGGGTATGGTTACCCTATCTCTAATGAGCTTTAAAACTCCACAGGCTAAGGTTTTCGGGAACCAAAGCTCTGATACCAACTGTAACAACCCGTATATTGTACTATTTAAGTTGACATATGGATTATTCTCAATTTAAATGGTCCAAATATACAGGTTTTTACTAAACTAAGAGGTGTAAAGGAGAAGTGATGGGGAAAATTTTAGGGTTGGGGGAGGGGGGTTTGAGCCTTCCATGACATGAGAGGGGGGGAGGAGGGGGTTTGATCCTTCCATGACATGAGAGGGGGGTGAGAACAAGCTTACGGAGCACCATCTTGAGTCTATACAAGGAGAGGCATGCCCTTGAATTATGATCACAAATTTGTAAAGAAAAAACAAGCTTTCTTTATTGTCTTCCCTTTCACAAAATTTATAAAGAAAATAATTGCAAAACACATCCAATTCAACTCAAACTTTGCCACAAGCCTTAGGACAACATTCCAACAACTAGTCTGATCATGAAGAACCAAAGAAAAACTCCCATTATATTCATAGGCCATGAGCTATTTTAGAGGAGAAATGGGCAAAAAGGCAAGTGCAAGGCAAGGAGAGGAAGGAAGAAAGGTGTTTGCAAGGTGGAGGTACGACTTGGTAGCTTGGACTTGCTCATTCACTTGGTTAATTGTAAGCTTACTCACCATCTTGAATGAAAATATTGTGTATATATGTTTGTTATTGATTACTTATATGTTATTTGAATTGATGTTGACATATGTTGAAAGATTGGTTTTGATTCTTGCTTTGAAAGAAAATGGCATATGCAATCCATATATATGGACTTAAACGGACTTGGAAGGACTTTTATGACTTATATCATGGCCTTGAAATAAAGAATATATATAGTTGGACTTTGATTTAGATTGGACTTAGATTTGAAAGTGCTTGTATAGCGCTAGTTATTATAGATGCACTTACAAATTGTCTTGTGTTCAACAATTTCTATGGAACTTTGTAGAGAGATCCTTATGGGTTTCTTGCCATATTTATGATTTTTTATATGTATGCTTACTTAATAAAATGTTTGGACAGTGAAAAGTTAAGCAACATCTCGAAAAGTGGTCAAAACTTACACTTGTGCGAAACTGCCCCGTTTTAGCTTTTGTTTTGGACTTTAAAGGTTTAAAAAGATATTTAAATTTAAGTATATTGTTTTATTATTTTTATAAATGATTGTTAACTCTTATTAGAGTATTTTGAAAGTGTTTTGACATTCTTATGGATTTTTAAGAATTATCTATGAATTTTAAAGTAGAAGGATTTATTAAAAATATATAGAAAACATGGTTTTTCTAGTTTTTAAGTAAATTATAAAATGATTATTTTTGAGTAATATTTTGGGTAAATGTTTTAAAATATATTATAAGTATTTTAAGGTATTTTAAAAGTATTTTTAAGTATATATAGATTTTAGAAAATACGCTGACTATTTTATCAAAGTATAAATATCTTATGTAATAAAATATCTTTTAAATCATTTTATTAAATATCTAGTTTTGTAAATAAATTACTACACTTATATGTATCATTTCTACAAAGTATAAAATTATAAACAAAGGATTTAGAAAGGGGTTATGAATTGCTTAAGTGGCTAAATCATGTTTTGTTTAACTACTTACTTAAAGGTAATAAGCTATGCTTCAACTAAAAGCCGATAATGCAAGCTTATCTATTTATGAGTGTTAAGTCTAATGTTTGAGTAGGGATATGAGAAATAGAGATATAACCTATCGATTTTCCTCTTAACCGAGGAATAGTTAAGTTGGGAATATCGAAAATACGTCAATCTTGTTGATTACCTATTCGTTTATGAAAGTCCTTAATATTATACTTATCACTAAAAACCGACGAGGTAGACTTATCTATTTGTGAGATTCAAGAGTGAAATGTCTAGGCAAAGCTTTGATATGCAACCGATGCTCTAACTTACCTGTCTTCACTCTTGGATGAGGAATAGTTAAGTTGGAATGTCAAAAATGAATTAAGTATACGAATCGTGATTTTTATAAACAATCGCTTTTAACTGGATGTCGATTAGTCGACTACCAAATTAACTAAAATAACTTAGAAAATATCTAAAAGAAACACGAGGCCTATATGGTATAATTATCTTCGAAGGTGTTATACTGTACGTATAAATTCGTCTTTCTCTTCTATGACAAATGATAAGGAAATCTGTCCAGATAAGAGATTATCTCCACCCTTATACATTGTCTATTTATTTTAGAAAGAACCGGGTTTAAATTAACCGAAAATTCATCGATTGGTTTTGGAGCACCTAGTAAGCGGGGGAATGCACTTATATGAGACCACTTCAAAACCATAACCACTTCAAAACCATATATGCAATTTATGTTCTGAAGGCAGTTGTGAAGTGGAATGTTATACAGTTAAACTGGCTATCCTAAGGTTAAGTCTAAGGGAGAGGTCAGCGTTAACATTTCGAACAATACTGTCGTATGGGACTATCTATCTTGAGGAGTATTCGAATAGAGAGGACAACATAAGCATTTTTCAGAGGACTTATGCAGGAGTTTATGTGGAGAATCGATACCTGTTCCACATGCTCGAATCCATATAGCGGTTCATGATCTGTTCAAGATGATGGAATCCATTTGGGATTCGTATTCTGTTTAAATGATGAAGGCTCGTGTGAGAGATGCCGAACGCAGCCTCAACAAAAATGACTAAAATCAGAGTAGGATGCACAATCTTGAGTTTAGCTTACCCACGATGGTATATCAACTCCAGATCTAGAGTATGATTTCGATTATTAGGCGTCATGAGTTGATTATTTTTGGTTCCACGTTGGGTCTATAGTGTTTACCTTATAGTATATTATATCTAGAGATATATGATGCTCAAAAAGTATTTTCTGATCCTTTTCATGGTGTTTGAATTTAGCTAGATCGTAGAGATCTTCATAGAAAAATACATATACGAACGCGCCTTAGCAATATTGATTATATATCTATTATCATTGTGTCGTACACACATCAACTATTTTATGATTTATGTTCTACACTCTAGATAGTAACTACTATATTGATATACACTCATCGGATGGCTGGTTTCATTTGAAGAAAATACCTTATGGTAATCCGTACGGTTTCAATAGTTACTTTTACATGTGACACATATTTCTTGGGTTTCTCACGTTGGTTTACTAGACTGATCCTGGTGTTATTTTCTTATAATGCTTGGGCCAACCCCGTGTATATTTTCAGATTTAGCTTTGGATGCGTGAAACTTATGGGGACGATCTAGATGTTAACGTACCATAATATTCTTATTTTCACTGCAGTACTGTATTGTATATAGCATATGTGAGGGTAGTTGATATAACTGTCCAGGCCGATGATAGTACTTGGTTTCATAACTTTGAAATTTCTGTAATCAGAGTAACACTTTGCACGATCTTTTGATATTATATATTATCGTTTCGCTATGAGATTTTGATGTTGTCTTCTTTCTTTCTTGTTATATTATTTTTCTATTTTACCCTAACTTTCCGTCTTTCCAGCACTACTCGGAATACGAATACCTTGGACATATTTAGTGTTGACATTCGAGGGTCCAAAAGTCGGGTCGTTACATATCCTTTCACAATGAAGAAGCCAATACTATACCTCGATGGCATTCTCTGTCCCCATAAATGGTTTTTCTTCTAGACTGGTGTAGTCTTTACTCAACACGACATAATTGTTGCGAGCAGCCACTCTAGCACAACTGCTCCCACGTTATTGACATTTCCTTCTATCAACCCAACCATTGCTCCAGCTTGCATCATATTTACAAAAAAATTGTAACGATCCGATATTTTCAACCATTCGCATCCGTTATAAGTGTATAGGTAGACACTCATGCCGGAATTGGATAGCTCAAAATATCACGTTGTAAATAAAAATTTGGCAAATATCAGAATATACAGTAAATAAAATCACATATCACAGACACAGAGTACATAAAAATGCAGCGGAAGAAAAAGAGATAGTAGTTCATGAAGCTACTATATAAATATGAGATACATCAGAGTTAAATAAGATACAACAGAAGAGTAACAAGATACATCACTGAAACACTGGATACTGAAACAAAATAGAAGGCTGGATCTTCAAGGAAAGCTCCAACGCCGAAGGTGAATCTGGAATGCTAACTCACTCAATCTGACCCGAGCGTAAAGCAAAACACAAAACCCTCGAGTCAGGACATAAATACTTATAAACTGTAAATCAACTCAAGTGAACAGTAACAAAATGCATCAGTAACTTAAAGGATGCTTAGGACCGCCCATCCTCTAAGGATCCGTTAAACTATTTACTATGTAGTAATATACGCTATATACGGTAGTGTCTAATCAGTAAAGTATAATCATATAGAAAATAACATTAAGGGGATGGTGAACCTTAACGCGGTCGGATCTTTAAAACCAAAATCGTAGTGGGCTCGATATAAGGATATGACACGGCACGCGAGGCAATGCCAGGGTGGATACACCGTTTGCACTCCCGGACCGGTGGTGACGGCAAGCCAGCAGCTTCCGCCCACCTCGAACAATACCCCCGAATCAAAGTGGCGCCACCGAATCGAATCACAACAGTAATAGAATAGTTTCCGATGGAGCATGCTCGATGAAAGGGTGCGACCCTTTGTGTAGCCCGGTATAGCTCCTGTTTTAGTCATATATGCCAACTCACGGGAGTTGGGTCCACGTAATATACCTCGAGAACGTCGCCACCATCCTACTTCATTCTGGAATCTCCACCGCGTACACAGTTGTTAAAGTGGTTTTCGGTATTGGCCGGCTATAAGACAATATCCGATCCCGGTCTATTTAACAACCAATCGTTATTATAACCCATGGATATTTACTTCAAATAATTTATACTTCCAAGACCAAAATATCATACTCATTTCAAAACAATATCACAATTGTATCATTTCCATTTCAAAAATAATTCAATATTATATCATTCAAATAAAACCCAAATTTTCAAATCATTGAATATTTCTTTAAATTTATTAAACTTGAAATATTCCTTTAAATTATCATAGCATTTTGGAAATGTTACCTTAAGGAATCATAGCATTTTTGGAATGTACTACTTTCCACTTTACATTGTATATAATCAAAGTATTGATAAGCTTAAAATTTTAACATGTCAATTTATCATAGCCTTATAGTTAAATAAACTTTCTTACTGTAATATACA
This sequence comes from Allium cepa, assembly GCA_030765085.1. NCBI lineage: Eukaryota > Viridiplantae > Streptophyta > Magnoliopsida > Asparagales > Amaryllidaceae > Allium > Allium cepa. The sequence goes on along the minus strand of CM060942.1, from coordinate 562,624,578 downwards.
ATTTAAACCGAAATTCTTATGTTAAGTTAAAAACACCTTATTAACTTACATTATTATTACAATAAGTAACATTTATCATTTTAATCAATTTAAAATACACCATTACATTGATTAAAATCTATGTGTCAAATGTACGTTTTAAATTTTATATTCCTATTACAATAATGAACATTTATTAATTAAATCAATACCACACTACTTAAAACTTTACATGTTTCTTTCTTAATTAAAACTTTACATGTTCTTGCATTAATTAAAACTTTCATGTTCTCTCATTAATTAGGACTTTACACGTTTCTTTCATTAATTAAAAACTTATACGTTTCTTTCATTAATTAAAACTTATACCTTCTTTCATTAATTAGGAATTTACATGTTCCTATCATTAATTAGAACACCATTCGTTCTTTCATTAATTAAAACCTATACGTTTCTTTCATAAATTAAAACCTATGCGTTTCTTTCATAAATTAAAACCTATACGTTTCTTTCATAAATTAAAACCTATACGTTTCAGATTTATATTACCATTTTACAAATTTAACTAAACTTCCAGTTTATTTGATTAATTTAACATCTTTAGTTAAAACTCAAATTTCACATTTTCAAGTCAAGTTATATTTTAAAATTTCATTTTCAACAGTCATTTATTCAACCACTTAAATTTATAAAAAATCAATAATTCTTTAATAAATCACTTAAATTCAAATATAAATCAATTTATCATATTTACCATTTCCAAATAAAATTAAAGTCCATTTTATTCATGTAACTTAAATATCATTTTTAGTCAAAATTCCAAATTTCGAACATAAGTTATATTTCAAAATCCAGTTAATCCATTCATAAATTACATTTTTAACACATAGAAAAATCATAATTTATTTATTTTAAAACCTTTCAAAATCTATTTAAATCAAATTTCATAATTTTATATTTTTAAAATACTTAAAATATTCAAAGCACTTTATAGAATAACCATGGGTCTGTATATAGTTTTCTAACCTAGGTCAAGTGATACAGATATGTATCATTTCAATCCGCAGTTTAAAAGGTAAAAATCCGGGTTCTATCATTTCAAACCCGCAATCCCAAGTTTAAAAAAATAAATAAAATAACTCAGGCCTATCATTTCAGCCCATAATGATTTTTTATCCTAACAGGGAACTTGCAGTGTGATCATATACAGAAATAATATAAACAATGTCAATATCACAATATACAGTCATGTATCAGATGTCAGGTGAAAATTAACAGTTTTAACATGGTAATAACACGGCATAGCATATCATATGATCATCATTAACTTGCATAAACATTTTACATTACTAAACACTTGTCATCAATCCACTTTTCATAAGTATATATGTCAGAGTGAGAAAGACTCACCTTTTCGAAGCTAGAGACCAAAACAACAAACACAAGAGCGATTCCAAAAGCACGACAAACACGATTTGAATTGAATGAATGGAAAGCCTTGATAATGATCTTGTATACAACAAATAAACAAGACCATATAAACATATGCATACAATATAAAGATTTGTTGAACAATAGAAAAGTAGAAGCAACAAATGACATTACCAAGCTTTTCAACCACTTTTGCTTGACCACAACTCCATGTATGCTCGGCCATACATGCTTAGGGCTAGACCACACATGTTTTCAGGTGGAAAAGGATCTGGTTTGGCATCACAAAGGCATGGCAAGCACAAAAATGTGAAGTGGTAGGAGATGATATGAGGAGGTGTTAGGGTTAATTGGTGAAAGGTTAGGTTAAAAGTAAAAGGGTGGACTATAAAGGCCGATAGAAAGATAGAAAGTTTAAGGACTTTAAAATTTCCTTTTCTATTTAATTTTATAAAAACAAAATAAACTATGACTTCAAAAATACAAGACCACTTTTAAAATAGACTATAACTTCAAAACAAAGGTGACAAAACAAATTTTGTTCATTTCTTTTTTTTTTCAAACAAAAGGGCAGAGGGAATATAGACTAGAATGCCAAATTACAGAGGTGACAAAACAATTTTTTTTTTCTCATTTCTTTTTTCAAAACAAGGGCCAGTGGAAAAATAGATTATAACTTCAAAAATACAAAGTGACAAAAGCAACTTTTTTTTTCATTTCCCCTTTTTTTTCAAAACAAGGCTCGGTGGCAATATTACTTCAGAAACAAAATACAAAGGCGACAAAAATGGAATTTTTTTCATTCCTTTTTTTTCTCAAACAAGGCTCGGTGGTCTGGCATGGGTAGGGTCAGAAAAATATGGTGAATGGCCAAGCACGGTGGCAGGCAATAGGATAAAGCAAAACAATGAAAGGAGAACAAATGAAATAAAACAAGAGTGAAAAGAAGAAAGAAAGAAAAAAGAGAAAAAAATGAAAGGAAAAGCATGCGCCGGTTCATACCTTCAGGAGATGCTCACGCAAATTTTGATGGAAGCAAAATGAATAATTTGTGGTATGGAACTTTTGAACGTGAAATATATATTAACATTTGCTCACTAATTTATGTAGAGGGCAGGCAAGAGTAAAATGCTTGAACGGTAGAGGCAATTTAATTCTATACAATAGGTGGAAACGTATGGGAGGCAAGAGGGAAAGAAATAATTCACACACGGAAATGATTTAAGGCAAGATTTGAGCAAGATTTTGGATTCTCAAAAGAGAATATACGGCTGAAAACTTTACATTGTTAACGCAAGAAAAAAATCAAATAGATAACGAAAAGGCAAGAGCAACAATTAAATATTTTCCCAAAGTAACGTACAAATTATTTTGTTGCTCTTATTAAATAAATTTAAAATACTAACATTTCTATTAGGAAAAATAAACCATCACTTTAAACCAAAATTTAATAGATATTATACCATCATTAATAACATTTGATTTAGCTTCATCCAATTGATTGTTAAATATAAAGTTAAGAAACAGATGTAAACATATGTAAAAGAAATGTAAAGTTTATTTCCCGTTTCACACTAATTATTACTAACTTTTTTTTAAAAAAAAGTATACAACAAATCTGACCAAAACAAAAGTGAAACAAATGTTACACAATTGTATACAGTTCAAGATGAAAATTTTGCCTTTAGAATTATAAAATTTAGAATTTCTATTAAAGTTACACTTTTTATCCAAATCAAATTTTCAGACATTGTTTATTTTTATTTGGACAAATGATCAGAAATCATTTCAAGAAAATTTCCAAAATTAGATTTTTAAGAAAACAAAAGCCAAAGTCTTTAAATAAATGAAAAAAAATTAAATTTTTAAACTTTTAAAATTTTAAGTTGAAAGTCACAGTTTGACTATTTTGACCAAAATCAGCATTTCAGGCAAATATTCAACTTACACAAGTTTGGAATTATAACTCATAAAAATCAAGATTATATTTAAATAATAAATTTAATCATTTCAAATAAGTAAAATAAGTTTTTAAACAAAATCTTACATCAAAAATAATTAAAATATACAATAAAATAATTACAAAATACAGGGTTGTTACAAAATTAATATATAGTCCCCATATCAGATGGTGAGGTTAAGCATTTACATTAGCGTTAGTATTGGTAGTTCAGTTAGCATGTCATGCACTAGGCCACATATTTGCATTAGTTTTGGTGCTTCTACCTTGAAAGTTAAGCCTTCCACTTCTAGTTTCCATATCAACTATTCTTGTGATCGACATATGATTCTTCACGAAATTCAAAAGAATGGACTAAGGATAGAAGTGAGGGTATAGATAGATATACATACTTATATACACACACCTATGTGTATGTGTATCAAATAACAAGTACGCTATCAAAACTCTACCCTATTCCCTAACCATATTCTTTCTAAATCATTTGGGCTATGTTTTCAAAAATCTTTTTAAATTTTATGTAACCATATGCTCTGATACCAAGTTATAACATCCCCATTTCAAGATCCAAAAATAGACACCATAATGCTATAGTCATTCTTAGTATTATTATCCGATGACAAATGAGATCAGTTATTATATCATTAACATCAAGAGTACAAGAATGTAAAAAATTTTACAAAACCTTTTCAATAATTTCAGGTTCATTACATGCCAATTTTATAACCACATGATCACATCACTCTAATAAAATTTAATAAATACAAATATCATTCGAGAGAAACATACAAAGATATCCCATTGGATGATCAGAGTCATAACCACTGATGGTTATAGTACTTATCTTTAGATGCAATGACAAAAGAAATCATACTTCACAATGGAAAGTAAACTAGATTAGTAATAGCATGCCTCCTACACATCTCCAAAAGCCTAATTCATCTTAAATCGAAAAATCCTACTCTCGACCCACTCAAATGAGTACTAGGGAATTTAGGGGAAGTTTTTTTTTTGGGTCAGACAAAATTAATTGTGGATAATATTAGTCCATCGCAATCAAAATAAATACATAGTGAGACCATAGCACTATATGGAATGTATTTCTCCTCGCTATCATTTTACAGTTAATAAATACTTAACTTTTTCCTATGACCACTATGGTTAGAACATAACATAAATGTAATCCAAAATGGGTGAACTAGGAATAGTCCGATATTCAAGAGTCTAAGGTTACATATTCTTATATCCGCCAATTCCATTAAATGTCCATACATCGACATAGTTTCCCCAGGTTCACTATGAACCTATTAGTTTTTATAAACTAACCAAAAGCCATCAACCTTACTTAGACCAAAAACATAAGCATATAATCCAACGATCTTCCGTTCCATATAAGTACTAAGTTACTCCCATGAAAGAAGAAAAATAACTACAATGGTCTTCCATTCCCTTAAGGGTACAAAGATATCCCTGTGGCAGAAGAAGAAAAACAACGGCGAGCATCACTGCTATGGTTCTCTAATGCATAACCATAAAGTTTTAGCCTCAATATTAGAAAATCCTAGACCCAAATAGTCGGACGCCTAATGGCTAAAGTGCAGGGCGCTACCCCAATACCAATCTACACCCTTAAATCTGGTTTTATAAACATCGAATGAGGTACATCTTTTGATCGTTCCTGGGCATCCTATCACACTTTGATCTTCCCAATCCATTGGATGTAATTCTACTCAATTAGAGTTTAGTTTGACCATGTCCACTATTGGAATAACCCTAATCAGTCATCAGTTTTCAATCCCAAAGTTCATAAATATTTGTGATGTCATCCAAGTAAGCATATCAACAATTTATATATACAACATCAACTGATAAAAATACAAACTTAAAGTTATAAATATCATCCACTGATAACTATGTTCATAAGATAGCCATTTGATATGCAAATACTCATGCTCAAGTTTTCAATTATTCCATATAAACATGATGTAGCAAAAAATATCTTTTCCTGTTTGTGCCAAAATTGCTCACAAACACCCAATTGTCGACGAAAGCACCCGTTTACAATCACATATCACATATAGGTTGTATTTAGTATGAAGAACACTCAAAAAACTAAAAGGAAAGTAGTAGAAACACATGATTTATAGTGTTTCGGCATTATAGCCTACGTCCACTTTGAAGAGTTGTTGTTTTATTGATTATCACTCACTGGTTATAAGAGTATAGGTGATAATAATCAAGCTACAATGGAGTTTTGAAGAGTAACGACATAGAAGAACAAAAAAGATCCCTTTCTGAAGCTTTTGGACTGTGATTTATAGGTGTAGGCTACAAATATCTCGCTCAGTTCTCATAGACTCCTTTTCTCATGTGGGTTGGCCCATGTGATCGATCCCTGGTCGTTTTGACTCGATCCATGATCGATACGAATGAGAGTTGTATCGATCCAAATCTTGCCTAGTTGAGCCGAGATCAATCATGAACACTCCTAAGGTTATACGCAAGCTCCTGTGAAAATTTGGTAGTGTTTGGACAAGTTTGTGAGATATGATCGATACAAGTTTGTGTTTGTAGCATGTTGCCGAATTCGTATCGCTTCCATTTGAATCTCTTTACTTCGTATCGATGAAATGCACGTGCTAACCAAATGATATGGCGCTATCTTCTAGGATCGATCCACTTTTCATGCCGAGCGGCCGAGTCTTTCTCTTGGACGTGCCTTGTTCGTGTCCATCAGTTTAGCCTCATTCATATCCACCAGTTTAGCCTCGTTCGTATCCACTCATTACACCCCATTTCGTATGAATCCATGCGCATTCTTTTCACATCGATGGTTTCAATTTTATTTCGTATCGACATTTGAGACTACTTCGTATCGGTAATTTCTACTTCAATTTGTATCGATATGAACATACGCTCTTCGTGTCGATTTCGACTTCATATCGATGTTCTAAAGTGTTGTTTCGTATCAATCGTTTCCATTCCTCCTTCGTACCTACATCTATCACCCCAATTCATATCGGTGCTTTCTAGGCAGTGTTTCGTATCAATTGTTTGTAGTCGATACAGATTTGGTAAGCAATACGAAGGATACTCATGCAATGGATACGAAACAAGGTTTCTCCGTGGATACGAACTGGCTGCATTTTTTTTGAAACTTAGTGGATATGAACGAGATTGTTATGCAGCTATGGTTACAAATTAGATGGATACAAATGTGATGCTTCTATCCTTGGATACGAACTAGCCGAATTTTGCTTAGGACTTGATGGTTACGAACGAGATGGATATGGTAGTGGTTGGTGTGTTGCATACGACCGAGGCTTTCTAGATGGATCCGAATGAAGTGGATACGAAGGAGGTGATTGTTGAACTGATGGATACGAATGAGATCATCGATTGGCCATGGAAACGAATGAATTTTACTCCTTCCATGGATGCGAATTATAGCTGTCTGCCCTGATTTGCATCGATCATATCTTGAGTACACGAACTCCGATTGACTTGAAATTTGAAATTTTGACCATTATAGCTTTGCTTGTCGTATCATATCAATTATAGCTTGATTCAGACTCGGGAAAAATTTGTTAGTATCCATAACGAACGAGTGTATAATCAATTTTCGAGGACAATTTGTCTTTGCTTTCTAGTTAGTTTCTTGGTGTCACGGCTTTGCTAAAAGGCGGGATAACATTTCCTTTCTTTTAAAATCTCATTGTTTAAATAAATAATTTAACAAAACACATATTTTATTACAAGGAAAAGTCTGGCCTAATAATTAGTTAAGTGCTATTGTGTGTATGAAAATAAGGCTATCGCCCCTCTCAAATCACAGTGCTATCACACTCCTAAACTTATGCTATCACACCTTCAAAATAGTTAACTATCGTAAGTATAATATTTTATGCTATCACAACTTCAAAACCAAAGTTAATGTAAATCAAACTAAACATAATTATTGTAAATAAAAAATGTACATAGCTATTGTAAATCAAAATATACATAACTATTGTAAATCAAAGCTATTGTGAAGCATAACTGTCATAAATTAAGAAACAATAGCAATATAGATCAATAACCAATAGTTATCCTAAGTCTCAAAATATATAGCTATCGTAAATCAAAGATATAAGTCAACTATATAAAGCTATCGTATGTCTCCAAATAGATGTCGTAAATCTCAAAATAGAAGCTATCGAAAATCAAGGATAATAGCTATCGTAAATCCCAAAATAATAACTATCGTAAACCAAAAGATAATAGCTGCCATAAATTAAAGAAATAACTATTGTAAATTAAAACATAGTGCTATCACACCTTTAACTTTCAAAAACCATCGTAAATCTAAAATAGGCTATTATAATTGTAGTGGCATTCCTATATATGTTCTATTTTGAGAGAAATGAGTGATCTTCTATTAGAAAAGGAAAGCACTCATGTAACAATATACATCCCACACAATATAAGAATCATTAAAAAAAATCCCCAATCCTAGAATACTAAGGTCTGTAAAAAACAAAAGTAATAGTACTATAGTCCACTAAAAATGTAAATGATCATATCCTCTAATCTGCTGAATCCATTCCGACCACAATCATATCTAAAGATGCAAAAAATACTATACAGAAAGTGCAAGATCAATGCATATATACGTATATAAATATATTTTTATACATATACATACATACATATACATATATATATATATATGCAATAATAATAAAACAAGCAGTAAAAAGAATATGCTAGATAAGAAGCAATAAAGCTATGATATAAGTCCAATTATGACAAATAATAGTCTAGGCATGACCTACATATACCTCAAATGGGCTTATGGATAAATACGTTGATGAATACAAACATTAAACACTAGGAAGTAAAATTATGATTTCTAAACATCATAAAATTTGGGAAGAATGCTATATTCAAAATTGCAACATTTAAAAATCAACTAATTTCCTAAATATAATATAGTATCAAATTCATTGGCATATATGTCAATTAAAAAGGTATTTCAGGTGTTATTGTTATTTCTACTTTTAAATACTACATTTTTGTTAATTAAATTACTACGAGATTTAACCATTTTAACATATTCACAGAAATAAATATTATTATCTTTAGTATAACTAGGGTTTGAAATCAAATTAACACAAACAAAGCAATTATATATATTAAGTTGTCTGTTGGAGTATTTATATTATTAAAAACTCTTTGATTCCTTTCAAACCATAAATACCAATATATTATGGTAAAAACAATAACAAGTACTAATCTATGAAATTCATTATAGCGAAACCTAAGCTTGTTCCAAAATAATTCACAATTAATATCATTATTAATTATATTATAATAAAAATTATTAAGACAACTTATAGAATATAATTAGTTACATGACATTCAAAATATAAATGTAAAATATTTTCCACTCCCACGTTACAGAAGAAACATTTATTATCAATAACTACATTTTTCCTTTTAATAGTTTTATGGTATTTAACTTTCGATGTATAATTAACCATATATGTACTTAGCTTTGGATGGAGTATTACCTTTCTAAATAAATCTAATATATTCGATTTTGTACCCTTAAGAAATTTATAAAAGAGTGCACTGCATAGATTTTATTATTATCACAACACTATATTTTAATGTCATTTTTATTATCAATGTTATATAGTTCTAATTTAGCACAAAGTAAGGCAAACTTCGATAATGCATTTCCAATTAAAGTACGATTAAAACTAAATTTCCATTGAAAATTTAAATTTGGTTTATATATTTCTGAAATCAAAACATTTTTAAAATTACAAATTTTGTAAAGTTCATTAAATTCTATTTTAAGGGGAATTATCTTCATCCAGCTATTATGCCAAAAGAGGTACTGTTCTCCGAATGTACCACATTATTAGTTCCTAATTTATAAATATCATAATTTTTTATTATTGATTTCCAAAAATGAGGGATATTATTTGTATTATTGGTGGAAATATGTTGTATATTACAAGTACCATTATACCATCGGTACAGTATTATTTCTTTTAAAATTAAATTCTCATTATTACCTGTAAATTTCCATATCCATTTTCCTAACAAAGAAATGTATAAATTATGTAAATTTATAATACCTAACCCTTCCTCATCTTAGTTTTAAATACTATTTCCCAATTAACTAAATATTTTGGACTATTATTTGGATTATCATTGCTCCAAAAAAAATCCCTCCTAATTTTATTTATTTTGTCAATTATCCATTTTGGAAAGCGATAAAACGACATCTTGTAAAAGAGTAATGCTGACAAAATAAAGTTTATAAGGACTATTCTACCCATCCTTGATAAAAAACCTACTATTCCTTTTTGTTGATCTTTTGTTAATTTTATCTATTATTATTAACCAGAGACCATGTTTGAGTTTTGTTGGTCTTATTAAAAATCCTAAATATTCTGTGGGAAATTTTATTATTTTTTAATTTAATGTACTAGCGAATTAACTTTCTAAATTATACATATCATTCAAAACTAACACAGAACTCTTATCAAAGTTAACCTTTAGTCCAGTGAGTAATTCAGAACTATAATATAAACTTAAGTGCTATAATATATCTAGGTGAGTGTGATGAAAATAACACGGTATCATCTGCAAACTGTAGAATGATAATGCCATTACTCGTAATTTAATTTCCAACATTGAATAAAATCCCATTACTCGTGGTTAGTTTGATAATTCTAGCAAAAACATCCCCTGTCAAATTAAAGAAAAGAGGGGACAATGGATCACCTTGCGTAAGTCCACGTTTTGACTAAATTTTATTTCCAAATGTACCATTAACCATTAACCATTATTATCCATAAAATCTTCCTAAGAGTAAAAGTATGTAAGAAGGAGCCCTAGCACTGATGAGGTTCCAAAGGCATTCGAATGGCTTCTGTAATCAGTGATGAGGTTCTGAAGGCATTAGAATGGTTTTTGCAAATAGTAATGGAGTTGTGTTGTCAATATGGTTTCTGTAAGCATTAAAGAAGCTTTCGTGAGAGTTAAGGGAGGGCTTTCAAAGGTATTAAAGTGGCATCCTCGAATACATAAAGAAGAAATAAGGCTTTTATCATCATATCATTCCAACTTTATCGAAACCTAAAAGGACACAGGAAAGAATTTATGAAGAACGATAGCAATGGCAAGACCTTTCGAAAGAGTTGAATGGATGCTTCTGAAAAATATTGGATGAAAAATGTACTTTCGAAGATGTCAAAAGGGGGCAAGGATACCCTTTCGCTTCAGTTAACCCCTTTCGAAATAGTTGGTTCCACATGCATAAAGGGGTTTTGTATGAGTTAAAAGCACCATTCAAAGGTAATAGATAGCAAGCTTTCGCATATGTCCTAAACCTTTCGAAATAGTTTATTTCACCATTTGTTAACCTTCCGTAGAAGAACATTTGGCCAAAGTGATATCTTCAAAAGCATAGGTCAACTTTTTAAATTGGTTGAAACCTTCCACGAATATGAAGGAGATCTTGCATATGACTAACATTGTTTCCTCAAACACCAGAAGATGGAGGTTTCACATTAATCAATGGGAATGTTTTTGGAAGCAGCCTTTCACAACTAAGCCTTCTACTATGCTTCAAGTCATTTGAAGCCCCAAAAAATACCACTTTCGACAGCGTTGAAAGCCAACATCCCTTCCTGCTTACACGCACATCAACAATAAGGTAAAGAACGCTCATATACCTTTCGATGGGGTCAAAAGCACCCAAGTTTCATTCAAAAGTGAAGTTAGAAGGGCGTCTTCAAAACACCCTTTCACTAAGTTGAAAGGACTAATGCGAAAGGGTACAACCTGTGCCTATAGATAAGACCCTAGGGTATTGTTTTTGAGGGGCCAAATTCATTCATTCGATACTTGTTCTTTTTTGAATTTGTAACCCTACTCATAAAATTAAATTAGGGATTTCACTTCTTTGTAATACTTAAGCCTCTTGTATTCATGAGATTTATTAATAAAGCAAGTGCATGGTATTTTCAAATTCATAGAGTTTGATTCAATGCTTGTATATGGATTCGACTATAGAGCATTCGCATCAATGCTATTAGGGGGGTTACCTTTTGAAGGAATAAAACCTTGCCGACACGGTTAACTCCCTTAGATACCATTAAGCCACAACCTTAGATTATCTTAACTAATTCGAAAGATAGTTTCGAAAGGGTCATTATTATTGCAACTGATTCGAAAAGTGGTTTCAAAAAATATTTGGATCACCCCAATTGATTCGAAAGGTGGTTTCATAAAGGTCATCCACACTTCTATTTTCACTTTGAGGTGTTGACAGGATTTGTTGTTAACATTTTTAGCGCTAGAAGGAGGGCTTGAACCTCCGATTCTCAATAACCTTCTCTATATATTAATTGCATGAAGTTCTTCATTCGAAAGAAAAAACGGTAAGAGCAAGGAGTAATAATGACATCCCAAATGAAGAAACTGGATCACAATCAACTTTGGAAGATAACATAGTCCTGAATTTTAACTTAGAGAATATGGAAATTGGGCAAACTTCAATTGTAATAAGATTTGAATACAATGAGATTAAAGTCCAGAATCTACTATAACAACTGATAGCTATGCAAGAACTTTTTGAAGGGGCTCCTTCTTAAGGATCATTAAAAGTTATGGAAGGAGAAGATGAAGCGCAGTCTTTAAACAAAGACCAATATGAAAGCCAATAAAATCAATCTAAGAGGTCCTATGAGTAATCAAATAGTTTGATCCAAAGAAACAATAAATGTTGCTACAAAAATGAAGCCGACTGTAACAACCCTAGATTTTTGTATATTATTTAAATTGGACTTTCTTTTATTTTTAAATTATTTTAAATTTGTTTTATTTCAAACATTTCATTTTTAAATATAAATGATGATTATTAAATGATTTATAGTTCAAACCAGTATAATTTGAATATTTCACTATAAAGTGAATTTCTGGTCGAGCTGTTCAAACCGTGACTTTTAAACTTCAAATTTAAATTATTTAAAATATTAAATTTTATCTTCTATTATTAAAATAGATGTAATAACTTGAACATTGCTTTTCGTTTCTTTGAAAACGGAGTTAAGCTGTGAAAGTTATGTATATTTCAATATTAAGTGCAATTTGTTTATTCTGCAATTTTGTTATTTTTAAATTGTATAAATCATATTTTATTGTCATATTTCATTTTAATCTGGGTCAATATGTTATTTTATGTATATTTTTGTATTATAATAATTTTAAAATGAAGTAAACAATTTTTTCAAAGTTTACCGTGGTGATTTCCTTTTTTTAAGGTTGTTTTCTTATTTTCTGCTATTTTCTTCATTAAAATTATATTTAAATTTAATTTTTTTATATTTATTTTGTGAATTTACTTTTATTTTATATTATTATTTATGTTTAAAAATATATTACAAGCTCATATGAATTTTCTAAAATTTATTTCATTTAGTTTCAAATTTTCTAGACTAGTTTACTATTTTTAACTATTTTCCTTAATTTAACTTTATATAATTAAAAATATTATATATATTTTTATATTTTGATAAATTTTCGAAATTTTATCTGGGATTATTATTATTTCCTGAAATATTAAGTTATATAAACAAAATTAAGGAAATTTGAAAGGTTTTAAAAGCTTTTGAAACGTAAGTCGTTTCTTTTACCATTTCCTCATTTACTCTTTGACGGTTTTTTTTCTCTTTTAGCCATGAATTCCTCCTTCATTTTTCACGTGGATCTCAGATCCATTTCTCATCTAAAACAAAATACGGCCATGGTTTGAAGGAGTTGAGGTAAAAATTATCTTCTTCTTCGCAACTTTTTTATTTTGAATTTTGTACTTGTTCTCAACTTCATAGCTTGGCTCCTCCTCAACCAGATCTGACCTGACCTCTACCACCCCTTTCCTCTGACCATCACCCATCCTACTACCTCTCCATTTCGGGTCGGGACCATCCATGGCAAGGACCACCACAAAATCCACCAAAAACCATCACCTATTGCACTAGCCTAGCCTAGTTTATCATCTCCTCCTTCTACCACCATTAGCCGCCACTACCTCCACCACCACCACCTCTGACCTGACCTTCACCCTCTTCCACATCACCCACCACCACCTGCACCACTGGTTGGGCCCACCTAGCCTCTGGCCGAACCAAACAAGAGAAACAAATGATGTATGTTGCATAGTTTTAGCCTTGTACACCTAGTTTTATGCACCTAGACTCCCATTCACCATTCAAACCCATGTGTAGGCTGACCCTATATGTGACGACCCGAGTTTCTGCACCCAGAAATCCGTGTCATCATGAAGAAAGAAAGGGGTGAGAAAATAGAAAAGATAGAGAAGAAAGAACAACAACAACAAAATCTCACAGCGGAATGGAACAAAATATAATAGATCACATAACTATTACATAGTTTTACATAATAAACAACATCAATCAGAGTTATACAGATAATACATCACATACTAGACAGTTATAAACACTTGTCTAGTTAACACAACTCAAACAAATAACTCAGAGATACCAACACAGCGGAACTAAATATATCTACAACGCAGAAGCCTCCTGCTCCATTGCTCCTCTAGAATTCTCAAAGCAAACCTGAATCCCTTGGCTACTCGTAAAAATTTGAGTACCCGAGAGTTTAGGAAAAACAGAAATAAACTCCGGGTCAGACAAGGGTCTGGTGTGAGTAACAGGTTAAAGTTTCTTAATTTTGAAAACTTTTTGAAAATAAAAGGTATCACGTAAGACTCCCCACACATAAACATGGGTAAGTTTTTACCTTACGCTAACCAAAACATTTGATAGGAAATTCAGCGATATTATATTAGGTCTAGGGTTTTCAAGTAAATAGAAAATAGCCGAAATTGTTACATGATTAAATTCCAGCTACTAGCCACAAAAGTGGGTCATACAATCAAAACCGTTGGCACTTATTGGATTTTGGATTCCATACAATGGCAGGGCTACTGGGGTACCGCCCATCACAGTACGTGGCCTAGATCAACGTACCGAGGATCACTCCCGACCCCCTACAACATAAGGCCGAAAACATTCCTTACTGAACAGTCCCGAACAAGATAACCCGACAGTTGTTGCAATCAACCGCCTACACAGCCGAAAAGTAAAGGGACATCTAGACAGGGGAATATCTTGTCCTGCTTGGGCATGACCCACCTAACATTGCTGCACCTCCCCTGTTTTAGCCATTCCCGGTTGATGAGGCTTGAGGCTGCGATTACCTTTAGAGAATACATTTCTTAGAATGCTCATTGCCCACCCGACGATGTTCTGAAAGCATTCAATCCATACAAGTTCGTTCCGGGTTCGAACGAAACCGAAGGCATAATCTCGTTACACTCATTTTGGAATCACCCTCAGAGTTAACGACAATAACCCTTGCATTCTGAAACTTCATCTTCACTTCAGATTCATGACCTATCGTTAATTTGGATCGATGTGGTTTTCGGATGTCCAAATATGGAAACCCGATCCTGGTCTCATCGAAATCCAAAACGTATCTTTTAAGACCAAGTTGTCTATTTAGTCTTAATAGTTTAATTCAATATTATCAATACACACACAGATAGATAATTCGCAATATCACAATAGATAGTTACATTATCATCACAAACAGATAAATAATATCATCATCCAAACAGATACTTAATATTATCATACTTAAACCAAACATCCATATCACATAGATATTACTCATCTCATATCTGAGATCGCAATCATCAAATGAAATATCAATATCATTCAATCATAAGCAATGATTTATAATCATACCATTTGTAATTAATTTAAAATGAATTAAATTAACTACTTCTATCTCTAATTAACTTAAAGTGAATTAAATTAATTACTTCATCTATAAATCCTGCTTATACAATCAGTAATTAATTATAAATCAAATTAATTAATTATTTTCTAGATATTCATCTTGATTAAACACCTTTGATTAATCATCTTCTAATTACAATAAGTAATTAGTCTGCAATTAATTTCACAAATTAATTATCCTAAGTCATTTATGGTAATTAACATTTAATTACTTCATTTATAAATTAAATATAATTAATTACATTTATTTTTAATTAATTACATAAATTAATCACCACATTATTAATTATTCTTAATTAACCAATTCTTAATTACATCATTAATTATATTAATTAATGATCTCTAATTCAGATTTAAATTAAATTTCTTTATTTAAATTAATTACATTAAATGATTAATCTTTAATTTAAACTCAATTATTAATCACCCTTGATTAATAACATCCCAGTAATTAACTACCCTTAATTACTCATATTAATAAATTAATTATTCCATAATTAATTCTTCCATTAATTAATCCTTTTATTAACCAAAAAGTAATTACCCAAATTACTATATTTATCAATTCTTTTCCAATTAATTACATTTAGTAATTATCATCTAATTACTTCCCTGAGTAATTATGCTCCATTAATTACACTAAGTAATTTTACTTTCAATTTATCAAATGACTATCTTAAATCAATTAAACTAAATTAATTAACTTAAATTAATCATTTTATCAAAATTAATTACAACAAGTAATTAATCTCTTCATTACTTCTATCAAGTAATTACATTTAACAATTTACAATAGATTATCTAGACTAATCTGATTAATTATCAAAATTTATCACATTAATTAATTAATAATCCTTAGTTAATTATCTTCATTAACTAATAACATTTCTTAATTTACTTTTTAATTAATCTCTAATTATAATTTAATCTAAATTATTAATTTATAAATTAAATACATAAGTCATTCCTTAATTAACTTATTCATTTAATCATTTAAATATCTTAATTATTCCTAAGATAATTAATTTCTTTATTAATGACTTCCTTAATATTAAAGTGTATTAGAACATTACATTTTAAATTTAAATTCAAATTTTATTTTGAATTTTAAGATTCAAAATGATTATTTATTTAACATTTAACTAAATTTAAATTCAATTTATAATCTTTTAAATAAATGTAAATAACATTTATTACTTACATATGAACTTATATAAGAAAAGTCTTTAAATTAAACTACTTAACTTCTATTTAAATTTAAATTTCCAAAATACAATAATATTTTAACTTTCAAATTCAAGTTAGAACAATTTATTTAACTTCCATTCAAAAACCTTTTATAAACGAATTGTCTCAAAATCAAAATAAATATTTATTTGAAACAAATTTACTTTTCAAAACTATTTTATTTAAACAGGTTTAATATATTTAGGTTTTAAAAACTGATTTAAATTTGAGATTTGAATTCAAGTAAAACTTGAATTCATTAGTTTAATTTTAAATTAAAACTTTGGTTTAATTTGCTTTTAAAAACTTGGTTTTTAATCCTTGATTTAAAAATCCAAATTCATTTTAAAAAAAAAATTAGATTCAAAAGTTTGTTAGAAAACAAAACTTAACCTTAGAATTTAAACCAAGTTCAAATTATGTTTTCAGATTTTAAATTTATTTTTAACATCTAGAAAACTGTCAGGTTATATTATTAAAAAAAAAAAACTGAAAACCCTCTTTTTAAACATTTTAAAACCTTTAAGATTTCAAAGCCATTTTGAATTCTGACTTCATCTAGATTTAAACTTAGTTTAATTATCTGTTGCACATTTTTAACTCAGGTTTAAATTTTTAAACTTACAGGCTTTAAAACCTGTAAACAAAATCTACCCGAGCCCTAAGCAAAAACACTTCGAGTCAAAAGTAAAATAAACTCAAGCCAATCCTTAAATAACTCGAGTAAAACTCGAGCAACTTCTCTCAGCCAAACCCAAAAACATCAAAACCCATAATGTTCGCCGTGCACATGCACGGAGGCGGTGGAAGATTCTGATCATCGATGATGATTCCCCCACTTTGACAAGCATCTCCCAACACAAATACGATCACCAAATTCCTTCAATTCGACTTGAAAACGAATTCGAGTTGAACCTAAACCTAGAAACACACGAGCAAGCATCACCTCAAACCTGGAAAACGCCTCGCTTTTGCCGCCTCGACCACCGGAGGCGCTGAAATTCGGGTCACGGCCTCGTCATCTCCCCCACTTCCAATCCCCAAGAGCATGTGACACTCAATCGATTCCAGGCGGGGAACAAATCGAATAAGACGGCCTCACCAAAATTAGGTTAAAAACATTCAAAACCCCACCGTCGCTTCCTCGATGAACTGGAGCAACTCTAGTTATTTTCCCAACACCACTGTAGGCCCCTCGACCGTCAGATACAAGCACGACCACCCAGATAACAGTGATCACCCCAAAAACCCTAAATTTTCATTTTTAGTTCATATCAAAACTGCACTTAACTTCTTGTACTAAAAATCTTTATTTAAGTTTTAAAATTCATATTTTGTTACAGAGGTTCAATGTATGTTCGTTGATTTATAATTTAAAATGTTTGGTTTTTCTCTTATTCAAGTTTTCCTATGTTATTTTAATTTTCCAGAACAATATTCAAATTTAGTTTAACTTAAATAAAACTTAAACTCTAAATTATGTTGAAACAAACAATTTCTGTTTGTATTCTAAATTCTGAAAGTTATTAGATCAAGAGATACAAATGATTTGAATCGAACTCAAGCCTGGAAACAGAATAACTAGGTTTGTTATAGAGACTTCAAAATGTATCTAGACAACATCCATATGCACAGAAGAATACATACATACAAATCTTACTTATTCCAGATTTTAACCTTGCAACCAGTTTTAAATGCTTAAGTTTTAGAAATTAAAGTTACCCACCATTGCTTTTGGAAATGAACAGAGCATTCTTGTACGAAAAGCTTTGGATTTTAAAAACTGGAAAGCTGTCTGCCTTGATTTCCTTAATCTTCTTGCTTATGTTCAGTTGTAAATATTATTTAAGTTTGTATAAATGGAAGTGTTTGCTATTTTTTCTTTATTTCAGGTTTGATATGTTTAGTGAACGAACTAAAAAATAAGATGTATACAAAGAATTTTCAGGGGAAGGTGGCATCTGGGTTAGCAATTTGCAGATACTACTACTTGTGTTTTGTTTTATCAGGCAAGATTTTTGTTAGGGAGGCTGAAAGGATGTTTAAAACAATTCGAATAGACTTTGTTTAAGCTTGCACTAAATGTTTAAGTACTTTATGTACATGGATATATTATATTTTTACTTGTTTAGATTTTTCTTGCCCGCATACTTATCTTACAGCATATTTATCTTGCTTTATTCTTGCATTCTAACTTTTACAGGCAACATATTACTTGCCTTGCTTGCTTTCAGTTTTGTAAAAAGAAATGCTAACTATATTTTCTTTTTCAGATTTGCTATGTTGAACTAATTAGAACAAAAAGCACTGCAAATATACAGAAGACAAGTTTTGTGTGTATATATAAAGAAGTGTTTGTACATCAGCCTGGTACAATTTTCTTTGATCAGAGATTTTGGGAGGCTGAAGGCAATTTTAACAATTCGAATTGATTTGTTGAAGCTAGCATTTAATGCTCAAGTCTTTTATGTCTCATCCTTATCTTATTTTAGCACATAGATATTTTTATTTTTACTTAACTTTGCATTTCTCTTACAAGCAACCTGCATATTTTTGTTGTACTTTATGTATATTAGAAAGTTGTTTTAACTTAAGTATTTTAGCTCTCTTTTATTTTAACATAACTATCAAATACTAAATTTATTTATTATTTTTATACTTGTGTTAGAATTAATATGGTTTATTTTAATTTAACATTTTAAAAAGACATATTTAATCTTTCAAATTATAACTTTCTCCAAAATACACATATATGTATTTAGATAAATTTAAAATAACCATTTCTATTTGTATTGAAATCCATTTGTAAAAATATTACATTATTGATATTGTTTAAAAACAACTCATTATTAAATTTAAATAATTTATAAAAGAAATTATTACTTAATTACTTATTTTCATCAAGCTATATTTAGAAAAGAACAACAAACTTTGTTAAATTATTCAGTCACTTGCATTTCATTTCATTATCCAATCAAGTTTATCTTACTCAAGAGATTTTTGTTCAATAATTTAAAATAAAAAAACTTTTTGTTAATAAATTTTAAACTTAAACTTAAGATAGAATAAGTTCTAACTATTAAACATTTATTTTAAGTATTTAAAACCATACAGTTATTTATTTAATAGCTTAATACTAAATTAAATCAAATTTCCAAGTTATTAGAAAACATGTCTTTATTTGTTAAATTTAAAACAGAGCTTATCTATTTATAATATATACAAATATATACATATATACTTTATAAATAGAAACAATTTAAATTAGCTTTTAAAAGATAAATCATCAGTTAAATATTTATTTAAAAGGAGATTATTAAATCAATTTAAATCTTATTAACAATTATCATCAAATTAATTTAATTTTTAACACAGATTATTAAATTGATATTGCCAAAATTTTCGGGATATCACATTCCTCCCCCCTTGAAAGAATTTCGTCCCCGAAATTTAGAACAAAGGTAATTTAATCATTCAATTAAAGATTAATTTTAAAACACAAGCATATATCAAACATATGCTAACAGCCATAGCAACCAATTTATCCAATCAAACAAATCTAACTATCCAGACAAGATTCCGTATAGAATTTCTCGTGTTTCCCAAATATAAATACCGGGTTACTCGCTTTATAGATTCCAAACAACCAATACTACTAAGCTACAGAGCTTCCACTCATCTAGACCTTTAAAACAAGACAGGATATCAGACTACAGACAAGTCTGACTCAACAACCAAAACTCCCTGAACTGCTGGTTCTACAACCAGAGATTGTCTTACACGTACTCCCTCAGAGATATGTGAAACACAACGAATCTCAGTTATCCAAACCGACGATTCAATCCTGAAGATCAACCACTTATCCAAAATCAAATCTCCGACTTGGAAATCCAAATTCCTCTGTCTCTTATCCACAAAACTCTTCGGACGATCCTGTACTGCCTATATCTTTCCTGATCAGCTCAACCCTTGCTGATGCAACCAAAGACAATCCAACAAAATGATCTTTCCAATATCAATCAAACTCAGAATACAAATTCTATTCCAAATCAGAAAACAGAACTTACTTCTCTCATCCGGAAAAGATAAAACAGGTGCACTCCAACCTGGCCTCAGATCCTGAAAAATTTCCTGTAGAACTCTCTAATCCAAACACTGCAACATCCAATTGCTTCCAAACTAAAACAGCTGCCATCATGCTTCCACTGCGCCACTCTGACTGAACAGATGAAAATGTTGAAGTCGAACATAGACTGGACAACACATTCCAACATTAGGGTTCCACATATCAAAAAGAAAACTCAGAAGTTCCTCCAAAAGCCGAGCTACTCAAAAATCATCCTATTACTGAGCTGAACCATTGATACCACTTCTGAAATCCAGTCGATACCAAACTAAATCTCCAAACGTTAGCAAATCTCTGACTTCCTGAAGACATCCAGAAAAATCTCTGAAACGCAAGAGAACACTCAAACCATCGCAAGTCACTTTTGCGATCAATCCAGCCTAATTCCAACGATACTGCTTTCTCTTTACCAAACAGAACAGCTTACGCTTATGTGGCCGATCCGTTGAAGAAATGGATCTACTCTACTGCTTCTGAAGTTACCCATGAAAAACTGCTAAGCCAGAAGACTTCCTAATCCAAAGCTCTTCGAGAAACTCGAACCTCAAAGCAAACATAAACACCCAACTGAACTCTGCCACAACACCAAAACAGACACACTTCCTTAACTTGTTCCAAAGAAACATCTTCGGAGACATCCATAGTCACCGTGTCTCATCACACAGCTATTATACCATGATGTATCAAGATATCATGACTTGCTTCTGTCCCCCCGACAGATCCAAACTCTAGCTCAACCAAACTTACACTTCAAAAATAAACTCCGAACCTTAACAGATTTCCTTTAGCGTTTAATGAAAACCTTACACCACCCAAAGATTACTCGAGACGGTATTAGGTCTACAGTCTCGACAGATACACTTCCAACCTCAAATATTCAAACTCCAACCATTGGTAGTCATGTTACACACACCACTACCCAATCTACCTTTATAACTCATATTGGAAAACCTGAACAGGTAACCCAACAAATAGGTAGAAATATATATATATATATATATATATATATATATATACCAAAATTACAAATACGCTCTCTCAGGAAAGAAATTACTCAAGAGCCTAGGTATTCACTCAACCTAGCGCTCTGATACCAACTGTGACGACCCGAGTTTCTATGCCCAGAAATCCGTGTCATCGTGAAGAAAGAAAGGGGTGAGAAAATAGAAAAATAGAGAAGAACGAACAACAACATCAGAATCTCACAATGGATGGAACAAAATATAATAGATCACATAACTATTACATAGTTTATATAATATACAACATCAATCAGAGTTATACAGATAATACATCACATACTAGACAGTTATAAACACTTGTCTAGTTAATACAACTCGATACAATTCAAACAAATAACTCAGAGATACCAACACAGCGGAACTAAATATATCTACAATGCAGAAGCCTCCTTCTCCATTGCTCCTCCAGAATTCGTCAAAGCAAACCTGAATCCCTTAGCTACTCGTAAAAATTTGAGTACCCGAGAGTTTAGGAAAAACAGAAATAAACTCTGGTTCAGACATGGGTCTGGTGTGAGTAACAGGTTAAAGTTGCTTAATTTTGAAAACTTTTTGAAAATAAAAGGTATCACGTAAGACTCCCCACACATAAACATGGGTAAGTTTTTACCTTACGCTAACCAAAACATTTGATAGGAAATTCAGCGATATTATATTAGGTCTAGGGTTTTCAAGTAAATAGAAAATAGCCGAAATTGTTACATGATTAAATTCCAGCCACTAGCCACAAAAGTGGGTAATACAATCTAAACCATTGGTACTTATTGGATTTTGGATTCCATACAATGGCAGGGCTACTGGGGTACCGCCCGTCACAGTACGTGGCCTAGATCAACGTACCGAGGATCACTCCCGACCCCTTACAACACAAGGCCGGAACCATTCCTTACTGAACAGTCCCGAACAAGATAACCCCGGCAGTTGTTGCAATCAACCGCCCACACAGTCGAAAAGTAAAGGGACATCTAGACTGGGGAATATCTTGTCCTGCTTGGGCATGACCCACCTAACCTTGCTGCACCTCCCCTATTTTAGCCATTCCCGGTTGATGAGGCTTGAGGCTACGATTACCTTTAGAGAATACATTTCTTAGAATGCTCATCGCCCACTTGACGATGTTTTGAAAGCATTCAATCCATACAAGTTCGTTCCGGGTTCGAACGAAACCGAAGGCATTATCTCGTTACACTCATTTTGGAATCACCCTCAGAGTTAACGACAATAACCCTTGCACTCTGAAACTTCATCTTCACTTCAGATTCACGACCTATCGTTAATTTGGATCGATGTGGTTTTCGGATGTCCAAATATGGAAACCCGATCCCGGTCTCATCGAAATCCAAAACGTATCTTTTAAGGCCAAGTTGTCTATTTAGTCTTAACAGTTTAATTCAATATTGTCAATACACACACAGATAGATAATTCGCAATATCACAATAGATAATCACATTATCATCATAAACAGATAATTAATATCATCATCCAAACAGATACTTACTATTATCATACTTAAACCAAACATCCATATCACATAGATATTACTCATCTCATATCTGAGATCACAATCATTAAATGAAATATCAATATCATTCATTCATAAGCAATGATTTATAATCATACCATTTGTAATTAATTTAAAATGAATTAAATTAACTACTTCTATCTCTAATTAACTTAAAGTGAATTAAATTAATTACTTCATCTATAAATCCTGCTTATACAATCAGTAATTAATTATAAATCAAATTAATTAATTATTCTCTAGATATTCATCTTGATTAAACACCTTTGATTAATCATCTTCTAATTACAATAAGTAATTAGTCTTCAATTAATTTCACAAATTAATTATCCTAAATCATTTATGGTAATTAATATTTAATTACTTCATTTATAAATTAAATATAATTAATTACATTTATTTTTAATTAACTACATAAAGTAATCACCACATTATTAATTATTCTTAATTAACCAATTATTAGTTACATCATTAATTATATTAGTTAATGATCTCTAGTTCAGATTTAAATTAAATTTCTTTATTTAAATTAATTACATTAAATGATTAATCTTTAATTAAACTCAATTATTAATCACCCTTGATTAATAACATCCCAGTAATTAACTACCCTTAATTACTCATATTAATAAATTAATTATTCCATAATTAATTCTTCCATTAATTAATCTTTTGATTAATCACAAAAGTAATTACCCAAATTACTATATTTATCAATTCTTTTCCAATTAATTACATTCAGTAATTATCATCTAATTACTTCCCTGAGTAATTATGCTCCATTAATTACACTAAGTAATTTTACTTTCAATTTATCAAATGACTATCTTAAATTAATTAAACTAAATTAATTAACTTAAATCAATCGTTTTGTCAAAATTAATTACATCAAGTAATTAATCTCTTCATTACTTCTATCAAGTAATTACATTTAACAATTTACAATAGATTATGTAGACTAATCTGATTAATTATCAAAATTTATCACATTAATTAATTAATAATCCTTAGTTAATTATCTTCATTAACTAATAACATTTCTTAATTTACTTTTTAATTGATCTCTAATTATAATTTAATCTAAATTATTAATTTATAAATTAAATACATAAGTCATTCCTTAATTAACTTATTCATTTAATCATTTAAATATCTTAATTATTCCTAAGATAATTTATTTCTTTATTAATGACTTCCTTAATATTAAAGTGTATTAGAACATTACATTTTAAATTTAAATTCAAATTCCATTTTGAATTTTAAGATTCAAAATGATTATTTATTTAACATTTAACTAAATTTAAATTCAATTTATAATCTTTTAAATAAATGTAAATAACATTTATTACTTACATATGAACTTATATAAGAAAAGCCTTTAAATTAAACTACTTAACTTTTATCTAAATTTAAATTTCCAAAATACATTAATATTTTAACTTGCAAATTCAAGTTAGAACAATTTATTTAACTTCCATTCAAAAATCTTTTATAAACGAATTCTCTTAAAATCAAGTTAAATATTTATTTGAAACAAATTTACTTTTCTAAACTATTTTATTTAAATTGGTTTTATATATTTAGGTTTTAAAAGCTGATTTAAATTTCAGATTTGAATTCAAGTAAAACTTGAATTCATTAGTTTAACTTTAAATTAAAATTTTGGTTTAACTTGCTTTTAAAAACTTGGTTTTTAATCCTTGATTTAAAAATCCAAATTCATTTTTTAAAAGAAAAACTTAGATTCAAAAGTTTGTTAAAAAACAAAACTTAACCTTTGGATTTAAATCAAGTTCAAATTA
The DNA here is from genome assembly GCA_030765085.1 of Allium cepa. NCBI lineage: Eukaryota > Viridiplantae > Streptophyta > Magnoliopsida > Asparagales > Amaryllidaceae > Allium > Allium cepa. Next base: position 562,599,620 of record CM060942.1, on the reverse strand, counting down.
TGTTTTTAGATTTTAAATTTATTTTTAAAATCTAGAAAACTGTCAGGTTATATTATTAAAAAAAACTGAAAACCCTCCTTTTTAACATTTTAAAACCTTTAGGATTTCAAAACCATTTTGAATTCTGACTTCATCTAGATTTAAACTTAGTTTAATTATCTGTTGCACATTTTTAACTCAGGTTTAAATTTTTAAACTTACAGGCCTTAAAACCTGTAAACAAAATCTACCCGAGCCCTAAGCAAAAACACTTCGAGTCAAAAGTAAAATAAACTCAAGCCAATCCTTAAATAACTCGAGTAAAACTCGAGCAACTTCTCTCAGCCAAACCCAGAAACATCAAAACCCACAATGTTCGCCGTGCACATGCACGGAGGCGGTGGAAGATTCTGATCGTCGACGATGATTCCCCTACTTTGACAAGCATCTCCCAACACAAATAAGATCACCAAATTCCTTCAATTCGACTCGAAAACGAATTCGAGTTGAACCTAAACCTGGAAACACACGAGCAAGCATCACCTCAAACCTGGAAAACGCCTCGCTCTTGCCGCCTCAACCACCGGAGGCACTGAAATTCTGGTCACGGCCTCGTCATCTCCCCCACTTCCAATCCCCAAGAGCATGCGACACTCGATCGATTCCAGGCGGGGAACGAACCGAATAAGACGGCCTCACCAAAATTTGGTTAAAAATATTCAAAACCCCACCGCCGCTTCCTCGACGAACTGGAGCAACTTCAGGTATTTTTCCCAACACCACTGTTGGCCCCTCGACCGTCACATACAAGCACGACCACCCAGATAACAGTGATCACCCCAAAAACCCTAAATCTGCATTTTTAGTTCACATCAGAACTGCACTTAATTTCTTGTACTAAAAATCTTGATTTAATTTTTAAAATTCATATTTTGTTAAAGAGATTCAATGTATGTTCCTGGATTTATAATTTAAAATGTTTGGTTTTTCTCTTATTCAAGTTTTCCTATGTTATTTTGATTTTCCAGAACAATATTCAAATTTAGTTTAACTTAAATAAAACTTAAACTCTAAATTATGTTGAAACAAAAAATTTCTGTTTGTATTCTAAATTCTGAAAGTTATTAGATCAAGAGTTACAAATGATTTGAATCGAACTCAAGCCTGGAAACAGAATAACTAGGTTTGTTACAGAGACTTCAAAATGTATCCAGACAACATCCATATGCACAGAAGAATACATACATACAAATCTTACTTATTCCAGATTTTAACGTTGCAACCAGTTTTAAATGCTTAAGTTTTAGAAATTAAAGTTACTCACCATTGCTTTTGGAAATGAACAGAGCATTCTTGTATGAAAAGCTTTGGATTTTAAAAACTGGAAAGTTGTCTGCCTTGATTTCCTTAATCTTCTTGCTTATGTTCAGTTGTAAATATTATTTAAGTTTGTATAAAGGGAAGTGTTTGCTATTATTTCTTTGTTTCAGGTTTGATATGTTTAGTGAACGAACTAACAAATAAGATGTATACAAAGAAGTTTCAGGGGAAGGTGGCATCTGGGTTAGCAATTTGCAGATACTACTATTTGTGTTTTGTTTTATCAGGCAAGATTTTTGTTAGGGAGGCTGAAAGGATGTTTAAAACAATTCGAATAGACTTTATTTAAGCTTGCATTAAATGTTTAAGTACTTTATGTACATGGATATATTATATTTTTACTTGTTAGATTTTTCTTGCCTGCATACTTATCTTATAGCATATTTATCTTGCTTTATTCTTGCATTCTAACTTTTACAGGCAACATATTACTTGCCTTGCTTGCTTTCAGTTTTGTAAAAAGAAATGCTAACTATATTTTCTTTTTCAGATTTGCTATGTTGAGACTAATTAGAACAAAAAGCACTGCAAATATACAGAAGACAAGTTTTGTGTGTATATATAAAGAAGGGTTTGTACATCAGCCTGGTACAATTTTCTTTGATCAGAGATTTTGGGAGGCTGAAGACAATTTTAACAATTCGAATTGACTTGTTGAAGCTAGCATTTAATGCTCAAGTCTTTTATGTCTCATCCTTATCTTATTTTAGTACATGGATATTTTTATTTTTACTTAACTTTGCATTTCTCTTACAAGCAACCTGCATATTTTTGTTGTACTTTATGTATATTAGCAAGTTGTTTTAACTTAAGTACTTTAGCTCTCTTTTATTTTAACATAACTATCAAATACTAAATTTATTTATTATTTTTATACTTGTGTTAGTATTAATAAGGTTTATTTTAATTTAACATTTTAAAAAGACTTACTTTTAATCTTTCAAATTATAACTTTCTCCAAAATACACATATATGTATTTAGATAAATTTAAAATAACCATTTCTATTTGTATTGAAATCCATTTGTAAAAATATTACATTATTGATATTGTTTAAAAATAACTCATTATTAAATTTAAGTCTGAGGCCTTGGCGCAGTGGTAAAAACGTCAGGCTGTTGACGACAAGGTCGGCAGTTCAATCCCTGCCACTGGCATATTAAACTGTACGTTACAATGATTCCTGCAGACTTATGTGCTGCCTACTTTGTAAATATAAGTACCCAGTTTCAAAAAAAAAAAAAAAAAAACTCATTATTAAATTTAAATAATTTATAAAAGAAATTATTACTTAATTACTTATTTTCATCAAGCTATATTTCGAAACGAACAACAAACTTTGTTAAATTATTCAGTCACTTGCATTTCATTTCATTATCCAATCAAGTTTATCTTACTCAAGAGATTTTTGTTCAATAATTTAAAATAAAACAATCTTTTTGTTAGTAAATTTTAAACTAAACTTAAGCTAGAATAAGTTCTAACTATTAAACATTTATTTTAAGTATTTAAAACCATACGGTTATTTATTTAATAGCTTAATACTAAATTAAATCAAATTTCCAAGTTATTAGAAAACATGTCTTTATTTGTTAAATTTAAAACAGAGCTTATCTATTTATAATATATACAAATATATACATATATCTATACTATAAAGCAAAACCCTAGTCAAAGCGGTCAAAGTGAAGCCTTTTTCTCAATTCCCATAGCATCCTTATTGCAAACACCAGTTAACCAAAGCTATTAGGGCACTTTTGTCTTTGTACCACCGACTGATCCACGTTCCTGCATCTTCTCACGTTTCAAATTCAATACCTTCCTTCCTCCTCTTCTTCCCTTTTTTCTTCATATTCCTTTATCCTCTACTTCCTTTTTCTTCTACGTAGAAAAGATTAGTCCTTCGCCTTCTCCCATTTTCAACACTACAGAACTAAATTTACCAACTTTTCTTCTTCCCTCACTTTGATTACGCTGGCTGCAGAGCTGCGCCCTGCGGCGACGACGCTGTCCTTTTCACTGCTGCGTGGAAATCTATGGCAACCAATTTTGGACAAATTGCAACAAACGTCGATTCTATTACTCAACGTAAGATCTCAAACTTACTCTGCAGTATAATGATTTGGTTTCGTACGAATGGAATTCTCAGTCCATCGAATTGGACTAGGCCCTTGCAAATTAAACAGTATTTTCACTTTCCCCGTTTCTTAAATAATCGTCTCTCTTATCGCTTAGATAAATCAACCATAGCCCTAATTCCTCTTTCTCCTCCACAAATTCATGGAAAAGCCCAAATGATTACCCACATCGCTTTTGTCCTGGATTAACAACTTCTCTCTCAGGTACTTAAAGCACTTAAATATTAATTATTTTTGCTGTTTCTATCTTTTTTATTTCAAATTTGATGATTTTGATGTAAAAACTAAAATGTTCAGACTTGCTGTATGAAAACCTGATATTTTAAATTTCATTATTTATTTTGTTTAATTTAAGAAATTACATTAGGGTTGGATTTAGTTTTAGTTGATCTAATAGTTTGAGTTCTGTTTACAGTAATTTTGAATTTTGATTTAAGAGTTTGAGTTGATTTGATTGTAGCATTGTCCCTCAAGTGTTGTATGCTCGTGAATTTTCAATTGCATCAGTAGATAGTTTGTGTCGGGTTTTATTTGGATTGTCATAATTGATATCTGTGATAAAGACAGTAAGTTTACAAAAATAACATAGCACAATGCAAGTATGAACTGGGATGATATATTGACTACAAAATTTAATGGCTTATCATACTGCATGTGATCTGTTTGCTCAATTGTTATTATATGTGGGTACCCATGTCATGATATTCTTAGTATCATATATAATATACCAAATGATTTATTGTTCTCTTTTGTCTGGGGACGTACCTAAGCCTAGAGAGTGATGGAGAAAGACCCTTAATTGTGTCTTAGATATGCATATATTTCAAAGTTTTGCGTTTGTACATGATCTGAGATGGTTGAGATTTTTAAAATATGCTTCAATTTTTAGACTGAGTGGTTTTTAGTTCCACAAAATGTGCTCTAAACAATTTCAAAAAATTAATGATCTGATCAATAGACTATTCTATCACGTTAATGCATAGAAAATTCATTTCAATGTTCTGCACCGAAGGTGGGGTCTTTCCAACATGAATCTTGAACTAACTTTGATGGTATCCAACATAAGAAGTCATTTGTTCTTCAATCTGCTACTTTGACTCCTAATTGCTAAATATATAGGTTAGGTACCAATACCTATTCTACCTCCATCTTAGTACAAACCATGAGTCAGAATGAAGGATGATCAATAGAAAATAGTATTGTACGGATGATTTTACTTTCAAGTGTGATATTACGCAGCACTTTTCTTTCTTTCTTACATAGTCATTTTAGAATATCCACAAAAACAGTTAACTTTATGTATCTGTTGCTTCTTTCGTGCAGAGCACTGAATGGATTTTCTATTTCAGCCCTATAATTAGAAAGACCTAATTTGAGGTTACATGGTTATCTGAGGGAAAGCTAGACTATAAAACTTGGCTGCAAGATATTGGTTTTTTAGTCTGCCATATTTATATCATTAAAGTATAGTAATTTTATGATAATAGAACATTAAGCTGCATTTTTTCACTTTCTATCAAATGGAATTAACATACTTATTCATAAGATGAAGCTTTTCCCTACTCGAACTTTTCATATAACATAGATTTGTATCTTTTTATTTATGGGCACTTTGGAACTGACCTTTGCCAACGACTAAAATAAAAGAGAAGATGATTTGGTCACATAATTGGCATTGCATAATCTACGATGTACAAATAGTGACTGCCTGCCTAAAATTGTAACTATGTACAATGATTAGACCATAACGCATCTAAGACATATTTGTTTCTCCTAAATACAGAACACAATTTTTTAATGTTAAATTCTCTACCTTTCACTATTTCTTTGGTAGCATGAGTTGGATTCAGTGTATGTTGACTTCTGCTATTTGACAAATGAAACTGTTTGAAAATACCCTTATAGTTTCAATCGATCAACGGAAACTTCTTTTACATTTGTATGTGGTATGCTATAACTTTAATTTTCTTCCTTTGTTCTAACTTCCATCTAATCGTGCACTTAACTAACTTTTAGATCTGCTTGGACACACTAGCACACGTTATAATGTCTTCCATTTTATTTTCATTTTGATAGGCGAAAAAAGAATATCCATATCCATTGTTGGACAATCATTTTAGATAAATACCATGCTAGAATTATAATCATAAAGCTAATAATATGAACTATGTTTTTTTTGATGGTTGACGAATTTTGATTTGGTTTTCTTTCACATGCTTAGTATTAGTTTAGTAAATGTTCAATGACTGAATGAATCATGTGCTTTTTGCTCTTTCAAACATTTTGACTTCCAATAATATTTATACAACAATTATTTATTACTTTATCCACCAATTGATCCTAAGTATAGTATGTTAATTTTTTTTGAACTTATGTAGCCCTTTACACTAAATGTATCTTCTTTTTTACTTATAGATTTTTTATCATCGTTACCACAGTAATACAATAATGAATAGCTTATGTAAGTGATCCGGTATGGGCTGTAAAATTTATCATATTTTCATAACACGTTTTAGTCTTTGGCTTGGTTAGGTAAAATTTTCCATGATAAAACATCAAAATGGTAGTGTAAAGTGCAATATCTATGTTATCTACATTGAACAATAATATGAAATTTTGGTCTCATAATTATGAAGGATAAATTTTTTTCATAGCTCTGAATTCTAACATTAGCTTTTTAGTACCTTTTTGTTATTTATCATGGATTGATAAAGTTATAGTGGAACCATTAGATTTGAGGAACCACTATTCATTTTTCATGTTGTCCCATCAATGTGAAATTGGTTTGCATCTCCCTTTCAAATTTTTTTACTGCTGTTTGATTAACTTTTATAAATTTTGAAATCTGAATGAAATTGGTTTGTTGTCTATAGTAGTTTATTTTACCTCCAGTGTATAGTTGGATTTTTTTTCTTTGGTTACAAGGTTGGGATTCTACATTAAGCATACAAAAGCCATGCTAATTTTACAATATAGGTGAGCTGCTCACTATTTTCTTTGGTCAAGGCATATCAGTTATGATATTCTTTTTATTGTTTCATATGGACGAGTATTAATGTTGTTTAATGTTTATAACTATGCTGATACCATCTCATTTATCTGCTACTTAAAGCTGCTAATTTTTTTTGGATATTTTTTCTTCACCGTTGCTAAAAAGTGACATCATGGTAACATTGGGTTGATGTTGTGCTATGTGTACTGCAATTCAGTTTGCACTTCATGGTATCAATCCTTTTGCTTTAACTTTGTTGTGTATATTTTTTTTTGGTTAAAATTTGAAGAAACTAATTTTGATGTTGGCCCAGGAAGTTTGAGAAAAATGTGTAGAATAACAAGCTGAGATAGAGTTAGAGCTACATATATTATTATTTAAAGGGCTGCTTAATTTGCAACAGGACTAGACTCAAAGATAAAATCTCGATTTAAGGGGTCAAGTTGGATCATCCTTACGTACTGGAGCTTTCCAATCAGCATTTTAGGCTTGAAGGTATGTACTCTTTCTTCTTGATTTCTTTAATTCACATAATTTTCTTTGTTCATGTTTATTTTACAAGACCTCGAGATTCTGAACTGTTAAACTCTGTACGCACATATTTATTTTAGGACACAAGAATTGTGTTTTTCTTTAAAAAATAAAATTACAGCAATAAACTATAATGGTTTTCTACAAAAATAAAGTAGTGATACATTAATAACGGGTTACACTAGTAATGCAGAGGATGCACAGAAGCATAGGAGCAGGAGCTGGAGCCTACTACGTGGATAGGAATAAGCTGTAGTGTCTGAACGCGTCTGAGGCAAGGCAAAGCTGAAAAGACGTACTGGATGTGTGGTACAAGGTGCTGCATGGAAGTTCCAGGGGTTAACGCCGCAGCCGAAGCTGCATTCTTCTGTTATGTGCATGGAATTTGCAGGCATTGGAGCAAGATATTTTAAGGATAAATCACGTCTACAGCTGAATCAGAAGCTGAAATCTTCCGAGTGGGATTTGGTGGCGCATGAATCTAAAAATCTGATCCAACATGAAGCCAATTCATGCAGAGGAGATAGATGGCTGCAACAAACTGTAAGGAGAAGTGATATGGGCTAAAAGCGTGCTAAATGGTAGAGAATAGCGCTAGGGCCTGAACAATGGGTTTTTGTACTATCATTGTTTGTTTACGTGAAGTAGTGGGTGTATATTAGCTGAAACAATTTGGAAAGTTCTTATATAAAAATGTTCACTCTGATATGAAAGTATGTACCACAAACATTATTACAATTATCCATTATGACAGAAAACCTTCCATTTTCACTAAGGTAGCATAAATATTTATACATTTACTGTACGGTAAAGGAAGAGCAATGTATCATATATTTTAAAGGCATGTGCATTTCTATGCTTGAGTATTAAGAGTAAAATTGTTGAAACAAACTGTAGCATATGTGAAAGTGTAGAAAGTACTTTTGTATTTGTGGCTAACGCAAAAAATATTATTTATTATAGTAATATTTGACAAGTAAACTGAGTTTTTTTTTTTGAAACTGGGTACTTATATTTACAAAGAAGGCAGCACACAAGTCTGCAAGAATCATCATGACGCACAGTTTAATATGCCAGAGGCAGGGATCGAACTGCCGACCTTGTCGTCAACAGCCTGGCGTTTTACCACTGCACCAAGGCCTCGGACCAAGTAAACTGAGTTTTTGATTATGTACTTCTACACAAAAGAACCTAATCATTGTTTTTCCATTTCAAAATAGTGCGTATAGTTATAGACAACCAGAATTATTTTTATTAAGCATACATGGGCTTCATTTCAAATACAGACTTGGTTTCGTTCTAAATATATAGAATGTAAAGAAACTAATAAACCACTCTTGCAATTTACATACAATTTACATTGTCGTTTATCAAACTAACGTTGGATAATTACTGTAGTATTGTATTTATTCAAACTTACGAATTTAAGCGTAAAGCATCGTTATATTTCTTAAACCAATAAATTCAAGCGTGGTTATAGGGTAAATTAGCTAGACTAATTAAGCTAAACAGCATATGCAACTAATGTTGCAACAATTGCCTAATATTCTACAAAAATGTCATCGACTTTAAATGAATTTAATGATTATTAATTAGGAAAATTACAATAAAAAGTTTCAAACAACTTATAAATTTGACTTCGTTCATGCTCTCCTTACATTTGATATGCATGCACAAACCATTTACAATAATACACATCAATAATTATGCTAATTTTCAACAAATAATTCGACTTTACAACTTTGAACATATGTAAAAAATACTAATAAAACTTCTCATCCAAACGTGAAGCACGTGTTATGTGTTTAATATTTTTTACTCAAGTTATAAGAAGCAACTTCTACTCAGAGTTGCCTTTTTTTTAAAAAGACCAAAACTCATCGCCATAGGCCATGATAGATACTAAATATTGTTAATACTATTCTCCATGAATATTGTTTAAAAAATGCATTGTTTGTGTGGCTTTGTTCTTTTTCAAATACTGCATCAACAAATGAATGTTCATTTTATTGCATTCCTTGCTGCATCAATCTACTTCCTGGCTGTTTCAAACTTCTCATTCGGTGCTGGCTAGCCTATATAGTTAGACCAAAATTAATATATAGCTCTACACTACTACAACTGCATAGAAAAGAAGGGAAAATATAAAACACACACAGACACACACACACACACACACACATATATCTATGTACATATGTGTGTCTATGTGTATCTATATTACCACCATAACGGTAGTACACACAAAATTTTCACACTTCCTTCTTGGCGCACGTCCAACGGACGTGCCACCATACTCGTACTTTATAAATAGAAACAATTTAAATTAGCTTTTAAAAGATGAATCATCGCTTAAATATTTATTTAAAAGGAGATTATTAAATCAATTTAAATCTTATTAACAATTATCATCAAATTAATTTAATTTTTAACACAGATTATTAAATTGATATTGCCAAAATTTTCGGGATATCACACTATATTGACCCAAACTAGACCTAAATCCATGCCTTGGCTGTGCTATTTCAGTTCATAACTGAAGTATGTGAAGTTGAGAACAAGTGCAATTCATTCGATGTTGTTTTGGGCTTTGAATTCTAATGTTATTTGATGTTTAAATCGTGTTGAAACCTGCATATATTTGTATTATTTTGTGTAAATATTTGAATAAGGCTATTAGCTTTGGCTCTCCACTCTCTTGTTGTATCCGTGTTGTCGTGCCTTCGTAGTGTCGGTATGTGTGCTTTGGCAGCAATCTCCAGCTTTGAACATGTGAGTTATTCTCACCAGACAATATGTACATATATAACTAGTAAATTGACCCCTTTTGAATCTGTAAAATGCATTATCATGTTGCACCTGCTATATTATGATTTTATGATGTTCGCCCATGCTAAAACACCTGTTATAACATCTGTTACTGTTATATTATGTTTTTCTGCTATTTTTATCAGTTTATCACACTGCAAGTCCCTTTAGATTAGAATCACTATGGGTTGAAATAATACATACCCGAACGGACTTTAGAATAGGGGAAAATCGTTATGAGCTGAAATGATAGGACTGAACAATTTTCAACTTATTTTACTTAATTGGGATTGCGGGTTTGAAATGATAAAACCCGAATTTTTCTTTGTAAATTACGGGTTGAAATGATACATTACCCGTATCACTTTACCCAGCGTAGAAAATTATATATAGGCCCGTAGTTAAAATATGTTTTCTAAAAATTTTAAAATATTTTAGAAATTTAATTATTATAATATTTTGATTTAAAATTTAATAAAAATATAAAAATTTAATTATTATAATATTTTGATTTAAAATTTAATAAAAATATAACTTTTGTAAAGTATTATTGATTTTCTGGAAATCTATAAGTTAAATAAATTATGGAAAAGTTAGAAAATCTGAACGTAAGTTATTTTGGAAATTTTGATTTAATTTTTAAGGGAATTTAAATTAACTTTGAAAAAAAGATAAATTTATGATATTTTGAATTTTAAATTAATTTAAAATGATTTGTATAACATATTAATGATTTTTGAATAAATTTAAAATGTTAATGAGTGAATATTGAGTTGAATTTGGAAATATAACTTAAATTGGAATTTATGAATTTGGTTTAAAAGTGAAATTTTAAGTTAAGTTAAATAAAATGGAATTAAGTTATATTTGAAATTTTAAACTTAAGTGTTAAGTTGAAATTTAATGTAATGAATTTAAATTTGAATGTTGAAATTTAATAAGTGAATTATTAATAAATATTGATTTTTGGAAGGAAACTTAACTTTATAAAATCATGAATTTAAGGAAAATTAAATGATGCTTATAAATGTGAAAATGTATGATTTTATAAGTTAAAAATGATTTAAATAAAAATATAAGTGTTTGTGAAATTCTATTGAACATTTGAAGTTAATTAACAGCATTTTTAATACTGTCTTTTGTTAAATTGAACTGTTTTTGAATGTAACTTTCTGTAGCATTTTCTAAATGCTGCGAAACTTGAATTTTCATGGTTTTAATAAATTTAAGTGCATAAATGAACATTGAAAAGTTTAAATTTTTGGAATTTAATAATTTAATTATTAAATGTAATAACTTCATTTTTATGATTTAATAATGAAGTAATTTGTTTTGAAATATAACTATTTGATATATTAAAATGATTGAAATGTGGTTTCGAAAGATATGATATTTTGATATATTAAAATGATTGAAATGTGGTTTCGAAAGATATGATATTTTGATATATTAAAATGATTGAAATGTGGTTTTGAAAAGATATGATATTTTGATATATTAAAATGATTTGAAACAAAGTTTTGAAAGACATGATATTTTGATATTAAATGATTTGAAAAATGGAGTTTTGAAAGATATGATATTTTGATATTAAATGATATTTTGATATTAAATGATTTGAAAAATGGAGTTTTGAAAGATATGATATTTGATCTTAAAATGATTTGAGAAGAAGTTCTGAAAGATATGATATTTTGGAAATGAAGCTTTGAAAGGTTATGATATTTTGATATATTAAAATGATTTGAAAGGAAGTTTTGAAAGGATATGATAATTTAATATATTGAAATGGTTAGAAATGACTTGATATTTATTTTGATACATATTTGAATTGAAAGATATGGTATGATGATATATTGAAATGGTTTGGAAATGATTTAATCTTTATTTTGATAAAGATTTGGGTCGAAATGATATTTTATTTTGAAGTATATAATATTGTTTTAAAGTTATAACTGCGGGTTATAATAACGATTGGTTGTTAAAGAGACCGGGCTCGGATATTATCTTATAGCCGGCCAATACCGAAAACCACTTTAACAACTGCGTACGCGGTGGAGATTCCAGAATGAAGTAGGATGGTGGCGATGTTCTCGAGGTATATTACGTGGACCCAACTCCCGTGAGTTGGCGTATATGACTAAAACATGAGCTATACCGGGCTACACAAAGGGTCGCACCCTTTCATCGAGCATGCTCCATCGGAAACCATTCTATTACTTTTGTGATTCGATACGTGGCGCCACTTTGATTCGGGGGTATGTCTCGAGGTGGGTGGAAGCTGCTGGATTGCCGTCACCACCGGTCCGGGAGTGCAAACGGCGTATCCACCCTGGCATTGCCTCGCGTGCCGTGTCATATCCTTATATCGAGCCCATTACGATTTTGGTTTTAAAGATCCGACCGCGTTAAGGTTCACCATCCTCTTAACGCTATTTCTATATGATTATACTTTACCGATTAGACACTACTGAATATAGCGTATATTACTACATAATAAATAGTTTAACGGATCCTTAGAGGATGGGCGGTCCCAAGCATCTTCTAAGTTACTTGTACCTTTACTACAGTTCACTTGAGTTGGTTTACATTGTGTAAGTATGTATGTCCTGACTCGAGTGTTTGTATTTTTATTTACGCTCGGGTCAGCCTGAGTTATTCACAGATTTGGATTTCCATTTTCTGTAGATTGGAATCGCTGAAGATTATCTACTTGTCAAGTTTTATCTTTTGCAGTCTGTTGTTCCTTTCAGCTCTTGTATTAGCAGACTTCTATGTAGTGAGACTCCCTTTGTACTTTATTTCTTCTGTTGTATCTAATGTAACTCTGATATATTATATAGTAGATTCATGAACTACTATCTCTTTTACTTCCGCTGCATTATTATTACTCTGTGTCTGTGATCTGTGATTTTATTTATTGTATATTCTGAGATTTGCCAAATTTTTTATTTACAACGCGGTATTTTGAGCAATTCAATTCCGGCATGAGTGTCTACCTATACACTTATAATGGATGCGAATGGTTGAAAATATCAGGTCGTTACACCGACCAATATTCTTAAAGGAAAAGGAATTCCTGACCTAGAAAAATATGTTATCCCGCAAAAGACTCCTTTTTAAGAAGAAATATGGCGGTTAGCTTTCCTCCTTACATTCAAATTCCCCCACTAAACTATGATGGCACCACCTAACTAGAGGATCACTTAGTAGCTTTTGGAATACAAATGGATATCTACAACACTTCTGGGGCAATTCGTTGCAAACTTTTTCCAGTAACTTTTCAAAGAGTAGCTATCAAATGGTACAAGAATTACCAGGTGAAAAACATCCATTCCTAGGAATAATTCTCTTATGAATTCGTGAAACAATTTTATGTATTCAAAGATCCAATTTTCGACTTTAGCTTGTTAGCTACTATCAAACAATAACCGAGAGAACTACTTGATGCACACTTGAAGAGATTCTGTACAGAAGCATTGAAAGCAAGGAAGTAAACCAATTGAGAAAAGCTTATGGCAGTTGGATCAGGATTGATAGGGAAAACCCCTTTCTGGGAAGACCTTTGTATTAATGGATGCAAAGATCTACAATACTTATATTCTCGAGCTAAAAGATTTATCCGTTTAGGCGAAATATACCATGGCAAGAAGAGATCGCGACAAGGATTGGAAGAAGGAAGATTTAGTTCCGTTTACCCGAACCAAAAGTCAAAGGATGGTGAAAGGATTTGGAAAAGAATTCCAGAAACCAACTATGCAGCCTTAGACCAACCTCTTTCTCATATATTAGCTGTAGCAAGAGAGGATGGAAGTTTCTAAACTACTAATAAAATGCAAAGCCAGCCAAAGTCTAGAAAAAGGGAAAGTTATTATATATAAATGAGTTAAAATAATTCAGAATATGATCATATTAGATATCTTAAAGGAATTCATTAACAAAGCTTGAAGAAACTTCTTGTTCAAGCAAGGATAGCTCAAAAACTTGAAGCTTTTCTTTCCATATAAAAGAAAGAAGCTTAGAAACTTCAAATTCAAACTCCTATCAAGCCATAAAGTCTTATAACATTTTTTCGATTATGAATTTTTTTTCCTCATAATTTTGTACTTAAAATAGATCATGTATTAATACAAAATTCAAGTGTTTTTACAGGTAAACACAAACACCAGTTTACTGCATCCAAAAGATTTTTAAAGAATGCCAACTCCTGCTTGTTTCTAGAAAATGACAGCTCAAATACTTGAAAAAAATGACTACGTACATCAATTTTTCATTCAATGTAATACAAATACTTTCTCTCGTGAAACCTCAGATCGCCATCAATCCTTCACTAACTTTTGAAGAAAGACTTACAAATAGACCACGTCCTTTTACTAAGAAAACCTGCCAAGGTATAGTTATATATATAAAGGTGAAAATAATATACACCAACTCCATTTTTGATAAATCATTTTACCAAAATAAATTTTCCAAACATATGTTCAAAGAAAGGCTATTTTCAGTTACCCCACAACCTGGGGAAGACAAGTATATATCCATTTCAAGAACCGATTTAGGCAATCTTCCAAAGATATTATATAGCATTAGTAAATGCTCAAAATGGTTTTTGACCACTCATGTTTAGACATCAACATCTTCAAAGATTTGTAAAACCATCAATAAGAAGAAGCCACTTCATATTTTTTCAAGAAAAGCTTTTAAAGCAGCGAAAAGTTTGCTGACAAAAAAAATCTGAGCTTATTCTCAGTTAAAGACTATTGGTTCATCAATCCTGACCTTCTAGTTTTTATTATTTGAGATTCATGCTTCCACTATGATAAAAACTATTTTTGGCCTTTACCAACGTCACCACCTAGAGGGAGGGTTAAAACCTCTAGAAAAAGCCCTTACCAAAGGCACCTTCGAAAGGAATGATTAAATCCTCTTAAGCCCTTACCAAAGGCACCTCCTAGAGGGAGTGTTAAAACCTCTAAATGAGTCCTTTCCATAGGCACCTCATGAGGGAGGGTTAAAATCTCTAACAAGCCTTCTTTGAAAGCACCTCCTTGAGGGTGAGTTAAAACCTCTAATGTCCAGTTCACCTCTCAGAGGGAGAATCAGGTCTAGCGCCCACTAAAAACCTTTTAGAGGAAGGTCAATATAATATACATTATAACCCTTGGAATCAAGGGAATCCCATAGAGCACCAAACAGACAGAGAAGGATAAAGATATCTGCAACTCAAAATAAAAGCCGAGACCCAAGAGAACAAACGGTTAAAGGAATAAAGCAATCTACCATCAAAAATAAAGATGAACCCCAAAAAGGGGTACAAATAAAAGAAAAATGATGAAGATGTCCTACACTATAGATAGGAGCGGATAAGATAACTAAGACCATAATAAAAAAGGACAGAGTATCAGCTAGAAATATTCAATACATCTGGTTCCTAAAAAGTGGCTCCTACAGCAAAGAATTAAGAAGTCTGCAACCTAAAATGAAACACGAGACAAGTAAATGGATAAAGAGATTTGCAATTTGAAATGGAAAACAAAGATCTGTAAAATAACTAAAGGAATGGCACATATAACAAATTTTCGCTACAAGGATAAATGTGACTTCATTCGAAGAATAGATTAAGTAAAATACTTCTAAATCCTTAGAAATAAGGTGTCCCTTTAGGATAAGAGAGTCTATACATTACATATAAATGAGTTATTAGGACCATTGCACAGCTGAAAGACCAAGCAGTAGGATGTAACTTGCATAGTTGAACGACCGACCAGTCAAACAGGGCTTGCACTGTTGAACGACCAGCCAACTGAACGGAACTGCCTGCTGAACTGTTGAATGGTTGAAAAGCTGAACAGCTGAATGGAAATATCTGCTGAATGGTTAACTGATCTTACGGAACTACTACTCTGGATGGCTGACTAGTATTACAGAACTATTATTACGAATGATTACAAGGCTTTACAAAACTACTTGATTCCAATATAACAATAATAATACTAACTTATAGGCACTTTAGGAGCTACATATCTATTAATAGGATGCTTTCCTTTGAATAAGGGGAATCCCCGTTGTTATTCAAGGCATAAGTCCTATATAAAGCTTATAGAACATTAGAATTAGGGCAAGACTGGATTAAAGATCTTTTGCTTAAGTCTACTTAGATTAACATCACTGGACATCTACTTATATTGAATAATATTTCAAAGTAGTCCATTTGCCTGATGAGATCCTAGCAAATTTCTGACTAAATCCTTGACTTTGTGAACTTTTAATTTCCATTTTCTATTCATAATGATTTCATATTGAATTTCGGAATTCTATATTTTCTTATTGATTTTTATGATGATTCGCGGATTTCATATTCTTGGGTTTCTTATTAGATTTTCGTGATGATTTCTTATCGAACTTCTGGTTTTATGAACTCTTGCTTTCCATACTGAATTTTTGTGATGATCTATGGACTTCCCATTGAATTTTTGGATTTGAGTTTTAGACAAAATTCTCGCGATATCAGACGAGCTTCCATTAGAAGATGGGATAAAAGGAAAAGAGAGCCTTCTGATCTTCATATTATCAATCAACATCAATACCTAATTATATGCTAATTTGTCAATTAACGAATAAAAGTTACTAACATATAGTGTAGGGATGAAAATGAAATTATAACGAAGAGAAAGAGGTAAAGCCGCCTAAAGTAAGAAACTGATACCTAATGGCTGAAGAAAACTTAACCCAAGAAAAGAGGATTTGTAGTGTATGATAGTTTTCTTGAAAGGTATATTTACTTAAACCAACGTTTGCCGACTGGGTGATATTATTCTACATTTCTATTATTAGTAATAAAAAGGGTTTGGTTGTGTATTTTTCTTAATGCACTACCCAATAATATTACCAGATAGTATCTTGAATTTTAGTTTTAAAGTTTAGAGTTACCCATCAAGGTCTCATAACAACGTTACGATCTTAATAAAAGTTATTATTTGTTTTGCAGGAAGATAAAGAAAGAAACTTCATTGAAGTTTGAGTGGTTGAAAGGGATTCTTGGAATTTTGTCCTAACGAAGAAAAGTTTCTTTCATACTAGAGGGCCTAAATGTTATCCATAAAATCTTTTTAAGAGTAAAAGTATGAAAGAAGGATCTTTAGCATTAATGAGGTTCTGAAGGCATTAGAATGGCTTTCGAAAGCAGTGATGAGGTTCCCAAGGCATTAGAATGGATTACGCAAGTAGTGGTGAGGTTCCCAAGGCATCAGAATGGTTTCTACGAGCAGTGATAGGGTTCGGCATGTGTTAATTGGTTTTTGTAAGCTTTAAAGAAGCATTCGTGAGAGTTAGGGAGCTTTCGAAGGTACTAAAGTGGCACCTTCGAATACGTCAAGAAGAAATAAGGTTATTATCAGCAGAAGTCATTCCAACTTTGTCGAAACTTCAAAGAATACAGAGAAAGGTTTTATGAAGAACGAAGAATTGCAAGACCTTATGAAGAGTCGAAGGGATGCTTCGGAAAAATAATGGATGAGCAATGGACTTTCGAAGAGGCCAAAAAGGGACAAGACTACCTTTTTGCTTCAGTTAACCCCTTTCGAAACAGTTGGTTTCGCATGCATAAAGGGTTTCATATGAGTTAAAAGCACCTTTCAAAGGTATTATATAGAAAGCTTCCGCATATGTGATAAAACTTTCAAAGGAGTTAGTTTCACCGTTATTTACCTTCCGCAGAAGAACATTTGGTCAAAGCGACCCCTTCGAAGGCATAGGTCGTCCATTCGAATTGGTTGAAACTTTCCACGAATATGTAGGAGATCTCGTATATGACTAATATTGCTTCCTCAAACACTAGAAGTTGGAGGTTTTGCATTAATCAACAAGAATTTTTTCGAAAGCTACCTTTAGCAACTAACCTTCTACTATATTTCAAGTCATTTGAAGCCCCAAAAAATGCCCCTTTTGACAACGTCGAAAGTCAACATCCTTTCCTACTTACCCAACACATCAATTACAAGGTGAAGGACGCATGTATACCTTTCGATGAGGTCGAAAGCACTCAAATTTCATTCAAAAGAGGAGTTAGAAGGGTGTCTTGAATTCAACAGTGGCGAAAGGTCTTCAACACACCCTTTTGACCAAGTCAAAAGGACCGATCCGAAAAGGTCCAACCTGTGCCTATAAATAGGACTTTAGGGTATTGTTTTTGAGGGGCCATATTCATTCATTCGATACTTGTTCTTTTGTTGAATTTGTAAACCCTAGTCCTTAAATAAAATTAGGGATTTTACTTTTTTATAATGCTTGAGCCTCTTGTACTCACGAAATTTATTAATAAAGCAAGTGCATGGTATTTTCAAATACATAGAATTTGATTCCATGCTTGTATATGGATTTAACTATAGAGTACTCGCATCAATGCTACTTGAGGGGATACCTTTCAAAGGAATAAAATCTTGCCAACACAGTTAAAGCCCTTAGATACCATTAAGCAACAACCTTAGATTACCTTAACTAATTCAAAAGGTGGTTTCAAAAGGGTCATCCTTGATTATTACAACCGAAAGGTGGATTCGAAAGAGTCTTGGATCATCCCAACTGGGTGGTTTCAAAAAGTCACCCACACTTCTATTTTCACTTTGAGGTGTTGATAAGATTTTTTGTTAACAACCATAATATTTGATTTTCCATTTTTAAATAAAACATGATCCAACTCACCTATCTAATACGGAAACCCCTAGCCGTTAATAAATCCTTCAGAAAATCCAAATCAATTGAATCAAAAGCTTTTGCAAAATCAAGTTTTAAAAGTGCACGTATGATATTATTTTTGCAACAATGGTTAATAAATTCTTAAACTACTATTATCCCATTTGTAATATTTCAACCTTTAATAAATACAGTTTAGGCAATATTATTAATTCATTTTTAGTGTTTAACCTATTAGCTAAAACCATAAAAATGATTTTGAAAGAACAATTTAGTAGTGAAATAGGTTTGAAACCTTTTAAGTCATTTGCACCTATTTTCTTATGCAACAAGATTACATTAGCAAAATTAAAATTGCCTAATTGTAATGAACCATCATAAAATTAATTGAAAATATTAAATGAATCATATTTTAAAACACCCAAAAAAAATTCATAAAATAATATAGGAAACTCATGAAGGCTAGGTGATTTATCATTTGGCATACCTTTTATAGCCCTTAAAATTTTCTCTTCCGTAAATGAAGAATCAATCCCCCGTAAATCAATCCTAGTATCATTGGGATATAATTCATCCCAATCAGCTCTAATCCTATGCTTATTTTAGTATCAAAATTTCTTAACAAATGCCTCATTTTGATTCTTTCTGATAAGAGATCTCAACATTATTAATCAAAATAGAATTAATGTATTACTACGTTTTCTATCGTTTGCTATTTATAATTTTTTGGGTGTTTATATCATTGTCATCCATCTATTGAACTCTTGAACTTTGTTTCCATATTACGTCTTCCTATGTTATAATTTCATTTAATTTATCTTTAACTTTGAAAGCACATATTTTCCTAAAATATTTAAATTCCAAAGATCTTCTATTTTATTCAACTTTGGAATCTCATTTAGTAATTTATCCTTTTTAATTCTAATATTACCAAAAACAACTTTATTCCTTTTAAAAAACAAAAAAATCTTAGATCTCTAATTTTACTTACAAATATTTTAGCTATATTTCTTAGAAATTTATAATTATATTTACTCAGACAAAACCATCTATTTCTAATTAATTCTGAAATGTTATTTTCTAACAGCCACGTTTTTTCAATTCAAATATTTTATTTTTATTATTTTACTTATTACAAGATAAGATAATTGGACAATGATCCGAATAAATACTTGGGAGCCCAATTACCTTACAAGCCAGATATTTATCTTTTATTTCATTACTAATAAAAAATAATCTAGAAGCGTTGTCGGTTGGTCATCTTTTTTATTCGACCAAGTGAAACTTCTATGCTTAAATATAATTCGATTAAATTACTATCAATAATAAAATGGTCAAATTCTTTCGTAGCAGAAAAAATATCCTTCTCTAAGAGATCATTCTCCTTGAAATCTAGTGACATTAAAGTCTCCATCCATCACCCAAGGATCGGGAGCGAGTGATCTAAATTCCAAACACTCGCTCTAAATAATCCTTCGATTTAATTTGAAGTTTGGTCCATAACATTAGTAGCATTAAAAAATGAATTATTACTAAGATCATAAAAAATTAAGTGTATCGAATGAACTTTAACTATATATTGTAAATGTTCAACATAACTTTATTTCCAACCCACCATTAATCCCCTTAGCTACCCCTAATTGGAAAATGAATCCAGCGATTAAAATATTGACCCCCTAAACTCCTATAAAATCTATAATCAAGGTGTTCTATTTTTGTTTCTTGTAATAAAACAATATCAATGTTACTATCTTTAAAAAAGAATCTAATTTTACTACGTTTTCCTAAATCGTTTAAACTCCCAACATTCCAACTGATGTACCTTATGGTCTAACTGATCTAATCCGCTCTAATTTCCTACTCCTAATTAATCAACATCTAATTGAAGATTATTAAAAATAAAATCTGAATTCCTTACAAGATGTAACACATCACTAGTAGATAAATTACTCAAAGCATAAGAACTGCAAGTACTGTCTAAAAGTAAATCTATACCTGAGCTAAAGTCATCGAATACTCTAATGGCCATTTTACAAAGATGAGTACCCCTCTTCCCCAATTTGAGTGGACTCGAGCTAGAGCCTCTATCCATATATTTTCCTTTTTGTACCATTTTGACAACAATCTTTGATCTATTCTGTAACAACCCTCTCGTTATACCCGGTTTAGAAAAGAATATTACAAGTAACGTCGTATGCTAATCCGGAGAATACGACCGGTTAAGGGTGATCGAATGTGAATATATCTTTATACTAAACACGTTTTAATCTTCACTTACATTGGAAATTTCTATAAATAAGTTTTATAAAACTACATATTTTATTCAAGTACAAATTCTAGCATTTATTTCAACACAATATAATATGCATTCTCATCCAAACTATCGTGTAAAATTTTATATAACATACAACACTGTAAGTGAATATATATAATTTCATAAATATCTAATAATGCACAATCATCCTAAAATTTTACTGAAATATTTTAACATGTTAGTTTTCTAAATAATGCACTCTCATTTTAAATAATTTGTTTTACTTATTAAACTATCTTATGATATCTTCTTTCCAAAATATAACTTGTTATAAAATACTATTTTACCTTCAAATAATCCTTCCAAACCTTCCATTTTAATATATATAACATTTAACTTATTTCAAAATTCTATCTTCTTTACCAAAATATTATATACTTACTAATTATGATTTCTGAAAATATTTTAATCAAACAAACAAACAATCACCTACAACGGAAAGCTATTTCCCAACTTCCGTTGCACACTTTGATCATTAATAGATCAGAACACGGTAATTTAATTCTATGCCATTTAAGGTCTTTTCGAAATTTATATACTTATAAATAATAATTTTAAGAAGATTTTGTAAATGAATATTACTTATCTTTAAAAGTTTTAATTGGAAATTTTTAAATAAGCAATAAATTAAGAAGATAATGTAATTTAATTATATATTTTATAAACTAACTTTCAATAAGGAGCAAAATGGATAAAACCTCATTTTTGAAATTCGTTTAATTTTTTTTAAATAATTCAAATAGTATATCCAATGAAAATTCAACACCTATATCAATTATTTATATCTCTTTTTATGTCTTTCTTAAATTATGAATTTGGATAAATTTTGGTAGTGATTGAATGGTAGAATTGAAATAAAATTTCAAGTTTCAATTGGTTGATGCTTGAATTGGTTGAATAGAATGCTTGAAATATTAGATTTGAATCAATAGCTAAAAATGAATTAAATGGTTAATATAAGATTACACGTTAAATTTTGTATTGTTCATCGTAAGTTGGATTGATGGCTGAAAGTACATACATTATTGAATTATCGAAGTTTGTCGAAAAGCAACTTGAATTTGATAAACAATTCAGTATTATGTAATTATATTTATAGAGCAATGTTGGCTCTCTTTGCTTGTTTGCTCCATCACAACAGCAAGTTGGTCCGCATTTTTTTGAAAGCCTGCAATTCCATGCGTACATTTTCAACATTAGCATCTCCATATGTACAATTTTCAACATCTCCACGTGCAACATCTTTTTGCATACAATCAGCATCTCCATGCGTACAATTTTCAACATCAGCAATTTGTTCTATGTATGCTTGCTCCATCCCGATAACAAGTGGGTCCATGACCTGTGCATTTCCATGTATTGGGCATGTGCCACTATTTTTCTTCTTACTAGTATACAACGCACGTACATGCATCTAGTATCCAAGGATGTTTACCTTGGATGGATGTGTGTTTTAAGTGGAAATGTTTTTATAGTCTCAACACATTTCAAGTTACGTTGTTGGTGATTTCGATAACAAATTGATAGTAAAATTCTGTTGGTAGATGGACAGAAAGGGTGGTGAGATTTTATTAACGAACGGGGGTAATTTGGGAATTTCAAAAACATGTTTACCTTGGATGGATGTGTGTTTTAAGTGCAAATCCTTTTGTAGTCACAACAGATTTCAAGTTTTTTTTGTTGATGATATCGATGAAAAATTGATAGTAAAATTCTATTGGTGGTTAGACCTACAGGGTGGTGAGATTGGGGTAATTTTCGAATTTCAAAAAGACACCATGTAAATCATGTTGATTGAATTCTCTTTATTAATAGTAGAGATTTGTATAAACATCAACTTTTTCAGCCGATTTCAGTCCACACAAGTATGCTAAGGAAGAACTTATGCATTTCCTACTGTATATATCAGTGTGCGCTCCAAACAAAGGACGTGGAACGATGACTCCACACTGTTGTGCATGTACTGTTTTATATACATTACAATGCGCAGTGCATGTATATAACAACTTGCACTGTTTTGAGGTGATGATCTCTCTGCTTTCAACCCTTTCAACCGGTTTTTTTGATTTCATCTGTATCTCTTTTGCTTTCATTAATCACCATATTTCTAATACTCCAATGAGGTTGTAGATGCATTATACATTTTTCATGCATAGACTTGTTCACAACAACAGTACCCTTAATCAAAATACCAGGAATATTTACTTGTAGAACCAAATTTGAACCCAAAGTTAAAGCAGTGCCAGTCCAATTCACCACCACTGTATTTCTTTGTAAGTTCATCACTTTAGTCAGATAACCATGCATTTCTAATTCTTCATCTTCATTTATCATACTAATTTTATTTACTGGTTACATATTCTTCATCTTATTCACTACTACTTTCTGATTCTTTTCCTTGTGCACATTATCTGGAGTACTCACGTCATCAACAGGAACATCATATATTAGAATTTTCATCTTCAACAGCATCATCATCCAAACCCAAAATTTCAAATTTATTATTCAACACAATATCTTCATACATTTCTTTCTTCTGTTTGGAACTTTTGTAGGAACTTGCATATTCTCATCATCATTGTTCACTTTCCCTCACTCATCAATACTATTTGATTTATCTCCAAAATGAATTAATGATTGATCATATAACTCATAATTCAACACTATCGGATCTAAAAGCATTACATCTGATTTATACTTTTTATAAACGACATCCCTACACTGCATAGACCATCTCATATCCTGATTGTTTATATTTATATTGTATATATTTTCAGCTTCAAGAAGTTTGTCAACATTTGTCTTCGCTGTAGTCTCGTTATTCATTTTCTTTTGGATTGTTTTTTCCAACCCAGAAACATTTTCACCTGATGCAAAATTAATAGTAGTATTTAAGCCATCAAAAAGCGCCATAGAATTTTGTCAAAAAAATGTATTCCTTCATCAGTCATATTTGAGTGGCTATCAAGAAATTCTTCTTAACTTAAGAAATTTCAGACAAAAGCTGTAACCATGTTCCATCAAATTTAGCAGAATCGGCAATGGAGGAGTATTAATATTTCTTGGCTTAAGATGATCGAAAAATGAACTTTTCTTATGTTCGAATTTCCCACAATTAAAACAACAAACAGGATCTCTACAATCACTTGCTTTATGATTGTTATACGATCAGTATACCAAAACAAAGACCAATATGTTATAAACTCGTCATATAAGTTTACAAATCAGATTTCCAGGAATTCCATATTAGTAAATTTGAACAATAACTATGTTGTAATTAATTTACAACAACAAACTATAGCAATAACAACAACAAATGATGTATTAAACTATAGTGATAAACAAGCGTTGTACTACTTCGCAGAAACAACACAATGTTGAAACGGAAAGATCAGAGAACGATGTACAGAAATATATAAGTAAACAGAAATCTAACTGGATGAAGTAGGAAATTTCGTCCAAGGCTTGTCGTTACAATTTCCTTAAGACTTTATTCAAAGTCTTCCAAGATACAACAGACGTGATCTGCTCGAGATTGTGATGTGTATGATCTTCTGTGTGATATGCAGAAGTGTATGGATTGCAGAGATTAAGAAGTGAAGAGGAAGAAGAGAAAATTCGGAGTGAGTAACTGATCAGGTTTCCTTCTCCTTTTATAGGCTAATTCCCAACGGTTATGTCTACTGGGAACAACCACATCTCTTCGTCCATAACGGCCAAAATACTATTGTGGTTTGCAACAGCCACATCTCTTCATTTGCAATGGCCAAAAACCATCGCGGTTTGCAACAGTCGCTTCTCTTTATTTGCAACGGCGAAAAACAGTCGCGGTTTGCAACAGTCGCGTCTCATCATCTGCAATACCTATTTATGTTTGAAAAGCGGCGTCCGGTCAAACAACGGGCATTTCCAATCCAATATTCCCTTCTATTTGAATTTAAACAGTAGAAAGCTGTTTAATTCTATGCAGCAAAAATATAACATGGTCCACTCTTATTGGATCCGCACCCGCACCTGACCTGGTCCGGTTCGGTATGGGACAGGCGGCGTGCGCACGCGTGTGTTAGTTCATGGCTATATAGGTCCTTCCCCTCGTACAAAATTGCCTCACCGTAAGGGTCAATATGGATTTGAGGAAAGTAGCATATAAGCATGAACATTAACTTATTTTTGGCGATGTAGGATAATATCTCATTCACTATAAATGGCCTCTAACGATCCCCCATATGAATGATGCTATATGTCTCCCCCACACAAAGTGTAATATCACACAGTTCATATGAATATAATGTTATATCAAGGATAAGTAGATATTTCACTTCGAACTTTCCCTAGTTAAAACTTATCAGATATGCTTGGCTAATCGATGAGTTATTTTATCTTGAACCATCAGTCGTTTGTGCATAACCAGATAATAAGCTTTACAAAGCATTGTTTTCCTTCACATCCACACTCTTGGTTGTGTTCATTTTGGTCCTAAAAAAATTTGGTTATGCGAGTATTTTGGAAAATTTAAGCCTTTAATATTCTCATAGAGCCGACCTAACTCACACTAACATAGGTGATACCAACCATTAAGTGTAACCTACATATACCCCACTTGTTATGTTCAAGATATAGTCGTTATTAAAAAGCATAGCTTTATCCTTTTAATACTTCTATAGGCATGCATTCTATTGTGCTTCATAGAAATGGAGTAAGACTAAGTTCAAATAAATACATTACTTCTTGAGTTACTCAGAACTGGTTTGCCTATTGATTCTAGTCCGTGGGAGCTCCAGTCGCTAGGATATGTTTTTGTATAAGATAACTATGGTTTAGGCTTTTAAACCCATTCCCCTAGATGCGTAGTCAATTTTTTATCTTGATAATCCTTTACTAAATGGATCTGCAAGGTAATCAGCAGTTCTTACATAATCAATGGAAATAGTTCCATTTGAGAGTAACTGCCTAGTTATGTTATGGCGTCGACGAATATGTCGTGACTTTTCATTATATACAAACTTCTATGCTCTGCTTAACGCTGCTTGATATCACAGTGTATGCATATGGCCGGTATAGTTTAGGACAAAATGGAATTTCTTCCAAAAATTGACGAAGCCATTCTGCTTCTTCACCTACTTTACCTAAAGCGATGAACTCTGTTTCCATATTGGATCGAGCTATGCACGTTTGTTTAGTAGATTTCCATGACATTACTGCTCCTGCTAGGGTGAAGACATAACCACTAGTTGATTTAGATTCCTTTGAATCAAAAATCCAGTTTGCATCACTATATCCTTCTAAGATGGAAGGATATTTTCTGTAATGTAGGAAAAGTTCATGGTGCTCTTTAAATATCCTAACACTCTCATTCGTGCTTTCCAGTGTTCCTTCCCTGGATTGCTTGTATACCTGCTCAGTCGACTTACTATATAAGCTATATCGGGTCTTATGCAATTCATCAGGTACATTAGACATCCTATTACACGAGAGTATTCCAGTTGCGTTACACTCTCATTAGTATTTTTATGCAGTACTTCCGATGGATTAAAAGGTGTTCTTGCTCCTTTAGTTTCGTAATTTTGGAATATTTCAGTCACTTTTTTCACATAGTGTGATTGAGATAGTTTGATTACATTGGGTGTTTTTTTTATTATTTTGATTTTCAAAATAACATCTGCAACTCCTAAATCTTTCATGTCGAAATTGTTGATTAACATTTTCTTTATGGTCTCTATTACTTTACTATTTGGACCAAAGATTAGCGTATCGTCTACATATAAACAAATCATTACGGATGATTGTCCAACTTGTTTATAATAAACACATTTATCACATTAATTTATACATAAATCATTTTTCATTATGACACAATCAAATTTTGCGTGCCATTGTTTTGGAGCTTGTTTTAGTCCGTATAATGCTTTTACTACTCTACGTACTTTGTTTTCATTGCCTTTGGAAATAAAACCCTTAAGTTGCTCCATGTAAATCTCCTCACCAAGATTTTCATTCAAGAATGCTGTCTTTACATTCATTTGATGAATCTCTAGATTACATATGGATGCAGTTGCTATTAACATTCTTATAGAGGTTATTCGTGTAACCGGTGAATGAGTATCAAAGAAGTCTAAAGCTTCCTTTTGACGATATCATTTGGCTACCAATCTTGCTTTATATCTGTCAATAGAGCCATCTGGTTTTATCTTCTTTTTGAAGATCCATTTGCAACAAATCGATTTTATTCCAGGCGAAAGATAAACTATTCCCCAAATTTTATTACTTAGAATTGAATCAATTTCACTTTTGATTTCTTCTTTCCAACATGAAGATTCAGAAGATGACTTTTCTTCCTTATATGTTTAAGGTCCGTGTTCTAACTTGTATTTTAGAAAATCTGAACCAAACATCTTGGACGTTCTTGCTCTTACGCTTCTTAGTTCCACTTCCTCAATTTCACGGTGAGTTTGATTGTCATATGGCTTGCTTGATTCTTCTCTTGTCCTTTTAGGGACATACTTTTCTTTATTCCTTTTTTGCGGAAACACATCTTCAAAAAATGAGGCATCTAGAGACTCTATGATGTATTGACATTAATGTCAGCTATATCAGACTTGAATACCAAAAATCTGTAGGCACTAATATTTTGGGCTGGCTCTAAATAGTAACAGTCTATAGTTTTTGGTCCAAATTTGACTTTTTTGAGAGGCGGAACTCGTACTTTTGCCAAGCACCCCCACACTTTGAGGTATTTGAAACTTGGTATGTGCCCTTTCCATAACTCATATGGAATTGTTCCTGTTTTATTGTGAGGAACCTTGTTTAATATATGATTAGACATATTTAAGGCTTCCCCCCACAAATTCGTCGGTGGACCAAAGGTCAGTAGCATTGCATTTATAATATCTTTTAATGTTCTATTTTTTCTCTCGGCAATACCATTTTATTATGGTGAATATGGAGCCGTTGTTTGACGAACTATACCATTTTCTGCACAAAATTGTACAAATGGTGATTCGTATTCTCCACCTCGATCAAATCTCAATATCTTGATCTTTTTATTTAAATGATTTTCTACTTCAGCCTTATATTTTATGAATGATGTAATTGCTTCATCTTTTCAATTCAAAAGATATACATAGCAATATCGTGTATAATCGTCAATAAAAGTGATAAAGTACTTTTTTCCACCTCTTGTAGGTAATGATTTAAAATCACATAAATCAGTATGAACCAAACCTAGTGGTTCTGTACTTCTATCAATAGTATGAAATGTTTTTTTAATCAATTTTTCTTCTACGGATGTCTCACATTTGCAGTTTTAATCTGCTTGGAATTTAGAAATTAATCCCAAGTTTGCTAATTTTTTCATTTTTTGAAAATTTATGTGTCCTAATCTATCATGCCATAGTAAAATTTCATGCTCAACCAAATAAGAAACTTCATTTTTATTAATAGCATGATCAGAATACATAGTTTTATTGCTGACTATGGCTACATTTGCCTTAAATAGGTCATCACATAAATAACCCCTTCTTATATATATTCCAGCCTTAGACAGAACTACTTTATCTGACTCGAAGACCATACAGAAGCCTTTCTTTGAGAGCACAGGTCCAAAGATAAGGTTCTTGTAGATATCCGAAACATGAAGAACTTCACTTAGTGTCATAGTTTTTCCTAATGTAAATTTGAGGACGACGGTGCCGTTACCTTTGATCATGGAACTGAGAATTACCCATGTAGAGTTTTTCTTCCTGATCTTATTTCTTGTAAGTGGAGAACATAGATATATCAAAACAGATATGACGATTAGCGCCTGTGTCTACCCACCACTATGCAGGGTTCTGTACTAAGTTGCATTCTGAAACAAATCTTGAAAATTCATGTCCCCAATGGTTGAACGCAAATTTTCCACTATATTTTCCACCGATTTTTCATTCGACTTCTTGTGCCTGCAACATTTAGCTGCGTTCCCAATCTTTCTGCAGACCCAACATTCGCCTTTGGACTTCCTTGTTTGCTTATCTTTGGGTTGATTATCTGATGCCTTTCTCCTTTTCTTTTTTTGTTGAAGTGTCCTTTCTTCTTTGACCCTTCTGTAACAAATGCTTCTTCGCCTTTGGGCTGTGTTATTCCACAATTATCTGCCTCAATTTTTAATCCAACAATGAGATCTTATAAGGAAATCTCCTTTTTTTATGTTTCAGATAGTTGCTGTAGTCTCCCCAGGATGGTGGTAATTTTCCTATTATCGATTCAATAAGGAACGGTTCTCCAACTTGATGTTCTTCTACTTCAGGAATTATAAGTTGGAGTTCCTACACTTGACAAGTTACGGATTTGGTATCTACCATTTTGTATTCCATGAATTTATCGACTATGAACTTCTTCAAACTGACGTTCCGTGTCTTGTATTTATTTGCAAGTGCAGCCCATATGGATTTTGCTATCTGGTGTGGCTGATATACTTTACATAGTACTTTATCCAGACAGTTCAGAAAGTAATTTCGACACAAGAAGTCCAATTTCTTCCATGAGTCAATTCCAAGTAAAACAACTGCATATTTTTCTCTAGTTGTCCGTCTTTAGGCTTTGGTTCATCCTCAATGCACTTCTACAACCCTAACGTAGTGAGATAAAACAACATTTGATTCTGCCATGTTGTGAAGTCATCACCATCTCCTTTAAATGGATCAGGCCTGTTGTGGGTAGTAGTTTTTGCTGATAGTTCAACTATCGCTATCTCTATTTTAGTGAAAAAAGAAAAGTCTTAAGATGCTATACGATCAGTATACCAAAACAGAGATCAATATATTATAAACTCATCACACAAGTTTACAAATCAGATTTCCACTACTTTGGAATTCTGTATTAGTAATTTTGAACAATAACTATATTGTAATTAATTTACAACAACAAACTATATTAATAACAATAACAAATTTCTGTATTAAACTATAGTGATAAACAAGCGTTGTACTAGTTCGTAGAAACAACACAACATTGAATTGGAAAGATTAGAGAACGATTTATAGAAATATATAAGTAAATAGGAATCTAACCGAATAAAGAAGGAAATTTCATCTGAGGCTTGTCGTAACAATTTCCTTAAGACTTTATTCAAAGTCTCCTAGGATACAACAGACGTGATCTGCTCGAGATTGTGATGCGTATGATCTTCTGTGTGATATGCAGAAGCACACAGATTGCAGAGATTAAGAAGGGAAGCTGTAATGACCCGTAAATTATCAATAATTAAATTTATTAATTTAATAAGATTTTGTAATCAAATTTGGAAAGAAATAAAAAAAACTTTGTAATGAAAGGAATGTTAAAATGAAACGTAACAATTCAATTTAGAACTAATTGGTAACAATTAAAATGAAATTTCAATTAATGGGAATAATGTAAAATTGTTATACTTGGTTATAAATTTGATAAGAAAACAATGTAAACATTGGTTTAGTAAATGAAATAGTATGTAATAAATGACAACAATAACAACAACAAAGCCATTATTCCCGAACAAGTTGGGTCGGCTAGAGACGGAACCCTAAAAATAATAATAATAATAATATAATAATAATAATAATAATAATAATAATAAAATAAAGTCAAATAGGTAAATTAATAATAATCACTAAGTAAAATAAAATAAAATAAAAATGTATATGTATATGTAAGAGGAATGATAATAATAATACTAATAGCAATAATGATACTAACAGTAATATTGGTCAAAGACTAAACCTACGTCTTAGGCTCATGTTCTCTAGTCCTATAATCTAAAACTCAATGCTCATGGTTCTGGTACGTAAATCGCTAACTTCCACTCGCTCCGATCCATCACCAGCTCTTCGGATATACCCCAATCTTTCAAATCCCTTTTTATTACTTCCTCCCATGTTAATCTTGGTCGACCTCTACCTCTCTTTGAGCAATCAACGTGGCCTATAATTCCAACACTCACAGATGCCTCGGGAGGCCTTCGTTGAATATGTCCAAACCATCTTAAGCGATGTTGAATTAGCTTCTCCTCAATTGGTGCTACTCCTAGTTTATCACGTATATCATCATTTCTAATTCGGTCTCTTCTTGTATGACCGCAGCTCCATCGCAACATACGCATCTCTGCTACGTTTATCTTTCAGACGTGTTGGCTTTTAGTAGGCCAACATTCTGCACCATACAACATCGCAGGCCTGATTGCCGTATTGTAGAACTTTCCTTTAAGCTTTTGTGGGACCTTCCTGTCACAGAGAATTCCAGACGCTTGTCGCCATTTCACCCAACCCGCTTGAATTCTAAAACTAACGTCTTCATTAATCTCACCATTATACTGCAACATTGATCCAAGATATCGAAATGATTCCTTCTTGGGAACTAATTGTCCGGCCAGAGTGACATCTCTATCCTCCGACCTGACACCGCTGAACCCGCACTTCATATACTCTGTTTTAGTTCTGCTATGTCTAAATCCTTTCCATTCTAAAGTCTGTCTCCACAACTCCAGTTGTCTATCAACCCCAATCCTACTTTCATCAATTAGCACAACATCATCAGCAAATAGCATACACCAAGGAATATCGCCTTGTATATCCTTCGTAACCTCATCCATCACTAGAGCAAAAATGTAGGCACTCAAAGCTGACCCTTGATGTAATCCTATGTTAATGGGAAAGTCGCTAGTTTCACCATCGCATGCTCTGACACTGGTCACAACATCATCGTACATATCCTTAATAAGTGTAATGTACTTTGTTGGGACTCTCTTCTTTTCCAGAGTCCACCACATCACCTTTCGCGGTACCTTGTCATAGGCTTTCTCCAAATCGATAAATACCATGTGTAGATCCTTCTTTTGCTCCCTAAACCTCTCCATAAGTTGTCTTATCAAGAAAATCGCCTCTGTGGTTGACCTCCCAGGCATGAAGCCAAATTGGTTTTTTGACACACTTGTCATTCTTCTTAATCTATGTTCAATGACTCTCTCCTAAAGCTTCATTGTATGACTTATAAGTTTAATTCCTCTGTAGTTATTCCAACTTTGGATGTCTCCTTTATTCTTAAAAATTGGAACTAGTATGCTTCTCCTCCACTCATCTGGCATCCTGTTTGATTTGGAAATATTGTTGAACAACTTAGTTAGCCAGGCTATCCCTGCATCTCCAAGGCATCTCCACACCTCAATGGGGATGTCACCAGGCCCCAATGCCTTGCCTGCTTTCATCCGTTTTAGTGCCTCTTTTACCTCGAATTCTTGAAATCTCCGAACAAAATGTCTACATGTGTCATCCGAAGAGTCATCTATCTCGATCATAGTGCTATCATCTTCTTCATTAAATAGCTTGTCGAAGTAATCTCTCCATTTATTTTTTATCTCCTCGTCCTTCACCAAAAGTCTATTATTGTCATCTTTGATGCATTTAACTTGGTTGAAGTCTCTTGTCTTCCTCTCGCGGAGCTTAGCTATCCTATAAACGTTTTTCTCACCATCCTTCGTACTTAGATTATGGTATAGATCTTCATACGCCCGACCTCGTGCATCACTCACCGCTTTCTTTGCGTTCTTATTTGTCGCTTTGTACTTTTGCATGTTGTCCTCGCTCCTGAGATGGTGTAAGCACTTATAGCATTCCTTCTTCTCTTTGATAGCCATTTGCACATCACTGTTCCACCACCAAGAATCTTTAAGTTCACGTTTATTTCCTTTCGCTATCCCAAACACATCGGTAGCCACTTTCCGAATGCGTCTTGCCATCTCACTCCACATGTGATTTGCTTCTCCTTCCATATTTCATGCCCCTTCTGCCATCACTCTATCCTTAAACACCCGTGAGGCATCTCCTTTTAGCTTCCACCAATTTGTCCGACTAATCTTGGCTCTTTACCATGTTGAACACGTATTCAGAGATGAAACTCAGAAACCAAAAACCGATGTTGTGAGACGACACATTCTCCAGTATGAAATAAATGACCACTGAATAAAATTTGAGTTATGTAAGGAATTGTAATATTTGTGTGTAAATAATGAACTCATAAATGTAAATTAAAGGTTATAGTAACAGTTGTAAGTTATTGTTTAATTTGTCTATTTATTTAGCTATAAATGTTATATTTGGATATAAATTGAATTTAAATAAATAAGGGTAAGTGTGGTGTTAACTAATGAATTTAAATTATAATAAATGGTAATTGAATAGAATAAATGTTTTGTAAGTAATTGTAATATTTGTTTGAAAGTAATAAACTTAAATGTAATTAAGGTTAATGGCAACAATTGTTATAAGTTACCTATTTGTTTAGTTCATAAAATTTAATTTGAAATCAATTACAGTTAATTGACTTAATTAGGGCAATTAGCGTAGATTAAATTACAAATTGGAGAATGTTAATTCACAAGAAGTAACCAATGCAAACTCTATTTGTAACAACCCGAAATTTTCGAACCCAAAAATTCCAAATAGCTACGAAAAAGAAGAAAGAGATAGAAAAAGAACAGAAACACCAACATCTCACATTCGCAACGGATAATATATAATAATAAATAATAACAGTTTACAAAGGAATAATATTCTGTCAATTACATTTTAATACATCAAAGTTGCACATACTCAAACAGTAGACATATACAAATCAATATGTCTCAGATTTACAATAATATAATACAGCGGAAATACTCTATACGTTCCTGCCATCCAGCTTGACTCCTGAGCTCCAGAACGTCCCTACTTGAAAATCTGTAATACTCGGTCTGACCCGACCATTACATCAAGTAACACCCGGGTCGGGCTGGAAACCAGCGTGAGAAAACCCAGCTAACATGGAACACCAAAGAAAACAATTTATATAAAACCCGGGGTAACTCATTTCAATTCACAAAGCCACAATTAATTAGAGACGTCACTTATTCCACACTTCCATTTTCTAAGTACCATGGTTTAGATTTAAATAGTCCAATCCCTTTAAATCACTTCACTCCAGCCTATAGATTTCACATATTAATCTATAAAAATTCGAAGTGGTTTCGGGTATTTTCTAATACCCGACCCCGGTCTCTTCGAGTCTCATGTCATCCTAACCCAAGTTATCCAAATGAAATCCACAACATTTCATATCAGAGATATCAACTCATTCAAAACATCCAATACCATTCAATTATCCATAAGCAAACTTGTTCACTTCCAAATTAATTTAACTAACTGAATTTCTAACATCAATCACTTAGATTTCTTCACTTGTCATTAATTAACTCCAAATATATTAATTAATCAACCCTTCATTTTTCATCTTAATCACCCTGGATTAATTATCTTTTAATTATATTCAAGTAATTATCTTTAATTAATTTCACGATATTAACTATCCTTAACCAAAATCAATAAGCAATCTTTAATTACCTCATAAATTAATTAACTATATTAATTTCATTTATCCTTAATTACTTATATTAATTAATTTCTCATAAATCACTTATTATGGATTAATCAATCTTTGATTACATCATTAATTATATAAATTAAGGATTTCCAATTATATTTTAGTTTATCCTAATCAAATTTAATTACATTAATTAAACCACAGTATTAATCATTTCGATTAATCCCAAACTGTAATTAACTATCTTTTTATTTACTTCATTAAATAAATCAATTACTCCTTAATTAACTATCTTAATTAATCTCTTGATTAATTTCACAAAGTAATTATATTTTATTAATTACATTAAGTAATTGTCTATCAAACCATCCATTGATTTTTCTAATTAATTAAACTTAATAAATTAACTTAAACTTTAATTAATTAATTCAAACCCTTAATTACTAAATTAATTAATCCAAATCATTAATTAATTGAATTAGTTAATTATCCACTTTAATTTCCCTACTAATTTGATGAATCACAAATCATTAATCCCTTATCAACGTTAAAATGAAAACTTTTTCTTATTTATTATTTATATTTTAAACAATTTAAAAACCCGAATACTTCGTGTCAAACCACAATTAACTCGAGAACCAACCAAAACCAAAGTCACATCATCATTAGTGCACATCCAATCAATTTAATCATTCAATCAATTATTTAAATCTAACCATTTAAATTTAAATAAAAATCTAACAGAGTGAGATTTACTCACCTTTGTTTTTGATGCTTGCAATCCAGTCCAATAATAATTCCAACGCGTAGGTCTCACGGCTACGAACCAACCCGACTATCGCCATCCATTTGAACTCATATGAGACGTTATAAAATTTTATAAGTATCCATTTTAAATTAAGTGAATTTATTAAAATAAATCGAGAATGCAGACAGCAAGTTACCCTCTCACACGATCGGTACCTATCCAAAAATCTGATGATGCTACTCCCAGAACAAAATAGTCACAGCATGACCCCCACCCTACAATACTGCAATGAATATCGGTTGCAACCCAACCGCTCCGCCGACTTAACACGATCCCACCATCGATCCCCTGTCCATCACGTCAACACAGCCCTCATTAGCCCTAACTATACGCTTAAGAAAGCCATCGCACCAACCATACTTCTTGAGATGCTGCAGCCTAACCATAGCAATCAAAGCCGCCAGTTCGCCTATGCATCACTTCAGAACCCCTCAAAAGCAACCACGTGGCACTAACCAAACTGCCTAGATTCGATTGCGATAACGCGAATAGGGAAGAGCATACAAAATCAAAAGACAAGGAACGAAAATCGAATGTCGTAGCAACGTCGTTCGATGGGTAGAGCACCGCGGCAGGAACTGGAAGATGAGGGGAAATACGAGTAGGAGAGGAGAACGACACGACACTTCCCTCTAGTTTGATTCGATCGAAATCGGTTCCCTCATTTTTTTATACGAAGATTTGATTTGGTTTTAGTACAGGAGAAAACTCGACCATTGATCTTGAAAGAATGAATTAGAGGAGAGAGGAGAGGGAAACAGTCGCCATTTTCTTTTATTTCTTATGCTTGGCTTTGATTTTCAGAAGAAGGAAGACGCGTGATATAAACAAGAAGGAGAAAGTAGATCTACGCGATTCAGATGGTAGGGTGGCTGAAGTGGATATAAATGCGGCTGAAAAGAAAGCGTTCAGTGTGTAGTTTAAATCGCTGGGAATATATAATATTAAAATTCAAAATATCTAGATATTTAATCTAGAACCCTGATTGAGGCATGCCGCTAAGCGTTCCTAATGTTATACCCCTATTCCGAACGCAATGGAATAGGTTTCGAGCCTCGATTCGATCGTATAGAGAAGATAGCTTTTTGACCCAGTTATTATATTAAATTTCGATATAAATTTCAGCGCATTTCTCACCCGTACGGACAAACCGTAACTCCAAACACTACGAAAATTGAAATCTGATAATAACTAACTATTACGGATCCAATGGAACAGGTTTCATCGAATTCTGAGACTGTGCCTCAGAAAGCTATTTTTAAATTCAATTTAAACGATATACTATTAAAATTGAACAAATCACCTTTAAATTAAATTTCAACCAATCTATTATCTTCAATATCATCATTATAAATCTTATAAGCCTTCAAATTATTTTTAATAGGCTTAAAACTGAAGATTCAAAAATTCACCCAATTTCAGTTTATTAAATCCAATAACTTAATTGCTAAATAATAATAATAATTGAATTCAAGTTAAAAATTAATTTTATATACTTACAATCAATTAGATATTCCAAGTTAAATTGTTAGAAATTCTGGGTCACAATCAATTAGATATTCTAATTTAAATTGTTAGAAATTCCGGGTCGTCACACTATTCATAATATGGTAATTAATTGAATGAAAACAATTGAAATTCATGTTTGATTAATTTATTGGTTTTTACGCTGTAATAAATGGATTATTTAATTTAAATGAAATGAAATATTATGTTAATGAGAATTAATATGAAAGGAGAATACATTAATGTATGTAACATAAATCAATGTTAATTATAACCATAAGATGACAATTTATTGAATAATAAGATTTTAAACCAAATAAATGGATTTATTGGGAATTTAAATTTATAATTATTGGATTAATTGAAATTGAAATTAAATACTGTAAATGGAAAAATATACAATGATAAATTGATATAGAAATTTGTTTAAAGGATTCTAAATTTACCAAGTAATCCATATTGATAAAATTTGTAAATAATTAAATTTGAATTGGAAATGTGATTTAATTAATTTGATATTAATTTATTTAATTAACCTGAAAAATAGCCATTTTGGCCACTGGCTCGGATTTCTACGAAACTAGCTTCTTCGAATGCGTAACAATGAATTATTGTAGGATTTCAAGTTTTGTAGCGATCGGACCTGTCGTTTGATCGTACGGGCTCGAAACGCCTAGAAATCAATTTAATTGAAATCAATTTGAAATAAGCTGATTTTTGCATAACTTCTTCATACGATGGAATTTGGACTTGAAACTATACCATTGAGTTTAAAATATTTAAAAACATCTATTTTGATATATGGGTTGATCCATTTTCGTTCCGGAGGCAGAACGGGTTTTTCGGGTCATTATCGTTCAATTTTCAAACCAATCAAGCCCATTTGTTTCTATTTTGTTTTGCCTATATATATCGTTACAAATCCTAGCAGCCTTTCTATTTCTTATTTCTATACGTATAGAAATTTCTATTGCTCCTTCTTCTTAATGGCTGAAAATCCTAAATTTTCCAATTCAACTCCAATTCAAATTTTCAACTTCAAAATTTGAACTCCTCAAATAACATCAAATTATATAGTAATCTAAAGATCTCAACGAGCATATCTCAGATCTGTAATTCTTTCTTCAAGTTGAATCACTGTTTATCAAGAAAAGGAAGAACGAATCTTGACCGTTC
Organism: Allium cepa; assembly: GCA_030765085.1. Classification (NCBI taxonomy): domain Eukaryota; kingdom Viridiplantae; phylum Streptophyta; class Magnoliopsida; order Asparagales; family Amaryllidaceae; genus Allium; species Allium cepa. Next base: position 562,561,936 of record CM060942.1, on the reverse strand, counting down.
ATCGTGACGAGACCAACCTCATCAGATCGACAAATCGAAGGTGTTGTGTTATAGAGGAGGCAGAGGGGATGGCATCAAGGTGACTGGTTTGGCGAATTAACGGTTTGATCGGCCCTGATAAATTCGAACTAGGGTTCGAATTATGGTGATGGCAGCCGCGGACGAGGTGGTAGGGGATGGTCGTGGGAGGTCTTTGGGTGGTGGCGTGGGTCGCGTACGGTCGTGGACGAGGCGGCGGCTTCTGGTGTCGAGTGCAATAGGAGTTGCATGCGTAGGTTCTAGAATGATGAACGTGGCCTGGTTCGCGTATTTGTCTGATGACGTGGCCGCTCCTAATTGGTAATCACCTTTTATTTTGTTTTATTTAAATTTCGATTTCAAACCTTTAAATTATCGTATCTTTTGCATACGAGCTCGGATTTATGCGTGGTTTCTTTAATTAGGATCGTATTAAAATTTCAGACATGCTGATGCTGGTTTGGATGAATTCTGAGATTGTTTGAGTTTTTGGATTTAAATTGATTTAAATTCAAAAGTGAGTATTTTAACCCACTCATAACTTCTAAAATTTCTTATGTTTGTTAAACTGATTTATGATGTGATTGGAAATTTATTTATGACTGTTTGGTATATTTTGAATCATCATCTCAGTTAATTTGAATTTATTTGGATTAAATAGTTATTTAATTTATTATTGAATATAAACTGCTAGTTAAATAACTGTTATTTATTATCTGTTCTATGTTGATGTTTATTGATTTATTTGGATGATGATTGTGATGGATGTTTGACTGTTGATATTGAATGAATGGATGTTGTATTTCAAATTGTTATATACTGCAGGTTCGTTATGGATTTTTATTATTTCGGGATTGCGGTTTGAAATGATATATAATCGTAAAATTTTAAATTACGGGTTGAAATGATAAATATCCGTATCACTTGACCCTAGGATAGAGAATTATATACGGACACCAGATTGGTTAAATTAAATGGTTTTAAAATCCTTATTTTTGAAATGGATTTAAATGATATTTTGAAGTAAAATTTGATTTATATAAATCGAAATATTTTGGAAAAATCAAGTTTTGTGTTGAAATGTGAATTGGCTAGGAAGGAATTGTTTTAAGAAATTAAATTGAAATGGTCTGATTTTGTTGAAATGAAATAAATAGTTTTAAATTGATATAAATTCCAAATTCATGGTTTTCAAATATAGATTGTTTTAAATTATATTATTTTTAGGATTCTATATTTTTAGATTTATAAACTATTTTTACCTATATTAACTATATTAAATCAATTTAACCTACTTTAAACCATTTAATTTATTTTTAAAACTAACTAAACCAATTTTACTTATATTAAATCTAATATATCTATTTTAAAGCTATTTAATCTATTTTAATTTTATTTAAACTATTTTAAGTCTATTTAACTATTTTGAATCTATATTTACTATTCTAAAGTATTTTGACTATTGAAAATTTATTTAAACTATTCATAACGATTTTTAACTATTTATAACCATTTAAACTTTAAATTTTCAGACCAAATAAAAGGGAAGGGTTTATATTCCAAACTTATTGGTTTAAAAGAAAATAAGGTTAAATGATCATGTAACCTAAGTTACGATTTTAATGTTAAAATTGATTAAATATGATGATTTTGAAGTAAGAATTTAACCTATTTTGGAAATGTGATTTTGGAAGAAATTATGATTTCGGAAACAATATAATTTGAAAGTGAATAGGGATTTTAAAGAAAATATGATTTGAAAGTAAATATGATTTGTAAGTATTATGGTTTTGAGAATATGATATTTTGATATCAAATTGTGAATTGACTTTTGAAATGTAAAAAAATCATCTGGTGTGTAATAAGCGATTGGTTGTTAAAGAGACCGAGATCAAATATTGTCATACTCTCTGCCAATATCGAAAACCACTTTAATAACTATGTACATGGTGGAGATTCCATAAATGAAATAGGTTGGTTTGGTGAACGATTTCTATATGGTATGACGTGACCCTGACTCCCGTTAGTCAGTTTAGATGTGACTAAAATCAAGAGCCACGCCGGGCCAATTGAGGTCATTCCTCATATCGGACACACTTCTTCAATATCATATTCTGATTTGTGATTGTTTTGGTGGCCACCCTTCGATTTAGCTTTAGGAGTATGTTTCGAGGTGGGTGGTAGTAGCTGCTATGCATTACCACCAGTCCGGATACGCAAATGGTATATCTACCCTGGAATTGCCTCGTGTGCCTTGTTCACATGCCCTAGCACGCCTTCTACGAGTTTGTTTTATACCACACGTATGTGATGTCCTCTGGGTAAACCTCCAGTTTACGGAGGAGCATACGACATTGTATAGACTATGGGAATATATAAAATGTGTTAAGGGGGATATGGGTAACGCCTTAACGCTATTTTAATACTTTTACTTTACTGTAGACACTATTATAATAGCGTATTGTACTACATAGTAGATAGTTTAACGGATCCTTAGGAGATGTGAATCTCGAACATCTCTTAAGTTACTACACTCATGTTAGACACTGGATAGGAGATGTCAAATGCCGTAAACATCTCTGACGCCGTTCCAATCTTATTTATTTCCGTTGATTTAACTTGCATAAAATCTTTTAGTTCTGACTCGAGTGTTTTGTCTTTTCAATTCGCTTGGATTAGCGTGAGCATTTCAGGATTTGATGACCTTATTTCTGGAGGATGAAGACGAAGATTTGTGCTACTATTATTTACTATATCTATTATTCACCATATTTGTTCCATTACATCACATTGTTCCGCTGCATTATTATTTATTATTCTTTGGTATGTGTAACTCTGATGCTGTATTGTATTAGCATAATCAAAGTTTTTGTAAACAGCTTCATGAACTGTTATTTGATTATTATATTTGTCAATATGCTGCAAGATTCTATTTTATTTTTGCTCTTCCTTTGGTTTTTCTTATTTACCCCATACCAATCCGCCCTTCTATAAGGTTTGAGTCGACGTATGTGTCTGCCTAAAATAAAAAAGGCTGGATGTTACAGAAGCGGAGGAAGAGAAAATTCAGAGTGAGTAACTGACCAGGTTTCCTTCTTCTTTTATAGGCTAATTCCCAATGGTTATGTCTGTTGGGAACAGCCGCATCTCTTCATCTATAACGACCAAAAAACTATTGGGTTTACAACAGTCGTGTCTCTTCATTTGTAACGGCCAAAACCATCGCGGTTTGCAACAGTCGCGTATCTTCATTTGCAATGGCCAAAAACCATCACGGTTTGCAAAAGTCATGTCTCTTCATTTGCAACGCCTATTTATGTTTGAAAAGCCGCATTCGGTCAGACAACAGGCATTTCCAATCTACTAGTCGCTTCTATTTGAATTTAAACTGTAGAAATATAACCCGGTCCACTCTTATTAGACCCGCACCCGACCCCGCCCGGTTCGATATGGTACGGGCGGCGCGCGCGCATGTTAGTTCATGGCCATATAGGTCCTCCCCCTCACACAAAGTTATCTGACCTAAGGGCCAATATGGGTTTGAGGAAAGTAGTATATAAGCATGAACATTTACTTATTTTTTCGATGTGGGACAATATTTTATTCACTATAAAGGGCCTCTACCAATGATTACTGTCTCCGCATCTGTAGTATAAAGAATTAATAGTTTTTCCTGAAATCCAAGCCTTTTGGTGAAACTGATGTAAATTAGGTTGAGGATTTTGAAGTAATTCTTGACGATACATAAGAATGAAAATAATGATTATAAAACGAATTGTGTTGTGTGTTTAATCAACCAAAAGAAGAAGGCAGAAATTATTTTGGGGAAGAAGCTAAAAATCTTATGGATGCCATTTTTATTCCCAAAGTAATTTTTTTAATTTATTGATGAGAATATACTTTCCATTTTTGTGAATATTCTTAAAACTAATTTATTTTCTTTAAAATAAATACATTTCACCACATTATATTATATGTCAAATTTCTATTAGTTAATCACAATCCTTATAGAAACAATTTAGAAAAATCAAAAATAATTTCTTATGCTCCAAAAATAATTTCTTGTGTCAAAAATATTTTGGTAAACCACTACTATTTAATAGTGTTCGGCCAAATTCTTGTAACGTACGATTTTTTCTTTCCACTACTCCTTTTTTTGAGGCATGCGGTGAAAAGAAAAATTATTACTTATGCCCTTTTTATTACAAAAATTAGTAAAAAGATCATTTTCAAATTCTCCACCGTGATCACTTCGAATATTCTTAATTTACAAATCCATTTGAGTTTTAATTCTTTTAGCAAAAATTTTAAACATACCAAAGGTGTCACTTCTATGTTTTAAAAATAAAGTCTGTGTATATCTTGAAAAATCATCAACTATTACGAAAACATATTTGTTGTGATTTATAGATCGTACTTGAGTTGGACAAAATAAATCTAAATATAATAATTCTAATGGTTGTTTTGTAGAAATATTATTTTTAGATTTAAAAGAGCTTTTCTTTAGTTTTCCGATTTGACAATCGTCATACAAATTTTCTACTTTATAATTTATTTTACGTAAACCTCTAGCTGGCTCATATTTTGCTAATTTATTAATATAATTAAAATTAATATGACAGAATCGTTTATGCCATAACCATGGATCGTCATGTTTGGCGGTTAAGCATAAGTTTGAATTTCGATTTATATTCATATTTAAGACATAAATATTTTTGCTTCTAAAACCCTCAAAGATAAGTTGTTTGTTATTGTCGAAAATATTACATCTATCTTTTTCGAAATTAATTTGAAAACCTTTATCGCATAATTGACTAATGCTAAGTAGGTTGTGTTTTAAATTTTCTACTAACAAAACGTTTGTAATAATAGGAGAGCTAGAAATACAAGAGTTGATGACTTATCCGATGCCAATGAAATATCCTTTTGAGTTATCTCCAAAAGTTACCATTCCACCATCGATGTATGTTATATTTGATAACATTTTTGAGTTTTCGGTCATATGCTTGGAGCATCCACTATCAATTACCCATTTCTCCTTATTTTTTATTTTGGGTACCTGCAAAATAAAAAATGATTTAATTGGTACCCATATACTTTGTTGGGGTCCAAGATGTTAGGAGATGCAAGTAGCCATATCCAAGAAGGTTTGGTACCTTTATGAACATAATTTTTATTATAGACTACATTATCTAAAAAATTGCTAATATGTTTTTGCCAATCAAATTATTATTTGTCTTAGGAATCCAAATTTTTATATTTTTGGTATTCGCATTAGGCTTAGGTGATCTTTTGATCTTTTGATAAATAAAACTATATTTCTTAATATTATTCCCTTTTTGTTTAGGAATATTTTTAAATCCTATTCCATTTCTATTACCTGGCGGTTTTGAAGTTTTGATTAGATTTTCCAAATCTTGTTTTCCTTTATTAAATTCTGAAACATTATTTGTAATTTTATCTAAGTTTTCTTTTAATTCAAAATTTTCAATTTTTAATGTTTCTATATTATTTTTCAAGTTGACATTTTCTTTTAACAAATTATCCTTTTCTAGTTTAACTTTTCGAAAATTAATAGATACAGTCTCATTTTCAACTAAACTACTTTTATTTTTTTCTTGAGATAATTCTAGTTCCTCCTCTAAAATAATTTTTTCATCTTTTAACATTCCTGTTTCAAGTTCTAATCTATTTATTTTGTCTATGTGTTCTTTATTCAAGTTTTTAATTTGTCTAAATTTATCATCTAATTCCATGCCAAGCTCTAATAATTCATCATAGCTAAGTTCGAGACATACATCATCAATTTGTGCCATAAAACATACATTAGCTTGTTCTCCATCACTATCTCTGTCACTGTCTGATGATGATGAAGAGTCTGTATCATCCCATGTTACTTTGAAAGCTTTCTTCTTTTTGAATTTTTCAAATTTGTTCTTCTTTTTTATCATTGTTGAGCTTGTGACAATCTTTCTTCATGTGTCCAAATTGATCACATTGATAGCATTTGATTGACATTTGATTTGTTGAGCTTGATTTTCTTCCTTTCTGAAAACTGGTCATTTTTCCAAACTTCTTGAATTTCTTTTAGTTTTTGGCAATAAATACGATTTCTTCTTCATCTAAGTCGGTCTTCATTTGTTGCTAGAAATGCTATGTTTTTCATCTCCGGATTTTGTTCTTTTCTTGCCTGCAGATTAGCTTCATAGGACATTAAATTTCCTATCAATTCTTCAGCTAAGAGTGTTGAAAGGTCATTAGCTTCTTTGATAGCTAATACTTTCCTTTCCCACCGTGGAGTTAAAGAATTGAGTACTCTAGATACTAAGTCAAAATTTGTGAATTTGACTCCAAGTGCCATTAAATCGTGTTGAATAGTTTGGAATCCAGAGTACATGTCCACTATAGATTCATTTTGTTTCATTTTAAATGATGAAAACAGATTTTGTAAAATTGAAATTTTAGTTTGTTTAACTTTGTTTGTGCCTTCGTGTGCAACTTGTAAAGTACGCCAAATATCATATGAAGTGTTACAAAACATGACTCGTGAAAATTCATTCTTATCCAATGAACAAAACAAAACATTCATAGCTTTGGCATTATTAGAAGCTGCGGTTTTTTGAGCATCATTCCATGTGTTCATAGTAGTGTCAGGTGCTTCATATTTATTTTGAGTGGTTGACCAAATTTCTAACTCATTAGCTTCCATAAAAATTCTCATACATGTTGACCAATATGCATAATTAGAACCATTAAAAAGTGGGGGTCATGCTGTGGATTGACCTTCTTGAAAAATACTTTCCATATTAAAATGATTCAAAAAAGTGTTACTGTACATTGATTCAACTTTGCTTTGATACCAATTGGAAGTCTACGGGGTGGATCGTGTAATGTATATGCGATAAAATATATGATGCAACTAAAACAGTATTAATCTAAGTAAATATAGAATAAGCACACCAGGATTTTATACTGGTTCGGACCTCCCTTCCAACGTCCATTCCCAAAGCTCCCCTTCATAATTCTACTATCAAATACCCTCGCTTTGCCCGGAGGAATAGGCTTGGTTACAATAAGTTTTTCTTGTCAAATGTGTGTTCTAGTATTACACGGATGTTGACTAATTAGTACAATTTCTTCCAATATATATCCAACAAGTATTGTCTATGAAAATATGAGTACATAGAAGAATGAATACAGATATAGACTGCTAGAGTGCAGAGATCAAGAATATATGATAAAGTATAGAATTAGAGAGCGTAAGTAAGTAAGGTGAGTAAGTTGAGTGCAGTTCTCTTGATTCTTGATGCTATATATAGTTATAATAGGTATCTTGAGTAGTTACATCCATTAACGAACACTCTAAAGTTGCTTCCGTTGTTGGTGAAGAGTTGTGGTGAAGAGAAGCGGAGATGTCCATTCGTATGTGGCAGTTGAAGTTCATATCTGAAATCCGAGTTTGAATTCAAACGTATGGTATTTGTATTGGACATCTGATACTATATATTTTTTGTATATAGTAGATTTTCAAATGTCTGAGTGCTATTACCAGACGTCTGGTTTAGTCTGTTTGTTGTTCCAGAGGACTTTTCCAGACGTCTGATATTGGTGCATGTCTGTTTTGTGCATCTTTTCTGTTGCTTCTTTGTACCTATCGACCTATAGTCTCTTGTAGTGTCCTTTGAGCTTCGTTCTTGTCTTTCTAGTGATGTTGTTCTAGCAAGTACTCACATATATAAATATATATGTATATTTGATTTCCATTATATAGTTGTTGTCATCAAAACCGTATATTGGATTTCCTAACAAACCAAACCAAATATACTTTTCCAATAGCAACTATGAATTCAAGTATGGCTTTCGCTTACCCGTTTACTTTCCTCTATTTCTTTTCAATTAAATCAATATGGATCACCTATTTAGATCTAGCGTTTCATGATTAATCAGTCTTAAAGTATATTGAAATCCTACAGGTGGTATCAAAGCCACCTACCATTGATTTCATTGGAATTTTTTTTAATTATGAGTAAGTTTTGAATTGAACTTTTTTTAGAAGTCTTGTAATAATCTTAATTAAGTTTCAGATCTGCTTGATCTATGCATCAAGGATTTTTTGATAATGATTTTGAATTTCGCTGACATCAATTTTTTATTGTCAATTGAAGGGCTAATTTATGAAATTGTTTTGGTATATAAAGATAGATAAATCTAAACGATATATATGTTATTTATGAAATAAGATAGAATTTTGAAATCATTAAATTATGAGAATAATCTAACTTCCTCTAAATTTTGAAAAATAATTTATAATGGTTAAACATTCACATGTTTATTGTTGTATATTTTATAAATAAGTTATGAATTTTAAGGTGAGGAGTGTTTTGGATCTGATATGTACAGTCATTTTTTTAATGTTTATAAACGCTATAAATAGATATATATAATTTAGAACCATTTATGCAAGAAATATAAATTTGCTTCTATGATTATTTTACCTTACTTAACTTTTGGTTAAGTAAATTGAATATTTTTATAAGGTATTTAGGTTATTTAAGAAATTTTGGTTAATTGGAAATAAAGTATGCTCCTTTAATATGTTTATGTTTATTTTTTTATTGAAATAAATTTTAACATGACGCTGGTTTACATTTTGGACCACATAACGGTCAGTTGCATCTACTTTTATCGTAATCGCATTAAATGCGGTTGTTTTAATAATAAATTAATTAATTAATTTATTATAAATGCAGTACATGAGCCGGTTGCAATAAATTTAACGATGCAACATGTTTAAATTTGGAATAAGAAAAGACATATTGTTTATTATTAGATGCATTTATATTTGATAGATACAGATATTTTATATGTATGGCCCGCTCATTAAAAAATAAGATTCACTTTCATGCTTTGGTTATCATAAAATAAAAGGAGCGGCTGTTTTCATATTTTGTTAAAATGCATGGTTATTGACTTTAATTAAGTATTCAAGTAATAAACTAAAGATAAAGTGGTATAGTAGCATTATGTATAACAATCTTGTGGTTCAGATATACATCATAATTACCATTCATTCATGTTATTTATTACATTTACCATGTCATTTGTGTATAATTTTATATGGCATTTGATTATGACGTTCATCCATGACATTTTCTATGTGATTTATTTATAATATATTGTATCATACTTATTTGGCAAATGTCATGAATTTAACCACATACTTAAAGTAAAAGACTATAACAACTATGATTAAAACATGTCGTGCCACAGTTATAATTTTGAGATTTTCAAGTGTCATATGGACTTCAAATGCTTTTGGGAGTATTTTATAGCACTCTATATATTGTGCATACACTAAGAAATAAAGTCAAATATATTTTTGGTGTCTATTTGCAAACTAATTATAAATATCCTACATTTCAAGTGAGCTAATTAAAATAACATGTCACCAAGGTGACTTATCTTATTTTAGTTGTTCAAGAAAATGTTTGATATTTGTGTGTATTTATTCATGTAGATGTTAGCCGGCCCAAAGGAAGACTAATATTTGATCGAACAACTTACACATGTGTGGTGATAAATATGTGATAATTATAAGGTTTTACAAGTAAACAACTAATCGGCCCAAAGGAAGATTGTTATTTGACTTGAATTTGTTATTAGTGTTTGACCATTACAAACAAGAGTACCACTTTCAGTTAATATTACTGTCCAAAGACTTGATATTAATATTGTGTCAGGTATCTTGAGAATAGACTTACCAGTTAATTGAATTTACTAAGGCTGATATTTGGATATGGGCATATACGGTCAATCGTCAATTTTTGTTCAGTTTTCAACTAATTTGACTAAAGTGTCTGCCAATTTCAATGTTACGATCTTATTTGGGACTAACTCAAAAGATTATTAAGAAAACATGTTGTATGTTCTTAACTTTATGGTTCTAGCTTCTATAATTAGGAGGGTAACACCCACTCATATTATGGTTGAATGCTCTTATAATGTCATGAAAAACATTCAAAGGTGAGACAATTCAAAAAGAAAGAGTTAAAAGATCATAAAGTAAAATATTTTAGAAGCTTTCAAGGAATTGGTATCCGCAGGGATAACCAATTTTAAGGAGTTCTTTATTGAGAATGAAAAATGTTTTGTTAAAATGGTAAGGAGAAACAAGCATGCTTTATATTGCTTGATTCCATAAAGTCAAAATAAAGTAAATATAAATAAGTACTATATAGAAAACATTGCTTCTAAAGTTAAAAGGCACTTAAGTTATTTTTTTCATGTACTCTCTTTATTTATTGTATAACTTTTAAGATTATTATTAATTTTCTAAAGAATAAATTGACCTTTATTAAGCTCATTGCACATTGTGGTAAGAAGAAGAGAGATTGAAGCGTGGTAAGATAGAAAGTACCTATTTATCATACATTGTAAATAAATGTATAAACAAGGGTAAAGAAGTCGATAAGGATCTAGAAGAAAAGAAATAATATATAAATATATTTATAGTTGTTTCTTTAATAAAATATATAGGTATATAAAGTAAATTTTACTAGATATTTTTAAGATATTATTTAGATTTCAGTAATATTGTTTGGATTTATTTGATATTTTTTTGTTATGTTGTTATTTAGATAGATTTCGGTTTTCTATTTGTAATATGAAGAACTTGGGTTATTATTGTTCATTCAAAAATAATAAGATTGATTTATGAATAAATTCAAACATTGTTGGAATTAAAGCTTTTAATGTTTAAAATATAGCTTATATATATATCTACTTATGCTAAATCCTTCTACAATGAAGACTCAAATGTTGATTCGGTCATTAATATGATTATTTGTTTCAGCTTACTAAATAATTGTAGATTGAGGCACTAAAGACAGAAAATACTCTGTTTGTATTCTAAACGACTTAAAAGCTACAAGTTTTATAAACCCACACTAAGAAAAAATTATAAGATGGGAAATGCTATAATTTTTGAGGATGTTGAGTTTGGGGGGAGAAATAAAATATAGATCATTGTCTTTAAGGACAATCATTATCTTCGATTCAGCTACAGTTACTTCTTCGGATAATGGACAGGATTTGTTTCCTTTCATTAACAAGAAGTGAATTAAGAACCATAATAAGACAATTTGAACAAAATTTCAAGGTATGTATCATTGTCTTTAAAGAGAATAATTATCTTTGATTCAACTACATTTATTTCTTTGGATAATATATAGGACTTGCTTCCTTTCATTAACAAGAAGAAGATTAAGAACCATAATAAGACAATGTCAATCTAAATTTTCTTCAAATTAGGTTATTGTTTCAAGAAAACAAACTCAACAACCTCAAAGTGCAAGGTTACTAACGAAATCCACTTAAAAGAAGAAATAGTATTCCGATGACTATATAGTATTTTTTCATAAACATAAATATTAGATTGATGAAGATGATTCTTTAGACTTGCATCAATCCATATAAGGTACTAATTTGAAATGTATGTTTAAGATATGAATATATAGTCTAAATCTATAAGGATAATAAATTTTGAGATCTTTCCCACCACCTTAAGATAACAAGATCATTGGTTATAAATAATTTTTCAAAACAAAAATGGATCAAGTGAGTAACATGGAAAGGTATAAGGCTCATTACAGAAAAGACTATGCTTGAAAGGAAAACAATGTTTTATTTTTAAAGAGACTTTCTCTTTGGTTTTACTAAAAGTCTTTTTAGAACTATTTTGAAACTTGTTGTAGATTATGATTTTAAGCAGTATAGGAAGGATATCAAAGTTATGTTACTCAATGGAGACATTGATGAAGCAATTAAGAAAGCCATCTATGGATTACCCTTTTGAATTAAGGATTCAAATACACCATTGTCATTCATGGAGTGCTATTTGGATTATCACAAAAGGGCTAAGCAGATAAGGCTTTAAAAACTGGGGGTTTGGATGCAAACTGCAAATCAATTCTCTTTTGCCAAAATAGACAATCTTGTCTTATATAGCAATATAAGAAAATCCTTGAAGCTAAATAAATGCAAAAGATTCCTCATGCATTTGCGGTGTGGATTCTAATGCTATACACGTATGGATATTGTGTGTATTTTTTTGGCCGATATCTTACTGACATTAAAAGCGGTTCAATTGTTAGTAACCAAAATGGTTATAAGATATCTCTAAGAAACAAAGGATTATACGCTTAAGACGGATTGGTTGGAGATCATAAGGCATTACAGTTCGAAAATTTTGGATGCCAAGATCACAACAGATCCACTTCAGGTAACAATCATATTATTATCGTTGTTATTTTTTTGGATGAAGCTATATAAGGAAAGCTGCCATATAGATACTTATAGCCTTCTTTGCTATTTTCCGTTATGGGGCATCCAACAATGGAAAATAATTGTATAACTTTGTCATCAAGTAATGGACTATTGAATAAAGATATTGAAAGATCATAAAGCAATATTGTAACAATAAACAACATATTATTTTCCAGTAAGGGGAGAGTGCAAAATAGATTGTAATTCATAGAGCATACCACGACAAACTCCACTATGACGGATCCGCTTACAAAAGGATTATCACCTACGGTCTTTCATGAGCATCTTGCTCAATTGGTTTAACTTTTATGTAAGAATATTTTGGTTTAAGGGGAGTTCGTATTTGATACTATCATATGACACTTGCTCTATACATTGGTTACAAATATATATCAAGTTTTCGAGAAATAAAGTAATAAAGTTTTGTTTTCACTCCAGGTTGTTCAAACATTGAACGTTTTGATCTCACTAAAGTAAGATCAGTTGGAAATAAACATGTATAGATCACATCTCATGCAATTTCCATGCTATACATCCATGATTGATCTATGTCGTTTGATTGTGTTAGTATATGTGACCATTGATTGGTTTAATTACACCGAAGGTGATGAAAGCCACTTTGATTCTTTGTTGGCATAGTTAATGGACGAGATTGTTTCAAAAACACCTTATGTTATAAATAGAAAATTTTGAAACTCATAAAGTTAACAACATTTATAAGGTTATTACATAAATGGCCTAGAGGGAGATTTTTGGAAAACTTCAATATTACGGCCATATATGTTAAATAAATGTGTTGTGCTATTTTGGTGTAAAGCCAAATTAAAGTGATCAGATTATGAATTAAAGTTAAAAGGCTTACATGTACAATTTTCATGGTATTAATGTGTAGATACCGGGGCAATTCTATTTCCTTAAAGGGCTAAATTAGAAAATGCCAACATTATAAATAATGCGTTATGGTCCCCAAATTGCATAAGCTCCAGTTATTCTCCTAATCTCTTCCATGGAAATAATTCAGATCTAGGGTTTATATCAATTTGGAAGATCAGATCCAACTCTTATCTTTTAGATCTATCACTTTCTCTTAATTAGTTTATGAAAGTAGCAACTATGAATTCAAATATAATATAAGGTCTAGGGTTTGTATCAATATGGAAAACCAAACCAAATTTACTTTTCCAACAGCAACTATAAATTCAGGTATGACTTATGCTAACCCGTTTGCTTTCCTCTATTTCTTTTCAATTAAATCAATATGGGTTACCTATTCAGATCTAGGGTTTCATGATTAATCGGTCTTAAAGTATATTGAAATCCTAATAATGCATTCCTACCGTAAAGAGTAAAACTGCATGGGCTTTAATTAGTTTGTTATAACATCTTATGTAATATGCATCTAAACATGCTTTGCGGTCAGTTAGTGGTTGATGCATCAATTTAAACACTCTATCTACTATATTTGAAAAAATAAGTATGTTGCTAAGGGGGCGTTCTCAGTGAACGGTAATGGAAATTTGAGCGGCGAAGTTAAGTGAACAAGGAATTCTTTTGTGTGTTGCGAGCAGAGAATTTGAGTGGAGTAACTGAAATGTGTATTTTAAAATAAAATTGATTTATAATTAAATAATTAATTATTATTTTTGATGAATAATATGTATTGATAATTTGCAAAAATAAATAAATAAAATTTGTTAAATTATACATTGCTTGGATTCAGTTCAAATGTAAAGCACTTTGATACGATCGCAATGTCAAAAACCGCGTCTCAAATGAACTTCGTTGCATAAGTGATTAATTTTAGAAATTTATAAAAATATAAATTTACTAATTAACATTAATTAAAATATCAAATGTAGCAAAATGAAGATTTCATCAAAATGAGGCATTAGCCCTGTTACTGTTCCCACCACATTGGACGTGTGGAGAACAGTAACAGAAAAAAATATTGGCGAATGGACCTTAGGTCTTAGTGGTATCCTATCATAACTAAAAAAATGAAATAAACTTAAATCGGAATAGAAAAGTGGGATAATTCTAAGTTAGTAGTAGTACATGGATTTATTGGTGACGTGACATAGTTTTAGTACATGTTCATAGAACACTTATTTACTTTGTGAATTGTTATGCTAAGATGTGCAAAGCATATTGGAGGTACCAAAAAGAGGAAACACCTATCAGTTGTACCTACTCCTTACCTTATATAAATATATACAAAAACCACATAATACATTAAACTTTCATGTTGTGTGTGTATAATAACCAATATCAAGCTTTTACATCGAGTATAAATAGCAGCTGATGTTAACATCTGTGATTCAAAAATGCATAAACTAGTGTTAATATACTACTTGCAAAGATTAATAAAACATTTTCATTAATTCTACAATACTATTTATCAAGTTACCATTGCAATGTGAAATCTTTATATTTGCATGATCTTTTAATACCTGAAACCATATTTTGCTCAAAACAAAATTGAGTATAAAATAATTAGTGCAGATACAATAATCTATTTATTCAAAAAAAAATTATTTACAAATCAATAATAAACCTCTATAGGAAATAATATTAAACATGAAGGATTTCTTCAATACCTGATCAAGTCATAACATAATATATATTTTTTTAGAAAAATATACATTATTTTATCTTTTTAGGACCCTTGCAACTTGTATTTTGAATATCGGTATACTTATAGCGTAGAGAAAGGGTTAAAAGGAACACAGGACTAGGTTAGAAATAAACTGTGTAAAGCATCATTCACTTGAAATCAAGCAGTACACTGCAAATAAATAATAACACGAGGGGTCATGAACTTTATTTTCTTAGTATATCCCATTCCCTTACTTAAGTATTCTCCATGGTAGCATATTACTGGACTTTAGCAGACACTTCAAATGTAACAGATGTCATAATACCTACCGTTGTTGGAATTCATTTTGTTTAAAAGGTTCTTTTGTACTTCTGGAAAATGATAGGTTGGCGAATATCTATAAAACTTTCAATTTCATTTTTTGGTAGTCTGTTTAGACTCTCTATAGTAATAGATGCGTTAGAAGATGATATTAATAATATATAACTACCTTACCTCAAAATACGCAGAGTGATTGGAATACAAAATCTGGTGTAGATCAGTTTTATCAAACTCAAAAATTCAAATTGCATAAATCCATATGAAATGTAGGAGTGTATTCTAATCTACGAACTGCATGAGTGTATTTGAATCGCAAAATCTAATTCAATTTCAAGTTGAAGAGTTACCCGACTGGCAAAGATGAGGGTTAACCGAAAGGAGTGCATGTGTAGATGCTGAAGGCGGCAACGACGATGACGGAAGGTGGCGAGGATGATGGAAGGCGATGACAGTTGAATTTAAATTGCTAAGAGATTTGGAATGTTGGCGGTGATGAATCCTAATCTGGGCTTTGAGGAGCTGAATTTCGGAATGTAGGCGATCAAAAGGGAGAAACAACAGATTAGGGTGTAGAAAGCTACAGGTTAAATGAGAATGTTGAGGCTATTTTGGGAAATTCAAAACGACATGGTTGAAACCAGCGGGTCGAATTTATATTATTAGTAGCAAAGATATGTTAAAAATTATGAATATTTAATATAAAGTGGTCATTTACCATTTATATACTAATAGATTACCTGCATACTCCTCAATTATAGATATTACTTATGTTGAGGATGTTATGTGTAGTACTATTACTATATTGAATAGATGAGGTAAAATATATGTACATATTTATTGGTATTCCTCAAGGTACGTACATTTGTACTTGGCCATCATGTAATGGTACGTATAAGTGAATAATCTCTTTCGATTTGTGATATTACTCAAGTTAAGATGAGACTAGGATAAAGATCATGGGTTAGGAGATGTTTTTGATACAACTGGTAAAGTGTTATCCATTGCTTACGGGTCTATGATTTGGTGATATTCCTCACAGTCGGAATCCCAAGGCAAGCGAGTCCTAACACCCACTAGAGAAATTATAATGACTCGAAATTTTGAATTCATATTTAAAATATCCGAATTATTTAATATTAGAATCTTGATTAAGTGTGGTTAAGTTGGATTTATAACCTTGTTAACCCCATTTTAATTAATAACTAATGAATGTAAACTTGTTTTTCAAATATATTTACAAAAATAAATAGTTTGAAGAAGTGTCGATAGTGACCAAAAATCGTTTTATCGACAAACGACATTTTACTAGGTAAATGTTGTTTGAACTTTTTGGGATTGCATAATATATTACTGTGTAATTACTTAGAAACTAAACATATTTTAGTTTGTTATGACTATTAAACTCTTTTGATGATGTCATGGGTGATGCCATGGATAGATATTTTAGGGAGATATTTTCCTAAGAGAGGAGTGATGTGTATAATGGAGTATGTGAGAGGGAGTATGTTGGTGACCTTCCATAAGGGGTAAGGGTTAATTCTTACCTCTTGTAACTCTGACATGAAGCACTTCATCCATTTCATTAACCCATTTGCAAAATTAAAAAGAAGAAAACTATGTCTTCATGCTTCGTTTTCTTCTCTCTAACATTCTCAAATCTTGTCAAATTTTCATCAAACTTCACCAAAATTTGGATAAGACCTAAGAACAACATAGAAGCCAGGAATATCAACTCAAAGCTTAAAGGAATAAAATACAACAGCCCCACCCATGCATGTCCATGAGCAAAAAGTGGCCGAGAACTTCTTTCAGGAAAATGTGGTGTTAGTTAATTCACAATTGAAGTGTATATATTGTGTGTGTGTGTATTTATATGTTTGTTGTGTGAATATAAAGTTAAGTAAAGAACCAATGAAAGTTATAAATTTAGACCATACTCGCTTTTGAAAGCAAATGAAGATTCTATATTGTATATCATCACTTCTATGACCTTCTACAACATGTGAGGTGGTCTTGACATTGTGTATATATGTTTTGTTGGATTGTGTTTGGTTTGGAAGTGAATGTGGAATGGTTTGTAGAGGAAAAGACTGCAAAAGAAGCACTTTGAGATCCCTTATTTTGATGAATTTTTATAATATTTTGTAAAGACGTTCTTAGGGGTCACTTAGCATGTTTATTATGCACAATATTTATATTACATATTGTAAAAAAAATTAGACCTTCAGATAATTGTTAATATGTTGAAAAATGACCAAAAATTTCTAATGTTTAAAACTGTTCTTGTCCATGGTTAGTTACAGCACTTGACAATAGTACTTTTAACATGTTGTAGTATTTCTAGACCCTTTTTATAGCACCTGCCATTATGTGTTGTTATAGACTTTGTTGTGGACTAAAAGTGTTTAAAATGATAATTAAATAAAGTATTTTTATAAAGTATTTTTAGAAGTGTTTAATAACATGTATTAAATATTTTAAAAGTAGTTTCAAGTAAAAAATATTGACTATATTGATGATATATTAATGGTGCTCGCTCTTCTTCTCAATATTTTCAACATTTCTGTTCTTCTCATCTTACCGCTGCTCCCTCCTCTTTTCCATTTCCTCTAACCATTGCCTTCGTATCACCTCGTCTATCCATTCTTAACAAGAAGAAAAACAAGTCCACGGAGGCTGTTGTCTCAGATCTAGATAAAGAGGGTTCTTTGACTTGCTCTGGCCAATTCTACAACGTCAACCCGATCCCATCTCTAGCCAACAAATTTGGAGCTTTGCTTGGAAGCTTTAGGTTAGAGGGTTCATCTTTGGAGGTCCTTCCTACTATCGACTCTTTCATTGCCCAATTTGATACTGCTATTCCTAATTTTTCGAATAGAAAAACATGTCTTCTGCTAGTGCCGATCCTTCTAGCATCTCTGGTCTTCGTGTTTCCTCTACTTTGGACTCTAGTCAACTCTCCGATCTCCCATCTACTGAATCTTTGAGATGCAATAATGATGCAGTGCATCACTTGGTTGGGCAAGCTCTGCCCTTATCTTCTCTTTTATCTGAAATTGATGATGTCTCTACTGCCTCCATTCCGTGCTTGGATTCCGTATCTGGTGAGCATCCCCTTTCTTCCCTTTTGGTAGTTGCTGACATAAATAAGTCTTTGGCTGGAAATGATGTTGGCCTAAGAATTGGAAATGTACCTCCTTTGGATAATAATATTGGGTTTTTGGTGACAATTGCAATGATATGGCAATTGGAAATGTGCACGTTCCCCTTGTACATTCCTAGATTTTGAAGAGGCCTAATGCTATGGCCCTTGTAATAGGACCTACTACCCTAGCAGTCCCTGATGCTATGATCCCTAACTTGCCAATGCATTTCCTTTCTAAAAGTAGTTGGTCGTCTTTGTTTAAGACATAAATAGTAGTAATTTTCCAAGAGAATAAACACATCAACGACTATGATCCGTCAACTACTTGAATCGTTCTCCCAAAAGATAGTACTTCCACACTTTCAATGCAAAGGTTACCACTGTCAACTTCAAATCATAAGTATGTTACTAACTTCAAGCGGTTGAAATTATCGAGAAGCAAAAGGAATGATCTACCTTTCTACATCAATACATCTCCCGGACATATTCTATAAGGGTCAGCATACACAGCCTAATTCTGATTCCATCTGGCACAACCAATATGAGCATGTCGGTCAAACATGCTTTAGCTTTTGAGATGATTCTTACATTTATCAATCCAGAAATACTCACTTCCTTCCTACTTGGTTCAGTCATTGGTGCTGCTATATGGGAGAAATCGTTAATAAATCTCTAATAATTGTCAACCAACTCCAAGAAACTTCTAATCTTAGTTATGGCCTCCGATTTTTATAGTAAATGGCTTCAACCTTTGATGGATCTATAGTTAACCCATTCTAAAAAAATACGAAAAAGGAACTCCACTTCTCTTTCCCAAAAATGAAATTTTGAAAACTTCATATTTAGCTATTGCTGCCTCAGTGTATCTAGCACTATTCTCAAATGAACTTCATGATCACATTCATTCTTGTAATAAAATATGATTGCATTGGCGATTGGATCTGTATCTCATTCTTCATTGTATATCTAGCGATACAATGAAATAGTTTGTATTAATGTATTTTGATATAATGCTTCACTGGTTGTGGGTATTTTTATACACATATACCAATCTTATCAAAAATGAAGAAATATTCGACAAGGAACGGTCTTTAGACAAATTTATGATGTAAAAGTAGGGAACGGGGAAGATATAAATAGAGAATCAAAAGAGAGCTTGAAGTGTAAATGAGAACTTAAATCCTTAGGGATATTCTTAGCAATGGAAGTTCTCGGGTTAACTTTATGGACCAAGACAAACCGACGGTTACCAATCCATCAAATTAGATCGGTCTGGTGTAGTACTTCGAATGTTTTTCCTTATTTCTAGCCCTATTTCAGAATCATACGACTCGATTTGAGCTAAAATATACAAATCCAACAAGTTGGATCAATAGAATTTGATACTTAAAAATATTTTGATATAACTTATATTTTGCTGATAATTTGAATCAAAATGATACAAGTCGTACCAAACCAAGCTCAACCAAATTTTGGTGTTGTACAAAAAGTAAGTTGAAGATCTATTAATTTTCCCAAACTTGTGAATTTGGATATATTTTTACCTAGATCGAACCGAGAGGTACTTTTTGGAGAACCCAGGCACTTGGAGCCGTAGAACTTTACCTATAAGGCTATAAATATTACATGACATCCATGTGATCACGGATTAAATTTTAAGAAAAACATGGAGATTCTACCAAATTTTAGAGTTATTTCTTTGTATTTTCAAGAATATTGCATAGTATTCAGGCTATTGTATACCAAATTAATAATAAAAGATCAAAGTGGATGTCGGTCATCGATTAGATGAATAACTATAAAATCTATGTTCATCGTTATGTTTGTTTTGCTTTGAGAGTTGTTCTTACTTTTGGTGTTTTCAATATATTATCTATGTTTATGTTACTAAAATATAAAAATTAAATCCTCAAAATGTAATTATTATGGATATTTCGGATAGGAACATTGTAACAATCCAGAATTTGACTACTTCAAAATATAACATTTAAAGTAATTTTAAATAACATTTTATGATTTAGATAATATTAGATAGGATTTGAAAATAAAAATATACACAAAAATAGTAACTTTTTCTTATGTTGATAAAAGTGACAAAATGCTGATTTTAGAAAAGTAAGTTTCGATGGTTAAATAAATTATTTTAATTAATTTATAAGCATTTATATTTTTAAATAACATTGCATAAATTTATTTTCAAATTAGTTTACACAGATAAATAGTTTAATTAAAACGTCAAAATGTGACCGTAAAACATTTTGTCGAAAATCAACGTTTTGTCGATTTAAAGTTGTCGTAAAGTCGTTGCAATTTTATTTTCTCGTCTATGTACATATATTCAAATAGTATAAGTATTAATTAAGTTACTAATCAAGTTTACTTTTACTAAACATACTTAGAAAATTCTAGAATATAATTAAGAAAAAGTAAGCATAAAAAGACAAAAATAGTTATAAAGTCAAAAGGTAAACATCAAATCAAGTAAGCATAATTACTACTTTTTTCACTTAATGCTTAAGTGAAAATGACATAAAGTAATGATTTGAAATGTGATGTTGAGTTTTAGTTTGCTTAAAGTATAAGAAAAGAGTATTTTGGACTTTTCAAAAAATATTATTTTAATCCAAAGCTTTCTCTATAAATAACCATCCACTTTCTTGACTTTTTCACAAGTTCTTCTTCCATTTTTAAGCTTTTCTCCATTTCTCTAATGGCTTTTCTCCTTAATAAAATAATGTTAAAATATTTCAAAAATAATTACTAAAGAAATATCCACTCAAACTCCATTAAACCACTTCAAACACCTCATCCTCCTCCCTTATACCCACGGCCCACCTCTCCACCACCATAGCCGAGCAATCCTTTCCCCTCCACCTTGGCCGTGAGCACCATCCACCTCCCCGAAGCTAAATCTAGCCATTCGAGTCCAAGTGTGCAAAGATTCATGAGAGAAGAACAATGAGTAGCGAAACTATAGCCGATTTTCCGTTCGCCAAAACTAAACAAAGTGAGAACTCTAAATTGTTAAGTAGGAAATGTTTATATGATGTTTTTCAAGTTATAAATGTTGTTTGGAGGTTAATAATGATGTTTGACAAGTGTTTGAAAAAGAAAGCAATCATCTTTAAGTCATTTGCAAAGTTAGTGAACAAATATGTACCTAAATGGAAATCATGTGACATTGTAATAAAAAAGTTGTTAAATTGATATGAAAGTTCATAGGACATGTTAAAATGGTTACAAAATTGTTTTAGATGTTTATTAGTTGTATATTGAGTATATATGTTGAAACAAGTCACGGATTTACACGATATATAATCAAATGGAAACCACTTTCCAAAAGGAAATGAAATGTAATATGAAATCATTTATACCTTTTAAAAAATGTTTTGATATGATTTAGAAATGATTCCTAAGTATTTAAACTTGTCTTGACAAAGTTTGGATAAGAATCTCAAAATAATCCTAAAATTTAACGCGTTACGCAACGGTGGTTCGTATATTCATGTCAAAGTTCAAATAAACATACGAAGTGAAATATAATTAGAAATTCTTCGAAGTAAGAATTTTCTAGATCCTTATATCCATATCTTTCAAATGAAATAAGAAAATCAAGATTTCATCTTGTATACGTTGAAATATGGAAAAATCAATTTCCAAAAAAATCCAGTTTTTGCACTAAATGTCCAAAGTTGGAAATTGATAAAATAATGATTTTAAAAATATGAAATAAATTCTAAAAATCTTTTAAAATGTTTTAAAAGTTATTTAAGTTGAAAATATGGATTTCTCAACTAGATAAAATTCGTTTGAAAGAATATACCTTTTAAAATACTATTTGCAACACTTTTTCACAACACTGTTCAATAACTTTTGAAATAAATGTCAGAACTAGATAGTTCTTTCCCAAGTCTTACGTAAACATTTTTAAGTAAATAATAAAGTATTCTAAAAAGAGATTCGAACAATTCAAAATTATTTCAAAGGTGGTTGAACAAATAGTTAAGTGATTTAAAAAGGAGAAATGAGTATACGGAAACGACTAGTACATTTATCCCACCAGTGAGAGACAAATGGTAAAACAGGGCGTGTAACTAAGTTTAGGAATGGAGCAACCAGTGCCCTGAACTTTCCTATCCTTTGCTTTATCTTTTAGACAAGGGGTGGAACATATCGAAGGGAAAGCCACGATGCTCAACTTGGATTTTATAGAAATAATCTTCTGATACTCATTATTAAAATCCGGAGAGGGAACTTGTCCTATTCATGGAATTTGAAAGGTGATCTCACCATTATTCCACCCATAGCACTCATTGAATATGTAAGTTGATATTGAATAAAAGTAAAGTGATTCCTATAATCCTATTTTCTCAAAAGATACTCTTTAAAAATGATTTGAGAAACATTCAAAAGAGAGATTTAAATGATTCCATATTAAAGAAGAAGATTTGGAACAAAAATATATATCTCTCTAAGATATTTTGGTAAAGAAAAATGAATGAATCAAAAAACAATCATTAATTACATCATTTTTATCGATGGTTGTTCCTTCGAAGGATCTGGGGCCGAAATTGGGCGATTTCTATTCGAAACCCACTACAAACCAATTTACATGTTCGAAGATTGAAGATATTTGAAGAGGAGATATTGAGATGAATAATAATGACGACTACTTTTTGATTAATTGGGGATAAAATCCCGATTTACTTTTTGTAGCAGCGGTCTCTTTGTTATGAAAAAACTCAAAACCCCAAGGGGTAATGGCCGAGGAAAGTACCTAAGGTTTCGTTCAGTCCCAGAATGAACTTGTATGGATGATTGTCTGACTTTGCATTCTAAATCACAATGAGTGATCTCTATGAAAGTATATCAGTATATGGTAGAGAATGCACCTTCTTCTATCTAGACACCCTTTTCTTAGCCATACGAACTCAGAAAGTTATACGTTTGTAGAAATCAGTCATGTGAATGTGGAATGACAATATGGAATTCAAAGTGAAAGAAAATGTGCTATGTGAAAAGGTAATCAATTACCTCATGCCTCATCACCCGGAAATGACAAAAACAGGGTAGAAGCTGCAAGGCTAAGTGGGTCGCTCTCAATTAGGAGATGTCATCATCCTTCTAGATTACTCTACACATGTCCAAGTATGTGGTGAATGTATGACTCTGGATCTCGTTAAAGGTCGGTAACGACTGTGGTGATGACATATTCGGTACTATCCAGCATGAGGGGTAGGCCGGTCTTGTGTTGGTTTAGGCATTCAGTATTTGGAGCCTAGGTGCATCCCTCTAGAGGTGTACTGTCGGAAGGTAGTCCCTTACCTTGTCATTTGTATGGAATCCATTTTCCATAAGTGCCTTCATATTTGTTTGTAGAGCCTAATATCCAGAATTTAATAATGGTAACAATTTCAGCTAAGATAAATAAGTTTATTTGCAAATGTTTTCAAAGAATGTTAATAAAAGTAATATCCCTAAATTTTACGTAATAAAGGGTTCTGGTTATCATAAGGTAAAAACCCATTCCGTGTTTATGTGCGACGTGGTCATATGAGATGACCTTTTTTTTCAAACATCGTATTTTGAGTTCTCACGCTAGTCCCATTACTGACCCGGAATTTATTTTCTTTTCCCTTTAAATTATGGATGCGCTATTTTTTCCAAGCATCTAAGCAGTAAGGAAAGCTTGGAGCATTTTGGAATGGAGCATGGAGCCTATAGCATTTTGGATCCTTTGTAGAAGCCACCTATTTATTCCACTGTGTTATGTATTAGGTAGTTACTAGCATATGTAAGGATATACATTTATAACTATCCCGCTGGATTTGTATTAACTCTGATAGAGCAATTTGAAGTTATGACATGTATGATTATGAGTTGAATACGATGTTAGATTCTATTATTGTCTTCTGTCTTTATTTTTTTCATTACCCCATTATAATATGCCTCTTTGGTACTTATATTTACGACAGTGAATACCGAGGATGTATTAGTGTTGATTTTTGAGTATCAAGGAGGTGGGTCGTCTCAAACACTACCAGGTCAAATCATTCTTTTCCATTTAGTTCTACTAACTATTGAAGGGTCATGTATCCAAGGAAAGTGACTGGGAGGCTAACAATTAAGGACATAGATTCCATGAATGTAAGCGCTCAATCTCAAAGGCGTATTCTAGAGCCTAAATCATTGAGCTGGACCTTATAAGTCACCATATGAAATCACAAACACACAAACTCTCAAAACTTAAGACGCGATTCAATAACTGGCCCTTTGAAACATGAATCACCTAAGACTCACTTATGCCCCTTGAATCAATCACGTGAACAATTATTTCTCATATCAATCACTTAAATTGTCACGACCTGAAATCTAGCGTTCGAAAATCGACATCGAATACCTCACATGTTTCGACTTCCGGAGATTCAAATGTCGAACTCCGGTTCGGATGGAGCTTATAACAACATTAGATGAATAAAAACAGTGGAAATAAAATGAATAACATTGATCAACATGCAGATACAACATCACCACAATATTTGATTACAACCATTATCACTAACATCAGAGTGCTACACTTGATATAACAACAGAATAATAACAACTTCACAATGGAACGACAACCGAGTCTTCAAAAGGTTCCAACATACTTTAAACTTCGATAAGGTCTTCAATACTCCAACACTTCAAAAGGTTACCAAAGCCAAAAACTTCCAAAATCCGACAGCTTCCAACCCAAAAGACTTCAAAAAGATTCCAAGCTAGCTCCAAACACGGATAACCTGCTTCTAGGCTGCCCATATGGAAATTATAGACACCCAGAGTTTAGAAAGGGAACAATAAACTCTGGGTCAGTCATGAGACTGGTATGAGTAAACAAAAAAAATACAGTTGTTCGAAATAAAAACAGTTTGTAAAAGAAATTCGATATTCTTTTAGAAAATGTAACTACCATAAGGCCTCCCCGCATACACATAATGCAATCGCACAATTGGAGGAGATTTCTCCTTATGATAGTCAAATATGCTTGATACGAGAAAAACTCTTTTGATATTATTATTAGTGCATAGTGTGAAAATATTTTGAAAGTATAATATTAATCTTAGCCAGCATACATACCATTATAGTATGCCTACTATAGCTACCATGTTAAATGGTAGGTTCTACAACTAAAACCGTACTGGGTTCGTACTGGCAATTGGATTTCCAACAAATGGTCAGGCTAAGGAACTTTCTATGCTACATTGGTACGCCTCTGGAGGGACATCCCGAGAACTTAACCAGCTCTCTGCCAACACAAGGCCAGGTTACCTCTATAACTAGGTAACCACTACACGAGTATGCTATTCCCCGGTCGTTTGCGACCTTTATCCGAGGGACCTCAACTACAAAGCAACAACCACAAAGTAACGAATTTGCAGCAACCGCATAGGTTAAGTATCTGGGCACCATACCATGACACCACCTTTTTCCAGAAGGAAATAGACATACTCTAAAGGGCGCGACCCTCATAATCTTACCGCATCTTTCCCTTTTCGACCATTTTCGGGGTATGATGTTCGACGAGGTCTCGTCCACAAAGCTACACTTTACACAAAAGCTTTACTTCGATCTACAAAAGATCAGCAACACACAGCAGCACTCAGCATGCCACACTACCAAATTGGGAGTATATCACTGATAACCATCAACTACATAACCTCTGAGCTCGTACGTCTCAGAGAAGGGTGTTAAGCTAAGAGAATAAATTCTCAGCCACCAAACAGAAGTGTATTTGATAGAGATCAGCTTTATATCTCAAAACACAATGTCAGATATACAACCATACATGTCTGTTTCGGTTCGAACAGAACCGGAGGCACTTCGTCCAATAAAGGAAGAATCCCTTGCCATTCGGGTATCCACAATCCCGATCGGACTCCCCATCACATATAAAGATCTCTATACCGGAGCAACTCAGTGCAGAGTCATTCGATATGTTATCCTATCGTTCTCGAAGACACCCGGTCTTCACGACCGTCTTTAAATGTTATCTATTGCGTCGTATCATTATTCGGAATGGGTTATATGACACAAAGTCTTCTTTTGGCTAAACCAAATAAGAGCGCTTAATTTAAAACACATGTATATATTATTCACAAAGATTCACTATCAAAGTTCAATATGGGTTTCAGATAACCAACTGGAATCCGACTCCTTGTCGCATCGAAGTTCAAATGCCATTTTACGGGCCATTGGGTTTTCACATTCACACAGAAATATATTCATCACAGATATCACAGCTCGGCATAAAGCAATTCATTAATAAATAGCATCACAATCACATATCAGAGATATCAATCCAATACATAGCATTCAATAATAGTCAATCATATTCAATTAAGATGAATAAATCGTGTGGTTTAAATTAATTAACCACATAATTACTTCCACTAATTATCTTTAATCAATGATTAATTATCCTTAATTATAAATTAATTAAATCTTAAGTACCTTCATTAATTAATTACTCCTTTATTAATTATCTTAATTAATTAATCCTTAATTGTTAATTAGTTAAATCTTAATTACTTTTATTAACTAATTATTCCTTAATTAATTATCTTAATTAATTAATCCTTAATTGTTAATTCATTAAATCTTAATTACTTTTATTAATTAATTATTCGTTAATTAATTATCTTAATTAATTAATCCTTAATTGTTAATTAATTAAATCTTAATTGTTAATTAATTAAATCTTAGTTACTTTTATTAATTAATTATTCCTTAATTGATTATCTTAATTAATTAAATTTAATTATTCATTTAATTAATCTTTAATATTAAGTAATTAATTAAATAATTACTTTTTAAGTAACTATATTAACAAATCATTAATTGTTTAATAAATCAAAAGAAAAATCTTTTTATCTTTATTAATTACTTTGATTATCCTTTAAACCTTGTTTAATAAATCACCCTGATCACATTAGTTACTTTAAAAGGTTAAGATAGTTTAAATAACATTTTATCTTAATTTTCCTTTTAAATTACATTTTTTGTTTAATATAAATAACTTAATAAAATAATGTAATAAAATTAAGTAAATTAAAATTTAGTTACTTTGAAAATATCTTACTTAAATCCTTAATTCAAACTTTAATCAAAATCATCATTTGAAAACAAGGTTTTAAAAATGTTTAAAAGTTTGAATTTTATTTTAAAGTAAAAACTGTTTCATATATAGACCCGAGGCCGCTTCGAGTCTCACCCGAGAAATATTTCCCATTAGCTTCGAGTTTTACCAAAAATCAACTCGTACGTTTTAAACTTTCAAACTTAATTTTTTCTTAAGTATTAAACCTACGCAACCACAAATTTACTCGAGCCCAACTTCGAGTTATCATACGATCCTACCGAAGATTGCTTCGAGTCACCACTGCTTCCCTTCCCATGCCATTGTCCATTGACCCAAAACTGGCACTGTGCACATGCACAGTGCTACAGCGACGCTCCGGCGACTCTCACCACCTCCGACAAGTCAGCGATTGTCTTAATAAGTGATCTCGATCATCACTTCATCACGACATAGCCCAGAACGAATTCGAGCTTTCCAGTCGAACCTGGAAAACCAAACATCACCAGAAACTCCACCCGAGCCACCATCGTCGACCACCAGATCATCCTGGAACTTCGTTTACAACTTCGTCCATGACCCGAGCAATGTTTCCCATATCTCTGGCCTGACTCGACTCTCTAACGACGGTGAACTACCCCCAAACCCAACCTTGACTCATCTGGGTTTGAAAAACCTATCTCCAACGATTTCCGACGCCACCACACACTATCGACACTCCTACCATTTTTCTTTGCTTCTCATATTGAAAAGCTAGCTTTGACCGAAGCCTCGACTACCCCGAATTTGCCGATCACCAGAAACAGCCAAAAACACAAACTCCGATCATATTAGAAATGCACCATCAATACTTAATTAAAAATTGAGATTTTTGTTTTGAAAATCCTAGTTTGCAAAGGGAATTCAGATTATATTCTTGAATTTACAAATCGTTGCATTTGATTTTTACTTGTTCTTCAGATTCCATTGTTTTTCTCATTTTCCAAATAGATTTTCAAACTTATCTCTTATAAATAAAATTTTAAAAACTTAACTATGTTTAAAAAAAATGACTTTTGTTTAGATCCTATAGTTTAATAGTGATCGAAGAAGAAGAAATCAAATTTTTTTTTTGATCAGGCTTATGCCAGTAAACCTGGAACAGAATTCAGGTTGATGTGCACAGACATGCATATTACGTTTCCAGGTGTGTATATATACATGCAATCATAAATTTACCATTCAGACCTCAATACTATTCATCACAACAGATTTTAGTTTAAATCAAATAGGGTTTACTCACCTTGATCCAGAAAGAAAACAGAAAGCTTTAAATCCTGGAAGTTGAAAACAGAGAATTGAAGTTTGAATCTGCTTGTTTTGAGTTGATTGGATTTCTCTTTGATTATTGAGTTGTCCTTCACTTGTTTGAAATCTTCCCTCTATAAGCTTAAGCTTTGAACTTCAGATTTGAGATGAATTTCAGAGGTTCTTTTTGTTTCTTTTTTTTCTTTGATTTACTAGATGGAGATAATTTTCAAGCTTAATATTTTGAATTGAAAATTTTGAGTTGGGTTTGATGATTTTTCTGATTTATTTTCTTAGATTTGTTGGTTTTTATTTCTTCTTTAAATTTTTGAAGGTGAAAAGAAAATGAGGAAGAGCGGAAATGAAGATGTATATACTTGGCCTTATTTTCTTTTAATTTAAACAAAAAGAAAAACAAAATTGTGACACTTGTTTATTTCCTAAATTTCATGTCTTACATGTGTTAATTTTCTTACTAAAATACCTACACTTGTTAATTGTTATGTTCTTAAGCAAACACTTTAATTATTCATGCCTAAATATTTTAAATTATTTTTTTTCTTTTCTTATTTATATAATTACATCCTCTTTTTATATTTATAAATAAAATGCTTGAATACTAATTTATACATTTATAAAATTATACATATACATATATATTAATATTTAAATCCAAATTATTTTATTAAGACATTTTTTTAAAATTTTAAAATCAATCTTAAATTCAAATTTGAATTATAATCCATTTATATATGTATAAATCAATACTAATTTTATTTGTCTTGAAAAATTTCAAATCAAATTCAAATTAAATCCTAGAAATTCAAATTAATTTCCAATTTTAAATTGATAAAATTTAGGGATGTTACATGAATCCTCATCTCGAGATTTAAAATAGAAGTTGTTTGCAGCATTGTTCACATCGTTGGAAATCACACTCTTACCCCACCACGCGCTAGGCCTACGTTGAATGGTCCTGAGTTTGCCTTGACCCTCCATAAATGCCTTAATCCCTCCCTGTCTTATCTCGAATAAAAGATCCATAATGTATTCTAAAGCATCCCTTAGGCTACTACTCATAGTAGACGTTCCAACACTAACCAATCAGCTTGTTGCTGATTCTTTAACAAACTTCTCTCGGAAAATTACCGAGGGTCGCTAGTTCCACCTCCTATTTCTATTGCCTCTTCGTTGTGCCTTCCTTATCGGCTAGCCAACTCCCTATTCCTCTCCTATAGCACCATTCGACCACCATCTAGAGAGATTTCTTCTTCATTCGGATGTCATTTTTTTGAGGCGTTTAACGGGTCTTTCAACCATGTAAACTCCAAATAATATTTTGAGTTTCTAGAAGCAACCTTTTAGACTATGTTGACTCTTATACATCCAACCGCATTTAATGGATATTTTAATTTGGTGCCATGTTGTGTGTGTGTGAATGACATGGATACATGTGCTTTTACTATTAAGTAGTGAATGCTTTTTGTTGATTAAATTGGTTGATTAGTGGTGAATGATTGGGAATTGCAAATGTGTATGTGTATGTGAGTGTATACGTATGCATGTCCATTTATTAGTGTGCACTACACATACACATTTGCAATTCCCAATCATTCACCACTAATCAACCAATTTAATCAACAAAAAGCATTCACTACTTAATAGTAAAAGCACGTGTATCCATGTCATTCACACACAGACACACTCACACACTATATACAGGGGTACTACGGTTGGCAAGATAATCTAATCTCACAGAGACGGACAATGGTTCAATTTTTGTCTGACACACTTCCTTCTAAAAATTAACCATGGTATGTAGAAGCAGGATAACCACCAGATAGCATTACTATATCCCCTCAGGAGGTTCTCCTAAGAGAGTGTGTGTGTGTGTATTGACACACACACACACCAGCGCATACATTTTTGTGTGTATTTTGAAGAAAGGGTTCTTTACTAATGGTGTTAAAGATCTATTAAATGATTTGTCTCCTTAAAAAATTTTGCTAGGTAGCAAGGAAAAAGAGTGGAACATAGTTTAATATCATACAAAACATCTATTAACCTATTATACATGTTCAAAATAAGCATAATTGCAAATCACATATAATCTCGATCCATTATCTTCTCTCATCGGCCATCTACAATAGTTATGGTTTTAAGCATTATAACAATACTAAGTCACATTCTCCTCTTCCAATTGATAAAATGGCAAAATCATTCATTATTTCGCCAATCAATTCCCTGTTTGGATAATATATCTCAATTCTACGATATATATATGTATATAATATTCATAAATATGTTCACAGTCATTTATTTGTTCTATCTTTATCTAGCAACATGATTATG
This sequence comes from Allium cepa, assembly GCA_030765085.1. Taxonomy (NCBI): domain Eukaryota; kingdom Viridiplantae; phylum Streptophyta; class Magnoliopsida; order Asparagales; family Amaryllidaceae; genus Allium; species Allium cepa. The sequence goes on along the minus strand of CM060942.1, from coordinate 562,530,775 downwards.
AGTATATTAACTTAAAGGCAGTCTTATGCTCGTGTACCTCACCAATCAAACCCACTTCCTATCATTTCTAATTCTCACGATATTCCATACAAATACACACATAAACATATATGTACTCAAGTACATACATGCACCTTAACTAATCATTATTATGGTTAATATCACTTCATTCTTATTTATAAATCTATTCTAGCTTACCAAATTTATCTATTTATCTTGATAACTTATTTAAAAACCATATATTTAGCTTCAAATTAGCAACATGAACATATAGTTCACAAAATAAGAACCCCTATCACATTTTCCTAGCACTCACCAAAAATGTTAACATATAATATAAAAAGATAGTACAAGCTCTCATTCTAAGATACTTAGCATTTCAGAGTTACAAATCTAAGTACTATCATCTGGCTGGATAATAGTAGTGCAGTAGAAATAAGAGTACTGTAGCAAGAAAGAGGATAGTGTATATTAGGCTTTGATTGAAATTACTCCGGACAGCCACTTCATTCCAGGCTTAAGGTTCGTATCGCCGAGCGGTGGGATGTGTATGTCGATGTTGATTGCAGTTGGAAACCAGATATTTGTTCGATATGCCACTCTTTTGGCTACATTGAGGAAGCTTGTAAGCATAGGGTGTTTGATACCCCATGTCAATCCTAGTAAGTATCCCACTTCCTCATCTTCCTGTTTGAAAATGGGATCCTAAGCCTGTTTCCTGATATTCTACCTTCTGCCTTATTGCCATGTTCTGATCCATCAGCTGCCACTATTGATGCATGTCCCTTGGTTGAACCTAGTTTTCCTCCTCCTTACAAAAATGAACTTGCTTGGAAATTTTGAAATGAGATATATTCCAAAGAGTGAAAGTTACCATAAGTTTGTTGGAGAAGATGGTAAGGATAGATGTTTATGTTATCATGTTCTGGGGGAAGGCCTTGTTTTATATACGCCTGGTAAAGATGGTGACAATAATAGGATGGTTTTGAAGGATGGCTCTTGGAATAGGTAGTGACTCAGTGGATTTTGTTCCAAACTTGGCCACTCTCTTTTTAGGGTATATACATGTTATTATTTTAATTCAAAGGATGATGACAGTGTTTCTACCTCATTGGAGGGAGACTAGTCTCACTTGAGGTACGTGTTAGTAGTTTAGGTCATTCTTTCTATCTCCTATATTTTCTGTTCATTTAATATTTTGGCACTTGTGCCGAACACCTGTTTTTTAAAGTTTTTAAATATAAGTGAAAGGCCCACTATAAATCCGGCTAGCCTTGCTAAAAAAGAATACTATGGTAGGTGAAAGCGTTTAACTTGCCCCCTTAAGCTCCAAAGAATATCAATGAAAACCTGGCTTTCTCAAACTACTCGAAAGAGCACCCATGGAACTAAGGAAAAGATAAAACCAAGAGTCATGCATAAGTCTGGTATGAAAAAATCAGGAAATATGTGCTTAATATATAACGGTACTTTTGAGACCACTCAAGTCACCAGAATAGTTATCCCATCAAAAGAACCAAACTCATCTAATAAAGTACATGTGACGGTATAATAAATAGTTACTAAGGTGTAAAATATAAATAAAAAAATAGTTGTGTTGCTTACATCTCACAACACAACAATTTCAGAAGTACATCTAAAACTGCTAAGGTACGTTTGCATATGGATTTCCGTTGGAGGTGCCTCTAGTAAAATGAAGCAGTCGTCTTGACAAAGGTCAGAAACTACCTTTCGATCGTTGTAAATCTGTAGATAAAATATACCAATAAAAAGAAACATAGTTGGTCCATGCTTGAACATGTGATACTAAATATCATCAAATTCCGCTAGCAACATCAATAAGCATCTCTAGATATAGAGTTGATATACCCTTTGTGTCAACTAACCTCCTGGCTATGAGGCCTACTCTGTTTTCTATCATTAGCGATGCGAAGTCACGATCAGCAACTTAACACGCAAGTCTTCATCGCTTGAATAGAACTCGAATCTCTTTCTGGATTCTAGTATCTCAAACAGTTCATGAATCTCTCTATGGATCCTAATATAAGTTGTCCAATTAATGCTAGCTCTATCCTCTCTCTTTTAATTATACCTTAAGATAGATAATACCCTTGCCAGCATCATTTGAATTGTTAACACTGACCTATCCCTTAGACTAAACCTTAGGATAGATAGTACAACTCCATAACATTTCACTCTCTAACCGATTCCAAAATATAGAAATCACAGAATCAATTTTGAAGTGGTTTTCAATCAATAATGCATTTACCAATCTCACATTCTTTAAAACTAAATCGATGAATTTCCGGTTAACTCAATTTCGTTCTTTAAGAAGTAAAAGAATGATATAAAGGAGTCCTCCATGGGAGATATCCAATATATACATTCTTAAAGTAAGAGACAATTCATATGAATCAGTCCTCCCCGGGGGATCTCAAACCGTATTAATATGTTGCTTACAAATACTTCCGAAGAAAATTTGGTTAATTTTGATAGTCGGTTAATTAACTATCAAGTACAAAATAAATACGGTCATATATTGAAACCAAGTCTCTTATACTTGTCACATTTCCAACTTCCTCAACTTATACTATCCCTCGATGAGGAGTGAAGCCGGTAGGTTAGAGCACCGTTTGCTTATTAATCCTACTTAAACTTCATTTTTAACTCTCACAGATAGAACAAATCTACTTTATTTTCATTTATTGCTAAGTACAGGACTAAATAATTTCCATAAACAAGTAAACACACAAAGCGTGCTTAAGTCACACATGGTATGCTTAAGTCACACAAAGCATGATTAAATCACATAAGTGACTTCTATCCTTTTTTATTTAATTAACCCTTTTATTAATTAAAACTTCTTTGTAAATACTTATATATATAAAATATCTTTACAGAAGATATATATACATGTATATTACTATCTCACTATTTATTTCTACTCCTTTTAATACTTAGAATGTATTCATATTCTTATCCAAATGGTATATGAATATTCACAAATTTCTTTTTAAGATTTCACATATTCAAAAGTATAATTAAATGGGTTAAAAACAAATTTCATTAAAAACATTACTACTATAAACCCAAACATTTTTATATTTAACATTATCGTTAAAATATTCATTTTAAAGATCTAATTACATTTGCATTTATTTAACAAAGTAATGTGCTTTTACTTGACTTTCCAAAATCCGTTCATTTTATTATAACATAAGGTTATAATAAAACTACCTACCCTGTTATGAATTACTTAACTTACTTTTCCAAACTTATATATACACTTTAAAAATATTTATAAATAGGTTTTAAATATCTATATTAACAGTACTTTAAAATAGCTAATTTATAATTTACTAAAAAACCTTTTATTTTAAATGCTACAAAGAAAACATTTTTCTTCAAAAATCAATATTTAATTATTAAAAATATATTTAAACTTCTAATATTTTTTATCCTCAAATCCATATTATTAGACTAACGTACAAATATTCCATAAAGATAATAAATTGTAAAGTATTTAAATCATGAAAAACTAGTTAAAATGTTGCATTAAACAAAATATCCTAATAAGCCCAAAAGTGCTGCAGAAAATCAGAGACAACATTTATAAGTGTTGTAGTAGATCAAAGATAGAATTTATAAGTGATGCAGAAAGTTCTGGACCGTGAACACGTAGAGAAGTATCGAAAGTTTGACCCTTTTTCTCTATCCAGACAATCAACTCAAGTTTTGAATTTTTCGTAGTAACAAGTATACTTATAGTTGATAATAACGATGTAAAAAAATCCACAAAGATATATTTCAAAATTAACTTTAAAAATTGCTGAACACAAGGCATTTTCAATGTACATCCATGATGACTAATCCGGTCCTAACTTTTTCAACTTTCTTTTTTCATTTCTACAATTTTTCTAACCATTTCTTTACTACAACATACATCAAAATATACTATGTCACAATATATTAACATATCACCAAAATGAGCAAGTTAAAGCAAGGGAATTTCAAAGTGCGCTTATAACTACTATTCCCACTTCAAACAAGATCAAACACACTTCAACTTCAAGAACAACCAATCCAAACATGTAAAAACAAAGTCTAGATCATGATACATGCTGTAGAGGGTAATAGAAATAAATATATACAATATAAAGTTGTCATTTTCCTTCAAAAGCAAGTATGGTTCAAAAGTCATAATTTATTTAGTTAACTTTAAATTTTATATTTCAAGCACAAAAAATATAACACAATAAATACTATCAAATGGTGACTACACTCACCTAAATCCATGTTGAAACCAAGCACAAGCACACAAGAACATAGAACCACTTCCTACTATCACTAAACATCCAAAACTTCTACCTTTAATTCCACAAGCACAAGGCAACACTCCATCCACCGCCTATTGCTCATGACCTATAACGATTTAGGAGTTGGTGATCCATTTCTTCAACTTTTTATTTTCTATTCATACTTCCTAAAGTGATCTAAGGCATGGGTTAAAGTCTAAAGAGGATTAGAGTTGATTTGCTTAAGGAAAATGAAGATTGAAGAAAGAAAGAGAGCTTGAATACTTAAGCTATTTTACAAAAAACTTGGAAATAAAATGATGAAATGAAAGAGATAAGTTGTGTGGACTTTAACAAAGGAAAAATGACCTCCCTTTCCCTCCTTTTGACCAGCCAAACACTCCCGATATGTGCTTTGCATTACATCTCACCATTTTAAAGAAAATATCTTCTCCTTCTTTAGTTAATTACCAAACTACACCTCCTCTTAAAATATATTCCTAATACCTTCTAAAAGCTTTTATTAGGAAGTTATTTTTAGTATTTAATTAATGAAACATTAATATTCTAAGCAAGTACAACAAGTTTGAACAACTTTTATCGAGTAAAAAGCCGTTTATCGATAAAACGATTTTCAGTCACATTATCGATATTTCTTTAAACTATTTATATTTGTAAACATTTTTCATAAAAAAGTTTACTGTCATTAGTTATTAATTAAAAGGTATTCAACAAGGTTATTATATCAATTTAAACATATTAAATCCAAGATTCAAATATTTAAACAATTCAGATATTTAACTACAAAGTGTTCAAAATTCCAGGTCGTTATATTCTCCCCTACTTAAAATCCTCAAAATTTCAATACGACCAGCACATAGAAAGAAACAAGCACAGATCAATACTTAATAGTATTCCAAACACTAGCAAATAAAGCTCATGGTTTGCTCAGGTTCAAAATTCCTCCCATCGCACAAGGACGATAAATTATCTACTAAGTATACCTTACACTCAACAGCCTAAGGTTATTACTTGGTCGATTATTTGTGCTACCTCAGAACCAATCGAAAAGTCATTCCCTAAACTCTCCATAAGCCAATAAAATATAGTATACATATATACTTAAGCCCATATGATTTGCATGGATCATCCATATGCAATGTTAAATATGATCACTTGCTTGATCACATAAATTCAACTTCTAAACTAGTATTGATCACATGACCTCTCTTATGCGAACTCCGATCAAGTTCCTTAATAGAAACATCTGTTTTCCTTATGTAGCCATATACTATGATAGAAAACCTTAGATCATATCAAAAATCTAAATCAAGTGTCGTTCGAGAACCGAGTGAAAAATCTTTGTTCGGATCAGTGCAATCTCCTATAAATCATGTACTCGAATCCTGAATCAAGAACTGTTATGCGAACAAAATGATCTATGTACAACTTACAAATTTATCTTAATGGTTTTTTAACTATACCTATTTATTTAATCACATTCATTTACATTAGTAGTAAATCTCGTTTAATACTAAAATCATTTATGAATCATTTTATAAAAACATAACTCGAATTTATAAATTTTTTATAAAGACATAACTTTATATATAAAACATTTCATAGAAACTTACTTCACATTATTTGTAACGACCCCGACTTCCTACGCCCAGGAAGACGTATCGTTTTTAAAGAAAGAAAAGAGTGAGAAAATAGAAAAGATGGAGAAGAAAGAACAACAACATCAGAATCTCACAGCAGAATGAATAAATTATATTAATCACATAAGTATTTACATAATATATAACATCAATCAGAGTGATACATATAGTACATCACATACTAGATAGTTATAAACACCTGTCTAGTTAATATAACACAACTCAAACAAATGACTCAAAGATACCAACCTAGCGGAACTATATATATATCTACCACGCTGAAGCCTCCTGCTCCATTGCTCCTCCAGAATTCGTCAAAAGCCAACCTGAATCCCTTGGCTACCCGTAAAAATTTGGGTACCCGAGAGTTTGGGAAAAACAGAAATAAACTCCGTGTCAGACATGGGTCTGGTGTGAGTAACAGGTTAAAGTTGCTTAATTTTCAAAATCCTTTGAAAACAAAAGGTATCACGTAAGACTTCCCACAAATAAACATGGAAAAGTTTTTACCTTACGCTAACCAAAACATTTGATAGGAAATCCAGTGATATTATAATAGGTCTAGGGTTTTCAAGTAAATAGAAAATAGCCGAAATTGTTACATTTATTAAATTCCAGCTACTAGGCACAAAAGTGGGTAATACAATCAAAACCGTTGGCACTTATTGGATTGTGGATTCCATACAATGGCAGGGCTACCGGGGTACCGCCCGTCACAGTACGTGGCCTAGATCAACGTACCGAGGATCACTCCCGACCCCCTGCAACACAAGGTCGGAACCATTCCTTACTGAACAGTCCCGAACAAGATAACCCCACAATGGCTGCAGACCAACTGCCCACACAGCCAAATAAAAAGGGACATCTAAACGGGGGAATATCCTTGTCCTGCTTAGGCATGACCCACCTAACCTTGCTGCACCTCCCCTGTTTTAGCCATTCCCGGTTGATGAGGCTTAAGGCTACGATTACCTTTATAGAACATATCTCTTAGAATGCTCATCGCCCACCTGACGATGTGTTGAAAGCATTCAATCCATACAAATTTGTTCTGGGTTCGAACGAAACCGAAGGCATCATCTCGTTACACTCATTTTGGAATCACCCTCAGAGTTAACGACGATAACCCTTGCATTCTGAATTTTCATCTTCACTTCAGATTCACGACCTATCGTAAATTTGGAATCGATGTGGTTTTCGGATGTTCCAAATAAGGAAACCCGATCCCGGTCTCATCGAAATCCAAAACGTGTCTTTTAAGGCCAAGTTGTCTATTTAGTCTTAACAGTGAATTCAATATTATCAATATACACACAGATAGATAATTCACATCTCATAATAGATAATCACATTATTATCATAAACAGATAATTAATATCATCATCCAAACAGATAATTAAATATTATCATACTTAAACCATACATCCATATCACATAGATATTATCCATCTCATATCTGAGATCACAATCAATCAATGAAATATCAATATCATCCATAAGCAATGATTTATGAATCACAATCTAAAATTAAGTTAAAATGAATTAAATTAACTACTTCCATCTTTAATTAATTTAAAATAAATTAAATTAATTACTCATTCCATAAATCCTGCTTTCACAACCATTAATTAATTATAAATCAAATTAATTAATGATTCTTTAATTACAAGAAATAATTTACTCTTTAATTAATTTCTCAAATGAATTATTCTGAATCATTCATAGCAATCAACATTTAATTACTCCCTTATTAATTATTCCTTAATTAACAATTCTTAATTACATCATTAATTATATTAATTAATGATCTCTAATTTATATTAAATTGCTTTATTTAATTTAATTATATTATGTGATTAATCTTTATTTAAACACAATTATTAATCACCCTTGATTAATAACAAACTAGTAAGTAACTACCCTTAATTACTTATTAACAAATTAATCACTCCATGATTAATTATTCCCATAAATTAATCCCTTGATTAATTACAAAAGAAATTACCCAAATTACTTCACTTACAAATCATCTTGTATTAATTTCATCAGGTAATTATCATCTAATTACTTTCCTAAGTAATTATACCCCATTAATTACACTAAGTAATTTCACATATCAAATCATCAAATGATTTATTAAATTAGTTAAACTAAATTAATTAACTAAATTTAATCATATCATCAGTTACTTATGCATCCCAATTAATCATCTTTGATTTAAATAATTTTCACTACATTCCAGTAGTTTCCTTTAATTTATTTACAGTGATTAATCTTTGAATAAAACCATTAACAAGTTACATTTATATAGATTTATTACCATTTAATAATCTTGTTGATTTATTATTCCCAAATTAATCAATTTCTAATCCCATTATTAATTATATTAATTAATGATTTCTAATTACATTTTCATTTGTTATTTTATTAATTATATTAAGAATACATATCTTCAAATCACAAATATTAACCCTCTTGATTAATACATACAGTAATTAACTGTCCTTAATTAATTACTTCTCAATAACAAGCTTAATCCCTTGATTAATTTCAAACAAGTAATTATACTCCAATTACTTCCATTAACAACATCATCCAACTAATTACATCCAATAATTATCCGTCAATTACTTCTCTAAGTAATTTACTTCCAAAATATCAGTTAATTAAACTAAATTAATTATCTCAAATTAAATCAATTTACACAATCAATAAGTAATTAATGTCTTAATTACTTTCCAAATAAATAATTACAATTAAACTATTACAATTAAACTATTACGATGATTATTATTGAATTAATTAATCAAATTAATTTATTAAAAATCAATTACATTAATTAATTATAAAATAAGCTAGTTAATGATCTTCACTAACACTTATTTAATTTTTCCCTTCTATTTATCATTGTTAATTATAAGTTTGATTAACCATTAAAATTTATTAATTTAACTAAAATCTAATCTATGGTTCTTAATCACATATTAGTTACTTAATTCATTATTCGACTTTGATTAATACATTTAAATTCATAATTACTAATTTAAATAATATCAATCATTAATTATTTATACTTAATTAACTTAAAGGTTAATGAATATAAATTCTGAGTCTTCATTACTTAAGTAAATTGTCTTATTATTGATTAAATTTTCACTTCCGATATGTTTTAAACATTTATTTCAAATTACTCTCTAAATAGATCCTAATTTATCCTTAATAAAGTTTTCACTAATTTTTTTGTTCAAAACCCCTTGTAAACTCACATGTTTAATAGCACTTAAAACTTATTTGAATAAATTTAAATTATAAAACTTTATTTTATTTCCAAATTTAGAATTTCATATCTAAGTCCTGATTTCAATTTTGGAGTTAACTTGTTTCAATCTTTCCTTAATAGTTTAAATTTTCATTTGAACTCAACTCTAGTTTGAAAATACTTTAATTATTAAACACCTTTAAGTTATTAAAATAATTTAAATTATGAAACTTAATTATTTCCAACTCTATCTCAAAACTAACTTAAATTCACTGTTTAAACTTGAGTTAGAACTAGGCTTGACTTTGATTTTAGTTTAAAACAAAAATTTCAAAAAAACTGATAAACTAATACAGGTTTAAAACCTGAAATACCACAACCCGAGCCCCCCTCTTGTTTACTTCGAGTAAACGTACGAAGTTCCCCGAGAAAAACATTCACTTGCTTCGAGTCTCCCCTCATGCGCGCGAAAACGAATAGAGAAAAACAAAACCAGACTCTTCCCTGATACTTCGAGACCAACCCCCAATGTCTTCGAACAAATACCCGAGTACACTCTTTCTCAACCCACTTCTTCCCAATTCAACATCACCTGATACTGATGATGCCGCGTGCACGTGCACCACTCCATGGTGATGCTCCAATCACCGAGACTGCCTCCGATAGGTCGACAGTGACCTATACCTTCACTTCCCATCATCAAAACGATGAAAAAAACAACAAAGCAGAATCGAGCATTCGAGCTTGATATAGGAACCAGAACGCAACCTGGAAAAGCTTCAAACTCGCCACAGCGACCACCGGAACAAGTGAAACTCCTGCCGTAGCCTCGTCCACCTCCCCTTTACCTTCCCTCAAAACCGTATGGCACTCGGTCCATCAACAGTGATGAACAAGCAAAAGAAACACGTTACCTTAAAACTAGGTCACCAACGTTCGAACGTCTCCTGCCGCCACCACAAGGCTTAGATCAACTTCCGAACATTTTTCCCAGACCCCACGATCACCCCTGCATCTCCAGTCCCAGTCTCGACCTCCCTGATCAACGCGATCATCCACGGCGACTCAAAATGCCTAAAACGGTCGAACTCGAACTGCACCTCACTCCCTCCACTAAAAATCACCATATTAATTTTAAAAATCATAGTTTGGTTCAACGATTCGATCTATGTACCTGAATTTATAAATCAAGATATTCGAATTTTTGCTAATATTGAGATGCTCAGTTCTCTTGTTTTTTTTTCGGTTTCCAGAGTCATATATTTATTACTTTGATTTAAGTAAAATCCTAAACTAGGGTTTGAAATGAAACTTACAGATTTCATTAAATCTTAAGGCTAAACAAAGATTTAATTAAAGATTTTGAATTCAAATGAACAAAACTGAAAAAAGAGAAAGTGCAAAAGTTCAAATGCCTGCATACATCATACTTCAGGAATTCAAAAATATAAACACGCAACCATACTTTACAATACAATATTGATCTCAGCAATAACATTCAAACTAATTTGTACTTTAAATTCCTTTTAAAAGTGGAGTACTCACCAGTTCAAAAAGAACAGAGACACTTTTGAACTGAAATGTGAAACAGGCTTGAATACAACCGAAACTCTTTTCTTTGCTTCTCAGTATTGATTTATCTTGAGGTTAGTTTAAACTAAATTTGTTTAAGTTTGCAATAATTTTATTTCATATTTTAGTTTTGGGTTCTACGAACTGAAATGGGGAACAGGGATATATAGCAAAGAATGGTAGATAGGGTATACGCAAATAGGTTTATACATACAGGGTATATTATTATGTTTCATACACTGTGATAATATTTGTACAATATAGCATACAAATCTTTGTTTGTACAGATTTTAAATCAGAGATATTTGTTTATGGTGGAGGCAAATTTGCAGTGTACTGTGCTAGAAGGATTTTACATTAATTACTTTTGTTTGTTTGTTTAAGAATGCATAACACTGTCTTCCCTAGCAAGCCTTCATATATAATTTTTTTCTTTGGCCAGAGGTTAGCAACACTGAAATGATCTTTATAACATTCGAATTGACTTTCTTTGTTGGCTGAGGTGAAAACATTTAATGTATATGTCCTTTATGCTTGTATGTGTTCAAAGACATATCTTATATTTGCCATGCATACTTATTTGATTTTGTTTGTACAATCACCTATTGATCTTGATGCTTTAAACATATATACATGCTGCAGTTTTTCTTATGTTAGTTTACAAACTTGAAAATTATTTGTTTCTAGTTTAGTTGTTGTCTTGTTATTATATTTTTGAAATGTATGTGAATGTTATCATTTTTGTTTTGTTGTTTGAAATCTAAATGAATTTAATAGTTGTTATGTTATTAAATTTAGCCAATGTACTTACTTTACATTTTTCCCAATTTATCTTATAGTCTTGTATTTTTATTTATTAACATTATTTAAAAGTAACTCATTTATCAATTTGGAATGATAAATAAATAAATAAATAATCTTTTTATTATAAACTACATATTTTATTAATGTACCATTTGACAAATTTGCATTAAAACTCATTTAAAATTTGAAATCCATATTTTTATCAAGCTATACTAAAAAGAAAACAAAACAAATCTTTTTATTAATAAATTTAAATTTTAACTTAAGTTAGAATAAGTTTCAAACTATTTAAGCATTTATCCTATGTATTTGAAATCACATATTTATTTATTTAATTAGCTTTGAAAAGTTTATATTAAATAAATCATAATTTCCAATTCACTAAAATGTATATTAGAATTTGAAACATAATTTATTAGTTAAACTTTAAAACAAAGCTTCCCTATTTACAATGTATACAAATATATACATATATAAATAGTTAACAATGAATTTATTTTAACAGATAAAATTTACCAATTAGATATTTATTAAAAGAAAAGTATCAATTCAGATTTAATTAACAAAGATATATCAAATCAATTTAATTTCTAATGCAGATTATTAAATTGATATTGCTCGAAAATTCCAGGTTGTCACATTATTTCTCATATAGAACTCTAATATATCCTGAGAGTATATACAAACTTCAAATTCATTTTACTTTCCAAAATTCCAACAAATGCCTAAAATAAATCTGACTAGAATCTGCCTTTCTTAGACACCCCTAAGGTAAAGGAAATTATTAGTTGGGAAAATAATGTTGAATGTTCTATTTAACATGAATGTTCAACAATTCAAAAGCATGTGTTAACTTACTACATTCTCAATTAAAGTGTTATCTAAATTCATTTTTATATTTTCAAAAGCACTTAAGTTTAAGTTTTATAATGATTCAGAAGTTTCAAGCTATCCTAAATAGCCAAAAAATCTATTTCTTTCTAACGTATGAAAACTATCAAATAATCATATCATAACAAGATGAACATATCACACTATCCTAATGCATAGGATATATGCGTCAATAAAACAACTTATCAGAGTTTCACTTACTCATTAGACACACTTTACTATAAGGGCAAACAAGAAAAGGTTCCATGATTATTCGGGTTATGTCACCACCACTCGAGCTCCCTACATAGCATACATGCAAAAAAAATCCATAGAAAGTTCATATCAAAATATGTAGTACCAAAATTAATCTTTATTAAACCACTTTATATTTTATACAACTTCCTTTAAAGAAAAAATTTAGAACTAAATATCGGGTGTTATATTCAAATCATTTGACATAATAATATAAACATATATCTTTTTTTTTTTAATCTCAAATCATACTTTCAAGATTAAATCAAAATCATATTTAAAGCGGTATCAAATACTTTATAAATATTGCTAAGTATCATGACCTCAATTTGTAAACCAACTTCCCAAATATTTATTTTCAAATCCGTAGGAAATATACATAGAGATCAAGTAACACAAAAAAGATACCATGGAAACAGGTCCTACCAAATCATAGTATATATTCCCTTACTAGGAAGTGCGGTACTAAAGGGAAATGCTTACCAACCGAACACATCTCTTGCCCATTTTTAATTACTTTTGAGCCATTCGAACTAAATAACACAAAAGTACTTTGTTTTCTGAATCGATTCGCCAATTTCAAGAGTAACCTCAAACTCGAACAGATCTAAAAAAAAAAATTATATTTATAAATACTTTCAAACAATACCGTTATTATTTTCTCCAAAATCTTATAAATCATTTTCAAAGACATTGGGATTTAAGTACTCAAAATATCAGTTTAAGTCCACTTTATTTATACATTATATTTTATAAACTATACTTATATAAAATCACTTTCTTAAAATTTTTATTCTAAACTTCTTTTATTTAGAATAAACTTCTAACCAAACTTTATCACCGAATACCTTATAATCAAACTATTAAACTCAATTCATAAGGTGTTCATATCAATGCATCTACAAACACTGTCTACCTAACCTATGTAGTAAAATGGTAAATTTCTCATAAACTAGTCGGGCACAAAACAACAATCAATAAATGATTTTAAAGGCTCATAAATTGGTCGAGCATAATTAGTCAATCTGCAAACGAAAATAATGCTCGTAAACTGGCTAAGCATGGCAAAGCTAATAAATTTGCAAATGATAATAATGCTCATAAACTGGTCGAGCATGTTAAATCATTATACAAAGTATAACAATGTTCAAAAACTAGTTGAGCATGGCTAAACTAATTAATGAGGGGTAAATAATAAATGATCCCTACATTACGCAAACTACACTTTGAATAATTCATACTTATATATGATCTTTAATTTCTATGGTTGGACTTATCTTTATTGCATACGTTTATAACAAATGCAAATATGCCTTCACACACACACACACCCCCCCTCAACTCATTCTAGAGCATCATTTATGTTATTTCTAATAGGTTATACCCTATCAAAGCCAAGGTTCTAGCTTAATCTTCAATTTTGATACCAAAATAACGATTATCTTTTTCAACCGTCAAATTTCGACACTAATACATCCACGATATTCACATGATGAGCAATCAAGTACCAAAAGGATCAATTGTGAGGGTAAAATAAAAATAAAAATAAAAGGAAAGGAGAGAACAAAACATCATAATCTCATCACAGAATGATAACATATAATATCAAAATATAATACAGACTGCCACTCCAAAATACATACCACTATAGAGTTGCAATCCTACGTAATATCATCGGCCTGGAAAGTAATAACAACACATCTTCACAAGTGCTGGTATATACATAGTAATAGTGTAGTAGAAGTAAGAATACTATGGTAGGTGAAAGCATCCAGCTCATCTCCTCGAGCTCCAAAGAATATCCATGAGAACCTGCCTTTCTCGGACCAGTCAGAAGAGCGCCCATGGAATTAAGGGAAAGACAAAACCACGAGTCGGACATAAGTTTGGTATGAGAAACTCAAGATATATGTGATTAGCATACAACAGTTCTTTTGGGACCATCCAAATTACCGAAATGGTTGTCCCCTCGAAAGAACCAAACCCATCTAATAAGCACATATGGCAATAAAATAGATAGTGCCTAGGGTGTAGAATATAAATCAGAAAATAACTCTGCTCTTTGCATCTCACAACACAAAAATGTTAGATGTAACTCTAAAAATGCTAAGTTACGTTCATATATGGATATTATTGGAGGTACCCCCAGTAAACAGGAGAAGACCTCTTGGAAGCTACCTTCCGAGCATCGTATATCTCTAGGCAAAATATACCGACAAGGAGAAACATAGACGGTCCATGCATGAATGCATGATACCGAATATCATCAAATCTCGCCAGCAACGTCGATAAGCATCTACAGATATGGAGCTAATATGCACTTTAGGTTAATTAACCCCCCGGCTATGCGTCCTACCCTGTTTTCTATCATTACCGATGGTGAAGTCACATTCAACATCTCAGCACACAAGTCTTCACCACCATAGATCTCGAATCTCTCTCTAGATTACAGCATCTCAAATAGTTCATGATTCTCTCCACGGATCCCAACATAAATCGCCTAACGAATGCTAACTTTGTCCTTTCTCTTGCAATCAGTCTCAAGATAGACTATATACTTGTTAGCATTGTTTGAAATGTTAATGCTGACCTCTCCCTTGGTCTTAACCTTAGGATAAATATTTTAACTCTATAACATTTCACTATATAACTACTTCCAAAACATTTAACTTGTATATCAGTTTTGAAGCGGTTTTTGATAAGTAATGCACTTATCCGATCATGGTCTGTTCAAAACTGAAGCGGTGAATTTTCGATTAACTCAATTTTGGTTTTTTAAGAAGTAAATGAACGATATAAAGGAGTCCTTCCCAAGAGATCTCGTATTATACATTCTTAAAGTAAGAGATGATTCATATGAATGTGTCCTCCATGGTGGATCTCAAACTGTATCAATACGTGATGCTTACATGTACTTACAAAGTTAATTTAGTCAATTTCCACATTCAACTAATCAACTATCAAGTACAAAATATAAATGATCGCATATGAAAATCAAGTCTTGTATACTTATCATGTTTCCAACTTTCATAACTTATATTACACCCTGATCAAGAATGAATCCAGTAGGTTAGAGTACTATTTACTACTAAACCCACCGCGAGCATCATTCTTAACTCTTACGGATATAACAGATCTACTCTGCCGGCTTTTAATTCTAAGTACATGACTAATTACTTTCCACTAACAAGTAAACACGCAAAGCACGATTAAGTCACATAAGCGACTTTTATTTCCCTTTTTATTTAATTAATTCTTTTATTAATTAAAATTTCTTTGTAAATACTTGTATATATATTTAAAATACCTTTACAAAAGATATATAAATGTATAGTACCATCTCACTATTCATTTCTAGTCTTTTCAGTACTAAGAAATGTATTTATATTCTTATCCAAATGGTATAAGAATATTTAAGAATATTAACAAATCTCTTAATAAAGTATAGTTTTGGGTTAAAAATGAATGTCACTAAAATATTGCTACTATAAACCAAAACCTTTTTATATTTAACATTATCTCTAAAACATTCTTTATAAAGATCTAATTACATTTACACTTATTTAACAAGGTATTGTGCTTTTAATTAACTTCTCAAAACCCGTTCATTTTATTATAACATAAGGTTATAACAAAACCACCTACCCTTTTATGAATTACTTAACTTTTTTTCAAACTTATATATATATATAAATTCTTTAAAATTACTTATAAATAGTTTATATATATATATATAATATTACTTAAAAAACTAGTATATAATTTACTAAATTTTTTTTATTTTAAATGCTACAAAGAAAACATTTTTCTTTAAAAATTAATATTTAATTATTAAAAATACATTTAAACTTCTAACGTTTTTTCATACTCAAATCCATGCTATTAGGATATCCTAAAAAGATTCCACAAATATAGTGAATTATAAACCATTTAAATAATGAAAAACTTGTCAAAAATATCGTAATAAAACAAAATATTACAAGAAGACCTTAAGTGTTGTACTAGATCGAAGATGGCATTTATAAATGTTACAATAGATTAAAGATATCATTTATAAGTGTTGTAGAAAGTTTTGGATTTTTGAACATTTAGAAAAGCATCAAAAAGATTGACCATTTTTCTCTATCCAAACGATCGATTCAAGGTTTGATTTTTTTTATTATAGTAAGAAGTATATTTATAGTAGATAATAACCATGCATGGAAACACGTAAGGATACCTTTCAAAATGAACATTAAAAACTGCTGAACACATGGCATTTTCAAAGTGCAATCATAGCGAGTAATCCGCTCCTAACCTTTTCAACTTTGTTCTATCATTTCTATATTTTTTAACCATTTATTTGATCTCCATACACCAAAATATGTGTGGAGAACAACCAAAATAAATTATGTCATAATATATTAAAATATCACCAAAATGAGTAAGCTAAAGCAAAGGGATTTCGAAGTGCGCTTATAACGACTATTCTCGCTTCAAACAAGGTAAAACACATATCAGTTTCAAACACTACCAAAACAAATATGTAAATAAAAATTTTAGGTCATGATACATATTATAGTGGGTAGTAGAAGTGAATATATACAACATAAAGTTGTCATTTGCTTTCAAAAGCAAGTATGGTCCAAAATTCATAACTTTAATTTGTTAACTTTACTTTAAACGTTCTATTTCAAACACAAAAATTATAACATAATAAATGCTATCAAATGGTGAGTAAATTCATCTAAGTACATGTTAAAAACCCAACACAAGCATAAAAGAACATAGAACACTTCCTACCATCGCTAAACACCCAAAGCTTCCACCTTTAGTCTCTATAAGCATACGGCAACACACCGTCCACCTCCTACTACTCACGACCCATAATGGTTTATAGGTTTATGCTCCATTTCTTCAAATTTTTCTTTACTATTCATGCTCCTAAGGTGATCTAAGGCCTTGGTTAAAGTTGAAGAGGACTGGAGTTGATGTGCTAAAGGAAAATAAAGATTGAAGGGAGAAAGGAAGCTGAAAACTTAAGCTTTTGTTTACACAAAACTTAAAAATAAAATTATGAAATAAAAGAGATAAGTTGTATAGACCGTAATATAAGAAAAAGGCCTCCCTTGTTCTCCTTTTGACCAGTCAAACACTTCCCCTATGCTCCCCATGTACTTTGCTTTACACCTCACTATCTGAAAGAAAATATCTTCTCTTTCCTTAGTCGATTACCAAACTACTCCTTCTCTTAAAATATCTACCTAATACCTTATAGAAGCTTTTATCAAAAAAAATATTTTTATTTGTTAATTGATGAAACATTAATATTCTAAGCAAGTACAACAAGTTCAAACTACTTCTATTGAGTAAAAAGCTATTTGTCGACAAACCGATTTTTGGTCACATTATCGATATTTCTTCGAACTATTTATTTTCGTAAATGTTTTTCAAAATACGTTTACTATCATTAGTTATTAATTAAATGGGAATTAACAAGGTTATTAAATCAATTTAATCACATTAAATCGAAGAATCAAATCGTTAATTCAGATATTTAAATACAAAGTGTTCGAAATTCTATGTCCTTGCACAGTTAATTGAAATAAATGACTTAGTCAAATGAATGACTTAAAAAGATGAATTTTAAAATAAAATAATTAGAATTCAAGACTTATTACATCGAATTTTTTATGTCATTTAAATATAAAAAACCATATAAATTTTGTTAAAGTCGAATAATAAGATAGAAAGAGATGAGAATATAAGCTAGAGGCAAATGGTAAATAAATCAAAGTTAGATCTTTATAATTCCAAAATGATGCTCATTCCACTTTACTCTTTTTTTCTCTTATTCTTAAAAAAGGGAGGATTGAGTTTTCTAATCTAATTTTCTTCATAATACATTCATTTCTCAACAAAAAATCACAAATAAATACTCTAAATTCAAGTTAGAAAATTCTTCATAAATCTCTCTACTCATGTTGACAACTTGGCTAATATTGAGCTAGAATTTCTAAGCTAAAAGTTTCAAGATTTTATTTGGAAACTTGAAGTTACAATTTCTTTGTATTTGGTGAGTTAGATTTGCTCTCTATCCTATATGATCAAAAAATATGTTATAGTTTATTATTAAATGATAATTTTCTGGCTTGGGGTTGATGAATGAATTCAAATTAGAGTTAATGAGATGTGGATCATGTTGAGTGCATATTTACAAATGTTTAACCATTAAATGAATGTGTTGAAAACACTTAAGAATGATTGTAGTATAATGATATGTTGGTTCGGACTGTGTTGGTTGTTACTTCGTTTGGGAATGATTGAGTGGTAAATAATAAGCTAGGACAATAGAGAATGGCATTATTAGATGTATGGAGAATTTGGAATTGGAAGTTGAGCAATAATTATACTTGTATGTTGCTTGAATTGGGTTCATTGCTCAATTATTCATCGAGTATTGAAGGAAACAATACTCGTCTATATAATGAATAAATTATAACAAGGGTATGAATCTGGGTGGAGAGACGTAGATGTAAATAATCTAGGTGACATCGTGAAAAATGTCAAAAAAAAAAAGAAATAAGGCTGGATAAAAACGTGGAATGAATTTCCACTTAGGGAAATTATTCCATTAAGGTAAATCCAAACCAATCATTCAGGTGCTTGAAATTCCATTCAAATGCCTAAACTGATGAGGTCTAATTTCCCACAATTATTTATATCAAATAAGGGATAATTCAAAAGTCTGGATGATTATTCTAGATGTTTAAAATAAAAACCAAATGTTTGATTCCTTAGTTCAGACTTTTGGTTGGCTGTTAAATTAAAAGGCTAGGCTTGGTTTTGAAGTTTTGGGAGTTCGGGTTTGGTTTGTGGATGTGGAAGATGCTCTAAAAGTTTGGAGTGATTAATGAGCAACGTAAGTAGTTACAGAATGGTCCATCAAGTTTCAAAAACTATGTGACTAGTGTTAAGCGATATGTAGACAAAGATAGTAGGCGAGGAAGTAATCTGATTCACATGGCAGTTTCGTAGAGCTGTTTGATAACCATGAGACGATATGACACGACAAGAGTATCATGATAAACGATTCCATACAATGTTGGCTATACCGAGTAAGTATACGGAGTGAGCCAATATCCCTTGGATATGACCTTGCAATTTGATATTTATAAACCAATTATTGCATATGGATAGTGTATCAATAGTGCTCGTCGGGTGGCATCGAGACAAAGATTGGGAGACACCCTATCTTTTGTAGCAAAGGCCACAAACCTCGACTACTTTGTAGCATGGGTTATGAGTCACGAGGTACATTTCCAATGTCCTTTATGTAAATAAAGGTAACGTGAGGCACATATGTATTGGTTCAAGTTGAATATATGGTTATAGGTGGTGGATAATTCATTAGAGAAAAGTGGTATTAGTTTTTTGTTGATGTTCATACTTAGTAGGTCTTGGCCTTACTAAAAGATCAGAGGCCCACTAGCCTAGTGTGTAGTAGTTAAGTTGCGCTCGGTTGTCACAGTGATGATTAGTTCATAGACTTGTCACATATTATTTATCTCTATAGTGGAAACGTGATAACTTATTGGATACAAGTGAAGATACATGTTAAGATATATTTTCATTATCTCATATTACACCATTTGGTATGATATATGATATATTAGCATATTGGTAATCAAGCATTTTAGTGTTATTTCCATTTCACTAGACATTATGTCTAACCCTATCTATGTTGTCTCTTTTATTATATTACTTTAATTAGTTGACTTAGAAGAGGGATTCTACTAGTTGGAGGTAAGTTTTAGAGCCATGGCCATTATTGCAATTATTATATATGTTTGATACTTTGTGTTGTAGTCATATGAGGTCATATGTATTATAATACACGTCTAATATTATTTGATGTACTATTTGGACTCCATTTATTTAAAGACATTGGATCTTATATTTCATTTATATGATATGCATTTCATCCCATACGTGTTTATGTTGATATTATATTTATTTTTTCATTATGAGATATTTATTATATATGTGATAGATATGCTTTGTTAGTTATAAATACTATCTTACAAACCATCAGCTGTAATACTTATGGAATCCAAGTGACTTTTGTGCATGGATTACCGGTGTTATGAATCACAGATCATTACATTTGGTTTTAGAGCCTAGGTTACCAGATCAATATGATTAGACAGAGTTAAGAGAGTGTAATTTTTATTTTGCTATACCTATACATATAACACTTAGGTACCCGCACTTTGTTTTCTATGCTCTAAATTATCTTTTGTGAGGTTGCTAATAATTCCCATCTATAGATGTCTACCATGAGTCGTGCCACACGAGCAATAAAGGTGGAGACACCACTGAGTCATTTTCTTTTTTTGAAACCAATATGGTTCTAGATGTATCTATAAGCTATAGAGTAGAGTACCCTACCTCCAACAGAGTCCCGCATATTCTCGCAACGGGAGGAGTGTTGCTGTGACATCCCGGAATTTTGACCCTATTATTATAATAAGTTTTTAGTCTAATTTAAATAAAATACAAGATTTTTAATTTATAAATAAATAAGATTTTGGATATTATTAGTTGTATATGGATTATAAAGGAATTTATAATTTCAAATTGTAGACTAGACTCTTTTAACAATATTTAAAACTAAATCTGTTTTATTCTATTAACTTAAAAATTATATATTAATGATATTTAATATCAAAAGTATAAATGTAGTTAATGATGATGAGTACAATAATACAATTCAACCCATATTAAATATAAATATAAAGTATACATTACAAATCAAATATTGAAAGATTAAACGTTAAATAAAAAAAGATTTAAGTAGTTGACCCTATTGTATGTTTAAGAATAATATTTACAATAATATTTACAATAAGTATATAAATAATTAAAATAAGTATAACATAAAATATGATTATAAACATAAGCTTCTATATATTTAACATAAATATAACATAAAGTAGGATTACAAACATAAGTACAAAACTTTGTTATGAAAATAAGATATAAATAAAACTGTAAACTTTGTAAACATAAACATATTGAATACATGACATATAGGGGTTATTCATGCAATAAGGACAAATATACATAATCTGTAAACAAAGACCTGTAAATATCTTTAAACAAATTTAATTTTTCTGCAAACATTAATAGGATGTTAGCATAAATGAAACATTTAGTACAAACACAAATGAAAACCTGCAGCAAACATGTTATTTATATGTTAACTTAAGTATGAAGTCAAAATGAATAAAAACTGCAAATATCTTTGTATACATATATGTCAGCAAATACTAATTAGTGTTAATCAAAATGAAACATTTTAGTACAAACCAAATCTGCAAAACATATTTGTATAAATCTTTATGTCAGCAAGCATTTAATCTGTGTTAACTTAAAGGAAACACAAACATTCAATTAGCAACATATTGTCATTTCAAGTTTTATGAAAATATCTCCAGCCGAAATATTCATATGATCGTCAGGTTTTAGTACATAGAAAATTAAGCAAGATATTTTATCAAGTGAAGCTTGTTTAAAAAGGCAGCTTGTTGCAAGTTATATATATATGTATTTATCATTTCTTATTGCATTAAGTTCAGTCATTAACTCAAGAAAATGAAACTGAGCAGAAGCAAAAGAAAATAAACAAAACTTTATATTTGCAAGTTCAAAACAAATTCAGGCAAAACAAGAAGTTTACAGGAACTCAAACTTCAAACTGCTGTTTTCTTGCATCATCCTCTGTTTCAAGTTCCTACTACAATCTTGTGAGTAAACTTATTCTAACCTAACTTTATTTATGTAGTTTATGAAGATTCATTTTGTGGATGATTTAAGTTCTGTAATGTTTGTTAAATACTGTAAGACCTGCATATCATGTTCTTTCAGGTTCCAATTTTTTTTACTGAGGCAAACAGTGAATATATCAAACTTTTTATATAAATCCTTGTCTCCAAGTAGTAACTTAACTAAATAAATTTGTTTAAGTTTAGAATTAAGGTTTGGATTATATTTTTAAAAGCTGTGAATTATAAGAACTGTAAACTCAAAGCTACAGTAAAAAAATGGAACAATGGCCAAAATTTGAATGACATAAATTGTACATTAAAATCTATATATAGAAACAATATGCAAAGCTATGATTTTTAAAACAAAAATCATAATTTTTAATCCATTATTCACAGAGCAGTTAGTCAGTGAAGCAAAATTGCAATTATGTGATTATCAGTTGATTCATCCTGCAATTGTTGATGAAATTTTACATGGAGCTTGAGTATTGATGTATGAATAACAGAAAAATGTTAAAAAATTTATGAATGCAAGATTTTTTTTATGGATTGATTGATAGTAGGGTTTTGGGTTCTGTAAATGTTGGGTTTGGTTTGTTGACGAACGCGATTCCATGGCGCAACCGAGCGTTGTGAGATTTTGAGAGGAGCTAGGAGGTGATGTCGGCAAGCCATGACCGAAGTCTTGACATTTCTGGTGGTCGCAATCACAATCGCGAGGTGATTTTATCAATTGGGTTTAAGTTCCAGTTCGACTTTTTAGTCGAATTTCGATTTCGTGAGTTTCAAGTTGATCTGGGTTTTGATTTCATGTATGGTGAAGAATTGTGATTTGTTGGCGGCGTCGCGAGGCGGTAGCGTGGTGGTGGACCGCCGTGCACGTGCACGGCGGCGGGGGAGTTCGTGATCGTATCAACTCGAGTGAAGCTCGAGTTTGAAGGCTTGCTGCTTCGGGATTTTTTTTGCTGGGTCGAGTTTTATTATGCGCGTATGTTTATAGGTTTTAACAGTGTTTAAAACTTAAGCTTTTTTTTTAAAAAAAAATAAGCAGAAGAAAACGAAACAAAGAAGAAGAAGGAGAGACAGGGAGTGACGCGAGATAGTTGCTGGGTAGTCTCGAGTCCTACCCGAGGTGAGCGCGATGTTGACTTCGGGTTTGAGATTGCAGAAGTTTGCTAACTGTAATATGGAAATAGAAGTAATTAAGTTAAGTATAAACTTTGTTATTAAGTGTTAAACAATTTGTTTGAGCTCTAATGATCTTTAAAGCTTTGCTGAAACAAGTTGCGTAATTAATTTTAAAATGGAAAGTTAATTATGTATGTAATAAAAATTTATAATGGTAATTTCATATGTAGTTTAAAACTTAATTGAATTTGTAATTAAAGAATTTAATGGTAATCTTGTATAAAATCAATTGTAATCAAGATTTTAGTTAATCATTTGAAGTTGGTTAATTAACAAATCATAGATAACTGATTAAATAAATAATTAATGATTGAACGATTTAGTAATTAATAATTAATGATTAATTAAGCAATTAATAATAATTAAATGTGTAATTGGGTTTTATAAATCAATAATTAAGGTTATTGATTAATAAATAATTCATTAATTAAGTGTATAATTAATAAGTAATTAATGAATTGAAATAAGTTAATTTATTAGAAATTGATTAAGAATAAAATATAATTCATTCTTAAATATGCAAGTAATTTTAAACAAATCAAACTTGTTGATATGAATCGATGATTCTATTTGATTGCCTCTGATGTTTATTTATATCCTGTGATGTTCTGTAATATTCTGGATATATCTGTGATGATTGTATATGATTTATCTGTGTTAAATTGCTATATGATTTATCTGATGTTATTTATCCGTGCTAAATTGTTATGAGAATTCAATTGTTAAATTTAAATTGTTAAGTTAATTAGACAACTTGGACTTTAAAATGGCGTTTGGATTTCGATGAGACTGGGATCGGGTATCCAATTGATATTACGAAAGCCACATCGATCCAAATTAAACGTTAGGTCGTGTAATCTCAAGTGAAGATCGAGATGGTGTTTTCAGAATGCAAGGGTTATCGTCGTTAACTCTAAGGGTGATTCCAAAATGAGTGTAACGAGATAATGCCTTCGGTTTCGTTCGAACCCGGAACGAACTTGTATGGATTGAATACTTTCAGCACATCGTCAGGCGGACGATGAGCATTCTAAATGATATGTTCTTTAAAGGTAATCGCAGCCTCAAGCCTCATCAACCGGGAATGGCTAAAACAGGGGAGGTGCAGCAAGGTTAGGTGGGTCATGCCCAAGCAGGACGAGGTATACCCCTGTCTAGATGTCCCTTTTTTTTATTCGGCTGTGTGGGCGGTTGGATGTACACCAACTGCGGGGTTATCTTGTTCGGGACTGTTCAGTAAGGAATGGTTTCGGCCTTGTGTTGCAGGGGAGTTAGGGTGGCTCCTCGGTACTGTGATCTAGACCACGTACTATGACGGACGGTATCCCAGTAGCCCTGCCATTGTATGAGATCCAATTTCCAATAAGCGTCGTACGTTTTGATTGTGCCCAACTATGTTGAAATGTGAGATGTAAGCATTTCAGCTATTTCTGTATTTTACTTGAAAACCCTAGACACTATTATAATATCACTGGATTTCCTATGAAATGTTTTGCTTAGCGTAAGGTAAAAACCTACCCGTATTTATTTGTGGGGAGTCTTACGTGATACCTTTATTTTAAATGATTTTCAAAGTTAAACAACTTTAACCCGTTTACTCATACCAGACCCATGTCTGACCCGGAGTTTATTTTTGTTTTTCATAAACTCTCGGGTACCCAAATTTTTACGGGTAGCCAAGGGATTCAGGTTAGCTTTGATGACTTCTGGAGGAGAAATGGAGCAGGAGGCTTCAGCGTTGTAGGCATATATATCTATATAGTTCCGCTGTGTTAGTTAGTTTATGATATTTTAGATGTATGTTCTGACAGATATGTATATGATAGTCATGTTGTATGATACTGTTTAACTCTGATGTATGTATAACTATGTAATATTTATGTTGAGGTATTATATTTTATTCCATTCCGCTGTGAGATTCTGATGTGGTTATTCTTTCTTTCTTTTCTTTTCTATTTCTACCCCTTTCTTTCTTATTGATGACACGTCTTTCTGGGCGTAGAAAGCCGGGTCGTCACAGTTGCTATTTGAATTAAAAGTGGCACAAACACCCAAATGAGTATAGTAGAGAAAAAAGTGAAAAAACTAAATAAAAACACATAAAAAAGACACTAGATTTTTATAGTGGTTTGAATAATTGTTGCCTACGTCCACTTAGCTTTATTGATAGTTTATGATGCTGTTTACACTTTTGTTCTTATGGATCGGTATGGATCTATGGGAGTGCAAAAGAATTATACAAAAGTTGTAGAGAAGTGAAAAAGGTCCTCCAGAAATGAGCCTCTACCCTCCTATTTATAGCCGTAGATTTCCTAAAAACTCACCCCCATGATCTCCACCTCGTTTTCCATGCCAAAAACCAGTTCTCTTGAGAAAAATGTGGGACACCTCATCAATATCCATGGATTGGTACCGATCCATAAGATTTCTAAATGGATCACTTTGAAGTCTTTGTCTAGGCTCGATTCGTGTTTAGCTTCATGATTGTAAATTTTTTGCACCATTATTAGCCTGTTTCTAAGTCTAAATGATGGATCGATGGAAGAATAGTGTTGCTGATATCAAGTGTTCAAGAAAATCGATAGAGGATGGCATTGAATCGATGCAATGGAACTTGAAATAGGCTTCGAGCATCAAGAATGATGGATAAGAGGAGATTAGGTCAAAATTGATGAAGTATCATGGATCGGTACCGATCCATGCGGTTAGATTTGTACCCATTCACCACTTAGTGGATCTTGGTCTATTGGCTCTTGTAGCGGTCTTGCACTCACCTTTACCTTTGTTAACTTAAACTAACTTGGAGTACGACCTTATAAATTTGAGTGTTTACTTTAGGCTAGACCTAAAGATTTTTTGAGCTTTTTGTGCTCTGAATTTTCCTTCGCTTGTTTGGAGTCAGACCCGAGACATTTGCTTGTCCAACCCAAGACTTTTATGTGTTCGACCAGAATTTCTTTGAGTCAGACCCGAGACTTCTTTGTGTTTGACCCAAGTTTTCATGGATCGATATCGATCCATAACTCTGGGATTGGTATCGAACCAACTTTCGGTTGCGCTTGAGGTCTATGCATGGATTGACCTGGGTCATGCTTGAAGTTTTTTCAAGGCAATCTTGCTTTGAGCCCGACCTAAGAATTTTGTGGGTTTGCTTCGAATTGGCTCTTCCAAAAACTTGAACTTTCAAATTTTCAATTTTTTCGCTCATTTTTATATATTTCTCTTTGCTTGCCATTTTATGATATTCCCAAAGTCCTTAGGTCATTTTTTGTTGCTCACTTGTCCGACTCGATCTATAAGTCTGTTTGAAGATTATGGAAAATTCGACTATAACACTTGCCCCCTAAAACACTCCTTGCAAATGGAAGGTGTGCTTTGCTCAAGGACAAATATTGAAGTCAATGAGTCACAAGTAGTATAAATTTCTATCTATTAACTGGTCAAATCGTAGTGAATCGTCCCATTCCTTCAGATTCTCTTGTAAATCAAAAGTCATTCTACACAATCATAACTACAGACTCGAATCCTTATTTTTATATTGTTCATAGACAATGATTCATTGTTCCTTTGAAATCGGTAAAATGTGAGTTGTGTCACAAATCAGGATCATCCTGTATTCATCCACAATTTAGCAGTCTTGAGCTAAAAATCAATGACTCGATACGATAATATCTAATGAATCATTTTAAGGTCAAATGGTGTTCATTGAATAATAATCTCTAGATCATGCATTCAATGATCAATTCAATTCCTAATCGCTCCAGATTGTTAGTCGAATGTTCGGTCTCTCCAGATCGTTAAATGAATGCATGGCCGTTCAAGGCCAATAGTTAAGTCCACGATCTCTCCGTATCGTTAATTGAATCCATAGCTATTCAAGGCTGATAATTAAATCCATGGTAGCTCTAAATCGTTAATCAAATCCATGGCCGTTCGGGGCCGATAATCAAATCCATGATCTCTTCGAACTGTTAATCAAATCCATGGTGGTTTAGAGATGATAATAAAATCCATGGTCTCTCTAGACCGTTAATTAAATCCATGGCCATTCAGGGTCGATAACCAAATCCATGGTCTTTTCGAACCCTTTTTGAGCCCAATCCATTGGCTCTCTAGCGAGGGGACTCAATGACAAGTAAGCCCATCCATTCACGCTCTGATGAGGTGAGTTACTTCTTGCACTTCGGTCCTTGTTGTCCGAACAGGACTTTAAGCGATCAATATCGTACATGCCCCTTCACTTGCTATCTGGCAAGGGAACTTGTACCTTGTGGTCATCATCCTGTTTCTCTAGTTGGGGATACCATGATCCATATTGGTCATCACATTCATATGAATTTCAATAATCAGGATAGAATTGAATTCAAATATTAAAAAACATAAAGTCAAACATCATGATAGATGCCTCGTCAAGCGTTATAGCCTAGCGTCCAACTCATAGCGTGCCCAAGGACTGATCGACATCCCATACACGTGTGAGTGGGTCGACTGTAATATTGCATTGTTTATTGAAAGTGAAGATAGAATGTGAGAATTGAACCTGATTCCCAGCCATCCCAATCAGGAGATGACTATCCTCGACCTTAATCCAAGGCCATTTCCATTCACCGTGGATGATGGCTGCTCTTATTCCACCACCAAAGTTCATCTTTTCATATACTGTTTTAATTGGTAATTTCTGACTTGTTCCTCGATCAGATCGTGCAAGTGTCTAGAGTCATTTGTGTTATGCTCATCCAACTCATAGAATAGGCTATATTTTTTGGACGTCCTTTCATAGATCGTGGGCTCTCTCTATGCTGGTTTCTAATATGGAATATGTTCCCTAGTATTAAGGTAAATTTGTTCTGAGGTCTCGTTCAAATTTGTGTAAGAGGATAACTTCGGTTCCCTTCTTTGTTGCTTTGACCCTTCAAAGCCTCCGTCCATTTTTCATTTTCCTTTGCCTTTACTGGATCCTTCTTCGAGCAGTCCTCCGCCATCTACAATATTAATTTCTTTCTTATCAGCTTCAGTATCCTCCGGATCTAGGTACCTTTTGGCCTCATGATAAAATTCAGCGAGGTCCATTGATGGATCTTGCTCCAAGATGACCTTGAAATCTGTCTTATCTGCTACTCCTGAAACTGTCGCCATCAGAATCACTAATGGATCAACTACGATAACTGCGTTAAATCTTGTCAAAAAACTCCAAAGGATCTCTTTGGCCCTTTACATCACACTGTATCGCATCGTTACATTCCTATGTCGTGAAATATGGACCCGGGACTACTTTATAAACCTATTCACAAACTCGGTGCATGTGCTAATGGAACCGTTCTCCAGCTACCTAAACCATAATGCTTCCAAATCTGCCAAATATAAAGGGAAACATCATCCCATGACCTCTTTAAACGCACCTCGCATCTCCATGTGTTGAATATAGCTCATCAAGTGAACCGTTGGATCGGTCTTTCCATGATACGTCTCCAACATAGGCAACCTGAAATCAGGCAGACTCCTGTTCATGTCTTCCATGCTCCAGTTAGGCTGTCCATCCCTTATTGCTCGTATCACCATCTCAGCAAGTCTGTCATTGTAGTCTAAAGGAATTTTCAAGTTTTCATTCTCAGCCTGCCCTCCGTTTCTATGAGGGACTTCCAGCATGTACTCCTCTGGTCATGCTTCCACATTCCAATTCAGATTTATAGGCTCCACATTATATTCAGGATGGTGTATTATTCCACCTAAGGCAACATTGGCCATGCCTCGTGTTCTTGTGGATTTGTACCAATCCACACAACTTGTTCGAGGTTTGTTTTGATTTAATGTACTTGGCTCTAGGTGCATTTGCTCCAGCTCCTGGCCTTTGGTTCTTCTTTGCAGCGATTCTGGTTATTCCTATTTTTCCAATTCTCTTGAAGAAACTCTCCATCATCTCTTCCTAAAGTGTTATCATACTTTCTTGCAATCCATTCATCATGGAAT
Source organism: Allium cepa (assembly GCA_030765085.1). Classification (NCBI taxonomy): domain Eukaryota; kingdom Viridiplantae; phylum Streptophyta; class Magnoliopsida; order Asparagales; family Amaryllidaceae; genus Allium; species Allium cepa. The sequence continues at coordinate 562,501,095 of CM060942.1, read as the reverse complement.
CCATCTCATCCTTTGTTTTATAGATGGATGAGGGGTTAGCTCCTAAGGATGCCTCTTAGCTGCGCTTTTGTTGATTTCCTCTACTAACGGTCTTCCTAGTGGATTGTCTCATCATTTTGAACTTTCAAATCAGCAAATTCAAGTGTTTTTCAGTGAAAGCGCCAAAATGTTTGAACTAAAAATGGCACACCCAAATAAGTATAGTAGAGAAAAGAGTGAAGAAACTAAATAAAAACACGTAGAAATAGGACACCAGATTTTACAGTGGTTTGGCTAACCATTGTTTACGTCCACTTAACTTTGTTGATGGTTTATAGTGTTGTTTACATTTTTGTTCTAATAAATTCGTATGGAACCCAAGGAGTACAAGAGAATTGTATAAAAGTTATAGACAAGTAAAAAAACCTTAAAAAGTGAGCCCATGCCCTCCTACTTATAGCTTTAGATTGCCTGATACTAGCCTCCATGATCTCCACCTCATTTTTCATGCCCAAGACCGATTCTCCCGAGAAAAAAGGGACACCTCATCAATATCCATGGATCTGTACCAATCCATTAGCGTGGATCAGTACCAATTTATAAAATTTCCAAATGGATCATTCAGACCTCTTTGTCTAGATTCGTGACTAGCTTCATAATTCCAGACTTATTTGCATCATTATTAGCCTATTTTTGAATATAAATGATGGATCGCTGGAAGAATGGAGTTGTTAATTTTAGGTGCTTACGAAGATCAATAGAGGATTGCATGGAGTCGAAGAAATTGAACTTAAAATATGCTTTTAGCATCAAGAATGGTGGATAGGAGGAGACTGGGCCAAAGTTTATGAGGTTTCATCGATTGGTATCAATCCAAGTGTTTGGATCGGTACCGATCCACCACATAACGGATCTTGATTTGTTGGCTCTTTTGGTGGTCTTGAACTCGCGTCTATCTTTGTTAACTTGAACTAACTTGAAGTCTGACCTGAGAAATTTGAGTGTTTTCTTGAGGCTCGACGTGAAGAATTTCTAAGATTTTGTGCTCTGAGTTTTCCTTCGCTTGTTGGAGTTGGACCCGAGACTTTTGTGTGTCCGACCCGAGACTTCTGTGTGTCCGACCCATGTTTGCTTGCTTGGAGTCGAACTTGAGACTTGTATGTCCGACCTGAGTCTTCATGGATTGGTACCAATCCATGACTTAGGGATCGGTACCGAACCAACTTCGGGTCAAGATTTAGATTTTTGCATGGATTTCTTAAGGTCACGCTTATAGTTTTTCTAAGGCTACCCTGTTATGAGTCCGATCTGAGGATTTTGTGGGTTTTCTCTTAGTCGACTCTTTTAAAAACATGGAGTTTCAACTTTTCAATTGTTCTCTCATTTTTTGATATTTCTTTTTTCTTACCTTATTATAATATTCCCAAAGTCCTTGGGTCATTTTTTCGTCATTCACTCGTTCGGTTCGACCATTTAAGACTATTTGAAAACTACGGTGAATTTGGCCGTAACAGTTGCTTAATCCATTACCACCCTATAGCCAGCTCTTGAATTCTCAAGACTTTGTAAGGTTACCACTACTTATAAGGCAAGCCATATCTGGGGACAGATTCTTTCATAGGGACTCAAGTGTGGCTCTACACCCGTGAGTGAATATTTGATGATATAACACTTGGGAATTTGGTGAAGAGGCAATTTGCTTTTACGTAACTACAAGAACAAGCTTTTTATTAGTGGAATGTAGTAGTAATGAAAGGTGGATGAACATGTTATGAATTGGGAAAAGTTTAGAAGGAGATTTGAAGCTTGGTTTATTTTTGAGACCGAGAAGGGATTAAATTGGAGAAGTTTATGTATCTTGAATAAGGTAATAAGATCATGAAGGAGTATGTAACAACCAAGTTTGAGATATACCCTGAATTAACACACACACACACACACACAATATATATATATATATATATATAATTAAAACAATAAGGATTGGTTATGTTGAATATTTTAAGGACTCTTATTCCATTCCTTATTCCCAATTAATGTGAATTTGTATCAAATTGAAATAGAGAGATCCATCTAAGGATTTCCTATTGGAATATTATCATTTGGTAATTTTGGAAGAAATAATGTTTATATGGTTTAATTATTTTATTTAATTACGAGAGAGTTAAAGGAAAAAATAAATGGAAATAAATTTAAAAGACATAAAATAGAAATTTAATCGAATTAATCTTTTAATTGAAATAAAGGAGTAATTTTGGAAAATATAGCAAAGGGAAATGAACGGTAAATATTTTAAGATATAATAAAATGAAAACAATAATGCATGAACCTATTCTTATTTATAGGCTAAATTTAATAACATATTTTGCTACCATTAAAACATTGCATTAAATACGAAATCGGTTGAAATCAATAAAATTATGGATGATTATCAACAATGAATTTTTGTAACCAAGAAGGTTATTTATTACAAATAAATTGGAAATAATAAGAATAAAGTCCTTTGTTAAAAAGTTTGAATTTGTAGCTTAAACTCTTTTATTACAAATTTAATGAAAAGAAAAAGCTTGGGTTTGCTTTGTTTAGAAAAGTAAGTTAAATTCTTGATTATTGGAACCTTAGTCACTCGAACCATTCATTTACAAATTGGATAATAGAAACCTTATTTATTTTATTAAATTAAAATTCTAACCCAAGGCCCAGGTAGATATTTTAACTAGGAAAATAGTTGGGGAGCGATTAGTCCGTACGTATATTTTATCTTACTGCTTCAGTTAACATAAGAACATAATGTTATCTCTTTATCAATTTTCAAACCCTAAGCCTTCTAAAATCAAACTCAAATAAAATAAAATTATAAAAATCCCTAAACTTAAATCTTAGCTCCTCTGTAACCTGCTCCATCTTATTGACCCAAATGGAGATGTAGTTTGGCCATGGTAGAGAGATGGTGAGACGACCCGACTTCCTATCTCCAGGAAATCGCATCATCTTAAAGAAAGAATGGGATAGAAGAAGAAAAGAAAGAGAAAGAAGAAACACAACAACAATAGATAACTCACAGTGGAACGAATGAAATATAATATATCACATAAAATATTACATAGTATCATAATACATCAGAGTACACAACTTATACAACACATATTAGACAGTTAAAATCATATGTCTAATTATACAATTCAAGTACAACAGATACAGATACCAAACAAACACAGCGGAAGCATAATATATCTACACGTGGAAGCCTCCTGCTCCATATCTCCTCCAGAATTCGTCAAGCTAACTTGAATCACTTGACTACTCATATATAATATGAGTACCCAAGAGTTCAATAAAACAGAAAATAAACACTAGGGTCAGACAGGGGTCTGGTGTGAGTAAACGGGTTTAAATTGCTTAACTTTAGAAAAACCTTTGAAAAGAAAAGAAAAGGTATCACGTAAGACTTCCCACACATAAACATGGAAAAGTTTTTACCTTACGCTAACCAAAATATTTGATAGAAAATCTAGTGATATTATAATAGTGTCTAGGGTTTTCAAATAAATATGAAATAGCCAAAATTGTTACATTTTTTAAATTCCAGCTACTAGCCACAAAAGTGGGTAATACAATCAAAACCGTAGGGTCTCGTAGGAAGAATGGGTTTCCATCAATGGCAGGGCTACTGGGGTACCGCCAGTCATAGTACGTGGCCTAGATCAACGTACCGAGGAGTATGCCCGCTCTCCTGCAACACAAGCCCGGGACCATTCCTTACTGAACAGTCCCGAACAAGACAACCACGCAGTTGGCCGCGACCCAACTGCCCACACAGCCGAATAAAAAGGGACTTCTAGACAGGGGGAAATCTTGCTCTCCGGTGGGAGCTACCCATGAAGCCTTGCTGCACCTCCCATGTTTTAGCCATTCCCAGTTGATGAGGCTTGAGGCTACGATTACCTTTATAGAACACATCTATCTTAGAATGCTCATCGTCCACCTGACGATGTTCTGAAAGAATTCAATCCATACAAGTTCGTTCCGGGTTCGAACGAAACCGAAGGCACTATCTCGTTGCACTCGTTTTGGAATCACCCTTAGAGTCAACGACCATAGCCCTTGCACTCTAAATCACCATCTCAAACCTATAAGTACTATTCTGTCAAACTCAATACGGAATCACCCACGGAGTTATACTGACATATAGTTCTTACACCTCGAGTCCTTACTTGCTCTACTTGGATTCACGACCTAACGTTTAATTGGAATCGATGTGGTTTTCGGATCCCAAATATGAAACCCGATCCCGGTCTCACCAGAACCAAACGCCATTTTAATGTCCAAGTTGTGCCTAAGGGTTTTAAACAGTTAAAACTTATATATAGGATTATATATAAACAGATAGATGAATCACATTATCACAATAGATAATTCATATCAACATTCATCTCACAAAGCAACATATCACATAACAGAGATATTCAAATCATCCAGTATCAATCAATCACCTAATATCATCATCCAATATCAACCAATCATCCAACATCGATCAATCAATAACAATCAATCATCCATCAACATAATTGATCAACTCTAAATCAATTGGATTAACCTTAAATCCTTCTTCATTTATTTATTTCAAAGAAATAAATTAATCATCTCTAATGATCTTCCTCAATTAATCTTCCTTGATTAGTTACACTTTAATTACATTCAAGTCATTAGCCTAACTATATTCAGTAATTAACCTTTAATCACTATTATTAATTACAAGAATTAATGTTCCTTTATTTGCTTTTATTTATTAATTAACTATAATTAATTACATTAAACCTTAATTAATTACAATTAATTAATCACACTTAAATTAATCACTTATATTAATCAACCTTGATTAATATCATTAATTATATTAACTAATAGTTCCCATTAATTAATAATTCCCTTTAATTAAATCATTAACTTGTGATTAATCAACTCATTAATCATAATAAGTAATTAACAATTGTAATTACTTATCTTAATTAAATATATTAAACCTTGATTAATTAATCTAATTAATCAATCTTAAATTACTTCATTAAGTAATTAATTATTCAATTAAATTAATAAATAAATCCTTAATTAACTTCTTTATTAATTAATTAACTTTAATTAATTACACTTAGTAATTAGCTTAAATTAATCACATTTCATTAATTAATTAATCACATTAATTTATTAACTAAATAATTAAGTAATTAACTCTTAATTACTTAACAAGTAATTATCTTCTAATTACTATCATTAATCAAATCTTGATTTCTCTCTTAATTAATTACTTAATAAGTAATTATTTCCATCCTTAACCAATCCTTAATTCTTTAATTAATTAATTACTCGTAATTAATTAACTTCAACAATTATATTAATCAATTCTTTAATTGATAACATTAAGTGATCATCTATTAATCACTTCCATTAAATTACTCCCATGAATAATTTCTCCAATTACTTCCATAAGTAATTACCACTTCTTAATTACATCCAATAAATAACCAATAATTTACTTCATTAAGTACTTACACTTAATTAATCCATAATTAAGTGATTATTTAAAATTAAATAAACAATCAACTAATTATTTAAAATAAATTAAAGAATTAATTAACTAACTTCTTATATTTTCATCTCTAATTAATTTAGAAAATCATTAACCTTAATTAAATCTTACTTATTAACAAATCATATTGAATTAAGTATTCTTAAGTTAATTATCCAAATAATTTAACCTTATTTATTTTCATAAGTAAATTGTTTGAATTAATCAAATTTTAACAACTTAAACAAATTATTCAATTTAGATTCAAAATCAAAATAATAACTTTATTTGAAAATAAGGAATTTAGAAATCAAATTAAAATACTTTAATTATCCAATTTAAATATATCTATTTTAAAATAATTTAAAAACTTTGTTATTAAAAACATTACTTCAAAATCTAACTTAAAACTTTGATTTGATAATTAAATTCAAAACACTCTTTAAATTTGAATTTTAAAACTTAATTAAGATAAATATTTTCAAACAAACATCCTAAAACATTTTAAATTTGAAATATAAATTCAATTTTCACTTTTAAATGTTTGATCTACTTTCATTTTAAAATAACAAGTTTAACTTTGCATTTTACTTCCTTATAAACTTGTTTTTATAACTTAGACTTGATTTTTACTTATTTTACATAACAAGTCTAATCTGCATATACAATACACAGAGCAAAGCAACAAAACTCGGGTCAAGACACAGGAACAACTCGTGCCAATCCCAGAGCAAAACCCAACCTCACTGCTTCGAGCCGAAACCATGAAAACGCGAGAGAAAACTCGAGACAATCTCGTCATCCCTAAATCTCAAACTACCCAGCGTACACGGCCAACTCATGTACATACACCAACAACTCCGGCCGCCTAGTTGGTCGCGTTAATCGCCGACGATCACCCAACCACCCACGAACACGAACGTAAACCCAGATTCGAGAAATATAAATCGAATCGAAATTCGACCATATCAACCCGAAAACTACAGCAGCTCAATCCAAAATCCCAACGCCGTTGACCATCTCAGCAACGATGACCTTCGCCGACCACACTATCGATACGCCACGATCCTGAACACCATCCTTCCCAAATGCGAACGCCAATGGACCACCATCCAAGTCGCGATATCCCCTGCAGCCAAGCCGAAACCCAAAACAAACTAAACCCTAATCCAACTCGATTTCGAATGAATCTGCCATTCGAAAATTCCAAACCTATTTTTCCCATTATTTATAACATACATGCAAGCTTCGATCCAAGTATCAATTCAAATTATTAAGTATAACATCCGCAGTTCATAAAAATCCCCGAAACATTCAAACCCAAAATTCAACTTAATTACGCAATTAAAAATTATGATACAAGCTCTAAAAATCTTAACTTTCCAATTGTAATTCAATTATAAATTCAAAACTAGAATTTGAAATCATAAAATTTTGCCCAAACTTGATTTTTCCACTGTAATGTGAAAATTTTGAGTAACTCATTCATTTTAAAATCCTATAATTATTTTTAGATGATAAATTATGTGATTGCAAACAACTTTCATCTACAAATCACAATCCAGTTTGTGTTAAATATCAAGTTATTTGAGATTATTGAATGATTTGAACTGTTTTTAATAAACATTGTAACCATTCTAATTTTTTACAGGCAATTCAATATATTTTTTAAAAACATACATTCAGGTAAACCCATATTCATCATCAAAGCCAACTTCATATGCATGCAACATTTTATCTTAGATTATACCAAAACTGTTTTTAAAAATAGAATTTACTCACCTATTTTAACTGCAGAGCAGATTTCTTTTTCAGACCAGTTTATTTGCAGAGCAGTTTATTTTTTCCAAGCTTTTGAATATCTTGGATCTGAACAATGTTTTGATGTGCTTGCAGCTGATCTCATTTTGAAAATGCAGTTTTGATTTTGAGAAGAACGTCATTTTGTAGATTTAGATTTGAATTGCAGCTTTGAAAAATGCAGTTTTGGTGATCATTTGCTTTTGGGTTTTAAATTTCAGTTTTGAAAAAGAAAAATTTCTGTTTGAGTTAAGAAAGGAAACAAAGGAGTGAAAGTGTTTGTAAAAAAAAACTGATTTTCTTTATGTTTAAATTCAAATGGATAAAAATGTAGGCCACTTGTCCCATAAGAATTAAATTTGTCATTTTAATTCCTAAATCTTTTTACATGTGTTATTTGATTTCTTTAATAGCTTTACAATTGTTACTTACTTGTTTATATGTCTACACATATTTTTCTTAAGTGTTTTTAAATTAGTTTTTACTTAGTTTAAATGTAAATATAAACTTACTTTCTTATGTTACTAAATGAATAAATGTTTACATAAGTATTTATAAATTTACTTTTAAAAGAAATTATTCTAAAACTAATAAATACAAATATAAATATACATCTTATACATGTTATTTAAAATCTAGAACTTTTATTTTTATACACTTATAACCATTTTAAAATTAAACATTTTTAAAGAAAAAAAAACAAAACTTATTAAATCCTTTTAAACTATCATATTTAAAATAACAATTGTCTTATATTTGAAAACAATTTGACAAACTATTTTGAAAATATAAATTAAAACAAAGCTTAAAATTATAATTTCATACATACACAAATTATCCATAGATTAAATTAAATTTAAAACAATATCAAATTATAACATATACAAACATATATATTACAATTTAAAAATTCAATCTTTATTTAAAACAAAAGATCTTCTATTCACAATATATATCAAATGTATATATGTTATAAACTGAATAACATTTCATTAGCTTTGAAAAATAAATCTTATCCATTTTAAATTGTTAGAAAGATAATGATCACAATTACCAGATTATATATTTATTAACCATAAAAAGAATAAATTTACAGTTTAAATTAAAATTATAAAGAAAAATTATCAAACCAGTTAAATTATTTATACAGATTATTAAATCGATATTGCCTAAAATTCCGGGTCGTTACAATCCTCCCCCCTTAAAAAAATTTCGCCCCCGAAATTTAAAAGCAAAGGTAATTTAATAACCCAGTAAAGATTTTAATTTTAAACAGCAAAGCTTTCCTATCAACCAGTAACTAACAAACATTGCAATAATCAAACAAACAAACCAACCTAACTAATTATTCTGACACAAATCAGAATAAATCTTACTAACACTATCTCGAGTTTCCCAAGTATAAATCACCGGGAGACTCGCTCTACAAAAGCTCAACTAACTACACCACCAAAATCCAGAGATCTTCTCATCTCTAGATCCACCAATATGAACAGAACATCAGACTATACTCAAGTCTAGCTCAACATCCAAATCCAACTGGGCTGCAGATTCAACAACCAATGATGAATCATACACGTACTCCCTCAGAGATACGTGAAATACAATGAATTCCAGCTATCCAAACTGGCAATTCAATCTTATCCTATCAAAAACACAGATAGGAAATCCTAAATGCCTCAGAAGTAGCCATCCAAACTTACCCAATATCTGTTCTCTTAACCAGAGAAATCTTAACAACAATGAAGTCTCCAACTTCGAATTCCAAACTTCTTATCTCATATCTGTATAACTCAATAGACAATCCTGGGCTGCCAATCTTCTTGATCAGCTCAACCTATGCTGATGCTTCCAGAATCAACAAGACCAAAACAAAGCAGTTTCTTGATTTATCCAACAGAAAGGTCTTCCAAGATCCGTCGAAATCCAGAACACAAGCTCTACTCTCAAGCAATAGCAAACAGAACTTACTTCCTTCCTTGCACAGCTGCTACCCTACTTCCGCTGCACAACTCTGATTCTGAAATAGATGAGAATACTATTGATGAACACGAATACAAACTTTCCAATATACCCGGGAAAACATTGTTCGTCAAATCCATAAAATCTGAGTGACCCACCTGACTCAGTCACACCACCTTACAGCAGAATCCAAACTTAAAAACTAGATCTAACCAAATCCAAATTCCAAAAATATCTGAGCTACTACACCAACTCTACTACTAGGCTTACTACCAAAATCACTTCTGAAACCAAAACAAAATGGAACTCAACTCCAGATGCAGACAAACTTCTGATTATTTCAGTAGCTCCTACTTCCACATGAGAACTCTCAGTCTCAAACAAAAGAATGCTCAAGAAAAATTCTCAAACTAATCGCAATCACTTTTGCGATCCGACCTAATTCGGATTCCAAAGAAACTGTCCTCTCTTTACCAATTAGAACAGCCTTAAGCTTTTCCAAACAAGTTTAACCCTTCAAGAAAACATTTCACCACCTACCCGGGCTGCTGATAGAAGAACCACATGATTCCTGGACTATCGGAAAAACAAGCCACACAGCTGCTTCCAAACTCTACCTCGATGAAACTGCGAAGCTAAAAGACCTTCTCGCCAACACAACGAACACTCCGAGCTGAAACCGCTACCATAGCTAACCAAAGACTTCAAATCCAAAGGCTCCTCGAAAACCAAAACCATCAACAAACCACACAACGGACCTTCAAGATGGTAGACAACCTCACAAGAAATTCGGGCTCCAGACCCAGCATCAACATCTCGCTCTCCTTAAGGAATGACAAATGAGACCATATCGAAGCGAAACAACTCATAGGCCTTAGTCTCAAATTCCAAAACAGACAACCTCCATGCAAAAAATCTAGATAACTTCTACACAGACTAATCTTCCCTGCAGCAGGTACAGACTGCTCCACAACAACTTCTAAAACTGCTTCAAGAGAAAACATCTTCGGAAATTATCCATGGATACTGCATCTCATCACACAGTTACCAAGATATCATCACTTACTTCTGCATTTCCGACAGATCCAAACTTACACTTCAAAGATAAACTCCGAATCTTTAAAAAGAGATTTCCTTCGGATATCAGAGAAATCCTTACTCCAAACTACAAATCTTACTCGAGATGGTATTAGGTCTACAGTCTCGACAAAATACTTCCAACCTCAACATATGGACCTCTTCCATCAGTGGTAGTCGTGTTACACACACACACCACTACTCCATCTACCTTTAAAATTTATATTGGAAAATCCGAACAGATAACCCAACAAACCAGGTAGATATATATGAACATATATAGTTATATATAAAAATTACAAATACGCTCTCTCAAGAAAGACACCACTCCAGAGCCTAGGTATCACTCAACCTAATGCTCTGATACCAAATGAGACGAACCGACTTCCTATCTCCAGGAAATCGCATCATCTTAAAGAAAGAAAGGGATAGAAGAAGAAACACAACAACAATAGATAACTCACAGCGGAATGAATGAAATATAATATATCACATAAAATATTACATAGTATCATAATACATCAGAGTACACAACTTATACAACACATATTAGACAGTTAAAATCATCTGTCTAATTATACAATTCAAGTACAACAGATACAGATACCAAACAAACACAGCGGAACATTAATATATCTACACGTAGAAGCCTCCTGCTCCATATCTCCTCCATAATTCATCAAGCTAACCTGAATCACTTGACTACTCATATATAATATGAGTACCCAAGAGTTTAATAAAACAGAAAATAAACATTCGAGTCAGACAGGGGTCTGGTGTGAGTAAACGGGTTTAAATTGCTTAACTTTAGAAAAACCTTTGAAAAAAAAAGAAAAGGTATCACGTAAGACTTCCCACACATAAACATGGAAAAGTTTTTACCTTACGCTAACCAAAAAATTTGATAGGAAATCCAGTGATATTATAATAGTGTCTAGGTTTTCAAATAAATATGAAATAGCCGAAATTGTTACATTTATTAAATTCCATCTACTAGCCACAAAAGTGGGTAATACAATCAAAACCGTAGGGTCTCGTAGGAAGAATGGGTTTCCATTAATGGTAGGGCTACTAGGGTACCGCCCGTCACAGTACGTGGCCTAGATCAACGTACCGAGGAGTAGTCCGCTCCCCTGCAACACAAGGCCAGGACAATTCCTTATTGAACAGTCCCGAACAAGATAACCCCGCAGTTGGTCGCGACCCAACTGCCCACACAGCCGAATAAAAAGGGACTTCTAGACCGGGGGAAATCTTGCTCTCCAGTGGGAGCTACCCACGAAGCCTTGCTGCACCTCCCCTGTTTTAGCCATTCCCGGTTGATGAGGCTTGAGGCTGCGATTACCTTTATAGAATACATCTATCTTAGAATGCTCATCGTCCACATGACGATGTTCTGAAAGCATTCAATCCATACAAGTTCGTTCCGGGTTCGAACGAAACCGAAGGCACTATCTCGTTGCACTCGTTTTGGAATCACCCTCGGAGTCAACGACCATAGCCCTTGCACTCTAAATCACCATCTCGAACCTATAAGTACTATTCCGTCAAACTCATTACGGAATCACCCACAGAGTTATATTGACGTATAGTTCTTACACCTCGAGTCTTCACTTGCTCTACTTGGATTCACGACCTAACGTTTAATTGGAATCGATGTGGTTTTCGGATCCCAAATATGAAACCCGATCCCGGTCTCACCGAAACCAAACGCCATTTTAATGTCCAAGTTGTGCTTAAGGGTTTTAAACAGTTAAAACTTATATGCAGGATGATATATAAACAGATAGATGAATCACATTATCACAATGATAATTCATATCAACATTCATCTCACAAAGCAACATATCACATAACAGAGATATTCAAATCATCCAGTATCAATCAATCACCCAATATCGTCATCCAATATCAACCATCCAATATCAACCAATCATCCAACATCGATCAATCAATAACAATCAATCATCCATCAACAGAATTGATCAACTCTAAATCAATTGGATTAACCTTAAATCCTTCTTCATTTATTTATTTCAAACAAATAAATTAATCGTCTCTAATGATCTTCCTCAATTAATCTTCCTTGATTAATTATACTTTAATTACATTCAAGTAATTAGCCTAACTATATTCAGTAATTAACCTTTAATTACTATTATTAATTACAATAATTAATGATCCTTTATTTTCTTTTATTTATTAATTAGCTATAATTAATTACATTAAACCTTAATTAATTACAATTAATTAATCACACTTAAATTAATCATTTATAGTAATCAACCTTGATTAATATCATTAATTATATTAACTAATGATTCCCATTAATTAATAATTCCCTTTAATTAAATCATTAACTTGTAATTAATCAACTCATTAATCATAATAAGTAATTAACAATTGTAATTACTTATCTTAATTAATTAACTTCTTAATTAATTATATTAAACCTTGATTAATTAATCTAATTAATCAATCTTTAATTACTTCATTAAGTAATTAATTATTCAATTAAATTAATAAATAAATCCTTAATTAACTTCTTTATTAATTAATTAACTTTAATTAATTACACTTAGTAGTTAACTTAAATTAATCACATTTCATTAATTAATTAATCACATTAATTTATTAACTGAATAATTAAGTAATTAACAAGTAATTATCTTCTAATTACTATCATTAATCAAATCTTGATTTCTCTCTTAATTAATTACTTAATAAGTAATTATTTCCATCCTTAACCAATCTTTAATTCTTTAATTAATTAATTACTCATAATTAATTAACTTCAACAATTATATTAATCAATTCTTTAATTGATAACATTAAGTGATCATCCATTAATCACTTCCATTAAATTACTCCCATGAATAATTTCTCTAATTACTTCCATAAGTAATTACCACTTCTTAATTACATCCAATAAATAACCAATAATTTACTTCATTAAGTACTTACACTTAATTAATCCATAATTAAGTGATTATTTAAAATTAAATAAATAATTAACTAATTGTTTAAAATAAATTAAATAATTATTTAACTAACTTCTTATATTTTCAATTCTTTAATTAATTTAAAAAATCATTAACCTTAATTAAATCTTACTTATTAACAAATCATATTGAATTAAGTATTCTTAAGTTAATTATCCAAATAATTTAACCTTATTTATTTTCATAAATAAATTGTTTGAATTAATCAAATTTTAACAACTTAAACAAATTATTCAATTTAGATTTCAAAATCATAATAATAACTTTATTTGAAAATAAGGAATTTAGAAATCAAATTAAAATACTTTAATTATCCAATTTAAACATATCTATTTTAAAATAATTTGAAAACTTTGTTATTAAAAACATTACTTCAAAATCTAACTTAAAACTTTGATTAGATAATTAAATTCAAAACACTCTTTAAATTTGAATTTTAAAACTTAATTAAGATAAATATTTTCAAACAAACATCTTAAAAAATTTGAAATATAAATTCAATTTTCACTTTTAAATGTTTGATTTACTTTCACTTTAAAATAACAAGTTTAACTTTGCATTTCACTTCCTTATAAACTTGTTTTATAACTTTGACTTGATTTTTATTTATTTTACATAACAAGTCTAATCTGCATATACAATACACAGAGCAAAGCAACAAAACTCGGGTCAAGACACAGGAACAACTCGTGCCAATCCCAGAGCAAAACCCAACCTCACTGCTTCGAGCCGAAACCACGAAAACGCAAGAGAAAACTTGGGACAATCTCGTCATCCCCAAATCTCAAACTACCCAGCATACACGGCCAACTCATGCACATACACCAACAACTCCGGCCGCCCTAGTTGGTCGCGTCTATCGCCGACGATCACCCAACCACCCATGAACACGAACGTAAACCCAGATTCGAGAAATATAAATCGAATCGAAATTCAACCATATCAACTCGAAAACTATAGCAGCTCAATCCAAAAACCCAACGCCGTTGACCATCTCAGCAACGATGACCTTCGCCGACCACACTATCGATACGCCACGATCCTGAACACCATCCTTCCCAAATGCAAACGCCAACGGACCACCATCCAAGTCGCGATATCCCCTGCAGCCAAGCCGAAACCCAAAACAAACTAAACCCTAATCCAATCGATTTCGAATGAATCTGCCATTCGAAAATTCCAAACCTATTTTTCCCATTATCTATAACATACATGCAAGCTTCGATCCAAGTATCAATTCAAATTATTAAGTATAACATCCGCAGTTCATAAAAATCCCCGAAACATTCAAACCAAAAATTCAACTTAATTACGCAATTAAAAATTATGATACAAGCTCTAAAAATCTTAACTTTCCAATTGTAATCCAATTATAAATTCAAAACTAGAATTTGAAATCATAAAATTTTGCCCAAACTTGATTTTTCCACTGTAATGTGAAAATTTTGAGTAACTCATTCATTTTAAAATCCTATAATTATTTTTAGATGATAAATTATGTGATTGCAAACAACTTTCGTCTACAAATCACAATCCAGTTTGTGTTAAATATCAAGTTATTTGAGATTATTGAAGGATTTGAACTGTTTTTAATAAACACTGTAACCATTCTAATTTTTTACAGGCAATTCAATATTTTTTTTAAAAAACATACATTCAGGTAAACCCATATTCATCATCAAAGCCAAATTCATATGCATGCAACATTTTATCTTAGATTATACCAAAACTGTTTTTAAAAATAGAATTTACTCACCTATTTTAATTGCAGAGCAGATTTCTTTTTCAGATCAGTTTATTTGCAGAGCAGATTACTTTTTCCAGGCTTTTGAATATCTTGGATCTGAACAATGTTTTGATGTGCTTGCAGATAAAATCCTACTGCATGCTGTTGTAAATGCCTTCTATTTGATGCTTTAAAGGATTGAAACAGATCTTCATTTGCATGTTGAAGTTGCAGGTTGATCTCATTTTGAAAATGCAGGTTTGATTTTGAGAAGAACTTCATTTTGCAGATTTAGATTTGAATTGCATGTTTGAAAAATGCAGTTTTGGTGATCATTTGCTTTTGTGTTTTAAATTTCAATTTTGAAAAAGAAAATTTTCTGTTTGAGTTATGAAAGGAAACAAAGGAGTGAAAGTGTTTGTAAAAAAAACTGATTTTCTTTATGTTTAAATTCAAATGAATAAAAATGTAGGCCACTTGTCCCATAAGAATTACATTCGTCATTTTAATTCCTAAATCTTTTTACATGTGTTATTTTATTTCTTTAATAGCTTTACAATTGTTACTAACTTATTAATATGTCTACACATATTTTTCTTAAGTGTTTTTAAATTAGTTTTTACTTAGTTTAAATGTAAATATAAACTTACTTTCTTAAGTTACTAAATGAATAAATGTTTACATAAGTATTTATAAATTTACCTTTAAAAGAAATTATTCTAAAACTAATAAATACAAATATAAATATACATCTTATACATGTTATTTAAAATCTATAACTTTTATTTTTATACACTTATAACCATTTTAAAATTAAACATTTTTAAAGAAAACAAAACAAAACTTATTTAAATCCTTTTAAACCATCATATTTAAAATAACAATTATCTTATATTTGAAGACAATTTGACAATCTAAATTAACTTTTGAAAATATAAATCAAAACAAAGCTTAAAATTATGATTTCATACATATACAAATTATCCATAGATTAAATTAAATTTAAAAAAATATCAAATTATAACATATACAAACATATATATTACAATTTGAAAATTCAATCTTTATTTAGAACAAAAGATCTTCTATTCACAATATATACCAAATGTATATATATTATAAACAGGATAACATTTCATTAGCTTTGAAAAATAAATCTTATCCATTTTAAATTGTTAGAAAGATATTGATCACAATTACCAGATTATATATTTATTAACCATAAAAAGAATAAATTTGTCAGTTTAAATTAAAATTATAAAGAAAAATTATCAAACTAGTTAAATTATATATGCGGATTATTAAATCGATATTGCCTAAAATTCCAGGTCCTTACAGATGGAATTGTCCGATTAACTAAGAGGGGAAATAAATTTGGACAAAAAACACAGGTTAGTAGAAAGATCATAATCAATTATAGAAAAATAAAAATAAAATCTGAAATTTGGATACGTTGTTCTTAAATCATGCATGTACCTTTGGTTAAATTTTTTTGAGCATGTAACTTTGAAGTTTTTTGGATATTAAAGTGAGTGATCTCGTAATTTCTTGTTAGAATTCACTGCATATGGGCATGTGATTAAATGGTTGGGAAAAATAGTTGATTCTAATCTCAATTATGTGTTTAATCAATGGTTTGATTCTCTAATATTGTTGTTCACTGTTTTCATCAATGATATCTTTTCCCAGATTGTTATATATTATTTGTTATGAATATATGGGTACTGCATGCAAGTATGTAAATGTTTCTAGCCATATTTTATCGTCGAAACGTTTGTCAGTTGCAGTTGGAAACATGACCTAGAGCCTTACAGCTCTAGGAATTCACATTCTGTCGACTGAACTCTCTATTTAATCAAGTAAACCAGTAAATCTGGAGTGTATAGGTCCAGGTAGTCGACTAAACTATGATTCAATCGATTGAAATTGTAATCTAGAGCATATAGCTCCAAGCAGTCGATTGAACCACTTGACTCAGTCGACTGAACCTGAGTCCAAAGTCTTGTTGTTTTGAGTTTTTTTTATGAATCCAATTGCTTCTGATTTTCAGTGATTTAATTCATATCGTAATGATATAGATTTTGTGATAAATAGATTTTTGATAAATGTCTAACATATGCATATAAATATTTATAAAAGAACTCAAGAGTTTTCATAAAGTATTTTTAAAGAAATTTAATTATATTTCAACTCGATTTCTAAATCCTTTTTTTAATAAATCAATTTATATTATATATATGTATATATAGAAATCTATTTTATGGATTTTCAACTCTATTTTCCAAAACAAATATCTTAGGGATTTCCAAAACTAGCATATATATATATATATATATATATATATATATATATATTATTAATTCATTCGGATGATGAATTCAATTAAACAATTAAGTGAAGCACGTGGTATGTAACACTTGCGTTTACTTATGTAGTTATTTCTCTGACTTATTCTTTTGAAACTCTAGTTTCCTAAATGAATTTTACTAACTTGTAGAAAATATTCGAGTAAACAAGTATGGTATGGGACGTACGGACATTATTCGTTTAGTTACTTTTTGAAAGTAGATAATACTTACTATGACAAGTTTAACGACTTGTCTTCTATGTTTATCAGTCTGTCGGTGGACCGTGGGATTATGGACCATTGTGGGATTATGAGTTTTATACCTATTGTGGAATTTATGGTCTTTATGGACATCGTGGGATTATGGATTTTATATCCATCATGGGAATTTATGGTTCTTCTGAACCATCATGGAAAAATATGCGTGTTTGTGAGTTTTCGTACTTGCCAATCTTGGGTAATTTAGACGCCTCCCCTTTTATGTTTCTGGATTTCTATTTTGATTTATGTATATTTATGAGATTTGTGTTTCACCAAATATGTCTTGGGATTTGCTTTTATAACTAATATTAGTTTTGGGATTTGGTGAATAAGATTTAAGAATGATAACATTCTTCTGAGCTTTATCACTTTATGGATATTTGTTTTCATTGAGATTTTTATGCCATTATCATTATTATCTCACATCTACTTGTAATTCGACTGACCTACTTACTATTTTTATATAATACTTAGGTTCGACCGAGGTGTTTCAAGTACTTCTGCATGATGACTTAGGGTCACACTAGTTAGGGTTATCTTATATGCTATAGTAGGCTAGTAATGTGTAGCCTAACATGTATTTGAGATAGAGACTCATTTATTTATATATTCTTTTGGGTTGTCTATGTCTCGTATGTATATCATGGTTCTCTTATGACCACTACTTTGTAGTTCACTTTATGTATTGTATACATGTCACCATCAGTTTTACGAGACATGTATATTACTATGTGTATTCTGTGATTCTACGATCTGTTATATTTATATTGTTCTAAATTATATTATAGTCATCATGGTTTTGTTTTGAGCCTGGATTGGATATGTCATTTCCACTTGAAAAATATCTAGCACCCAAATTGACGAATCAATACTCACTTAAAACAAAATTCATGGATGGCCAATCCTAACAAGCCATATTCTCTGCACTAACAAAAGGTATTACTCTGTAATATCATTTGTTAGTGTGGGTCTTGGGATAGGGCATCACAGAGTATATTAACGAGTTCACACTTTTGGCTAGGTTCGAGATGGATACAATTAGCAACCTCTTTAAATAGGCCATAAAATTTGCAAATGGACTCAACTTACCTCTTAAGGATTTTTATCTTAGTCATGTTCCCATGGGCACAACTTTTAAAAGTATTGCCGCTGTGGCATTATTGAACCCTATTACTAGACTGGCCCTAAAGGAGATGGACACCAAAGTTGAAGCAAAGCCTAAGTTCTAAAACATAAGAAAAAGAAAACAGTTTAAGGGCGACCATGACTAAGCTAAGAATGGGGGGGTGACTTGCAATTGATGCTATTTAAAGAGGCATTTTGCTAAAGATTGCAAGGTCCACCTTCATTTGAGGAAATGTTATAATTATGACCAACCAGGCCACTTCAAGTAAGGATGTCCGTCTCTTTCGAAAAGAAGACAAGTGGTTAAGGCTTATGCTAATCATGCTACTCCAAGTACAAGCACTCTGGTGAAGCTCGATAACGAGAAGAAATCACCTTAGAATGTATGCTTTCTATTTATGATTTTCTGATACACATTTTACTTGATACGAGGTTTTACATTCTTTATTGCTGGTCATACTATTAATAGTTGAACCTAATCCCCTATGTTATTAATGATTATATTATAGCGTCGAATCCTTTTGGATGGTCGACAAATTTCTCTATGATATGTATAGATATTGTATTGTATTATCTAGAGACAAGTCTGTTCTTGAGATTCTTATGTACTCAACTTTTTAGGTTATGACTTATTACAAGGATGGATTCAATAACGAAACACATCATTGTTATTAATTGTGATGATCATGTACTTCACATGAAGGATAATAGTGCTAAAGGACACAATGTTATAATGAGCCTGAGAGTTCTAGGATGTTAAGTTATTTGTAATCCTCAGATATAAGTTGTCATAAGTTCCCGCAGAGTGAAATTTTACGAATGTATTTGAAGATGTTTAGCGCTTACCTCCATATAGGGAGATTGAACTCCTAATTGATTTAAAGAGAGATGCAAAGCCAATTGTTTTACTTATTAGGCATATGACTCCAAGAGAGAGAAGCAAGTTAGACACACAAAATTTAAAGCTTCCTAAGAAGGGTCTCATTCGAAAAACATTCAAATAAGGAGCCTCCATCATGTTTGCTAACTCAAGTGGAGGGGTCTTTAAGACTGTGTGTTGACTATTTAGAATAAATAAATTGATAAGGAAGAACAAATTTCTTCTACCTTTCTTTGATGATTTGTTCGAACAATTTGGAGGAGCAAAGACTTCCCCCCACCTTGATCTTGCTAAGGGTTTCCTTAAGTGAGGCTGGGCAAAGATTGTATTCCAAAGACTATCCTTAAAACTCCCAATGCATATGGTTGATTTTGCCACTCGGGCTTACAAATGCACCAAAATATTTTGAAGTCTTATGACTCTTATCTTTAGGGACCAACTCAATAAATTCGTGGTAGTATTCATAGAGATATATTAGTGTTTTCTACAAGTGAGAGAGAATACATGTTGCACTTGAAATAAGCGTTAAAAATGTAGAAATCAAAATGCTTGAAGGCAAAGTTTTATAAATTTCACTTTTGGAGAATGGAAGTGCATTTCTTAGGTTACATCATACTCGAGCATGGGATTTCCATTGAAGTAAGTTTGCCATGATGCAAGATTGGTAACTGTCAAGTAGTGCGACTAAAATTCATAGTTTTCTTGGTTTGGTGAGGTATTATTAGAAGTAATTAAGGACTTTGCAAAGGTTACTACACGTTTGGCGCGAGTAATTAAAAAGAACCAAGTTTTCTTGTAGGATGCACATAGTGAAGTTGCTTTTATTAAATTGAAGCAATATTTGACTAATTCTTCAATTCTAGTTATACTAAAGGAGATATACTGTTTACTGTATATACTAATGCTTATGGTATGGAACTCGGTGCAATTCTTATATAAGAAGATAAGGTGACTATGTATGTGAGTAGGAAACTCAATACTCAAGACCCACAAAAGAAATTATCTACTCATGATTTAGGCAGCCATTGTCTTTGCTTTGAATACATGGATTAATTATTTATTGGATAAGAGATTTAAGTTATTTACGAACAACAATCTTTAAAATATTTATTTTTCCAAAAAGGTATCAACCTTAGGCAATAATAATTCCTAGCATCATATGACTTTGGTATTGCCTATATCCCTAAAAAAGGGAATGTTGTAATGGATGCATTAAGCAAGAGGCATGTAGTGTGAGCTCTATGTTTGTTGAGTCGAAAGGCTTATAATATATTGCAAAGTTTGATTTTTGGCTTGCCTATGATGTGCTGCCTAATTTATTAGAAATATTAGAGGTGCGGCATACACTAATATATCAGGCTGGATCTCGCCAAAGACTTAATGAAAAGATAGTAGAGATCATATATCAGCTTGAGAAAGGTGAAAATTTTATTCACAAGAATCAATATTATACTGATGCTAAGGGTTGGTTTCATATGGATGAGAGATTATGCATTCCCAAAATAAAAAATTTGATCGAAGAAGTGCCATCGTTTTAGGATGGCAATTCATCTCGATGGCAATAAGATGTATAATGATGTTAAAACACCTGTTGTTTGAAGTAAATGAAATGACATATTTTGGAGTCTATGGAGAAATGCATTAATTGTCAATGAGTTAATGCCGAACAAAAGAATCATGGTGGTTTATCATTTACTTTTGGGTATTCCCTATTGGAAGTGGGAGCATATCTCCATGTATTTTATAGCTGGTTTTCCATGGATTTGGAGATGAAATGAGAGAATTTGGGTTATTGTAAATTGCTCGTTGAAAAGCACTCATTTCAATTCAATGAAGGTTTCTAGGGCCACTCCATCTTGGCTATGTTGTATGTACAAGAAGTAGTGAGGTTGCAAGGTGTACTCTCTAGTATAGTGAGTGATCGAGACCTACTCTTCATCAGTGAATTTCGGAAGAACTCTCGACGTGCATTAGATTCGAAATTGTACTTGAGCATAACATATTATATTCAAAAGGATGGCCAACCAAACAGGTGAATTGGGTGCTTGAGGACTTGTTGAGAGCATGTATACTTGATTTTGGAGGATCATAGGAAGATCACTTGGCTCTTGTTAATTTAGCATACAACTAAAGCTATTAAGCTAATTTAGGTATGGCACTATTAGAAGCATTGCATGGACAACCTTGCAAATCATCTACAGGTTGGTGGGAAACAACGGATAAGGTAATACTTGGACCGGACATGACCCATAAAAAGTCGAGTTAATCCAAAAAAAGATGAAGGCATCTCAAGATCGGAAAATGTCTTATGCTGCTAAAAGACATATTGACATAGAATTTAAAGTGGTTGATATGGTATTTTTTAGACCAAAAATTGGTATAACACCTATGGTGCCAAGTATGATAATGTAGAACTTGGTTTTCAACACTTATGATGACATGACTAAGCATGACTTATTGGTCTTGACCAAATGGTACTAAAGAATCAAGGACATACTTAGTATTCCATGCTAAGTGCAAGATGATATTATCAAGAAACAATTCCTTGATGCCCGTAGGCTTTTGGAACAAGAAATTCAAAATCCCATACAGTCTTTTAGAATAAGGTATTCGAAAGCCTATATGTTCTTTTGGAATTAGGTATTCGGAAGCCCATGATACATGATCAAAGGATAGGAAGAATAGGCCATAAATGTGTGTAGTAGTCCATTAAGCACGTTAAACAACTAGGCAGGTAGTCCTTGTGTTCATAGTCCAATGTCCATATGTAATAGGCAAGATGAAGGCTATGCATATAAACACTTATTTAGACCAAGCTTATGTGATTCTATTTGTATCACAATTGCTTTGGATCCAAAGAGCTTTACTCTATGCATATTCATGTTTAATAATATCCAAAGTGCACAATCAAGATAATAGGCGTGTCTAAGTCTATATTCATATAAATCGAATATGTTTACAGTCAAATCGGAGTTTTCTCCAAATAATTTTGGGTTACAAGAGTTTAATTTAAGAGTAGAAAAAATAAGTGATCGACCCTTCCTTCATGTCCCTATGCCCTTTTTATAGGGGTACGGGGTTCGTCAAGGCCGCTTGATGCCGCATTTGGCATACTCAACCTCCAACAGCGTAACTCTTGGAAACTTTAATGGTGCTAGGTTTCCTTCTTTACGTTAGATAACACTCGGGTATCCTTTATTGATAATAAGTGACACCATATGCTAGGACATCAATCTGAGGTAACATTGACATGAAGCGGCATCATTTAGTATTACATATGCTTTGATAACTTTTGTAGATATTGATGACATTCTTCATCAATGTCACATTAGAAGTCCGCGACATCCTTCGGTAGTCGACACAGGGTGATATCTTCGAAGTGCGATATTGATAATTATCAATTTTGAAGAGATATGACATTACAAAGAAGCGATATAGATGTAGGGAAACAATGATAAACGACATTTCCTTTAAGTGCAATGCCCTAGAAATATAACGTTAACTAGATGTGATAACGGTTAACTAAGATATTAGTAGGATGTGATATCAATCCTGGCCTTATTAATATGTGACATTGTTTGTGAAGTGGCATTGATAGCCTATAATGTCCATACTTCATAGACGATTTATGACATGCTGCTTACTGATAAGGTGCGGTATTAGTGAAGCATGGTATAAATGGAGTGTGATATTAATAAGGGGCGACATTGTTTATGAACTCTTAAAGATGCGAATCGACATTGATTCTTCTTTATACTATCGAAATTGATCGCTGATATAATATTATAACTATGTCATTATGTTGCACATTTTCGACATTGTTTTGTTGATGCGAGATGCTTTTAATTCTTAAGGGTAACATAGTTACTTAACGTAGCCTTCGACATTGCAGTCTTTCGATATTACTTTTACCATATCAGTTCGTACGGCGCTTGTCGTCATATCGACGATTCATGTCATGCTGTTCTTTGGCATTATCAGTTATTCTATTACTCTTCAATTTTGACATAAATATCTTTGCTCTTATCCTATGAAAATTATATGGGTAACATTAGCCCCCTCCTTGTATAAAATAAGCTTTTTATATTTTAGTGTAAAATCAAGATTTCCTTTATACCGCCGGTTCCTTATAAGGTTTTCTTTCTAATCCTGTTTTTCACCACAATATAAATGAAATATCAATACTTAATATTTAAATCTTTAGTGATCCTTTTAAGATTCAGTTGAGTTATGAATTCTTAAATTTGGGAAATTTCCCATTTTTGTTCATATAAGTCGAGATTATTTTCAATAATGAATATTAACAACTTTACGAATAAAAGCTTTGGAAATCATGTGGTGATTTTAATTTCCTGAGTAATAAATTAGAAATCATTTAACAATATCATTGGAGAGAAGACCAGCAACTTATTTTGGCCATAATATGAGTACCCCGAATAGAAGTCCAGAAAATTGCCTGGCAGCAATAGCAGACCAAAAAATTCTTCCGATAATTGTGGATGATCATAAAATCTTTCTGACAATAATAGAAGATTAGAAATTTATCTGACAATGATAAGAAAAGACTAGAAAACCATCTGACTATAATGGTAGAAGACCAAAATGTCCATCCGGTAATAAGAATATAAGACTAGAAAATCCATTAGGCAATAGGAACAGAAGATTAGAAAATCCATCTGGCAATAAAAATAGAAGACCAAAAAATCCATCTGGCAATAACAAATGACTAGAAAATCCATCTGACAATAAGAAAAGAAGACCAAAAAAATCCATTTAGCAGTAGTATAAATAGAAGACCGAAAATTTATCAGATAATTCAAGATTTTTTTATCTTCGCTTTAAGAAAAGTAGCTTATGTTTGATTGATTTTCCTCTAGAAGATTACTTTTGCTTTGGACCACTAATGGCTCATTTTGATAGATCTTCCTTTAGAATATTGTTTTGATCCATTCTTTTAGATAGAGTGTGATTAACTCAATCGATTTCATCTTGTGCATTTGGTTACCTATCTTAAGCAAAACCAAAGATTTATCCAACCTCCCTCTAAGATGCGCTTTTGGACGGGCCTTATAGGCGATATTGGAGGCTGATTCGATGCTTTGGCCAGGAGGTTTTCAGGTGGAACCAAAGGCTTACTCCATCCTTCCTCTAGGAGATGCTTCAGTTAGGCCTTATAGGTGGTACTGAAGGTTGGTCAGTGCTTTAGCTAGGCCGTTTTCAGGAAGGATCAAACTCTTACTCCGTCCTCCCTCTAGGAGGCGCCTTAAATTAGTCATTTTCAAGAAGGAATAAGGGATTATCATAGATTTTCCTCTAGAAGATTGTGCAGATCTTTCTCTAGAAGATTGTGGAGATCTTCCTCTAGAAGATTGTGAGCGCTAATGGCTAATTTTGATAGATCTTCCTCTAGAAGATTGTAATAGATTCTCCTTTTGAAGACTATAAGTGCCAATGGATAATTTTTTGATAGATCTTCCTCTACAAGATTGTAATAGATCTTCTTTTGAAGATTGTAAGCAATATTGGCTAATTTTCTGATAAATCTTCCTCTCGAAGATTGCAATAGATCTTCTTTTAGAAGATTGTATGCAGCAATGACAAATTTTTTGACATACTTCCTTTAGAATATTGTAAGAGATCTTCTTTTGTAAGATTGTAATCGCTAACTGTAGTATATAATAGCCTATGATTTTTGTTTGATGATAATAAACATATATATATATATTTGTTTAAATCTATTTGTTATTATACTATTTTATTTTTTCACATAATTAAATAAATATTTGTTCAATAAAATAAATAACTCGGAATTCTTATTCAAACAAATGTTTTATTCAAGCAAATATTTTATTAAAATTCAAATATTACAAATTTAAGCTCTTACCATATTCTAAATACTAGTTTCAATTACAATACAATTTTCACTATACAATTTTACATACATATTTCACCTCATTACATATTCACTCTTCACTAGTATATTGATCTTCAACTTTGTTCCCACCGGAATCCAGTATCTGAACCATCTGCAAAATAAACACCGACGCAATAAAATTGAAAAAGAAATATTTTGCTATGCACAACGAAGTGTGTGTTTGAAAATATTATTTGCCTCAGTTATTTAGGTTGTTCGTCATCATTTTTTATAATTTGTCTTTTTTTTCAAATTCGAATCAAAAATACACAAACAACTTGTGACATGCACAGTATATCACTGTACATGCTACAAGATCATGCATACTGATATACACTTGCTCGTTAAAATTGCAGGAACATGTGAGCACAAGGTTAAACCTAAGCTAAAACTGGATTCAACTCAGGTGCAATGTAAACACAAACCAAAACATACTAAGATCAGTCCAGGCAAACCATGGACCAAAGTGCAGCAGAGATGAACAAGCATGTGTTAGGGCAAGGTATCAACACAAAGCAAGACAAGATCAAATCAAGGTGCAAACACAACAAGGAAGAACTATTTCAAAGATATGGACGTGTACAAACAGGTATGCATACTTAGTACACAAACAAAAACCAGCAACTCAATGGATGCAGCAAAGTGAAGCACAAGGATATGTTCCAAACCAAAGACAGGCATCACAATAAGTCCGAAACCAACTCAAAGCCAAAGCAACAGAGTGCACTGGTTTCGAACAGTAGCTAGTGCAGAAATCAGTAAAGAAGAGTAATGAACATCATACCTGTGAACATACTCAAACCAAACTAAAGGCAGCAGCATAAGCAATGTAATGGTCAAGCCACAAGAAACATGAAGCATATATATAATGGTACGGTTCACATACATATACATTCATATGTATGTATATACATGGAAGCTTAGGCATACACATGTTAGCAAACAAGATTCACGGCAGCAACTACCCAATTAAATTGAGGACCAAAACAATTTATGAACAAAAACATATCAGAGTCCTAAACAAAGCAGAAAATAAATTCAGGAAAGAGTGTAAAATGTCACAGATGATATCATAATTGAATAAGTCAAGGCAGCAATTACAAAATTAACCAGGGTCAAACTACATGTGAATATACATCGATATATTCGAATATATATCACAAATGAATAAGTATGACTTCAGCAAGTCAAGTTCATCTCAAATTCAAGTGCCAAACCGTAAGCAACCAACGAACAAATCGTAGGAGAAAAGAATGGGACAATTCAAATAAATTCAAGAAAATTCGAATTCATCGGAAATATATGGAGTAACATGTATATAATGAATAAGTCAGAATTCATCACAATCATTCAATCGAAAATCGAATGGCCGAGCAAAGAAATAGAAGAATTCAAACAAAAATATATGAAACAAAATTATAAGGTTTCGATCCCTATAAATACCAAAATCATCATTGGCAAAAAAATCATCGAGTTCGAGTTCAAGCAATCAATAGAGAAAATGAAATAAAAATCGCATACCAATTTTATACCATTCAAACTCGACAGAGAAGCAGCCGTAAGCAAATTGAAGATCATTGATCGAAGAAGTAGCAGTAATCCTAATTAAGGAACGAAAGCATACTTCAACTGATCAAATTCCAAGCGGCGACGTCAATAGAAATCGAACCCTAGTTTCAGAAGAAGGGGAACAAAAGGAATCGGCTGAAGGCATTTCACAAACAAAACAAGGGAAAGACTGTCTTTACTTTTATTGTTTACTTGGGCCGATTTCTTTTCTTTGGGCTTCGTTTATAAAATAGGGTTTTGTTTTAATTTTATTTTTATTTTTGTAATTTTCTCTTTTAAAATTTTGTAAATTTCTAGTTGTGTAACTAGGTACAAACTATGGGGCGTAGTTTGAGAATTCGCAATTCAGTGGTTGAGTTATGGCAGGGTTTTGAGCTTAGAGTTAGGTTAATCGAATTAGCGGGTATCATGAGTTTATGTATTTTCGTAAGCGACTAATTACTTAATTTCTAGTAGAAAACTCGGGGCAGCATGTAGGCAATTTTTGCCGAAGCTGGGTAAAACTGTATGTGATCTTTTCTTCATTGCTTTCTATTTTTGTTTTTATTTATGCATTAATTTTTAGTAGTAGAGCCTATTCACCCCTTTTAGGGTGAAAACGATCCTACAAGTGGTATCAGAGCTAGGAGTAAAAACCATTTTCTGTTAAAAAATTAAACTTTTTCTTTCAATGGCTTATTTTAATAATGCTTTTTGCTGAAGGTCGGTCCATAGCTAGACCATCCTTGTTCAGTGGTGAATATGCATATTGGAAAACTAGAATGAATATTTTTCTAAAAAGCATAGATTCATGGAATATTGTTGAAACAAGATATAACATATCAACAGTAATGGTAGATAATCAAGAAGTTGATAAACTTATGGATCAATGGACAGATCTTGAAAATAAATTGCAAATTGCTAATGTTAAAGCTATGAATTCTATTATTTGCTCATCAGATCAAATTGAATTTAACCAAGTCTCACATTGTCTAACCGCGAAAAAAATCTGGCACATGCTTGAAGTGACTCATAAAGGAACCTTCCAGGTTAAAGAATCTCGCTTTGCCATGCTTAGTAGCGAGTACAAAAACTTCACAATGGCAGAGGATGAAAGTGTCAAAGAAATGTATGGACGACTTTCTAACCTTGTATGTAAATCAAAATCCCTAGAAAGATCATACATAGAACTGAAAGTGGTCTAAAAACTCCTCAGAATTCTTCCACGAAATTTTGAAGCAACGGTGACTGCTATTCAAGAATTAAAGGATCTGAAACAAGTTAAAATTGAAGAACTCATTGGAAATCTCACCACTTATGAGCTAGAAATCAAATTCAAGGAGGAACATGAAGGAGCCGATACACGAAAGAAATCAATAGCTCTCAAAGGAATGATGAAAAGTGAAGACCACAATGGTGATGATGAAGAAGCAGCTGAAATGACACTGATAATAAAGAGATTCAAAAGGTGGAACCACAAATATGGAAATCCTATCCTAAATCAATAACCAAAGACCAGAATCGTCAAAGTTCTAGATAATTCATAAAGCAGGAGATCATTTGTCACAAGTGCAATAAATCCGGTCATATCAAGCCAAATTGTCCTCAAAATTGATTCAGCAAAGGACAGAAACCGAAAAAGAAAAGTTTTGCTGCAACTTGGGATGAAAGTGATGAAGATGATGATAAAAGCATTGGCAGTGAGAGTGAACAAGCAAATCTATGTTTTTTAGAGGAAATTAGTGACAGCAATGATGACGAGCCATGCGAGGTATTAAAACTTACTCGCTCGCAGTTACTCATATATTTTCATGAAGTAAATGGCTGTTCTGAAAGACTTAAGGAGAAGTATGCTAAAATTGAATTACAAAAAGATAGTTTGATAGAACTAAATATGAAACTTGGTCAAATGGTTCAACACTGTAGAAAAAAGAGTCCTAAGTGTGATAAGTGTCCATCATTAGAAAAGGAAACAAAAAGTTCAGAAACAAAAATTAAATCGCTCGAAAATGAAATCTAAGTTTTGAAAGAAAGTAAAAATATTAGGAGAGAAAATTCTGTAAAAAAGCGCACCTTGTTGTTGAATGAAAATGAATCTCTCAAGTCACAAGTCCAACAATTGTCTACAACTTTAGGAAAATTCTCCAAAGGAGAAAGATCGCTAAATATGCTATTAGGGAAACAAACTGTTAATACTATTAGATAAGGACTTCAACATACTCAATCTGAAAAGGGTAGAAGTAAATTAATCATGTCAACTCCAAGTGCATGATTTGTGAGAAAAATAGACACAATCAAAACAATTGCTGGTATAGACCCAAACATACGAAAACTATACCAATTTAGGTTCCTAACGGAACGAATGTAAAATCCCTTAAAGTTAAACAAATCTGGATGCCAAAAGGAATAACCATAGACCGTCTTGGTTCTACACAAACTTGTTTTTCAAAATTTTTTGTCACTAACAATCATGGACCTATAGAAACAAATAAGTCACTAAATTCCTTTCTCGTGTAGGTGTTTTGGCAGGCTAAGGAACAACAAGAGTGGTATCTGGATTCTGGCAGTTCCAGGCACATGACGGGCAACAAATCAAAGTTCCTTAGCTTAGAGAAGTACAAAGGTGGCAAAGTCACAATAGGCAACAACAATAAATGTAAAATTATCGATAAAAATAAAGTAGGTAATGGTATATTTACCTTAAACGATGTATTATAAGTTGAAAATCTGCACCATGGTCTGATTTCAATCAGCCAGTTATGTGATAAGGGAATGAATGTTGTTTTTTATTCTAATTTTTTAAAAATTGTTGACCAATCATCAAAAGAAACATTATTTTCAGATAAAAGGAAAGGTAATATATACTCTCTATCTTTTGATGATCTTACACTTTCAAAATGTTTGATAGCTGAGGATGTAGAGGTAAACTTATGGCGTAGATGATTAGGACATGCTAGTATGAATCTATTAAACAAATTAAAAAGAAAAGACTTGGTAAGAGGTTTACCACCTCATGATTTCAAAACAGAAACTCTATTTAAAGCACATACTATGGGAAAATTTAAAAAAAAAATCATCTTTTCATGCCAAGAACACTGTATGTACTTCTAGAGTTCTTGAACTAGTTTATATGGATATGTTTGGACCTAACGATATTGCAAGTTAGGTGGTAAGAAATTTTATTTTGTATTGGTTAATGATTACTCTAGATACACGTGGGTATACTTCTTAGCTAAAAAATCAGAAACTTTCTCATACTTCACTAAATTCACAAAATTAGCTCAAAATGAAAAAGGAGTTTCTATTATTTCGCTAAGAAGTGATCATGGTGGAGAATTTGAAAAATATAAATTTGAAAATTTTTGTGATGAAAATGGATTAAACATGAATTCTCTGCCATACGTACTCCATAACAAAATGGAGTAGTCGAGAGAAAGAATGAACCTTACAAGAGTTGGCTATATCTATGATAAATGAGTGTGAACAACCCTTGTCCTTTTGGGCAGAGGCAGTAAATACAGCTTTTCATGTAATGAATTGAGTCATGATTATGCCGATTTTTAAGAAAACACCATATGAACTATGGTTCAACAAAAAGCCAAACATTGCATATTGCAAAAAATTTGGCTGTTTGTGTTTTATTCTCAATACAAGTGATCAATTGGGAAAATTTGAGCCAAAAGCTGACGTAGGCATGTTTGTGGGTTAGTCTTCTAGAGCAAAGCTTATAGATTATACAACAAAAGGATGAGAATAATCATGGAGTCAATCAATGTGAAATTTAATGAAGCATTGATGATCAAAGCAAGGAAACAATCAGAAGAAATGTAGAAGAGGAGAACAAAAAAGATGAAAGTGAAAATCCAAAAGAAACTACAACCACAAAAGAAGTCCAAAGAAATCTAGAACTAGAGATATTAAAATTCAAAGCAGATCATCCTCCAGAATTAGTAATAGGTAATCCTACCGTAGGTATTCTAACTTGTTCCACTTTTATAAATTTATATGATTTGTGTTGATATAGTAGATTTATTTCAAAAATTGAACCAAAAGACATAGATACAGCTCTCAATGATGAGAGTTATTTTATGGCTATGCAAGAAGAGCTAAATCAGTTTGAAACGAAATGATGTTTGGATTCTAGCACCCAGACCTAATGATTATCCAAGTGTAGGAACCAAATGGATTTTTAAAAATAAATTTGATGAATCTGGAAATGTGAATAGGAACAAAGCTAGTTAATTGCTAAATGTTATAATCAAATTGAAGGAATTGATTTGTTGATGAAACTTTTGCACCAGTAGTAAGACTGGAGTCCATTAGAATCTTATTAGCTTTCGCTTGTTATACAGGATTTAAACTAAGATAAATGGATATTAAAAGTGCTTTTTTAATGGAATTTTGAAAGAGGATGTATTCCTTGAACAACCTGAAGGTTTTGAAAGTCAAGAATACCCTAACCATGTATATAAACTTAAGAAAGCACTTTATGGATTAAAACAAGCTCCTAGGGCTTGGTATGAATGTCTTAGCACTTATCTCCTTGAAAATGGGTTTAAAAAGGGCCATGTAGACACCACATTATTTCTATTGCACGAAAATGATGAAATATTGATTGTTCAAATATATGTTGATTACATTATTTACGGTGCCACTAACAACCTTTTGTATGAGAAATTTGAAAAAGTCATGTACGAAAAGTTAGAAATGAGCTTGGTAGGTGAGTTGAAATACTTTATTAGGATTTCAAATCAAACAAAGCGAAAAAGGTACATTCATCTTTCAAACAAAATACATCAAAGAGCTTGTCAAAAAATTTGGATTGAAAGATGCTAAACCTGCAAAAACTCCTACGAGCACAACAATTGAAATTGACAAGGATGAGAAAGGTAAGGTAGTTGATCAAAAGAAATATCAAGGTATGATTGGATCATTTCTTTATCTTACTATTTCTAGACCAAACATTATGTTCTTCATTTTTTTATGTGCACAGTTTCAATCCAATCCAAAAGAATCTCCTTTAAAAGCTGTAAAAAGGATTATAAGGTATATGTTGCACACCCCATGGTTTGGTCTATGATATCCAACTAATGATAACTTTGAGTTAAAATAGTATTCAGATGTAGATTATACTGGTAGACTAGTTGATAGAAAAAGTACTAGTGGAAATGTTTTATGTTGGGACATTCATTAGTCGCATGGTTAAGTTGAAAAAAAAATTGTATTGCATTATCTACTACTGAGGCATAGTATATTGATCTAAGCGATTGCTCTGCTCAAATTTTAAGGATGACACAAAATTAGCAAGCCTATGGTCTAAATTTTAAACGAGTTCTACTAATGTGTGATAACAAAAGCGCAATTGATCTCACAAATAGTCCTATACATCATTCTCACACCAAGCATATAGATGTTAGACATCATATTATTAGAGATCACATTGCCAAAGAAAATATTTGCATAAATTCCATTTCAACTGATTCTCAATTGGCAAACATTTTACAAAACCCCTTCCAGAAAATAGTTTTTGTCGACTTCGTCTCGGTTTAGGCATTTTAGAAATGTGATTTTATATTTTTTGGATTTGATGTTAATGCCTATGTTAACTAATCTGACTCCCTATTGATTATCAAAAAGATAAACAGTGACCAAAAAAAGTGATGAGTGTTGATCTTGATCATACATTATATCTTGAGAGAGTATATTTAGTAAATTTCTTTAAAATTTTAAACAAAATTTCTAGTAACTTCAGTTGGTAAAAATTCCATGACCATCTCTATTCCCATCATATTCCTACGACAATCACTCATCAAAATCCAATATAGTATGTCAAAATGTGGTATCTAAACATGAAATTATTCATTTTTTAACAATAAAATCATCCAAAAGTACTCACTCTCATTTAAAAGTCCTCACGGTTATGCATGGTTGAACTACTTGGAATCTTTGATTTTGTGCTTTCATGCTCATTTAAAAGTCCTCATGGTTATAATGTATGAGACACATATCAAAATTGGATAAAATAGGCGAGTTGATTTTACCCCATTCAAAAGTCCTCACGGTTATGCTTGGTTAGAAGATGATTGGAATTCATTTTTAATAAAAATAGAGAATACTACTAATCTCATTTAAAAGTTCTAACGGTTATGCATGGTTAGTAAGTATTTAAAAAATCCCTGTCAGAAATATACCACAAATGGACACAACCATATGGTTCACTATGCCTACATCACCCATATCGCTCTAAAATGGAATATGTGCTCAACAGAGTATTTATGATTTTTGTTTGATGTTTTTAAAATTTGATATTTATACTCTATTAGGTATTAATGTTGTATTAATGTCTATCACTTTCTCACCCTTATCAAACACTGTTGCTCTTTTTCTGATAACAAAAGAGGGAGAGAAGTTAAGATTTTGGCAAATAAGTCATATTTTTTATTTGTATTTGCATATTCTCATTTAGGTTCATTTTGCATTTTTTTTATTTGCATATCCTCTTTATTTTTTTCATGCATATGTGAAGGAGGAGCTTTTTTGTAGGGGAGTATTCAAATATGGGAAGCTAATAGAATTCATCAAGACCAAATACATTTAATAGAGTCAAAATCTTAATATATGTTTGTTATCATTAAAAGGGGGAGATTGTAGAATACAATAGCCTTTGATTTTTGTTCGATGATAATAAACATATACACATTCTTTTAAATGTATTTATTATTGTACTATTTTATTTTTCCACATAATTAAATAAATATTTGTTGAATAAAATAAATAACTTGGAATTCTTATTTAAACAAATGTTCTATTCAAACAAATATTTTATTACAAATTCAAATAGTATAAATTTAAGCTCTCACTATATTCCAAATACAAGTTTCAATTATAATACAATTTTCACTATATAATTTTATATACATATTTCACCTCACTGCATGTTCACTCTCCACTCGTATTTTGATCTTCATATCTGTTTCGGCCTGAATCCAACATTTGAGCTATCTATAAAATAAACATTGATGCGGTAAAATTGATAAAGAAATATTTTGCAATGCACAATGAAGTGTGTGTTTGAAAATATTACTTGCCTCAGTTATTTGTGTTGTTCGTCATCATTTTTTTAAATTCATCTTTTTATTTCAAACTCGAATAAAAAATACACAAACAACTTGTGACATGCATAGTGTATCACTGTACATGCCACAAGGTCGTGCACACCGATATACACTTGCTTGTTAGAATTTCTATGATAGGTGAGCATAAGGTCAAACCTAATCCAAGACTAGATTCAACTCAGATGCAATGCAAACACAAACCAAAACTAACCAAGGTCAGTCCAGGCAAACCATAGACCAAAGTGCACCAGACATGCACAAGCATATGGTAGGGCTATGTATCAATACAAAGCAAGACAAGACAAGATCAAAGCTGAGTGCAAATACAACAAGGAACAACTGTTTCAGAGATATGGACATGTACAAAGAGGCATACAAACTTAATACACGCACAAAAACCAGTAACTCAATGGGTGCAGATAAGTGAAGCACAAACATATGTTTCAAACCAAAGACAGGCATCGCAATAATCCGAAACCAACTCAAAGCCAGAGCAACAGAGTGCACTGGTTTCGAACGGTAGCAAGTGCAGAAACAAGTAAAGATGAGTAATAAACATCATACATGTTGGCACATTCAAACCAAATTAAAGGCAACAACATAAGCAACACAATGGTCGAGCTATAAGAAACATGAAGCATATATATAATGGTACAGTTCACACACATATACATACATATGTATGTATATACATGGAAGCTTAGGCATGCACATATCAGCAAACAAGATTCACGGCAACAACTACACAATCAAATTGAGGACCAAAACAGTTTTTGAACAAAAACATATCGGAATTCTAAACAAAGCAGAGAAAAAATTCAGGAAGGAGTAGAAAAAGTCACAGAGGATGTCATAATTGAAAAAGTCAAGGCACCAATCGAAAAATCATCTGCATGTGAATATATATATCAATATATTTGAATATATATCACAAGTGAACAAGTCAGACTTCAGCAAGTCAAGTCTATCTTAAATTTAAATGCCAAACTATAAGCAACCGATGAACAAGTCATAGGAGAAAAGAATGGAACTATTCATTTAAATTCAAGAAAATTCGAATTCATCAAAAATATATGGAGTAACATCTATACAGTGAATAAGACAGAATTCATCACAATCATTCAATCAAAAATCGAATAGCCGAGCAAAGAAATTGAAGAATTCAAACCAAAGCATACGAAACAAAATTATTGGGTTTCGATCCCTATAAATACCAAAATCGTCATCGGCAAAAAAATCATCGAGTTCGAGTTCAAGCATTCAACAGAGGAAATAAAGTAAAAATTGCATGCCAATTTTATACCATTCGAACTCAACAGTAAAGCATCCATAAGCAAATCGAAGATCATTGATTGAAGAAGCAGTAGTAATCATAATTATGGAACGAAAGCATACTTCAATCGATCAAATTCCAAGCGGCGATAGTAATTGGAACGGAACCCTAATTTCAGAAGAAGAGGAAAAAATGGAAGCAGCTGAAGACATTTCACGAATAAAAAAAGTTGAAGACTGTCTTTACTTTTATTATTTACTTAGGTCGGTTTCTTTTCTTTAGGCTTCGTTTATAAAATAGTGTTTTGCTTTAGTATTGTTTTTATTTTTTAATTTTCTCTTTTAAAATTTTGTAAATTTCTAGTTGGTAATTAGGTACAAACTATGAGGCGTAGTTTGAGAATTTGCAACTCAATGGCTGAGTTGTGGTAGGGTTTTGAGCTTAGAGTTAGGTTAATCGAGTTAGCGAGTATCGCTATTTTACGTGTTTTTGTAAGTGACTGATCACTTAATTTCTAATAGAAACCTTAGGGGTAGCACATAGGTAGTTTTTGCCGAAGCTGGGTAAAACTGTATGTGATCTTTTCTGCATTTCTTTCTGTTTTTGTTTTTATTTCTGCATTAATTTTTAGTAGTTGACCCTATTCACCACCCCCTCCCCTTTAGGTTGAAAACGATCCTACACTAATAGCTAATTATTTTGACAGATCTTCCTATAGAAGATTTAATGATCCCAGTTTGAGCAAATCTACTATTGCCACTTGAGTGACGGTTTAAATCTTTTATTTTAGGAGATTCTTACTCCTTTCCTTACTTAATCTAGTAGATATTTTGTTTTAACTTCTTTATTCATCCATTGTCGGTAAATATGGTTGCAAATGTTCAACATTCCATGTTCTTGCTATTACGTTGTCATCAGGTTGACATAGTCTATAAGTGCTAGGTGGGTTTACTTCGTGTATGATTAGGGATCCTTTCCAATTTGACCCAAGTCCTAAGTCTGCTGGATTCCCATATTTTCCATGACTCTTCGAAGAACTAAATCTTCTTTTGAAACAATCTCTCTCTCTTAATTTAGAGTTGTAATATTTGGATATTCTTGGTTGATATTCAGCAATTAGTACGGCTGCTTCATCTTATAACTCATTTATTAAGTCTAAGGATTCTTTCTTTAATTCTTGATTTGGATCAAATGCTTACGCAATCCTTCGATGAGAAGATACTTCATCCTTGATCGGGAGTATGGCTTCGCATCCATATGTTAAGAAATATAGGGTATGTCCTATTTCAGTTTTAGTGGAAGTTTTTATATGCTCAAATTACAATAGGTGATTCCTCTACCCAATTTCCTTTAGCCTTGTAGCCTTAATAGTCTTATTAGTAGCTTCAATGGCTCCATTAGATTTGGGGTGTGCTATAGATGAAAAGCCCTTGATGGTTCCATTTCTATTACAGAATTGTGTAAATTCTTTACTTTCGAATTGAGTTCCACTATCGGATCTTATCTTGTGTGGAATTCCAAATCTGGTAGCAATATTTTTTATTACAAACTTGAGAACTTTCCCTAACTTGATATTTGGGAATGGTTCCGCTTCTACCCATTTTCTGAAATAGTCAATGGCCACCATTGTGTATTTAGCATCTCCTTTGGATATAGGTAGTGGACCAATTAGGCCAATTTTCCATACATCGAAAGGCCATGGGCATGAGATTAAAGTCAATTCGCTAGGTGGAAAAACGTGAAATCTTAGAGAACTTCGGCACTTTTCACACCTTTTCACATAATCGATGGCATGACTAGTTATCTGAGGCCAATAGTAGCCTTGTCTCTTAACCTTCTTGGCTAACTTTATGTCATTAGAATGGTCTCCACAGAACCCTTTGTAGGCTTCTCTTAGCAATTTCGTGCCCATTTCTGGATCAATGCATCTTAAGTAAGGGAGCGAATATCCTTTCTTATAGAGTTTTTCATTTATTATGATGAAAGTTGGAATTTGATGTTTTATTCTTCTTGCTTCTTTTTCTCTATTGGCAATTTCACATTTATCAGGTATTCAACAATGGACGTCATCCAATTGTTATTATACTAGTCATTCATCTCTGGATGAGAAAAGTTATCTTAGAGAGTTTAGCTTCCATTTTCTAATTCCTCTTCCGCATGCATTAAGGCTTGTGATCTGGTTAATACCATGGATTCATTTCTTGATTCGAGTGCCTTCTCTTCTATACTGGGGTTTGGCTGGTAGAGTACTGGTATAATGCATGTTTTTGGTACTCCTCGTGAGCCAGCTAATCTAACCAAAGAATCAGCTTGATAATTCTTTCCTCTCGGTACTTGGTGTATGGAGAAATCTTCAAATTGGGTTAATTTTAACACCTTTTTGACATACAAGACCAATTTGGCATCTTTTGTCTTAAATGTCTGATTTAATTAATTTACCATTAGATGAGAATCACTAAAAATTTCAATTCTAGGGATTTTTAACTATAGGGCCAATGTGAGTCCTACCACCATTGATTCGTACTCTGCTACATTGTTAGTGGCTGGAAATCCCAACTTCATTGCATCGTGTAAACGATGTCCATCGGGGGTAATAATCACATATCCTACTCTAGCACCTTATTTGTTTGAAGCTCCATCCACAAACCGTTGCCATTTAGGATATAAATCCTTCTCCTTTTCTGATAATTCTTTAATGAACCCCGTACATTCATTAACAAAATCAGCTAGGACTTGTCCATTGATTGCAATTCAGGTTAGAAATTCAATATCATATTAGCTGAGTTCTACTCTCTATTTTCCTAGTCTTCCGAAATTTTTGGGTTTACTAAAAACTTGCTTGAGTGGGAAGTTGGTTAAGACCTTGATCGAATGTGCTTGAATGTATGCTCTTAGTTTCTATGCAGTGAGCATCAAGAAGTACGCTAACTTCTCTATAACAGGATATCAAGTTTCTCAATTTTTTAGCCTTCTGCTTGTATAATACACTGAAAGTTGAGTTCCCTTATCATCTCTTACCATAACCAAACTAATGGCAGCTTAGAAACAGCAATATAAAGGAAAGGTTCTCCGCATCCATGGGACCAGACAAGATTGATGGCTTCTCAAGATGGTCTTTCAATTCCTTGAAAGCTTTTGAAAATCTTTCCCTCATTCAAAGTTTTTCTTCTTCTGAATCACATCAAAGAATGGATATATTTGTCAATGGCCCTGGAGATAAATCTATTCAACACTGCTACCCTCCCATTTAAGATCATTACATCTTTACTTGTCTTGGGTGCTGCCATATCCTCGATAGCCAAAATTTTGTTGGGGTTGGCTTCGATTCCCCTAGCATTGACTATATATCCCAAGAACTTCCCAAGCTGAATTCCAAAAGAACATTTCTGCTGGTTGAGCATCATTCGATATTTCCATAATGCCTCGAACATTTCTTTAAAATCGTTCAGATGGTTGCTTTCCTCTTGAGATTTAACTAGCATATCATCCACATATACCTCCATGTTTTGGCCAATCTATTCTTTGGACATTCTATTAACCAATCTTTGGTATGTTGCCCCAACATTCTTCAACCCAAAAGGCATAACTTTGTAACAATATGTTCCCCAATATGTTATGAAACTAGTGTTTTCATCATCTGGTTTGGACATTGAAATTTAGTTTTATTCGGAATAAGCATCCATGGAAGATAAAAGTTGGTGTCCACTAGTCGCATCGACTGATTGGTCATTTCTTGAGGGTAGTAGTTTTTTGGGTATGCCTTATTTAAATCGGTATAATTGACACACGTCCTCCATTTTCCATTAGGTTTTTTGACCAGTATTAGATAGGCTAACCATTTCGAGTAGAGTACTTCTCCGATGAATCCATATTCGAGTTATCTCATCAACTCTTCTTTCAAGGCATTAGATCAAATTTTATCAAACTACCTTTTCTTCTGTCGAATAGGTGTAATACTTAAGTCTATATTCAAAGCATGACACATAACGATCGAATCCATTCTAACCATATCTGAATGGGTCCAGACAAACACATCTTTGCTGGATTGTAAAAATTGAATTAATTCTCCTCTAAGTTTGTTATCCAACTCTTTTCCAATTTTTATAGTCTTTGTTGGATCAATAGGTTCCAAACATGTCTCCTCAAAATCCTTTGTAGGCTTCGTTCTTTCCTGTTCACCTCTATAATCTAATTCAGTGATGATCTCCTCACCTACTTTGTCTTCCACTAGGTTTATTTCTTTTCTCTTCCTTTTCTTTTCTTTTCAAAGAAATCGAATTTTCTTAACGAATGCTTAGTTTTATCAATAGACTTTGTTTTTGCTTCGGATGATTGGCTTGAAGAACCCTCATCCAAAGGCTTTTCAATATCATCTTTAATTAATTCATTTTTCCTCGGGTCATAACAAGAAAGATTATCTCATTTATATTGCTTAAGAGTAGCAAAGTACATTTCACGAGAGCTAAGTTGTTCTCCCCTTATGGTTTCCCAACCGCTTTTGGTTAAGAACTTCACCATTAAGTATTTTGGTGAAAAAAAAGCATCAAGTTCATCTAAAGCTGGTCTCCTAAAGAAGGCAATGTTGTAGGAAGGTTGATCCATGATGACAAAGAGAGTTTCAAAGGTCATAGAGTGCGATGGAATTCCCATCTTCACCAGAAGTCTTATTTGTCCAAGTGGGTCGATCCTTTGTTTTTGAACCTGAAGATAAGCTCAAAGCTCGGCTCTAGCTTCTCCTCTGCAATTTCCATTTGATCAAAGGTATGCTTAACGATTACATTGGCATCACTTCTAGTATCGACAAGAATTTTGGTAACCACGGAGAGCCCAATTTGAGCAGTGATCATGATGTGCATGTAAATGTGCATATTTTTACGACCATATTTAATTTATTTAAATTAAATAAATGATCATGTTGGGTATTTTAACTTATTTAAACCAAAAATTTAAATTATTTCAAATTGTCACATTTTATCTTCATTCAAGGGAAAAATGGTCATTTCTGTGCATAAATTAATTTTCTAAATTTAATTGAAAATTTCAATGTTGTTTTGTAGGAATTTAAATTCAAATACAAGTGGCTTTATGAAGATATGCATGCACAAAAGAAAACAAAGCAAATGAAGATGAAAGTAACTCAAACTCATGAACATGGAGGACCACACCTACCCACTTACCTTGATTTTCAATTAGGAGCTAATGCACATGCTAAAAGGCCATTAAAACTTCATGTACATTTAAGTGAAGATTAAGATATGATAACGATTACTTGGTGGCTACACTACATCAAGTGCATTTTGGGCATTCCTCAAAAAATGAATTAGGGTTTCTAATTTGTATAAATGCCTCATATCTTCATGTAACCCTCTTCCTCCTCTTACTTGGTTTTAGGCTCAAAATAAAAAGACAAGCTCTCTTTCTCTTTTCGTACCTACTTAGCCATTTTTATTT
Organism: Allium cepa; assembly: GCA_030765085.1. Taxonomy (NCBI): domain Eukaryota; kingdom Viridiplantae; phylum Streptophyta; class Magnoliopsida; order Asparagales; family Amaryllidaceae; genus Allium; species Allium cepa. Next base: position 562,460,069 of record CM060942.1, on the reverse strand, counting down.
CATGTATTTTTTCTTTTTTTATGCAATGTTAATTAGTGTTTTATTTTACTTAAATGCTCTCTTTTCTTTCATGCTATTAGTGTAGATTTTATTTTATGCAATTAGATTAGTTCTCTTTTCCATTAACATGCATTTTTCTTTTCTTCTTGCTTCATGTTGCTTTCTACATTTGTTTATATTATAACAAAAATGAAAGGCTAAACCCCTTCCATTTATAGGTAATGAAGCTCTTTTGAATCATATAGATGCAACATAATTTTCATTTATGTCTCTTTTGTGCTTAATAGAATGTTAGATGTTTGTGTAATTTTGTGTTTAATATTGAGTTTAATAGCTTACGTTGTTCAAAACAAATAGGCTATGCTTAGTCATATGAATCACTAATTACCTCTTTATCTACATATGATCATGATAATGGAAGTGGATTTAGAATCAAAATTTAATGGCTTATGTTTCTAATTCAATAGTTAATATGCCATGTTTTAAATAGATTCTACTTTTAATTTCATACCATTTTCATTAAAGTTAGTAAGTGGTTTAGAGGGTGTATTAAAGTTTGATGGTTTAAGTGTGTTAATCAATAACACAATCAGGCCGGCCATGCTTATGATAAATGCATCAACTAAACTCATAAATGACCAAAAAGAGATCATAATTTCATTATGGTGATTTTTTTGATCATGAGAGGAGATTTGCCTCTAAATTGCTCTTTAATCTCATATTTTTATTCTCCTTAGTTTTAGTTTATTTTTACTTTCTTTTTTTTAGTTAGTTAACAATCCATCGACTTTGGTTTTATTTGATTGACTAGAAATTTAAAATCTAAACAATTCTCTGTGGATCGGTCTTTACTCGCATACGTGCTACAATTATACGATGTGTGCTTGTAGTTATTTTTATTTCAAAATTTATCGACGGTTTTTTAACTCGATAGAAATTCCGGCGTTAAATAAGTTTTTTGGCTTCGTTGTCAGGGAGTTTGTCTTGAGTTTAATTTTCTATTCTTCGTATTAGTTCTGTGTGTTTGTTTTTTGTGTGTTTGCGTTTTTTTTTTAAAAAAGTTGTGTTTGTTGTTTGATTTTTGCTTGCATTTTCATTTGTGTGTTTGTGGTTATTCTAGTTTTCGTTTGCATTTCCTCTTTTCTATTAAAAAAACATACACTATTTTTTGTTTTTAGAATTTTTATTTTATTTTTTTATTCTCAAGTTCATTTTCAATTTCCAATTTACAATTTACATTGCATTTCAATACATTGTGCATATTTACTTTGCTGCACTTCTCTGTTTGCACTGTGCATATTTTTCATTTTCTATTTACAAACTGTGCATCTTCAAAACTGTTTCTGCACTCACCACCAACAGTTTGCAACTGTTTGCCTTCTACACAATCAACCAATATTCCCACCAGCTTCCTGCACATACCCTCAGAACCACCAAGCACTACCCACTATCTCCTCACAGACCATCTAGATACCATCTCTCGAACCTCTGCTCTGATGGCCACCACCTCTACCCATCTCTGACATCCCCTTCACAACCATTTCTATCACTTCCCTCATTCAATAACCACTGCCATAACACACTACCATAACACATTACAGACGACCATCATACAACCACCATATCCCTCATTCAATAACCATCATAACCATTCATACTGCATTACTAACCAGCAACATCTTCTCCAACCAGACTCCTCCACTGGCGAACTTCATGCCATCATTTCCACTCGACCACACCCTAAACATTCAACGTTGATGATTCTGGCCAATACTGTAATCATTCTGGCCAAACATTGCGGTCGTTACTAAACCATACCACCTAGTCATTCACCAAAACAACCTCATCACTAACCTGACCATATTCCTTGTCATACAACAACTACAATATTCAACATTTCAAACAACTACATTGCAAACAATCACCTGCCTTGCAAATCAACCCCTGCCATTAACTTCTCCATATTACAACCTACTACTGGAATATCATCTACATCCCCTTGCTTCCCATTTACATACATTACCATTACAAAAACTGCTCTCTCCTTGCATTCAGTCAACCCCAAATATCGACCATGGTCCATCACCACACTTCACCTTACCGTGACAAACAATCGATAACCAGACTGCTGTCATAGCAGACCATTGATTCCCCTACAGCTTTTACAGACCATAGACCATCCACACTTCAATCACTGTCATCACGTACCTCAGCCTGTGTCAATCACCGATTGCACCTCGACCATAACCTGCAACCACAGAGCACATATCTGCTACAACATCTCATACTGCCGAAATCGCAGCTCCTATCACCACTGTCAACAATACTTCTGTCACTTGCAAACTGTCACTTGCAACATCAACTGCTCCTGTCAACAAAACAACTGCTGCCTCAAGAACCAACCCACAAACCAAAAAACTGCTGTCTACGTTCACTACAGAAAACTGCACTCCAAACTACTCTCATCTCATCTCCATACTCACAGTCACATCTTCATCTTCACATTCTTGCCACTAACTGCACAATTCATCAACAGTGCGACCAACGTACAAACACCCTCAACTCTACCCCAGCCTCGACTTGAACAAACATCACCATCGTTTCAATCGCAAAACCAATCCAATCCCTCAATCGGCTCGGACAACTGCATCCCCAAGTCACCACTCGACCATCATCGAAACCCCATCACCTTCCACTCCATTACCCAAAATAACGTCCACTTCCGAAACTCAAATCATCACCAATCGCCTCGCCTCCATCACCAGTTTATGACCTAATCGTCGTGCCTCGACCCAAATACAATCTCCGCAACCCAATTCGAACCGCGAACAACCCCAGCAAAACGAATTGCCTTCGACCAGAAAATCCACGACATTCGAACTAATAACACGGTGAAGTCAAACAGAATTGGGACGAGAGGAGAATTTTGCATTGAATTGGAGAGTTTAATTTAGGAATTTTTGTGAAAGCTAAGTTCGAGATTTAATTCTCTGTTGAAAGTTCCGAGTTCAATTTTTATGATTTGTGTTATGCTCGAGATTTGATCTGAGAGTGTTTTTTTTGATAACTTTAGTTTTGGACGGGCCCTACAGTTAAAATTTTTGTATTAAAGCTTTCTTTTTTTTAGTTCTTCCAAACCTTCAAAAAAAAAAAAAAACAAAACAAACAAAACAAACAAAAAAGTAAAAAGGAAAAAATAACATGTTTCAATTGTCTTCATTTGTTGTGTTTTGTTTTGACTTGTTTCAATTCCCTTGATCAAAAGAGAAAAAAGGTTTGAATTTATTTTCATTTTTTTTTTGTTTTTTTTTTTTGTCTTGTTTTCATTTGTTTTGTTTCCTCTTGTTTTGTTTTCATTTGATTTATATTCAATCCTTATATATATATATACACACACACACACACACACACACACACACACACACATACACACATATATATAAAACTTGTATATATTTTGTTTTTTATTTTCAGGTTGCAAAAGCGGAAGGAGCCAAACTGCTTGCTAAATAAACTACTTGCTTATAAAAAAAATTTGCACCCGTATTCTTTTTTTATTTGCATTGTTAATCGCTTGCATATTATTTTTATTTTATTTTTTAGAAAAAAAATTCCAACAAAAAATTCAGAAACAAAAACAAAAATCAATTCGTAGTTGCATTGTCAATACACGTTTAATTTCCGCTTTACATTCCATCCTAGAGTTTTGATTAATAATAACGGTTAGAAATCGATAACACTTAATTGTATATTGACAATTTGTCTTCTTTGAGCAATTTAATTTCTTGGTGTCTATGCTACGACAGAGCAATAATCAGTTATAAACATTACGACGATTTATAAATATTATACTGAATTGTTTCTCTGAAGATACTTAAACCTTTTGCTGCATTGCTACGGTGATTCGTGGTGCACTGATAAATCCTGTCCGTTACCTGACTGAGAACTATCTTGTTGATTCAAGACAAAGTATGATTGTACAATTTTGGGTTAGAAGCTACATAACATAAATAATTTGTAATTAAACCCTTGCATTCATTTAGTTGCAATAGTTCATGCATATATAAAAAACAAAAATTTCAAAATCCAAAATTAAAAAAATTGTAAATATTCCTTTTCCTTTTCAATTTTTAATTCCTTTGAATTTTTTAATCAAAATCAAAAATCCAAAAAAATATAAAGTCTTTCAAAAAAAATCGAAATCCAAAACTAAAAAAATATTATAGATATTTCTTAACCGGGTTTTTTTAAATCCTTTCTTTTAAAATTTATTTTTCAATCAAAAATCCAAAATGAAAAAAAAATACCTATTTTTTTTAGAAAATCAAAAATCCGAAAAAAATTTGAAAAATCGAAAACAAAAATTAATTTTATATTTTGAAAAATAAATTCTATCTGTAAATATTTTTCCTTCATAAAAAACATTCTTGAAAATGTTCGAGTTTCCCTCACTTACGTGAATTTTACAATAGTTGTGAAAATCAATATAATCCATATGATTTCACTCTAAATTCGTATGGATATTTTAACGACAACTATTCTATGAACAATTTGAATTTTGAATAACAAAGTTTTCAAAACGATGACCAATTCTCGACTCTTGAAAATAACATTTCATCTCTACTTGAATTCTCCACACAACAAAATCGAAGTATAAATGATTTGTGTAATTCATATTTGTGTAACAACTCGAGTCAAAGATTTCAAAATTTGAACTCAATTCAAAATTCAAACGATTTCGATTATAACACATACTAATTCAATTTCGAACTCCAAAATGAATTTCAAACACAAAATGAAAATGGAAACAACTTTTCAAACGAATTTGCCAATGGGGACAATCTTAACCACGTTATGATTGAAAATCTTTGTTCTCAACAATTTCAAAGTGAAAATCCTCATGTTAATAACTATAGATTCGATTTTATTGAGCAAATGAATGAAATTTGCGATGATCACATGCATTCGTTGTATGAAACATATATGAAACAACGTGATAAACAAAATCAAATCCCAACGTGTGACGAGTCAAGTGATAATCCATCTTTTACCCAATTTGAGGATTTTCAAACAACTTTTGAAATTGAAAACGAAAATCTTAATGAAGTTGTTGAAAACACGGTAATTGAGTTGGATTTCAATTCTTTTGAGGATGAGAAACTTGATTTAAATTTCGATCTTCCTCTTTCCGATTTTGAAAAATCAAATACAACAACTTTGGATTTTGAAAATGATACATGCAATGAAGCTGTTGATAACCCAATAAAGGAAGACCAATTTAACGAACACGATTTCTTTGGACTTTTTGAAAACGAGTTGTTGAATTCTGAAGGGGAAGATATCGATCACCACTTTGATTTTGAAATCGATAATTCAAAAGAAGTTTTCAACGATAAGCTTGAAAATCAATTTGGTAAAAATAAATTTGAACTTCAACAAATCGTCCTATCTACACCAAAATCATCGAAAACAAAACAACTTGTACGATTTTTAAAACGACATTCATTTTTTCAAATCAACATACAACTTTAAAAAAATTTATGGTTTAGTTTTTCAAGCTTAAGCTATGTCTCGCATACTTGGCGAGAAAAATAAATCGGTCTTTGGAAGAGCGTTTCATTTACTTTTTAAACATTTACTTTTTGATGCCATGTAAATACATATCATTTTCATGTAAATAATAATAAATTTTCCTTTCACTTGGTTTGACTGTGGGGACACGGTCAAAATCAAGTGTGGGGGGAGACTTGTCTTCTTTTTGATTTTTCAAGATTAATTTTTCATTTTTCTTCCAAAACTCAAAAAAATTCAAAAATAATTTTTTTTAAAGCATTTTGATTTATTTTTAAAGAAACACTTTAGGATAAATATAAGGTTTTGGTTAACTAAGTTGAAATTTTTGAAAAATTTATTTGTCTCAACAAAATAAAGATGAAGTTTGATTACAAATAATGATGGTTTAACTAGTATATAGGAAGGTTCATACGTGTTATTTTGAAATATCCTAATTGATAGTCTTTGTTTTAAAAATTGGTGAATTGAAATAAAAGTATGAACATTTTTCTTGTCTTCTAAGTTAAATTGTGCTAAGATGATTTTGTGAAACTCTCTCTCTCATAAAAAAAATCAAAAAAAAAAAAATACAAAAAAATATTTCTTGTATATATATCTATATTTTCTAATAAACACCAAGAGTCATGTGTTCACACTTGTATGTTCACTCGGCATGCTATGTACCCTTCTCACGTAAGCCCGAAAGGCAGTGCACAATCGGTATATCTGGCTTCTGTTCATCTGAGTTAGGTGTGTGTATATAAAAATTCATTTACTAATAATTCATATAGTTAATAAGTGTTCACACTTGTGTGTTCACTCGCCATGCTCTATATTCCCCCCCACATCAGTCCGTAAGGCGGTACATGGGTGATATATCTGACCTCAGTTTGTCTGAGTTAGGCATATGTAAATATTTTTAATATCAATAAAAATTTCAAATTAGAGAGAGCAAGCAATTGAAATCCAAACACTATTTTAACTTGTTTGATTTGACTTGTTATTTAAAAGAAATGAAAATACCACTTTGATAAACTTTGATAATCAACTAAGGATACATTTCATAGTTACACTGTGTTATTAACCGAAACAACGAGTTAAACTATAGTGTATTTGCTTTGATAACTTCGTTTTTATTGGAAATTTTGATGAGTAAATGTCTTAAATTTTCAAGATAATGACCAAAACCTATATTTAGCTTATGTGTGTTAATTTAAAAGTAAATCCTTCATTCGTAAATATTTTCGAAAACTCGCATTCATCTCTTTGTAAATAAATCTTGCATTTTGTAAATATTTTCGTCCTGCATTCTGATTTTGTGGGCAGTATCCACTGAAAACCCTCACGAGACAACACTCGTCCTACTGAGGACACCCGGAGTCTAACAGCTTGTTGCATACGCTCAATGCTATCGTGCTCCCTACGAAAATGAATTTATCTTAGTTTTTAGTTTATTCGAGGATGAATACAAAGATAAGTGTGGGGGTATTTGATGTGCACGTAAATGTGCATATTTTTACTACCATATTTAATCTATTTAAATTAAATAAATGATCGTATTGGGTATTTTAACTTGTTTAAACCAAAAATTCAAATTATTTCAAATCGTCACATATTCATCTTCATCCAAGGGCAAAATGGTCATTTTTGTGCATATATTAATTTTATAGAATTTAATCGGAAATTTCTATGTTGTTTTGTAGGAATTTAAATTCAAATACAAGTGGCTTTATGAAGATATGCATGCACAAAAGGAAACAAAGAATGAAAATGAATGTAATTCAAACTCATGAACATGGAGGACCCCGCCTACCCACTTACCTTGATTTCCAGTTAGGAGCTAATGCACATGCTAAAAGGTCATTAAAGCTTCATGTACATTTAAATGGGGGGTCAAGATATGCTAATGTTTACTTGGTGGTCACAATGCCTTAAGGGTATCTTGGGCATTCCCCAAAAAATGAATAAGGGTTTCTAATTTGTATAAATACCCCATATCTTCATTTAACCCTCCTCTTCCTCTTAGCTAGTTTTAGGCTCAAAATAAAAAGACAAACTTTCTTTCTCTTTTCATTACTACTTAGCCATTTTTATTTCTTGTAGTTTTCCTTTTTTAATGCAATAATGTTTTATTTTACTTGAATGCTCTTTTTTTCATGCTATTAGTGTAGATTTTTTTACGCAATTATATTAGTTCTCTTTTCCATTAGCGTGCATTTTTCTTTTCTTCTTGTTTCATGTTGTTTTCTACATTTGTTGATATTATAACAAAAATGAGAGGTTAAACCCTTCAATTTAGGGGTAATGAAGCTCTCTTGAATCATGTAGATGCAACATAATTTTTGTTTATGTCTCTTTTGTGCTTAATGGAATGTTAGATATTTGTATGCTTTTGTGTTTAATATTGAGTTTGATAGCTTACGTTGTTCAAAATAAATAGGCTATGCTTAGTCATATGAATCACTAATTACCTCTTCATCTACATATGATCATGGTAATGGAAGTTTATTTGAAATCAAAATTCGATGGTTTATGTTTCTAATTCAATAGTTAATAAGCCATGCTTAAAATAGATTCTACTTTTAATTTTATATCATTTTCATTAAAGTTAGTAAGTGGTTTAGAGGGTGCATTAAAGTTTGATAGTTTAAGTGTGTTAATTAATAACACAATTAGGTCATGCTTATGATAAATGCATCAACTAAAAACATATATGACCAAAAAGAGATCATAATTTCATTATGTTGATTTATGTGATCGTGAGAGGGGATTGCCTCTAAATTGCTCTTTAATCTCATATTTTTATTCTCCTTAGTTTTAGTTTATTTTTATTTTTTGTTTTTTTAGTTAGTTAACAATCCCTCGACTTTGGTTTAATATGATTGATTAGAAATTTAAAATCTAAATAATTCCTCGTGGTTCGACCCGTACTCGCATACGTGTTACAATCGTACGCCGTGTGCTTGCAATTCTTTTTATTTCAAAATTTATCGACGATTTTCTAACTCGATAGAACTTCTGCCATTAAATAGATTATAAGCAGATTGTTGTAGGGATGACGGACTCCTCTTAGTTCCTACGGGGTAATGGTAAAGTTGTGCATCTGCATTTGGTACCTGGAATTCTTAAGCGGTGGCTCTTCTTGAATAGAGAAACCCCATCTCTTGATCCTCAAATGTAGCGATTTCTAGCTCCTTCGCTGCTTCCAACTAAATGTGGGCCTCCAAGGATGACATCAATTCTGTTAAGGAGTGGAATGAAATCAGGTTGAATATCACCTTATACCAAGTTTGTAGCATAGTTTTGGAGTCTTTGATTGCTTTAATTAGAACGTGCAATTACATTATCACTTTTGATAAACTCTTTCAAACGTTCTGAGCGGATCATATTATCGATTATTCCTACTGATACTCGCCACTCATCCATTTTATCCCCATTTGCTTTACGATAAGCACATTGCTCTCCCCCTCCTTTTAGTTCAGGGTAATTCTTGGCTTTGTAGGGGACTGGAAAGTCACTGCTTTCTTTTGCTATAGCGAAGATGTGGGATATTGATTTATTTAAAGCAACATAATTGGAATTTGGAATCTCTTCCCATTTTGGTTTCTTAATGCTAAATTATCCTATTTCTTTCTTCATTTGGGACTTTTCCCTGGCTTGGAACATTTCATCCACGCGGATGAACTTGTCAGCTTAAAAATGAAAGTCCTGGAGATCTCTGTATCCATGAAGATATAGCTCTTTCTAGAAGGGTGTCTGCTAAATCGACCCTGGGCATACTACCATTAATTTTTCTCAATAGGTCATTTCCTCTGCCTTTAGCGCTTCGGCTGTAAACCTCTTGAGATAATCATCCAATAACTCTCCTGGTTTTTGCTTGATATTAGCCAGTACGTTGTAATCAATTGTGGGGTCTTTGCAAATAATTTTTTTTCCCAAGAAATCATAGCAAAATTATTTCTAGGAGTAGAAATTTCTTTCACGATAATGTCTATACCAGTTGGACGCTTCGTCCTGAAAGGTAGTAGGGAAAAGTCTACAACGCAATGCTCCGGATGCGTTTTAAAGGTCCATCTGATTTTTGAACGCCATTAAATGATCGTTAGGGTTAGCAGCCCCATTGTATCTTAAGGACGAAATATTGATGTAGGACGGGATCCTGGTGGACATGATCTCGGATAGAAAGGAGCTTCTCGGTGGTTATTGTTGACCCTCTCATCAAGAATTCTTTTTTCCTTTAAGATTAAGCATGTCTTTTGTCATTTTCTCGACCATATCTCTTAGGTAAGCTTCGACACTATGGTAATTGTTTATAACAGGCTTGTATGCTTCGAAGGTTGAAATTTCAGATTGCTTCTTGGACCTCTCCTCCAATCTCCCTTAGTAATTTACCTTAACTTTGTTATTCGCCAATGATCTTAGAGGAAGCTCGGTTGCTTTAGCTTGTTGGTGACATTTTCTCTTTTGTAGAGTTATAATAAGTTTGCTTTTGCTTTTAAGTAAAGAAGCATCCAAAATTCTTTTTGGAGATTCAACTTCGATCCCTTCAGTGAAATTGGAAGTTTTGGAAGATTTCTGTTAAAGGATCTTCTCCAATAAATCTTGCATCATTGCCACTTGATGTGTTAGATCTTTAATCTAAACTTCGCTACAAGTAGGCTTTTCAGTTTCGATCGCTGCCTAGGTTCAATACTTCCTAAGTTGAAGTTCGGAACAACATTTCCTTCTAATGTCGCCATTTGTATGACTTCTTCATTTGAAGCATTAACTCGCCTTGATCTCCCTATTTTCCTAGATCAAAAGAAAGTTTACGTGATTAGTTTAGGGAGAGAGTTATAAGGAGATGGAGGTCCAAGCCCTCCTTTTAGCGCCAAAAATGTTAGACTAAAAATTGGTACAACGCCCATGATGCCAAGTATGATAAGTCGGAACTTGATTTTCAACACTTGTGATGACACGACTAAGCATGACTTAGTTGATGTTAACTAAATGGTGCTAAACAATCAAGAATAGACTTAGTATTCAAGGCTAAGTATAAGATGATATCATCAAGAAATGATTCCATGATGCCCATGGGCTTTTGGAACAAGGAATTCGAAATCCCATATAGTCTTTTGGAATAAGATATTCAAAATCATATATGTTCTTTTTGAATTAGGTATTCGAAAGCCCATGTACATGGTCAAATGATAGGAAGAATAGGCCATCAATATGCATAGTAGTTCATTAAGCACGTTAATCAACTAGGTAGATGGTCCTTATGTTCATAGTCCAATGTCCATTTATAATAGGAAAGATGAAGACTATTCATATAAACACTTGTTTAGACCAAAGTTCATGTGATTCTAATTGTATCACAATTGATTTAGGCCCAAAAAGCTTCATTATATGCATACTCATGTCTAATAATGTCCAAAGTACACAATTAAGGCAATATGCATGTCCAAGTCCTTATTTATATAAACCGAATATGGTTACAATCAAATTAGAGTTTTCCCTGCATTAATTTAGGGTTACAAGAATTTAATTTGAGAGTAAAGAAAAGAAATGATTGCCCCTTTCTCCATATCCCTAGGTTCGTATTTATAGGAGTATGAGGTTCGGCATAGCTGCTCGATGTCGCATTTGGCATACTCAACCTCCGACATGCGTAACTCTCAGCAACTTCAATGGCGTTAGGTTTTCATTCTTCACTTTGGATGACTTTCAGTATTCATTATTGATAATAAGAAATATCAGTATGCACGACATCAGTATGAGGTAAGATTACCATGTAGTAGCATCGTTTAATATCACATCTTCTTTGATAATTTTCATGGACATTGATGACATTCATCATTAATGTCGCACTAGAATTTGAGGCATCCTTTGATTATCGATGAAGGGTGATATCTTCAAAGCGTAGTATTGATAATCATCCATTTTGAGGAGATGCAACATTATCAAGAAGCAACACTGATGCAGGAAACATTGATAGATGACATTCCTTTACATGCAGTGCCATAGAAATATGACATTAACTAGATGCAATATCGATTAGCTACCATATTGGCGGGATGTAATATTAATTGTGGCTTTTTGATATGCGACATTGTCTATGAAGTGGCGTTGATAGCCCACAATGTCCCTAGTTCATAGATGATTTACGACATGCTGCTTACTGATAAGGTGAGGTAATGGTGAAGCATGGTATGAATGGATTGTGGTATCGATGAGGGACGACATTGTTTATAAACTCTTACAGATGAAGATCGGAATTGATTGTTCTTCAAACTTATGGTATTGCTTGCTGATATGACATCAAAATTACATCATTGTGTTTCACATTTTTGGCATTATTTCATTAATGCGAGATCCCCCTAATTCTTAAGGGCGACATAGTTCCTTATCGTTTCTTGTGACATTATAGCCTTTAGACGTTACTTTAACTTGTTAGTTTGTATGGCGATTGTTGTCATACTGATGATTCACGGCATGTTGTTCTTCAGCATTATCAATAACCTTATTACTCTTCAATTTTGACATCAATGTGATTTCTCTTATCCTTTGAAAATTATATGGATAACAATATTTATGAAAATGTCATCATTAAGGAGAGTAATTAGATTTGGCAATTTGGAGAAACTTATACCGAGATTCGTTGAATTGTTTCCTATTTTAGGACAGATCTAAAAACTTGCATATAAAGTGGATCTCCCCGTAAAGATAGCTGGCATTCACAATGTATTTTATGTTTCACACTAGTATAATATGTACATGACTCATGTATAGTGGTTGAGAAAGTCAATTTAAGATGTGGATGTTGAATCACAAGCGTGTATGACTAAAGAACCAATTCATATTGTTAAGAATAGGGTCAAGAGACTTCGATATAAGGTTGTTAAACTTGAATGAGGCACATATTCTAGGGATGGTACGTTAGAACAGGAAGAAAAGATGTGAGCTTCCAATCTAGACCATTTTACCAGTATGATTCCATCTACTCTAAGTAAATTTTGTCTTAATATAGTTGGTTAATGCTGCATGCTAGAAAAGAAATTGCTTTATGTTGTCATTATTGATTGCTAGTTTTCATAATTTTTATGCTAAGTGTAGGTTTCATTGTGCACGTGGGATTAGATACAATACATTGTTTTGCTTCTTGATAGTTTTAGGGTCAAAGTCCTTTTAAAGGGAATGAATGCAATAACCCATTTTTTCGACTGTTAGTAATTTAGATAATTAATTTGTTGTTTAATTGAATTAAACAACTTTATCGAACAAATTACTTTGAACATTAAAGATATATGTGTTAGGAATTGAGATTATTCCATTGCATTCGTAATGCTATTTACATAAGAAAACATATAAAATTTGTTAATGTAGATTAGTGGGTTAATAAAAGAAGGGAATAAGAGCTACCGACAAACATAAATCAGATTAGACCATTATAATTCTAAAATGAAGCTCATTCCACTTTATTCTTTATTTTTCTCTTCTTCTTCTCAAAAAGTGGATTGCAATCTCTAATTTTTCATAGCTCCTTCAACTCCCAACATGAAATTACAAATAAATAATCAAAATTCAAGTTAGAAGATTCTCCACTAACCTTTCTACTCGAATTGGCAGCTTGGTTAAGACTGAGCTTGGATTTCTAAGTTGAATGCTTTAAGAGTTGATTTGAAAACTTGAAGTTAGGATTTCTTTGGGTTTGGTAGGTGCACTATACTCTCTATGCTATACGACCATTAATATATTCTGGTTAAATGCTAATGGTTGATTTAAGGCTCGATGAATGAATTTGAGTTAGGATTTTTAAGATGAGAATTATGTTGAATGAGTATTTATAAATGTTTAATCATAATATGAATGTACTGAAAACACTTAAGAACGAATGTAATATATTGATATGTTGCTTTGGGTTGTATCGATTGTTACTTAGTTTAGGAATGAGAGTATGAGTAGAGAATGAATTAGAACGTTAGAGAACGACACTATTTAATGCATATAGGAGTTGGAATTGTAAGTTGAGTATTTATAATAGTATGTTTGTTGAATGGAATTCACCACCTCAAAGTTATTCATCGAGTGTATAAGGAAACAATAGTCTCCATATAATGAATTACTTATAATAAGGGCATGAATCTGGGCGGAGAGTTGTAGATGAAAACTATCTTAGTGACACATCAAAAACATAGAAAATAAAAGGGACGAGATGAAAGAGGGAAGGAGACAATGATGGAATGAATTTCCACTAAGGAAAATTCATCCATCAAGGTTCACCCATACCCGAATCAGCCATTGAAAGTTTAAAATTCTATTCAGACACTTGAATTGCAAAGTTTTGGTTTCCCACAATATTTTAGTGCAAATCAGGGTAATTTGAATGTTTGGATGACTTTTCTAGATGTCTAAAATAAAAACTAGACTTCCAATTCCCTAGTTTAGTTGTCTGGTTTGAATTGTAGAATTAAAAAGCTAGGCCTGGTTTTGAAGTTTTATGATTTTAGGGGTTTTGGTTAGGTTATGGATTAGGAGATTCTCGAAAGGTCCAGAATGATTAAAGGGTAATAGTATGAGTTTGGGAATAGTGCTCCATATCTATGTAAGCGTATGGTTTATTAAGCCATATGGAGACTATGATGATGGTTCAAAATGCGATCCAATTCGTATAGCAGTTTTATAGAGTCGTCAAGTGATCACAAGACAAGATGACTAGAGTATTGTGGTATACGATTCTATAAGATGTTGTATATATTGAGTAAGTATTTATTCCTTGGTTATGGCTTTAGGATATTTTATTTATGGACCATTTGTTAAATGAGGCATGGTTGCCTCGATAGCATGTGTTAGACGGCATTGAGACAAAGACTAGGAAATGTCTTATCTTCGTAGCAAATGCCATAAACCTAAGTTACTTTGAAGTAAGGGTTATGTGCCTTGAGTTACTTCTCTTGTAACAAAGAGATTTTCGACCCTCAAAAATTGATACAAATACGCCTACTGTATTGCGTGCGGAGCATTCAAGTGCCGATAAAACTGATTATTAAGGGTAAAGAAAATAAAGACAGATAAGAATCTCACATGAATGGAATAGTTTATAATATTAATAATATTTACAGTGGAAAATTTGAAATACATATATCAAAGTCTAACCTAAGCTCAGCCTGGTCAATTACAAAGACCCGTCTTACAAATGTTGAAAAACAACAAACACGGTGGAAAAGTAAACTACATCTGCGCATTGACAGAAATCTTCAGCTCTCCTTTGAAAAGTCTAAGCATCTTCAACTCATCGTGAAACTACTTGGATCTAACCCACGTATTAAGAATGCCCGGATCAAGCTTGGAAAACCAGCATGAGAAACACGAATTATAAATATACATGACAGTGTCATAGATCAAATTAATGTGAAAATAAAACCTTTTTTAAAAGAAAGGGCATCATAAGACCATGCTGCACATAAACGCAGATGCGTTTTTACCTTACGATAACTAAAGTACTTTATATCGAAACATTTTGATGTTATCTTTAATGACATTGGTTTGAAAACATTTTTCAAATAAATGTATATATAAAGGAAGTTCCAATACCTGGACAAGTCGACAGAGTATATGGTATCAAGGGTTAGCTGAAATACTTGCAACGCATTGCAACTATTTTGGGAATACAATCAAAATCGTAAAGCTTGTATTGGAATTGGCTTTCCAACATGATAAGGAACTAGTGGCATTTTCCTTCCATTATGAATTCCATATAAAGCAATCATAGTACCAAGTAGCTTCTTCTAAAGAGATTCATACACCACTAAACCATGTTGCTACACTACGAATCAGCATTTCCAATGGCTTTTCGTACAGGGACTCATATACCACTATACCTATTCATTTATACTCAAAGGCCACAACACCTTTTTATCCACGATTATCCGATAGTCTGTAATATAGTAATATTTCCTTCGGACTACATAGTTTTTCATATCATTTCCGGCATGTGAGGCTCATGAGGCCACGCTTTACTTTCCACAAAGCAAATTCTACTTAGAATTCCACGTTGTCATTTGTAACAACTCGGAATTTCGGTCGCTAATTTTGAACATTTAATTTATTTTAAATGTTGAATTTAGATTATAAATTGATCTTGAATATAGAGATTTGGGATGAATTAATAAAAATGAGTTACAATTTCAAATGTGGCAATTTAGTTGGATTTGGATAAATAGTGATTTAACATTTGAAATTGGAATAATTTGTGAATTTGGGTGTAAATGGACATGAAAATGGTTTCTGAAATTTATGTAAAGTCTAGTTGGATTTGAATTATAGTATTGGACTTTTGGATGGAATCAAAAGTCGATAAGTTAAAACTGGAATTTATATTAATTTAATAATGGAATTTAATATATATATATATATATATATATATATATATATAGTAATAATGTAAATAACCAGCTTTTGATTTAAAATGAATTCGAATGATTTCTAATGTGAATATACATTCTATATGATTTATAATTAAGTTAGTAAAGTTTTAAAATCGAAATTTTAAATGATTTCGACAATTTTGAAAATCACTCGATTTAATCGACGAGTTAAAATAGCCTTCCAAGACACAGTCTCGGAATTCGACGAAACCAGTTATTGGATCCGTAATAGTTAATTATTATCGGATTTCAAATTTCGTAGCGTTTGGAGTTACCTTTGTTCGTACAAGTGAGAAACGCGTTGAAATAGATATCGAAAATTTAATATTTTAAATCATTTTAAAAAGCTATCTTCCACATATGATTGAATTGGGCCCCGAAACACGTTCTATTGTGTTTGGAATATGGGTTTTATAAACGCTTGTTGACAAGTTTCAATTGGAGTTTGTTTGAAAAGTTAAGAAATTTGTGAAAATATTATTAAATTAATATATATTATATATATATTAGCTGCACAGTGAACCCTAGATAGTTTTCACCGGTCGCCACGAAATATTTAATGGCCAAAAGCTTCTCTTCTTTTCCCTCGATTTCCTTTGAATCCAGAAGCTTTCACGAGAAACTTTCAACCGGAAAGATGAAGAGCTCGTCGAGCTCGACCCGATCAACGGTCGAGGTCGTTTTTTGTGCTTCGAGGGAGCGACAAATCGTTGAGAAAAGGTGGCCATTCGTGCATAGTTTTCGAGGGACTCGTGGCACCGAGCTCAGAGCTGTTCTGGCCGTGGGTGCGTGGCGACTTGCCGTTCGATGTGGTGGTGCCTGATCGGCGTAGCGATGGTTGAGGGAGGGCCGTATTTGGTCAACGTGGGGTGATGTTGGGTTCATATAACCTAGGGTCAAGCAATCTGGGAGAACATGTGAGCGGCCAGGCTTTCTCCTTTGTTTTGAACGGCCGATCTGTGTTTTGGTAATATAAAAAAAAAGAAAAGAATTTGTTTTATAAATAATACTAAATGTTTAAAATAACATATCTCATGCATGCACGATCAGAATTTGATGAAATAGGAAGCTCGGAATCACAGCGACACGATCTACACGGCAATGCAGATCTGAAGATGATTGGAGGTCGTGAAAATTTTAGATTAAATTGAGTGCGGTCGATTTAATTTAAAATTGGAACATTTGGAGTTTTAAATGCAAGGTGGGTTAATCTCACTCACATCTGGATTTCCATAATTAATTTAAAGAGTTAAAATTTAAATTATTGGTTGATTGATTGGATGTGATTATTATTATCAGTCTGGATATGATATTATA
This sequence comes from Allium cepa, assembly GCA_030765085.1. Lineage (NCBI taxonomy): Eukaryota > Viridiplantae > Streptophyta > Magnoliopsida > Asparagales > Amaryllidaceae > Allium > Allium cepa. Next base: position 562,442,793 of record CM060942.1, on the reverse strand, counting down.
TATAGTAGCATATATATAAACATACATATATATAAGGGAGTGATTGATATTCCCGCATTATATAGCGGATGAGACCCTGTGCGCCCCACGTAAATGCGGATGACCCTTTATACCGTGATGTCCCCTTCGAAGTGGGATTTGCTATTTTATTTGTTGTGCTAACATCTGTGGATGCAGGAAAACAGGTTGGAGGGATCCAACTGGATACCTCAAAATATTGAAATTATTTTCTTAATCAGTGTTATGTTTATTTGATATCCTGTGATAGACTATATTGGGTTTTATGTTATTCGATGATATGGTTTGGATGAATATATTTTGGTATTTTGAAATATAGAAATATAATGAATTGGGTTCTTAAAGGAAATGAAAAGAGAAATTTTGGAATAAACAATGAAATTGATTTTTTAGATTTAAATAAGGATTTTAAATCATAATAAAGGATGAATTTGGTGTTAATGGATTTTGGAATTGATTTTGGATAAATCAAGAGATAAATTTTAAAGGGAATTTAACTCAGGAAAATCGGTTTGAAATCGATTAAGTGTTTTGGGAACTGTGATTTAAAGGATGATGAGGAATGGAAATTTATAACAGGATTATAAATAAAGTGGAATATTTATCAGTGGATAAATATGAAAGTATAGATTTCCAGTAGGAATTTATACGAAAGGTGCAATTCGTTTTAAAAATAAAAAGGCGATTTTACTTTTAAAGTTGTAAAGTGTATTTTCTCTGGAAAACTAAGTATATTTTCAAAGGAAAATTTCTAAGTATGAACTAGAGGTTTAAAGATGTTTTAAAAAAATGTTTTAGAAAATTTATTATTTAATTTTTTAAAGGTGAAAAAAGTAAATATTTATTTAAGTTAATTATAGTAGTTAATTATTTTTAAAAGTAAATTGATATTATGATTTCTTTTAAAATGAAATTTTTATGTATAAGTTGGAAGTTTTAAAGTTGTTTTAAAACAAATGGTTTAGACAAATTTATTATTTTTAATCGTTTTAGAATTTTAAAGTAAATATTATTCTAATTAATTTTAGTAGTAATTATTTTAAAGGTTAAATTAGTATTTTGTTTTTAAAAGAAAATTTTCTAATATTTATACTTTATACAAAAACCTTACTTTAAAAATAGTTTGTGGCTTAAGTTTTACTTCGAAAATTACTATAGAATTTCATAACTATTATTTTGAGTAAAATTATTTAAGTAGTTTTATTTCAAAAGTTTTAAGTGTATGTTTTTGGATAAAGTGATTTAAATTATTAAAATCTAATTTTAATAAGACTTGGAGTTTTTCAGTGGGAATAAAATAATTGGTTGAATTGATTGTTTATTTGATAGTTAAATAACCGACTATCAAATCTGGACCCAAACATGTCTTTGGAAATATCTAGGAGGAGTACGGGAATTATATGGTACAATTACCGTTCGAGGTGTTATACTGTATGTATAAACTCATTTGATCTTCTAGGACGCTTATAAGGAAATCCGTCCACTAACGGTTAGGAGGTGATCTCCGATCTTATTTTCGTCTATTTATTTCCTAAAGAACCGGGGTTGAGTTTACCGAAAAATAGCGAATGTTGTTTCGAAAAGACCGGGATCGGATTTGTGATCCAAAAACCAATTCGATCCAACAAGTATGTTTTCGCGATGAAGATAAGAGCTTGGAGTCGAAGATGGAGCAGTGAAGTGCAAAGGCTAATTGCTACTAATCCTGAGGGTGATTCCAAAATGGATGTAGTAGGAGTAGTGCCTTCGGTTCCGTTCGGACCGAGAACGGACTTGTATGGACGAATGCTTTCAGAACATCGTCAAGAGGACAATGAGCATTCTAAGTGAGATGTGTTCTAAAAAGGTAACTCTTAGCCTCGAGCCTCATCAACTGGGAATGACTGAAAATCAAGGGTTATGAAACAAGGCTAAGTGGCTAGCAACCAATTAGGGTAAGGTCATCCCTGTCTAGATGTCCCTTTATTCGGCTATGTGGGCGGTTGTTGATCCCAACCGTGGGGTGATCTTATTCAGACTATCCAATGAGGGGTAGCTCCGGTCTTGTGTTGCAGAGGATCGGAAGGGATCCTCGGTATGCTGATCTAGACCAGATACCATGACTGGTGGCACCCCAGTGCCTAGTCATTAGTTGAAAATCCATTCTTCCTATGTGCCATTAATGGTTTTGATTGTAGAGCCTAGTAATTGCTGGAATTTAATAAATGTAACAATTTCGGCCATTTGAATAAGTGTTTGTATTTAGACACTATTATGATATCAGAGGATTTGATAAAAAATGTTTTGTTTATCTTAAGGTAAAAACCCAACATGTTTATTCATGGCAGAGTCTTACGAGATACCTTTGATTTTCAAGCGATTTTGAAACTTTAATAATTCAATTGAATGTATTTTTCTCATGCTAGTTTTTTAGGCTGACTCGGGGGTTATTTTATTATAATGCTCGGGTCAGACCGAGTATTATAAAATACAGGATAGGCTGCTTTGGAGCTCAGGAGACAAGCTGGATGGCGAGACGTATCACGCATACTTGATGTATATTCTGTTGTGCTGTATAAGCTATATAGTCGGCTTTTGTGTGGACAAGTTAATATAACTGTCCAGTATTTTTCTATTGATTATGTTGTACTATGATGATGTAATGTATAAACAGGTACAGTTCTTTTTGTATAAAGATCAGTCATTATCTATTATATGTGGTTCCGCTGCGATTGTGAGATTCTGTTATGGTTTTAGTTCCTTCTTTCTTCCATCTTATTTATTTCCCTCAATAATCTGTCTTTTCCGATACTCGATTGTCGGCATATTATACATCGGCGTATTTGTGTCGATTTTCGAGGGTTGAGAAGGGCGGGTCGTCACATGTGGTATCGGAGCTTAGATTATGTAACGACCCGTATTTTACGTGTCGATAAATCGTAGAATTTGCAGGTCGTTAGCGTTGTTTGTGTTGTTCCTAGCCTGAGTCGTTTAGAAGTTGACCCGGGTGAAGGGATGAGTCGTGACCGACTCATAGGGACCGACTCAAGAAGTTAGGCGACTCAAGGAATTGGCCGAGATAAGGATGGACCGACTTATAGGGGTAGCGAGTCAGTGGCTAAGGAGTTAAGGTTGAGTCTTAAGTCGTATGGAACGACTCATAGACTTGAGCGACTCATAGGTGGTTGGCAGCTTAGGGGTAGGAATGACTCATAGTAGCATAGCCGTGAGTCGTGAGTCGTCACGTTTGGTATAGTGATGAGTCGTTTGACTCGGGGTAGGTTTGAGTCGTTGGGGACGACTCATGGGATGAGTCGGTGGGTGTTGGTTGAGTCATCGAACGACTTAGGATTTGGTGAGTCTTGGGTCGTGAGTCGTATGTCGTCTAGGGTCTTAGGTCGTTGGGTCGGCCTTGAGTTGAGTCGGCAGTGTGCTTGAGTCGTTAAGCCGTGTTAAGGTGCTAGGTCTTAAGTCGGCTATGGGTAGGTCGCATACTAGTTAGGTCGTTGAATGACTCAAGTGATGAGTCGTGAGTCGGCATAGTAGTGTATTGTTGAGTCGTCGTACGACTTAGGACTTGGGGAAGACGCGGCAGTATCTTGGGTCGGAAGTTTTTAGGTCGTGACCGGCTTATGATGAGTCGGCATGTTGGTTAAGTCGTCGTACGACTTAAGTCTTGATAGCGGCTGTGTGTTGTGTCAGATAGATCGGCCTTGGGGTTGCTTAGGCCGTGTGTTGTTAGGATGGATAGGTAGTAACTCGTATACGAGTTAAGGTGTTTGTTGTTAGCTCGTGTGTGTGTTGAGTCGTATGCATGATGGGTCGCTGGAGTTAGGTCGTATCTCGTAAGTCGTCTACGATTTAAGACTTAGGGCTCCTGTGAGCTGAGATGCTTAGGTCGTAGGGATGTTAAGTTGGCTGCTTTGGTAGGTCGTGGGGGATGAGTCGTGAACGACTCATGGCTTAGGTCGGCAACGACTTAAGAGGCGACGACTTAGGGATATTTCAGCCTATAAATAGTGGACTTTGGCTCACTTTTTGGCACCGGTTTTCGAAGCGACGAAGTGCTGCCATTTTGGAGACTCGACTACAGTATTTTCTTCACTTCTTTCTCTACTTCCATCAAGTGCTAACATCCATTGAAGATCGAAGATCAAGATCAAAGATCGAAGATCCAAAGTTGAAGATTTTCATCCGAAGAAGCTAGATTTCACCGTTTCAAGTGAAATTTCTCCGGATCAAGCTCAAGTCCTTGCTGTCCAGATCTGAAGTTGTTTGATTTTAGGTTGTTTTGGTGATTTGGTGAGTGGTAGTTATCTCTCACGCGGATCCAAAGGAGTATATGGGATTGGTGATATGTTTATGTGTTAAAGTTAGCGTTTTCTCGCATTTTCCTTAAGTCTGCATGTAGATCCATCATATTTGAAAATGTTTATCTATAGGAGCTATTTAACAAGTATTAGAGACAAAACCCATGTTTTAGATTTGATAGATCTATGCTAAAAACTATGATTTCACATATGTTGGACTTTTGCTCACTTAATTACGAAATTTCCATTATAGTTGATATTGCTTAATATATCTTGTTTGAATGCTTGAATGTTTGAATGTATGTTAGATTTGATTGCTCCAAGTTAGCTTGTAGTTGATTTGGAACAAGATGGTTGAAGATGATTCAAAAGCTAAGTGGAAAGGCTCTTGAATGGTGAAAGCTGCCGATGGTATATGAAGCGGATGTGGAAGCTCATATGGATGGATTCGATGATGGGACTTTGCCGTGATGCGAAGAGGCGAAGTATGAGATCGAGATGGGACTTTGTCAGGATGCGAAAAGGCAAAGTATGGTTGAGTTGAGACTTTGCTTTGGTACGATGAAGCGAAGTATGATGTGAGTCTTGGCTTAATCCAGGCAGGGATCATTCCAAGCATGTTGATAACTTGAAGGGTAGTTCAAGTTGGTTGATAATGGATTGCTCAAGAGGAAGCTTGGGCTAAGTTGATAGAAGTCGTCAAGAAGGATGACAAGGAGGCTTGGATCTCATCGTTATTGAAGGTTCTAGCAAACCTAAAGCAAGAGTACATAGGGACGCCTAAAAGACTACAGGCAGTTAGTCGAGTACTCTGGGCCAAGAAGATAAGTCCTAGGCACAAGGCAGTGTGCGGGGTTTTGTCTAGAACCGGGGTTACCATTAGCCCTTGACAGATGGCTCAGGAAGGAGTCGGTCATTCAATTAACGGTGATTTCGAAGCAAGGTTAACAGTGATAGCCAGAGTCATGGATGTTTGGATGTTTGGTTGTATCATCATTCGGCTTCAAGAGCGGTGTTTTCTGGGTGCTTATCTGATCTTGGTTTAGGCCTTGGGGGTTTGTATTTGGAAAACATCGTCCTTGACTCGAGTGATTATTGCTTTACCTTACTTATCTGCTATGTTATGCCTACTTCTCCTTAGTGTGTGTCTGGGGGCTATCACTGTAGAAAGAGGTGGAGTGGGATGGTTTGGTTCCTATTCCTTTATTTCCTTATGCTCTTTTGGTATGCTTGATTGTTAATTTACTGCTCACTAAGACTTTGTCTGACTCAAGGTTTTATGTCTCCTCTTATTACCTTGGGCTGTTCATCCATGTTTGGGATGGGCAGACTAGGTAGCAGGTGGCAGGTGCTGTGCTTAGAGTAGAGTTTTCCGTTGATGATGGCGAAGACGAGCAGGAGGCTATGCATATTATTTTCTTATATGTACTGGGTATCCGCTGCTGTATTTGATGAGTGCTTGTAGTGAGGTCTTGATGTATGGAATTGTTGAGATGATTGTATAAAACCTCTGTGATGCTTATATGATGATTTTCTGTTATGAGACTTCACTATATATTTCTCTATTGTATTTTATCCATGCGCTGTGAGTTACGATAGAGATTCTGCGATTTTATTTTACCCTGACTATCGTCCATGGCTGCCTGGCACACCTTTCAGCGCTCTATTCTCTTGTTTTGGTGCGGGAGTCATGGGCGGTCGTCACATTTGGTATCAGAGCTTTGGTTAATCGATTTTAGCCAACGCTCGCTGACGTAGTTACGTAAGAGAGACGTAATTGTATTTTGATGGATGATTACTATATATAATATAGTAGCTTAGAAGGATTTGAACTCCTTATGCAGTTGTTTCTTAAGGTGTTCTAATCATTCTTTTTACAGATATTAAGGATGAGTCGAAGGGGAAGACCAGCTGCTAGGGAAGGCCATGCTACAGAAGGAGCTGCAGATTATGGGGCTATGTTCGAAGCAATGATGACTTCGATCATGAGGAGGATGCCCGTTCCAGGGCCTACTGTTGATGTTGGAGTTCAGGTCCAAGCTCCGAGACCGGTGGATTTCGCCAAGCTTTGCAAGGATTATACTTCTCTCGGAGGAAAAGCTTTCTTGGGGACGGAATCTACTATTGAAGTGCAGAGATGGATGGATGCTTGCCGAAGGATTTTTGGTGATCTAGGGATTGAGGATGCAACCAAGAGAAAGCTTGCATCGAGGCAGCTTCAAGGGAGAGCTGCGGATTGGTGGAATTCTATCACTATAGATACACCAGAGGAGGAGATAACTTGGGAGCAATTCCAAGTTAGATTTGAAGCCAAGTTCATCTCTACGGCTCAGAAGTCTGTTTTGTTCAAGAGATTTGTAGAGCTCAAGCAGGGAGGGAGGCCAGTTCTGGAGTATATTTCTGAGTTCGAAGCTTTGTCTAAGTATGCCAGATCGTATATTGATTCTCCATACCAGAAGAATGAAAAGTTTGTGACCGGTCTGGATGCTTATCTTGGAAGGCAGTTGGTGGATCACTTGGACGATCCATTTGAGAAGCTGGTGGAGAAAGCTTTGAGGCATGAGAGTTTGTTCCCTAAGGAAAGTTCTGTTGTTGCTATAACCAGGGAAGGATCTAAACCACAGCAGGGTGGAAATAAGAAGAGGAAGCAGCAGCAACAGAGGGGCAAGGATGGCCAGAAGAAGCTGAAGGGTGAGTTGACTTGCTATAACTGTCAGCAGAAGGGCCATCTCTACAAAGATTGTAAGAATCCCAAGGTGCCGGGGAAATGTTACAACTGTGATAAGCTGGGACATATCAAGAAGGATTGCCCAGAGCCGAGGAAAAATAGGCAGATTGTGCAGGCCTATGCTTTGGAAGCTGTGCCGTCATCTTCAAGAGCTCCTACTGCTGAAGAGGAGGGGAAGAGTGTGGTGGTTCAAGGTACTCTTTCCATTTGTGGTGTTCCAGTTAGAGTGTTGTTTGATACTGGAGCGTCGCATTCTTTTGTTTGTGATGATTTGGTAGGCCGGTTAGGTTTGAAACCGGATATTGTTGATAGGCCATTGGTTGTGACTAATCCAGTTGGGGGTTCGTCATGTTTGTGTATGATATGCCGTGGTCTGGTTGTATCGAGTCATGATTGCTCGTTTGTTTGTGATTGCTTTGTTCTGAACTTTGCGGGGTTCGGAATTATTTTGGGTATGGACTGGCTTAGGAAGTATGCGGCTAGGATTGATTGTGAGAGGCTGGAGGTGACAGTCGGGAATGTGGATGGGCGAAAGGTTGTGATACGATGTAAGCATGAGGAAGGCGTCTTCATGAGCTTCATGTATTCGCTGGTTGTTCCACGGGATGGACTGTCATCAGTGCCTATTGGGAATGGATTTGAGGATGTCTTTGACGAAGTCAAAGGGTTGCCGCCGCATAGGGAGATCGAGTTTCGTATCGATCTAGTTGAGGGAGCCAGACCTGTTGTGATGCCTCTTAGGCGGATGGCACCGAGGGAGCAGCAAGAGCTGAAGGTGCAGATTGATGACCTTTTGCGGAAAGGATTCATTCGGAGGAGTGTGTCCGAATGGGGTGCGCCCGTTGTGTTCGCAACCAAAGCGGATGGATCGTTGAGGTTGTGTGTTGATTATCGTGAGCTGAATAAGGTGACTAAGAAGAACAAGTATCCATTGCCGAGAATAGATGACTTGTTTGATCAGCTTCACGAGGCTAAGGTGTTTTCTCAGATGGATTTGGCAACGGGATTTCACCAGTTAAGAGTGGCGAGGGATAGTGTGCCGAAGACTGCTTTCAGGACACCGTCCGGGTTTTATGAGTGGCTGGTAATGCCGTTTGGATTGACTAACGCACCAGCATATTTTGTGGATCTTATGAATAGAGTATTCAGAGATCAGTTGAATAAGTTCGTGCTTGTGTTCGTGGATGATATTTTGGTTTATTCCGGAACTGAGGAAGAGCACAAGACGCACTTGAGAATTGTTTTGGAAATACTACGGAAACATCAGCTGAAGGCTAAGTTTTCGAAGTGTCACTTCTGGAAGAGTGAAGTGAGGTTCTTAGGCCATGTTATCTCTGGAAGTGGAATAGCGGTTGATCCCGCTAAGGTAGCAGCGATCCAGGATTGGGTTAGACCTAAGAATGCATCTGATGTGAGAAGTTTTCTTGGATTAGCTGGATATTATCGTCGGTTTATCAAAGACTTTTCCAAGATAGCTGCCCCATTGACAGGATTGACGAAGAAGAACCAAGTGTTCAGATGGGATGACAAGTGTGAGCAAGCTTTCGTAATCCTGAAAGAGCGACTGACGAGTGCTCCTGTTTTGACTATTCCAAGTGGGAATGATGAGATGGTGGTTTACACCGATGCATGTGGCACTGGACTAGGAGCGGTGCTAATGCAGAAGGATAAAGTTGTTGCGTATGCTAGTCGACAACTGAAGCCGCATGAAAGGAATTATCCGACTCATGATTTGGAGTTAGCGGCGATTGTGTTTGCTTTGAAGATGTGGAGACACTATCTATTGGGAGTTAGATTCGAGTTGTTTACAGATCATAAGTCGTTGAAGTATCTGTTCTCCCAAAAGGATTTGAATCTTCGACAGCAACGGTGGTTAGAGTTTCTAGCATCGTATGATTTTGGTATAGCCTATACTCCGGGGAAAGGTAACGCAGTGGCTGATGCGTTAAGTCGAAGACATGCAGGATTGGGAGCCATGTTTTCGGAATGGAAGAGTCTTGAGTATTTGGCTGGATTTGATTTCAGGCCTAGATGTGAATTAGAACCTGAGATGTTGGCAAACTTATCGATAAGGCCTACTCTTGTGGAAAGGATTGGCGAGAGCCAAAAGAGAGATGATAAGCTTGTCAAGATTATCCGTGATTTGGAATCTGAATTGGAACCAGAGAAGGATAAGGGATTCGAGGTCGATCGAGAGGGTTGGCTTCGAAAGCAAGGAAGATTGGTTGTTCCCGATGTGGATGGATTGAGAGATGAAGTTCTGAGGGAAAGTCATCACTCGAAGTTGACAATTCATCCAGGTGGTAATAAGATGTATCGGGATATGAAGAGAGCTTACTACTGGGAAGGTATGAAGAAGGATGTTGGAAATTTTATTTCCAAGTGTATGAATTGCCAGTTGGTGAAAGCTGAGCAGAAGAAGCCCAGTGGATTACTTCAGCCATTAGAAGTTCCTACGTGGAAGTGGGAGCAAGTGTCGATGGATTTTATTGATGGTCTACCTAGAACCAGGGCAGGGAATGAAGGGATTTGGGCCATTGTAGATCGTTTGACCAAGAGTGCAAGGTTCATTCCTGTTCGATCGACAAGAACTGCATCGAAGTTGGCTGAGTTGTATGTGAAGTGGATTGTTCGATTCCACGGTGTTCCGAAGAGTATAGTGAGCGATCGAGACCCATTGTTCACTAGTGGATTTTGGAAGAGCTTCCAGGAAGTTTTGGGAACCGAGTTGTGTTTGAGTACAGCTTATCACCCTCAAACCGATGGTCAGACTGAGAGAGTCAACCGGGTTTTGGAAGATCTTCTTAGAGCTTGTGTTTTGGACTTCGGAGGATCATGGGAAGATCACCTTCATTTGGTGGAATTTGCTTATAATAACAGTTATCAGTCGAGTATTGGTATGGCACCATATGAAGCATTATATGGAAGACCGTGTAACTCTCCGACATGTTGGTTGGAAGCTGGAGAAAAGCTGATGCTTGGGCCAGAAATGATTCGACAGACTTCGGACTGTATAGAGATCATTCGGCAAAGAATGAAAGCAGCCCAAGATCGTCAGAAAAGTTATGCAGATAATCGTCGAAAGGATTTGGAATTCGACGTGGGCGATATGGTTTTTGTGAAGATTTCTCCATTGAAGAATGTTATAAGATTCGGGAACAAAGGAAAGTTAACTCCGAGATTCGTTGGACCATTCCCGATTGTCGAGCGAATAGGAAAGCTCGCTTATAGATTGGAGTTACCGGAAAAGATGGCGGGTGTGCATAATGTTTTTCATGTATCTTATCTACGGAAGTATGTGCACGACCCAAGTACGGTGGTTTCTGCTGGTAGCTGTGAAGACTTGGAGGTTGATCCAGTGGTTACGAGACCTCGTAAGCCGCTTCGTATTGTTGAAACCGATACGAAACAGCTTAGGAGGAAGACGATTACGTTGCTCAAGGTACAATGGAGTGACGATGTTAACGACTGTACGTGGGAGGAGGAAGAGAGGATGAAGGCAGCTCATCCAGGACTCTTCGAGGTATGGCCCTAAAGTGTCGTGACATCTCATGAATTTGTAGCTTGTTCTAAGTCTTAGAATTCTGCATGCTAGGTTAGAATTGGTTGCATGGTTTGTTGATTGCTATGGATGGTAGGCATGCGGAATAATTATGATTGCTGTTGTTTGCTTGGGATTTCGGGGGCGAAATTCCTAAGGGGGAGAGAATGTAACGACCCGTATTTTACGTGTCGATAAATCGTAGAATTTGCAGGTCGTTAGCGTTGTTTGTGTTGTTCCTAGCCTGAGTCGTTTAGAAGTTGACCCGGGTGAAGGGATGAGTCGTGACCGACTCATAGGGACCGACTCAAGAAGTTAGGCGACTCAAGGAATTGGCCGAGATAAGGATGGACCGACTTATAGGGGTAGCGAGTCAGTGGCTAAGGAGTTAAGGTTGAGTCTTAAGTCGTATGGAACGACTCATAGACTTGAGCGACTCATAGGTGGTTGGCAGCTTAGGGGTAGGAATGACTCATAGTAGCATAGCCGTGAGTCGTGAGTCGTCACGTTTGGTATAGTGATGAGTCGTTTGACTCGGGGTAGGTTTGAGTCGTTGGGGACGACTCATGGGATGAGTCGGTGGGTGTTGGTTGAGTCATCGAACGACTTAGGATTTGGTGAGTCTTGGGTCGTGAGTCGTATGTCGTCTAGGGTCTTAGGTCGTTGGGTCGGCCTTGAGTTGAGTCGGCAGTGTGCTTGAGTCGTTAAGCCGTGTTAAGGTGCTAGGTCTTAAGTCGGCTATGGGTAGGTCGCATACTAGTTAGGTCGTTGAATGACTCAAGTGATGAGTCGTGAGTCGGCATAGTAGTGTATTGTTGAGTCGTCGTACGACTTAGGACTTGGGGAAGACGCGGCAGTATCTTGGGTCGGAAGTTTTTAGGTCGTGACCGGCTTATGATGAGTCGGCATGTTGGTTAAGTCGTCGTACGACTTAAGTCTTGATAGCGGCTGTGTGTTGTGTCAGATAGATCGGCCTTGGGGTTGCTTAGGCCGTGTGTTGTTAGGATGGATAGGTAGTAACTCGTATACGAGTTAAGGTGTTTGTTGTTAGCTCGTGTGTGTGTTGAGTCGTATGCATGATGGGTCGCTGGAGTTAGGTCGTATCTCGTAAGTCGTCTACGATTTAAGACTTAGGGCTCCTGTGAGCTGAGATGCTTAGGTCGTAGGGATGTTAAGTTGGCTGCTTTGGTAGGTCGTGGGGGATGAGTCGTGAACGACTCATGGCTTAGGTCGGCAACGACTTAAGAGGCGACGACTTAGGGATATTTCAGCCTATAAATAGTGGACTTTGGCTCACTTTTTGGCACCGGTTTTCGAAGCGACGAAGTGCTGCCATTTTGGAGACTCGACTACAGTATTTTCTTCACTTCTTTCTCTACTTCCATCAAGTGCTAACATCCATTGAAGATCGAAGATCAAGATCAAAGATCGAAGATCCAAAGTTGAAGATTTTCATCCGAAGAAGCTAGATTTCACCGTTTCAAGTGAAATTTCTCCGGATCAAGCTCAAGTCCTTGCTGTCCAGATCTGAAGTTGTTTGATTTTAGGTTGTTTTGGTGATTTGGTGAGTGGTAGTTATCTCTCACGCGGATCCAAAGGAGTATATGGGATTGGTGATATGTTTATGTGTTAAAGTTAGCGTTTTCTCGCATTTTCCTTAAGTCTGCATGTAGATCCATCATATTTGAAAATGTTTATCTATAGGAGCTATTTAACAAGTATTAGAGACAAAACCCATGTTTTAGATTTGATAGATCTATGCTAAAAACTATGATTTCACATATGTTGGACTTTTGCTCACTTAATTACGAAATTTCCATTATAGTTGATATTGCTTAATATATCTTGTTTGAATGCTTGAATGTTTGAATGTATGTTAGATTTGATTGCTCCAAGTTAGCTTGTAGTTGATTTGGAACAAGATGGTTGAAGATGATTCAAAAGCTAAGTGGAAAGGCTCTTGAATGGTGAAAGCTGCCGATGGTATATGAAGCGGATGTGGAAGCTCATATGGATGGATTCGATGATGGGACTTTGCCGTGATGCGAAGAGGCGAAGTATGAGATCGAGATGGGACTTTGTCAGGATGCGAAAAGGCAAAGTATGGTTGAGTTGAGACTTTGCTTTGGTACGATGAAGCGAAGTATGATGTGAGTCTTGGCTTAATCCAGGCAGGGATCATTCCAAGCATGTTGATAACTTGAAGGGTAGTTCAAGTTGGTTGATAATGGATTGCTCAAGAGGAAGCTTGGGCTAAGTTGATAGAAGTCGTCAAGAAGGATGACAAGGAGGCTTGGATCTCATCGTTATTGAAGGTTCTAGCAAACCTAAAGCAAGAGTACATAGGGACGCCTAAAAGACTACAGGCAGTTAGTCGAGTACTCTGGGCCAAGAAGATAAGTCCTAGGCACAAGGCAGTGTGCGGGGTTTTGTCTAGAACCGGGGTTACCATTAGCCCTTGACAGATGGCTCAGGAAGGAGTCGGTCATTCAATTAACGGTGATTTCGAAGCAAGGTTAACAGTGATAGCCAGAGTCATGGATGTTTGGATGTTTGGTTGTATCATCATTCGGCTTCAAGAGCGGTGTTTTCTGGGTGCTTATCTGATCTTGGTTTAGGCCTTGGGGGTTTGTATTTGGAAAACATCGTCCTTGACTCGAGTGATTATTGCTTTACCTTACTTATCTGCTATGTTATGCCTACTTCTCCTTAGTGTGTGTCTGGGGGCTATCACTGTAGAAAGAGGTGGAGTGGGATGGTTTGGTTCCTATTCCTTTATTTCCTTATGCTCTTTTGGTATGCTTGATTGTTAATTTACTGCTCACTAAGACTTTGTCTGACTCAAGGTTTTATGTCTCCTCTTATTACCTTGGGCTGTTCATCCATGTTTGGGATGGGCAGACTAGGTAGCAGGTGGCAGGTGCTGTGCTTAGAGTAGAGTTTTCCGTTGATGATGGCGAAGACGAGCAGGAGGCTATGCATATTATTTTCTTATATGTACTGGGTATCCGCTGCTGTATTTGATGAGTGCTTGTAGTGAGGTCTTGATGTATGGAATTGTTGAGATGATTGTATAAAACCTCTGTGATGCTTATATGATGATTTTCTGTTATGAGACTTCACTATATATTTCTCTATTGTATTTTATCCATGCGCTGTGAGTTACGATAGAGATTCTGCGATTTTATTTTACCCTGACTATCGTCCATGGCTGCCTGGCACACCTTTCAGCGCTCTATTCTCTTGTTTTGGTGCGGGAGTCATGGGCGGTCGTCACAGATTAGCAATAACCTAGGCTTTGGTAGGAGAATTACTCATTAGAAATTGAGTCAGGAGTACTCTAGAATGAGTTTGAGTGTAATAACAGATATGAGAGCATAATTGTTAGTGAATATAAAACTGTTTTTGTATTGTGTTGACATATCGGTTGAGTGTTTATGGATTCTGATCGATATGTGAGACGCCATGTCATCGATAAGGGTTTCTAAACATTTAAAAAAGATAAACCAACATAGTATGGTTTTAAAGTGGTTAAATGAAATAATTTTACCCAAAATTATATTTTGATATAAAAGAAATAATTTTATGAAATTATTACATATATATTTGGATGATGGTTGTTAATATTATAGTCAAATAAGAATCTAAAATTTGAAATGGTCTATATTTATAACCAAATAGAATTGTATAAGTATGAAATAATACAATGGCACATAACCAAAAATTTGATTTAAACCAGAATTTAAATCTTGGAAATTTTGGAAAATATTTTTAAATGAATTTGAATAAAAAGTTTGGGAATTTAAATCCTGGAAATTTTTGAAATGTTTTCTAAAGTGTTTGAAGGAAATAATGGAGTATTATTTTGGGAAATAAAGAAGCACTGAACTCACTTCAGTCGCTGGAAAATAATTCTGGTGATGATGGCCACATCATCAGTATTTATTTTCGAGTTTCTAAGTGATGGATTGCTATCGGGGTGGTTTGGTGTTGTTTGGACTTGTTTGATAAATAAACCGTTTTGAAATTCCAAAGGGAGGTTGTTTTGGTAAAGCCAAGTTGTTTGAAATCCGAAGGTTGATTTGATATACCAAGAGGGTACGTGTTATTTATGATTTCAAAATGATTTTGAAATAAAAACCGAGCAATTGAATTCTTGGAATTCTATTTAGAAGATTTAGAAAGCCAAGAGAAATCATGATTTAATGTATAAAGTGAGGTTGATCTAAATAAGAAAGGAAAATGGAAATTTTAATCCTAGATTTAAAATTTAACTTGAGTAAACAAAAGTAGATAAGATATATTGGAATTTAACTTAAGATAAATTAAATGAAATTGAGTTGAATTTGGATTGAATTGAAATCAGAATTCAGTTGAGTTATAAATAAGATTGAATGAAATTAAATTCTTATTCAAATTAGTGAAAGAAACGGTATGGATTTAAGTTAGTTAAATAAAATTTAATTGAACTTGAATTAAATTGAAAAAGAATTAAATTGAAAGGAAAATTTAATTAAGTTGGAATTGATATTGAATGAATTAAATTCTTACTCAACTAAATTCAAAAGAATGGTATGAAGATGAATCTAGTGTAAGCTAAATTAAATAAATTGTATTGGAATAAATAAATCGATAGCTTGTAAAATTTTGAAAAGTAAAATAAAACCCAAAATAAAATTTTGGTATTTTGGTAAATGAAATAAAAATCAAATATGCATTTAAGATTTGGGAGTGAACTAAATTGATAACTAACTAGCTAATGAAAACTGAAAATGGAACCTAATGTGGTTAATTAGAAGTTGAATTATGAGTTAATGGTGGAGTTTTGGAAAAGGGCTTGAGTTAAAAATAGAATTGATGCAAGAAGAAATGGAATTACTATGGAGTTGAAATAACTTAAGTAAATTGTGAAATGATGGTTGTTGAGCTTTATGAAATGGTTTTGAATGAAACCTGTCTGGATAATGAAATCGAAATGCAAGTGAAGAGATTTAAATCAATGATGTAATGGAAATGAGAATATTTCGGTTGTGAATAATTTAGAATGGAATGAAATTAATATAAATTGATTTGGAATTAATTAAAATGGTTATAAGCTTAAGAATTTGTTATTTGCTTGAATAACAGCAAATTTGCATAGAAATTAGTCGTTGGTCGTAAACGAAGTAAATGAATTAAAGGAAGTAAACAAAATTGATTTTTGAATCAATCATAAAAGATTGAAATTTAATGAAATGGATTTGCATATAAATGAAAGTGAATTATGAATGTGATGCAAATTAATCAATTTGGAATTAGAAAAAGGTGAAATTATATAAGTAAGGCACATATAAATCATATTGGAGTAAATATGAGTTTGGTCATTGTAAATATGAACTGAGTATAGTAAAATTTGGTTGTAAATCAATCCGAGTGGAATAAAGTGAAATATGGATTTATGAAGGAAATTAAAATAGTGGTGAAACCTTATGATTTCTTATATATATGGTTAACATATAGGATTATGAAGTTTATTTGTTTGGGCTATGTAATTGATGTGTCTGATTAGTTAAATAAATGGAATGTTGTTAATATTTCATATTGTTGAAAACTATGTGTTTGTTTGACTAAGTACCGGTACTGGAGGCAATTGGATAGAGTTTGGAGAGCGTAAATGCATAATAAATTAGCCGCTCGCTTAAAAAACCTAATGTGAGGTACGCCTACGCAATAAAAATTAAGAAATGATAATATATTGCTATATATTTTATTTTTCGACCATGTTGGTTGATGTATATATATTTATGTCTCTTGTGATATTGTAAAAGCCTCTCCATACAAAGGAGACGCTATCAGAAAATTTCGAAATTTTAGGAGCTAGAAAATTTTTGAAAATTTTGGTTAACTAGGAAAGTTGTGTTTTTGAAACGATGTAAGAAATCTAAGTTTTTGAGTTGGAAATGAAAGCTAATGGTTTTGGATTAAACAAAAAGGTTTTGAGAAGTGAGTATAAGTTTTAATAAAGTGGATTTTGGGTAAGTTAATGGGTTTAGGGGCATTTTTCCTACCTTAGCAAATTTCGGGGACGAAATTTTTATAAGGGGGAAGGAATGTAACGACCGGAAATTTTGATCGTTAATTTTGAAGATTTAATTTATTTTAAATGTTGAATTTGGATTTTAAATTGATCTTGAATATGGAGATTTGGGATGAATTAATAAAATTGATTTATAATTTCAAATGTGGCAATTTAGTTGGATTTGGATAAACAGTGATTTAACATTTGAAATTGGGATAATTTGTGAATCTGGGTGTAAATGGATATGAAAATGGTTTCTAAAATTTATTAAAGTCTAGTTGGATTTGAATTATAGTATTGGACTTTGGATGGAATCAAAAGTCGATAAGTTAAAACTGGAATTTATATTAATTTAATAATGGAATTTAATATATATAGTAATAATGTAAATATCCAACTTTTGATTTAAAATGAATTCGAATGATTTCTAATGTGAATATACATTCTATATGATTTATAATTAAGTTAGCAAAGTTCTAAATTGAAACTTAATGATTTCGACAATTTTGAAAATCACTCGATTTAATCGACGAGTTAAAATAGCCTTACGGGACACAGTCTGGGAATTCCACGAAACCAATTCCGTTGTATCCGTAATAGTTAATTTTTATCGGATTTCAAATTTCATAGCGTTTGGAGTTAACGTTTGTTTGTACGGGTGAGAAATGCGTTGAAATAGATATCAAAAATTTAATATTTTAAATAGTTTTAAAAAGCTATCTTCGACATATGATTGAACTGGGCTCTGAAAGACGTTCCATTGTGTTCAGAATATGGTAAAATGATATAAACGCCTGTCAGCACATTTCAATTGGAATTCGTTTGAAAAGTTAAGTAATTTATGAAAATATTATTAAATTAATATATGAATCTATATGTATATAAGCTGTACAGTGAACCCTAGATAGTTTTCACCAGCCGCCACGAAATATTTAATGCTCGAAAGCTTCTCTTCTTTTCCCTCTATTTCCTTTGAATCCAGAAGCTTTCGCGAGAAACTTTCAATCGAAAAGATGGATAGCTCGTCGAGCTCGACCCGATCAACGGTCGAGGTCGTTTTTAGTGCTTCGAGGGTGCGACAATTCATCGAGAAAAGGAGGCCGTTTGTGCACAGTTTTTGAGGGACTCATGGCACCGAGCTCGGAGCTGTTGTGGCCGTGGGTGCATGGCGACATGCCATTCGATGTGGTGGTGCCTGATCGGCGTAGCGATGGTCGAGGGGGGGAGTATTCGGTCAACGTGGGGTGATGTTGGGTTCATATAACCCTGGGTCGAGCAATCTGGGAGAACATGTGAGCGGCCAGAATTTCTCCTTTATTTTGAATGGCCAATCTGTGTTTTGGTAATATAAAAAGAAAGAAAAGAATTTGTTTTATAAATTATACTGAATGTTTAAAATAACATATCTCATGCATGCATGATCAGAATTTGACGAAACAGGAAATGTCGGAATCGCAGCGACGCGATCTACGCGACAATGCATGTCCGAAGATGATTGGAGCTCATGAAAATTTTAGGTTAAATCGAAGGCGGTCGATTTAATTTAAAATTAGAACGCTCAGCGTTTTAAACGCAAGGTGAGTTAATCTCACTCGCATCTGGATTTCCATAATTAATTTAAATAGCTAAAACTTAAATTGTTGGTTGATTGATTGGATGTGTTTATTATTATCATTCTAGATATGATATTATATATAGTAGCATATATATATATATATTGGAGTGATTGATATTCCCGCATTATATAGCGGATGAGACCCTATGCACCCCGCATAATAGCGGATGACCCTTTATGCCGCGATGACCCCCTCGAAGTAAGATTTGGTATTTTATTTGTTGTGCTAACATTTGTGGATGTAGGAAAACAGGTTGGAGGGATCCAACTGGATTCCTCAAAATATTGAAATTATTTTCATAATCAGTGATATGTTTATTTGATATCTTGTGATAGATTATATTGCGATTTAAGTTATTCGTTGCTATAGTTTGGATGAATATATTTTTGTATTTTGAAATATAATGAATTGGGTTATTAAAGGAAATGAAAAGAGAAATTTTGGAATAAAGAATGAAATTGATTTTTCAGATTTAAATAAGGATTTTGAACATAATAAAGGGTGAATTTGGTGTTAATGGATTTTGGAATTTATTTTGGATAAATCAAGAGATAAATTTTAAAGGGAATCTAACTCAGGAATTCGGTTTGAAATCGATTAAGTGTTTAGGGAACTGTGATTTAAAGGATGATGAGGAATGTAAATTTATAACTGGGTTTATAAATAAAGTGGAATATTTATCAGTGGATAAATTTAAAAGTATAGATTTACGGTAGGAATTTATAAGAAAGGTGAAATTCGTTTTAAAAATAAAGCGGTGATTTTATTTTTAAAGTTGGAAAATGTATTTTCCTTGGAAAACTAAGTATATTTTCAAAGGAAAATTTCTAAGTACGAACTAGAGGTTTAAAGATGTTTTTAAAGAATGTTTTAGAAAATTCATTATTTAATTTCCTTAAAGATGAAAAGTAAATATTTATTTAAGTTAATTATGGCATTTAATTATTTTTAAAAGGATATTTTTATGTATAACTTGGAAGTTTTGAAGTTGTTTTAAAAGAATGGTTTAGAGAAATTTATTATTTTTAATCGTTTTATAATTTTAAAGTAAATATTATTCTAATTAATTTTACTAGTAATTATTTTAAAGGTAAATTAGTATTTTGTTTTTTAAAAGAAAATTTTCTAATATTTATACTTTATGCAAAAACCTTATTTTAAAAATAGTTGGTGGCTTAAGTTTTACTTGGAAAATTACTATAGAATTTCATAACTATTATTTTGAGAAAAAAAAATTTAAGTAGTTTTATTTCAAAAGTTTTAAGTGTATGTTTTTGGGTAAAGTGATTTAAATGATTAAAATCTAATTTTAATAAGACTTGGAGTTTTTCAATGGGAATAAAATAATGGTTGAATTAATTGTTTATTTCATAGTTAAATAACCGACTGTCAAATCTGGACCCAAACATGACTTTGGAAAAATCTAGGAGGAGCATAGGAATTATATGGTACAGTTACCGTTCGAAGTGCTATACTATACGTATAAACTCATTCGATCTTCTAGGATGTTTATAAGGAAATCTATCCACTAACGGTTAGGAGGTGATCTCCAATCTTATTTTCGTCTGTTTATTTCCTAAAGAACTGGGGTTGAGTTTACAGAAATAGCGAACGTTGTTGCGAAGAGACCGGGATCGGATTTGTGATTCGAAAACCAATTCGATCCAACGAGTATGTTTTCGTGATGAAGAAAAGAGCTTGAAGTCGAAGATGGAGCAGTAAAGTGCAAGGGCTAATCGCTACTAATCCTGAGGGCGATTCCAAAATGGATGTAGTAGGAGTGGTGCCTTCGGTTCTGTTCGGTCCGAGAACGGGCTTGTATGGACGAATGCTTTCAGAACATCGTTAGAAGGACGATGAGCATTCTAAGTGAGATGTGTTCTAAAAAGGTAACGCATGGCCTCGAGCCTCATCAACTGGGAATGACTAAAAATCAGGGGTTATGCAGCAAGGCTAAGTGGCTAGCAACCAATTAGGATAAGGTCATCCCTGTCTAGATATCCCTTTATTCGGCTGTGTGGGCAATTGCCGATCCCAACCGCGGGGTGATCTTATTCGAACTATCCAGTAAGGGGTAGCTCCGATCTTGTGTTGTAAAGAATCGGAAGGGATCCTCGGTATGCTGATCTAGACCTTATACCGTGATAGGTGGTGCCCCGGTGCCTAGTCATTAGTTGGAAATCCATTCTCCCTATGTGCCATTTACGATTTTGATTGTAGAGCCTGGTAATTGCTGGAATTTAATGAATGTAACAATTTTGGCTATTTGAATAAGTGTTTGTATTTAGACACTATTATGATATCAGAGGATTTGATAAGAAATGTTTTGGTTATCGTAAGGTAAAAACCTAACATGTTTATTCATGGCAGGGTCTTATGAGATACCTTTGATTTTCAAACGATTTTGAAATTTTAATAATTCAATTGAGTGTATTTTTCTCAAACTGGTTTTCCAGACCGACTCGGGTGTTATTTTATTATAATTCTCATGTCAGACCGAGTATTATAAAATACAGGTAGGCTGCTATGGGGCTCAGGATAGTAGCATGTAATCCTTAGCAATCGAAGATTTTTAGAACGAATGCACTACTGTCACCATATATATAATATGGGAATTACCTTAGAGGTAAGTGGCAAGCAGCCCTACATTATAAAGATCTCTGTCTTCAAAATCATTATCTTTAAAATGTCTTCATTTTAGAATGCGTATATTGGTTCCAAGTGGTTTGCGAATAAAAATCATCCAAATCTGATCCCGGTCTCTTCGAACCAATCATCGATAAAAAGATTTTAAGTATGTAGGTGATTATTAAATATCATCCAATTTATAAATCTTTTCATCCAAATAAATATCGTTTTAGAGATATAAGCTTTAACCATTTTTATTTCTTTCAGTATTATAGGATTATTAAGCCTCTTTTAACTTTGGAAATACCAAATCATTTCTTTTAAATTACTTAGGAAAATATTTCCATCTTCTAATATTTGTATAACTCTAATCTTAACAGAGATTTCATATTCCCAAAACGTATATTTAATGGGTTAAAACTAATATTATTTATAACATCATTTACTGTAAACCGAAACCAGTTAGTATTGAATAAATGGGTACTTAAAATTTAAACTAATTATACTCAATAATAATTTCCATATTCAACCTGTAGTATTCATCGAATAATGGTGAAATCACTTTTAAAATTCATACAGATAGTATGAGCTCCCTCCTCGAAATTTAATACAGAGTTTAATTAGAATGTTTTCTTAACAACCAAAATCCTATTTTAAATCTTGTTTAACTTTTGAAATACTCCAAATCTCTTTTCTTTTATCTTAAGAAAATGCGGTAAGAGTAAACCAAATTTACTGTTCCCTCCGTCGGGCCAGTCTGAATAGCCAAGGAAGCAAGCAACTGGTTTCTTAAACTTCAGCCTAGAGACTATCTTTCTGTCATCCATAAGACCATCAAGTTTTTTAATCGACTCTGAACCTTTTAAAATGCTTATGCACTTATTTGAAAAATATTTTCAAAAGATTCGGGAAGAAAAACTCAGGTTTAAAACATTTATTCAAAAGGGTGAATTAAGGCAAAGAACAAACTTTGAAAAAAATTAGGCTGAAAGACATGAAGTTTTATTTTTAGACTGAAGGACAAATGCTAGTAATATTTAGCATTATATTCAACTTTTACACTATGCAAAATGTTAGTTGCAACTAGCATTATATTCAGTTTTACACTACACAAAATGCTAGTTATGACTAGCATCGTCCTTCAGCCAAAAAAAAAATAAACTTGTTGTTCTTCAACCTAAAAAAGTTCCTAAGTTTGTCCTTATGCCTATTTTCCTATATTCAAAAATTGTCAAATTCCGTTGCTAAATTGCCAATGAATGGTGATAATAAAGCTTTATAGATCAAAACACCAATTTCATTTATATATGTCCATTTTTATAACTCAAATCTCTTTTAAAAAATCTAAAATATTTATGGATTTATTTCATATTTTAAAAAAATCTAAAATATTTATGGATTTATTTCATATTTTTAAAAACTAAAAATATCCATTTTCAAAGAATTGAAAAAAATATTTTACGAGCTACCAAAATGCGATGAATCTGAAAACTTGATTTGGACATATCCCGAACTTTACTAAATGAAATCTTGATCGTTTTCATTTGAAAACTATAGTTATAAGGGTCTGGAAAAAATTTTATTTCAATAAATTCTAACTTATATTTCATTCTGCACATTGAATTAACTTTTTATGGCACAAAATCATGAACTGCCGCTACGCGATGAGCTCATTTTTACTCAATTTTTCAAACTTAACCAAACTTTACCGAAACACCTTTTAAAACTTTTATATAACATTTCAAACCTATATTTTACTATTTTACTTAATTCCAAAATTCATTTTCACTTTGTTTCTAAATATTATAATATTGTGTCATTATAGTATTCAATTTTCTATTTTTCAATTTACAATTCTTTTATATAATCCATATGATTTTTCATATCATTTTCATCTTTTAAAATCATTATTTTTCAAAATCAGATCATATTATTTTACAAATAATTTCAAAACTCCTCCTTTCCAATTTCTTTTATTTCGAAACCAAATTCTAACCTTTATAAAATGATGCTTTCTTGATTTATTAATCAAAGTGGCTTAATAGTCCACATACATGTATTATTTTAGAGTATAATATGGATTGTTTTTCATGAATTGACCATGGCTATTTAAAGTAATCATTTTTATTCAGTTGGATATGATTTTCACTTCAATAGTTATAATTTTTTTTTATCATAACCAAGTTATCAACCAATCACAACCAAGTTATCAATCAATCAAATCAACCAATATTTATCCACATATTTTAATTAACAAATTAATCATGCATATTATCATTTAAAATCAATTTAAGATTTAAAGAAACCAAAGTTAGGATATTTTCTTAATATTATCCCCTTTCAAACTCCTTGAAATTATTTCGATGGTACTCCGACAACACTTCCCTCCACTTTCTCCACTCCGATGTTTTATGAACTTGCTTCTCGAACTTAGTAGTGTTCGACCTTGATGTTTGGGTGGTGGCTGCTTTGCTTTGAGTGGTGGATGGGGTGAGTGGTGTACTATCAAGAAGGAAGGGAGTGGTTTGGCATTATTTTGGAAGTGGAATGATAATGGAAGTGTATGCATATCTTATTTCTTCCTTGCTTATATTTTTACCATTATTTTTCTAGTGAATAAAAAGCTATTAAAGCTTAGGATGGAGAAGAAGAAGATGAAGCAGGAATGAATGAATTTGTGAAGATATGGATGTGTAGTCATAGGGTTAGACCTTAGCCTTAAGCTTGCAAATGGACCGAAATACTCCCTTCCCATCATGTCGTGCAAGTTACTCCCCCCTGTCCCCTCATATCAAGATGTGTGGGTGATGGAAAGTTGATTTGACTTTTTCTTTTTGAGGCTTAAGGGTGAAGTTTGCATTTATATATACATATAAAGAGTTTATATATAAATATGTATACTTTGTTTTAGATATTTTCATTAGCTTTGATTTGAAAAATTGTGAAGGTATGTGCATATGTATATATATGTACATGCATGTGTGTATGTGTATCAAATAACGTAGCAATGATTTGAAACAACTTCCGTTCGACAAAAGGTCGACAATCCAAAAGGTTGAATCCCAGTCACATTTTCATTTTTTAATCAAACTATTTAATTATGTAAATAAAACTTGAAAATAAATTTCTTATCATATCTAAATAATTAAAACAAGATTATTTAAGTTATAAACCATATTTACTAATAAAAATCCAATTGTAAAAATATGACCTCGATCTACCAAAATGCGACGAAATTTGTATATTTTTATAAAAAAAAGTATATATATTTATAAAACCACTATAAATCGCTTATTATTATTATATAATAATTATATAAAGTTTATTAAGGCTATTATATTTCTAACATTTAACAAAATTTTATAAACTTATATTTTCTAACAGCTAAAATGCGACGAAGCTAATTTCTTTCTTAAATGAGTACATATATTTATAAAACCATTCGAAATGAATTATTATCACTATATAATTAATCAAAATGTATTATTTAATATTTAAAATCAATTATTTGAAGATTTAAAATTAATTAAATATTCCAGATTAAAGGGATGAAATTTGGGGTTATTATATTCTTCCCCTTAAAAGAATTTCATCCCCGAAATTTAACCACAACCCAAAACCCAAAAGAGTATGCACAAAACATTATTTTATAAACTTAAACCCCTATAAGATACATAGATCATCCGTAGGAAATATCTAATTCGATCTCCTATTCGAATCCATAACTTTACTTCTAAACTAGTATTGATCCTTCCATCCTCTAGTGTGGACTCTGATCAGGCTTCTTGATCAGAAACCCTTGCTTTCCTTTTGTTGCTCTCAACTATGATATAAAACTCAAGTATCCAACCACAACTCTCATCATCGTTCACCGTCAATAATCGAGTGACAAATCCTTTTTCAGATCAGTGTAAAAAACTCAAAGTCTCGAACTTGAATCTTAGATCAAAATCGTGGAACGAAATAATTTACGTACCTCATATGTACTTATTAACCTTCCCAAAATTTTTATAAAAACATTTCATAAATTTTTTATTCAAATATTTTTATAAAGACGCTTCTTAATATATAATTACTTTAAAAAATTTATCAATAAAAATTTCTACTTTCTTTCCAAAGAAATCATTTTGATTTCAACACTTAGAAAATACCACTATATACTTAAATCCGCAAAAATCTTTGAGGAAAGCTTTATACTTTCTAAAACACACTTTATTGGGTAAAAACTAATGTTGCGTAAAACATCATTACGATAGCCGAAAAACACTATTATTGGGATCTGATTAATTATACTTAATATTAATTTTTGATGTCAAACTTACACTATTTATTAGTTAACATTGAATCAGATCAAGTGGGGGTATCATTACAATTCAGACTTGAATGGATGTCGTTCTTAACTTAAAAATAAATGTAAGTTACCTTTAACATCAAATGTAGGATATGTATAAATCCCGTATGCCATATAAAAGATCTCCTATCGGAAATCACTTACTATAACAACAATGTTATAGTCTATGTCTACCTCACTTTCCCGAAAACATTTATTTACAACAATGATGTCAAGATCCATGTCTTCTTCCATTTAAGCCCTTTTTAAACCACTTTTTAAAATATAGCTTAAATCGTATTTTAAATATAACTTTCAAATAATTTCTCTTAAAAGATATTTTAACTTTAAAACTCTTTTATAATTATAAAATTTCCATTTTATAAACTCTACTTCTAAAATTATAACTTCCACCAAATCAATTAATTTGTTTTAAACCTTTTCTGAAATACCAGGAATTAAATTCTCAAAATCTATTTTTAGAAAACATATCTTCTAAAGCCATCTTTTATAGAATTATTTTATTTTTGTAAAACACACATTTAACAACATGCTCATCTATTATCTCATATAAATTCATTATCCTTAACCCAATATTATTATCAAAAATCTTATAGTCAAATCATAAAACTTAATTTACAAGGCGTTCGTTTAATCAATAATTGATAATAACTGAATTTATTACTTACTTAACCATAAACTAACCCACATAAATATATATATCTTTTTGAAAGATATTCTTTTATATATGAAATATAGTACATTCAAAAGCAGCATGTCAGTTTGCCTTGTTATGTATTTAAAAATTCTTATCGGATACATGTAGCCACCATGCATCAACCAAAATTCTTAAACCACTCAATAGACCAATCCACATAATACATTTTATTAGTCACCAGCAAATATGCTCTCATATATATAATATACTCAAACTCATTCTAAGGTGTCTCTTACCCCATCTCTAATGAGTTACTCATCCTAGAGCATTACTAACCCTACCTCTGATGAGTCTTACCCATACCAAGCTCAAATGTTTTCTCAACCTAAGCTCTGATACCAAACGTAAAGAACGAAATTTTCGACCCTCGAAAATCGACACTAATATGTCCATGTATTACGTGTCGAACATTTAAGTGCCGGAAAAACTGATTGTTATGGGAAAAGAAAATAAAGACAGAATAAAATCTCACACGGATGGAATAATTTATAATATTAATAATCTTTACAATGGAATCTTTGAAATACATAAATAAGACTCTAACCTAAGCTTAGCCTGGACAGCTATAAAAACATGTCCTTATAAATGCTTAAAAACAACAAAAACAACAGCAAATTAAACTACGTCCATACGTCGATGAAGATCTCCAGCTCTCCTTTTGAAACTCCAAGCATCTTTAGCTAATCCTAAAACTACTTGGAGTTGACCCGAGTATTAAGAATACCTGGATCTGGCTTGGCAAATTAGCATGAGAAATACAAATTATAAATATATATGATAGTGTCATAGATTATACTAATGTTAAAATAAAACCTTTTGAAAAGAAAGGGTATCTCGTAAGACCCTGCTACACATAAACACAGATAGGTTTCTACCTTACGATAAGCAAAATACTTTATATCGAAACATTTTGATATTATCTTTAATGACATTAGTTTGAAAACACTTATCAAATAAATGTATATAGGCATTACATCTATTTTGGGAATACAATCAAAATTGTAAAGCTCGTATTGGAATTGAATTTCAAACATGATACAAAACTAGTGGCCTTTTGCTTCCTTTGCGGATTCCATGTATAGCAATCATAGTACCAGATTGCTTCTTGTACAGGGACTCATACACAAGTATACCATATTGCTACACTACTATGAATCAGCGTATCCAGTGGCTTTTCATACGGGGACTCATACACCATTGTACCTGTTCATTTAAACTCTAAGGCTGTAATACCTTTTTATTTGCGATTATCTAATAGTCTGTAATATTATAATATTTCCTTTGGACTACATAGTTTCCCATATCAACTCCAGGATGTGAGGCTTGTAAGGCCATGCTTTACTTAACCCAAGGTAAATTCCACTTAGAATGCCATACTGCCATTTCTAACAATACACTATTGATTTCCACAAAGTACAATCCTTGAGTTCATATGCCTCAAGGAAGAGTGTTAAGTATAAGAGGGGCTATCTCCAACACCACCAAGCAGATGTACGTTGGTAAAAACCAATGTATGTGGTCTTATATATGCAATGTTAGACATTTGTCCATATGAGTTGCCCAGGCGAAGGACAAACTGAAGGCACTCCTCCTACTACATCCTGTTTGGGAATCATATCTCAGATTAGTAGCGAGTAGTCCCTACCCATCGAAGATTTTCAAAACAAAGGAGTTACTGCCACTATATATAAAATATGGGAATCACCTCATAGGTTAGTGGTAAAGAACCCCACAATGAAGATCTCCATCTTCAAAATCATTTTCTTTAACATGTCTTCACTTTCGATCGCTTATACTGGTTCAAAGTGGTTTTCGGATAGGAATCACCCAAACTCGACCCCGTCTCTCCAAACCAATCATCGATAAAAAGATGTCAGGTAGATGATTATTAAATATCATCCAATTTATAAATCTTTTCATCCAAATAAATATCTCTTTAGAGGTATAAGCTTTAAACCATTTTTATTTCTTTTAGTATATATGGGATTATTAAGCCTCTTTGTAACTTTGGAAGTACCAAATCATTTCTTTTAAATTACTTCGTAAAATATTTCCGTCTTCCATTGTTAGTACAATTCCAATATTAACGGAGATTTCGTATTCCCAAAACATATCTTTAATGGGTCAAAAACAATGTTATTTAAGACATCGTTTACCGTAAACTCAAACCAGTTAGTGTTGATAAAAGGGACCCATATATTTTAGACTAATTATAGTATTCAATCTGTACTATTTATCGAATAATGGTTGTTTGTACCAAAAATTGGCACAAACACCTAATAGAGATTTTGTAGAGGTACCAACGAAGAATATTAAATGTAAATAGGTACAATACAGTTGTAATGCAATAAGAAATAAGCTAATAACAAAGACGCAACATTTATAGTGGTTCGGCATTGTTGGCCTAGACCACTTTGAAGATAGCTTTATTAATCACTTTGTAAAGTGAGCACAATAGGAATCGGATGTAAATCCTTAGTTACAATATAGTACAAAGCAACCAGCAGCGTAAAAATCTCGAAAATGAACAATCAAGCCTATATTTATAGAGGAAGGCGGCAAAAGATCTCCTTGAAAATTCAACAGAAGGATGTCCAAAACCATATGGGCCCATAGGAGGAATCGCATGGCCTAAATTCCAAAAAAAATAAGGATTGGGGCAGATCCCTATTTTGGAGGAATTTTTGGGTGCGATCCCTGTGGGTGCTTCTTAATGTTGTATTATGACTAGCCTCCAAGTTTCATGCCAATTGGTTTAGTAGATGTTGAGTTATTGTTGGATCATTATTGCAAAGTGTGTTGTTACCTAATTTTGGCCGATCCCTATAGACAGAAGAGGGCTGATCCCTCTTTCTTAGTCCTTTTTAGGTGCGATCTCTAGGGTAGGCTCCTAAGGGTCCCCACATCTTGCTTTCAAAGTTTCATATGTATTGGACTTATGAATCTTGAGATATCGATAGTTTTCCATTGAGTTACACTTGTTTGGATGAAGTAGGCCATACCTATGATTTAAAGGGACTATAGCCGATCCCTTTTCTATATCAAATTATATTCCATACTTATAATGTTCTATTTAGCATATCTCTTGATTCCGTTCAATCACAGCTTCACATTACCATCTGTACTTGATTTCTAGACCCCACCATCATCACTCCCGGCTTACTGGCCTTGATGACAGTCGAGTCTAACTTGTCTAATCATTTCAGATATAGTTGAGTCAAAATGCCAGATAACACTTGCCCCCAAATCATGTATTATGTTGAACATGATGTTCTTTGAATCGAAGCAAGTTAGAGTCGCCGAAAAGAAATCCATCCAGTTTTTTGAATAGTCGTTATCCTTCCGTCAAATTATTTTTCCAAAATGTCATATCTCTCTTTGATCGTCATGACGCTTGGTCGATTTTCAATAGCATAAATTCAGGATTATATTTTGTCAGTTGATATCTATGTCCGATTCTACGAGGTTAATAAGTTATGGTTATCTGATTTAGTCTCGACCTTGAAAGCTTCAGGTTTGAATTCAATTTCTGTCGATTTTAAAAATTGAAATTTTAGAATATGCACATACACATTCTGGTACACGTTCTTATCGTTGGCTTCGGATGCGTTTAAACGTTCATGGGTCATCGCCAAATTTAGTTGAATGAGATGTAATTTCATTGCATTTATATATTTATTTACTTTATATAGATTTTTGTGTACATATTTGCATACATATAGGGTTCATACCCGATCCCTTTCCTCCCTAGTTTTTTTTATGTTTATAGGTATGAGTATTCCTCTGGCTAATCCCTTTTTTTCTAATAATAGGGATCGGATTGGATCCCCAAGTCCAGGGATCGTACCTGATCCCTTTATACGTTAGGGATTAGTCTTTCTGGCTCCGTGGAGAAGCTAAAGCAGGCCGAACCCTCTAGCCTCGTATATAAACTAACATTTTCCTCTCCATCCCTTACTTTAGCTTATGGCTTTCTTGCTTTCATTTCCTTCAACACCAATCCCTCTCCTCTTTCCTTAGAGTTGAACCCCCTCTTCCTTCCTTCAAAACTATCATCATCTCCATCACTCAATCCAGCACCCCCTCGAATTCAAGACCTTCACCTAGCCTATCTCGCACGTGACAATCCACACTCAAATACATATAGGTCGGTTTTGATTTGCATACGATTTTGATTCGTGACAAGACGAAGGATTCAGCCTTTCCATAGGTTGAATTAGGTGAGGAAGAGGAGAAAGTAAGGAGTGAGGAGATGTGTGGAAATTTGCTAAAATCGTGGACTCAATACTGCTTTGAGTTTTGAAGGATCGGTGTAGAAGGTTGTAGTGGAGGACGAGAAAGGTTAAGTATATGGATCGGTGCAATAACCATGAGAGGGATCGGTCGTGGTTAGGTGTAGGGAGGAATCAGGCATATACCGACGTGGAGATGGATCAGTTGTTTATGGAGTAAAGAGGGATCGGCTGCATTGGTGGACAAGGGATCAGTTGTTTGTGGAGCATGGAGGGACCAGCTGAACTGGTTTCGGCATAGGGATCGGTGTTGTTAGAGAATGGAGGGATCGGTCATAGGCTTTTTGAGAAGGATTGGCTATGAGGACTTAGCCAATTTCAAAACCTTGAACCGAGCTTGAAACCTTAAACAAACCACTCCATGTAAATTTGTATGAACAATCAAAACCAATCCTGTCTTAATGAACTTGATCATGTGACTATAACGGACAACTGGATTTGCATTTCCAATATCGAACTTGAAACTGAATGACTAAACTGTTGGGACTTATAATAAGAATTAAAACTTAATATATATACTTCAATATTGAACTTCACACTTCGATATGTCGTTGGTCGATCCCTAAGCTTACACAACCATTAATCTAAATGCCATTTGAGATGGTTAGCGATGACAGTCACTCTGGTTGGAATCCAAAGTCTTGTCCCTTATTTTTGCTTTTAATTTTGAATTTCTTATCTCTGCACTGCACATATTGCAACACACTAGTTTACACTTAGCAGGGAGGACAGGTAAAATTTTCTAACCTTGATTATCTATTGAGTTTAGTTGATATGGGCTCCAGACGTTTAGCGCATTTGGCTGCAGTGTCTTCTGGACAACCTTCATAGCATAGCAAATAAGATGTTGAGTCGAGTTCTGCGACTATATCCATCGGACTTTCTCCTTAACACCAAATCGAGCAATCAGAGAGTCTGGTCCATCGGCTGACCTTTTTTATGATGTCCCCATCCTTCCGATGGAAGAGATAAATCCTGCCCCAGACATTATAAAGGGTGTTATGTTTCTGGATAACCCGATGGATTCCTAAGCCTTCGGAATTCGTAAGGCCGCTCTCCACAGGCTGCGCTGTAACCATGGGACCCCTTTTGGAAATGTTCTAGTCCCTTTAGTGAATGATAGGGCCCACTTGTCCTCGGAGGGGTATACGACATGTAATAAATTTATGTGCCGGGCTGGATGTATGCCGCCTTTTAATTATTTTATTCGAGAGATGCTAAATTATTTAGGAATGGCTCCTGCTCAGCTGCATATGAACAACTATGCTTTTCTTCAGGGTACTTTCTTGCTATTTATGGATGTTCTGTTCCGTCCATCGTCCCTTACAGACACCAGATTTATCTACAATTTTAAACAATGGGCGAGAAGCCTTTCTTATACTTTCCTCGAGCCTTCGCTCAACTTTCAAGTTTTGAATAGTGCTTGGAACAAGCTCTGTAACTTTAAACATGAATGGTTCTACGTTCATTATTTGTCTGCCTTCTCGAGGCGATGGTTGAAAGAATGTAAGTGTTGCCTTCACTTTATTCTCAAATTCTTTAGCCCAAGTCGTATCCTGAACTAACAAATACTTTAAAATTTTATTGATTTCCATCCATGTCCAGAAGGTGATAGTTTTTCAAGGGTGGTTTCTGCAATCCTTGCCACCTCGGTTGAGGATAGGGACATCAGATCATTTGTAACCGATGAATGGCTATTTCATTTTGGGCTGCTAGAAGACACTCGCACTATTAAGTTTCCAGGAAGCATTGCACTGCAAAGAAACATTATGGAACAACAAGGTGGCACTGATAGTCCTGTCGTGCCCTTAGTCGAGGAGGCTCAGGACGTTGCCTAAGAAGGCGATATTAGAGGTGATGAAGCCAACAAGCCTGGCGATGATTGTGCAAGTCAGGGCAATGCGCCTGCAGCCGAATCATCACAAGGCATGAAATCTCATGTGCCAACAAGAAAAGGAAAAAAGCTAGCATACAAATTCCATAGGATAAAAGCTGCTAGCAATCCCGAGTTCATCATAACCTCTGTTGAAGAAGAGACTTCCTCTCAGCACTTAGAAAGTTCGTTGGAAGGATTCTCGAGTCTTCGTAACGATATCATGACCTTTAACTTTCCTAAAATTAGTGTTGGGAAGCTTAATTCTCCCACCAAGACCATGTTGAATATGCTAGTATATGATTTTTGTTTGATAATAATAAACATATATATATACACATATATACATACATACATACATACATACATATATATATATATATATTTTTATATTTATATATTCATTGAAATGTATTTGCTATTGTACTATTTTATTTTTCACATAATTGAATAAATATTTGATGAATAAAATAAATTACACAGAATTCATATTCAAACAAATATTTTATTCAAATAAATTTAATACAAACTTCAGTTCTTACTACATTTATACAATTTCAATTACAATTCAATTTCAATTACATTACAATTACAATTACATCATAAATTTCAATTTACAATTTTCACCTCACTACATATCGCTCATTCACTCGTATTTGATCTTCAACTTTGTTTCCAACTTGTATCCAGCATCTGAAATATCTGCAAATTAAACATTAATGCAATAAAATTGAAAAAGAAATATTTTTGCAGTGTATAATAAAGTGTGTGTTTTGAAAATATTATTTGCCTTAGTTATTTGGGTTTTCGTCATCATTTTTATTTAAATTCATCTTACATGAATAGCTTGTAACATGCACTGTGTATCACTGTACATGTCATAATGCCGTGCAAACCGATATACACTTGACAAAATTGCAGGGACAGGTGAGCACAAGGTCAAACCCAACCAAAAGCTGGATTCAACTCAAGTGCAAATATCAGGCGCAATACAAATAAAGTCACGACATGAGCACAAGAGCTTGCATATGCACATGTGTACATGTAACAACCCTGGTTTGGAGATTACCTGTATATATTGAGTTATAACAGAAGTTATAATTTAATATTATAAAATATAATTGGAAATTTTAAATTGTTCATTTGGAATAAACAATGAATTTTGTAAATAAAATGAGAAAAATAAAGTTCGGAACTTTATTTTGTTTATTTAGGTATAAATATGGGATTAAATATTGATTGGATAAGTATTTGGTTTAAATAAATTGAAATATTGGGTATTTATTAGTTTGGAGCTAATAAATTAATTAGGTGATGTATTTCAACAATAAATTGTAGAAATAAATCTAAAGTAATGAAAATAATGTTTTAAAAACTTTATTTTGAGAATTTTAGTAGAAAATAATCTACAATTTTATTTCGGTAAATACAAAAATATTGGAAAACATTGTCGATATTAACCTTTTATTGGTTTTAAAAAGAGGAAACTTGAAGAAATTATGTATTTTTTAAAAATAAAAGACGAAATATTGTTTGAAAATATTATTTTGATGATTAAAAATTATTAGAATGATTTGTTGCAATTTATTTGACAAGAATGAAATTTTTGTTTAAGTTATTGCATTAAAAATAGTGTTTTTACACTAAAATAGTGTAAATTGTAAAATATTGTCAAAAATAGGGTTTTATTTATAAAATTAACTTTTTATTATTGAAATAAATTTTATTTGGTTAATAACAATTTTAGTTACGTACATTTGTTGAATAGATTTTCATTTGACTTTAAAACGTGAAAATTGATATATATATATATATATATATAGTGTTAAAATATGATAAATATGTACATAGCTTTATATTTTCACTAAGTATTTAAGTCTTGGGCTATTGGATAAGGATTTAGAACCCAAAACCCATTGTCTAAAGATTTTTGGTAAGAGGAAATTAACAGTATGTTAATTTCTTCTCAAAACATCTGTATATAGAAAAAAAAAACCAATGGATTCCCTCATATAAATCAATTTCCACTCAAAATCTCTACAAATTCAAGGAGTAAATCAAGCAAATAGAGAGATTAGAGAAGGTAATCTCCCCTGATACTCAAATATTCAATCAAAAATCTTAGAATTAGGTATGAATTGTATGTAACCAATTTCTTTTGATTTGCATGTCTTTATTTTAGCTTTTATAGGTCATTGAAGCTCCAATTCTCCTCCAAAGTTCGCTTCTTGCTATTAAAGTCTTCGAATAAATCGCTGAGGTGAGTTCAAGCTCAAAAATTTGCTACCTGAAAATGATAATCTTGTGAGTAATTGGCAAATAATAATAATAATTTACAGCAATATTTGTTTTGAGATTTAAGCTGAAATGAATTTGGCCATATCTCACACATTTCTTATAATAACAGTAAAGTTTGTTTGTTGCTATCCCGAGAGTAAAACTACAATAGCAATGATCATTGATCTAAGAATAGTTTTGGCCGTATCTTATGATCCGTAAGTCCAATTTTAATGATTCTTTTTTTGATTTCAAGCTAAGAAAATCATCTTCAACTTTTATGTTATGAGTTTTCTAAAATTTTGAAGTTATCTTGGTAAAAACTATGTATGTTTTGATGCTATCCCGAGAATAAAACGATAGCAACAATGAACGTTGATCTAAGAATTGTTTTGGCCGTATCTTTTGACCAGTAAGTCTAATTTTGGTGATTCTTTTTCTTATTTCAAGCTAAGAAAATATCCTTCAACTTTTATTCTATAAGGTTTCTGAAATTTTGAAGTTAGCTTGGTCAAAACTATGTTTGTTTTTTACTATCCCGAAAGCAAAACGACAGCAACAATAATCGTTGATCTAAGAATTGTTCTGGCCGTATCTTTTGATCCGTATGCCCAATTTTTATGATTCTTTTTCAAATTTTAAGATAAGAAAATTAGCTTCAACTTTTATGTTTTGGTTTTTGTCAAATTTTGAAGTTTACATGGTCGAAAGTTCAATCTAAGATCGCTGTCCCAAGACCAAAATAACAGAAGTAGTGAAATTCAGAACTCAAATTGTTTTAGCCATAACATTTTCATTTTAATCGAAATTCAATAATTTTTAATGTTACGGAAAGGATAGGATATCATCTATAACTTTCATGTTTTGTATTTTCTCAAATTATATGTTTAAAAGGGGAAAACTAGCCAAACAAAACACATGCCTGGGAAAAACGCCCAGTTTTCTTCCTGTGTACCTTGAATTGTTGTACAGTTTTTGGTGCTTTCTCTTGTGTTTTACAAGCATGGTTTTGATGCTCATTTCAGTGCAAATATTGAGAGCTTTATATCATATATTCTCTAGTATTGAATCATGTATTTTCTTGGATTGTTTGGGCAAGGTTTTGTTGATAAATTGTAATATAGATCTTGAGTGTTGTATTATCTTATTCAGAGGATAAACCATGCTTCTTGTAATTATATTTTGATTGCTTCTACTATATAGAAGCCTAGATTTTAATGAATCCTTTATTGGGATTTTAATGAATTTTGATGATTTATTCTGTGATGTTTTCATTGTGATTATGAGCACAGGTGCACGTATTTTAAACTATTTTTCCAAAAGCATTTATATTCTATCTATTGTTCTAAGAACTATATTTTACAAACTGATTTCATTTAAAACATGATATAATTAATATTCATAAATTATAAAGAGATTTTCAAAGTCAGTTTCTTAAATATTTTCTGAAATTTATTTCAAATCCTTATTTCGCTAAAATATATTTTCTGTATAGAAATACACGTTTTTACACTTTTCGGACGCCTGAGAAAGAGAATTAAATGATTTAGTAAAACATATGGTATGAGACATGTGAGTTTGCCTTTTAAGTTAATTCCGGATTTGTACGCTCGAAACCTCTTGAGTATTGTATTTTGAGTTGATATTTGAGATTTATAATTCCTATTATAGGAATTATCCGAGTTAGCCAATATTTGACGAGTTGAGACATTCGAGATTCCTATTATATGAGTAATAAGCGATGAGCACCACTTATAGATGTTGTTTTACTCGCCGATGAGACGATGCGAGTCTTGAGATGAGATTTCCCTTTTTGGGAATTATGGTTTATGAGAAACCATTATGAGATTTATTTGTACTTGCCAATGATACGAGGCAAGATATATGAGTATTCTAAGATTTCTAAGATTTGAGAATTTATTTTTATGATGTGAAGTTAACTAGCGGTTAGTAAACCGTTTAGTGCAAACGTGTGGTATGGGACGCATGTTAACACTTTTCGGTTCCTTTTCGAGAGTTTATGACACATCCACGAGTACGCCAGTGCTATAGGCCTTTGGATCATAGGCGATATGTGACTTCGGCCACCACTAGTTATGTGACTTCGGTCCCCATGAATTTTGTGACTTCGATCACCATGAGTTTTGTGACTTCGGTCACCACGAGTATGACCTTCGAGTCCATGAGATAGGTACCTAATTTATAAATAGCATTGGGCAAGAGTTTGGCATGTGCAGTATTGCTTCGGCATTGCAATCGAGGATCTGGCCAATCCAGATTTTTTGAGTTTTTGAGTATTTTATGATTTCACTATGTTTAGATAGCTTTGTTACATCGATAGTCTAGAGCTAAATAAGATATTATGTATATATGGTGATTTCTTTTTTATGAGATTTGAACTCTTTTAGAGTTCCATGAGATTCAAGTTTATGGAGATTTTGATGTTTTCTCCTATGGCTTTTTTTTGCTTACTTATACTTGTATTGGTTACCCGTGACTACGAACCATTTATGTTGAGTTAAGCTTATTCATGAGTAACCATAAGACATTATTAGACCTTCACTCTTGACAGTGTAAATAGAACTTTACCTATATCATTCATTTCTAATTAAAGGAAGGTTTCCCTTATGCATTTATGTTTTTCTTATCTTATACTAATATCAAGTTCTAGCTAATCTGACCCGTGTATTTATTACTCTAGTCAGACCGAGTTGCAGCTTAGGCAGTTGGACTCTTAGCTTGCTTACCTTTTGGGCTTGCTTATCATATGGACCTTTGCTAGCTTTTTTTGGTCTTCTCCATTGTCTTTGGGATTATAGCATAGTTTTTATGTACTAATCTTTTGGGTTGGGAACTGTATAATGTATATTCTTCTGTGGGATGTATGTACGTATGTATCAAGGTTGAATACCACTTGTGAAAGGTTGTATTGCACTTGATGTATGGATATGTATATATATTATGTGTTGTTGTTCTGTGACTGTGATCATTGTAGTTATTATATTTTGTTTCTGAATCGATCATGTAGCCACTATAATAGTGTATTGGATGAGAATTAAGTATGTTGAAACTCGAGATGAAAAATGGAAAAAAAATTAAGTGCCAAAAACTGACATACTTAGCGTACTCAAGATGAAAAATGGAAAAAAAATTAAGTGCCAAAAACCGACATACTTAGCTCTTATCTAATGCGCAAGACTATGATGATTGCTCTTAACCAGCCATGTTCTCCGCATTAGTAGACTGAGTTACTATGTAATTCTCTTTGTTAATGTGGGTCTCGGCGTGGGGCATCACAGCTTGAAATCCGAGCAGGATTCGGAAAAAAAAAATAAGCGCAAAACAGTATACATGATTATCATACATCAAGTATAATACAATTGTAAACATCATCCCCAAATTGTAGTTAATCCCGACCTTGTCCTGAATCTTTTGTGTACTTAGGGTTAGAAGAGAGGAATATGTCTACGAATGTTAGTTTTAAATTCTGTAGTATTCCTTATTTGATGAATTCCAACTACTAATATCTACCCTGTGAATAATCCCATCTTATTTTAACTTCCGCTCGTGGCTGGAAGAAGAAGTCGCACGTCGAAGATGGGACCGTCCAGTGATCCTCGTCCCGGAGGAGCCTATTTTTTGACCTATTAGATTACTGAGCTTCTTAGGAGATTTCAGCCTCCTGCTCCTACTCATTCCTCTCCTCCATGCAAATTCGCATTTGCGTGGATGTGTAGCGACTTCACCATCTCGGAGGCAATCCATTTAAAGGCTTCGAGACACTTTTAGAGGTTCGAGCTTAGCTCCGAACATGCGAGTGCATCTTCACTCGCATGGAGATTCCCGATCATCACCGTGTTCTTGTGGCATCGAGTATGCTGCAAGAACAAGCACTAGGCTGGCACGAGCTCCATATAGCTGAGATAGATGAGTCTACTCTTATATGGCAGCATTTTCGAGATCGTTTTGAGCTTAAGTTCATGCTAGAATCTGAGAAGGCTTTCCTTGCCCATCGCTTCCTCGAGTTGAAGCAGGCCAAATCCTCTATTTCAGATTATGTATCATCCTTCGAGTCTTTATCCAAGTATGAGCTCGAGTTCAGTAGTACTCCACACAAGAAGATTCTTAAGTTCTTATCTGGACTTAAGAAATATTTTAAGAAGTCACTCATGCTTCAGCACAAGCTCCCCTTCAAGGAGTTTGTGGATTTGGCGCTTCACCTCGAAGCCGTCGAAAAAGAAAGGGATAGTAGTGAAGAGACCGAGGTTTGAAAGAACCCAAATAATAAGAAATTTCCCTTTCAGTAATCCCAATCCTTTCCTCCGAGGAAGAAGGAAAAGCAAGGCAATTCAGGCTCTTATCCTCATGTAGCACCTTCTTCGGTTAGACTTTTAGCTTACTTCAATTGAAGTTCTCGAGATCATCTAGCTAAAGAGTGTCCTCTGTTGAGCGGAAATTTCAATTGATTTGCACTAACTCCAAAACCGCAGCGGAATGATGAAGCGCAGAAACAATCAAAAGAAAAATCTAGCTTGTCGATTAATTACCAACAACAAATTCAATGAAAAATTATCACCAAACAAAGAAATACGGAAGAGCTAAGAACACAAAGATTTAACGTGGTTTGGCTAGATTGCCTACGTCCATAAATCCAACAACTATTCTTTATTTCACTGAAGAAAGAGAGTACAAAAGAGAGAGAGATTACAAAATTATAGGTAGCAAAGTGTAGAGACTAACCTATAATTACAAATTGAATAATCATTTATCCAAAGACTTATTTACGCTCAAAACCCCTAATTGATTGACTGCAGAAATTAGGATTTACTGAAGAAAAGAATAATGGTGGATGCTCTCTCACACTCACACAAATATGAAGATGAACTTACTTAATTTAAATAGACTTAACGAAGGAGTTACTTAGAGATTACGAAAATTAATTTTTAGATTATGTTTGAAACCTTTCCGAGTATTCATGATTTGATTTCTATGTAAATGGATAATGGTATTCTTGGTTTTCATAATTTTCCTTGCTTGAAACAATCTTCATCAACAATCTTTTCTTTCTTCATATAACAAATACTTTGACTAATTAATTGGTTAGCAATTAATTAGTTTTCATTCTCTAAAAGATATCACATATGTCCTTCCTCTTTTATCTTTCCATATATAGCCTAATTAATTGATTGAATGAACCAATTAATTATTTTCTTGTCTTCTTTGAAAAATACTTGGATCGTTATAGCTTGTATTATTTAAGTCAATCAAGGGAAAGCACAGTTTGCTGTTTAGTTCAGCGCAATCCGCTATATGGTTATTATTGCAACAGAGTCCACTGTATATTAGCGCATTCTGCTATTTGGTTCAGCACGGTCCGCTATATAGTTTTTAGCGCAATACGCTATGTAGTTGAACGCAACTCACTATATGGTTTTAGCGCAGTACGCTACATAGTTGAGTGCAGCTCACTATATGGTTTTTAGTGCAATTTGCTGTCATATTGCGACAAAGTAGCGACATTTATCGTAGATTGTACAGTCAATAAATTTGTTTATTTATGTATGCACAAGTTACAACAATAATCTGGAATGCATACATCGTGCATTAGGCTACCACCTTTATATATTAATGTATTAAAAATTAAGAACAATTTGTAGAATCATTGATGCAAAGGGTGTCAATATTTTATGAAAATAACTAGTTTTTTAATACTAGTGTGTGCATTCTTTTTTATTTTGGATAGTGATGTCCTTCCATTTATATAAATAAATAGCCACGTTTACACGTGACCCGCACAATATGTTTTAACTTCATAGTAAAAATTAGCTTACTCTATCTGGTTAGATTCTTACTTATGGTGCATTGATGGGTGCATATGTAGACATAATGTTCATTAAATATATACCATCACTTCGAATAAATATGTACACAGTTGTAAACAATAAATCTTTGTATATTGGTATTAATTGCTATATTGCTTAGGTGAATGGAAGTGCATGAAAGTCATGAAGTTGTTTGTGCATGTCTTTCCATCGACAGTTATTTTTTTACTACTATGATAATAAATTGTACACTTTTTGGTAACTTTTAGTTAGTCTTTCGTGGGGTTATTACATGGTAGTTGATCTAAACCATGGTTTAAGTAAATGAAGTCTGCGCAAGTTGTGCAATTTAGGGTTTTAATAAACCGCATAGTCTATATAATAGTCGAATAATAGGGTATAATAATAACCATATAGATGTTTGAGAAATAATATATAATATTTCTTCTTTTAACTATCCCTAACTTTTGTGCTACTCCTAACATTTTTCCTCGTATATTTATACTATTTCTCCCCCTTTGTCATAAAAAAATGATAGAAAATTTAATGTTAAGCACAAACAGACAGAAACGTTTAGAGCTTGTATATAATGTTTTTTTCTTTTTTGAAATGGTACTTTATATACAACAAGTCACTGCAACAACATATCACATTTCGATAAACGTTCGAATCACGCTACACAAGTTTCGAACTTGTGACCTCTCGCACCAAAGCCGAATCACTTAACTACTTGGACAATGGTGCTTGTCTTTTATATGGAGTTATATCAATAGATTAAATAGAAAACCTAAAGGGAATCAAAATCAAAACAAAACATGAAATAAAACACATAACATTCCCTTAGTAATATTCAAACAATACATTGTGAGCATGATGCAATAATGAAAGTACATAGAACTAATAAAATAAAAATATTTAATATAACTAGAAACATATGCATTAACAAAATTATATGACCGTAGATTTCTATGACTTTTTTACAAGAGTTTTAACCCTTCAATGATTTGGATTAAAAATATGACATCGTGTGGTATTTCCTTGGATTGAGAAAACTCGGGAATATCCATTTCTAATCTCTGGTAAAAGCATAAGAAATGAAATGTCGAATTGATGCAAACTACTTTTCTTGTTCATGTACCATGAGTTTCTAATTGAATTCAAAAAAAATTTGGTTTTTCACAACAACATACAATGCTCTTTTCAATGATCGAAGTGTCTCTTCCAAATTATCCGACATTTTTTCTATATAGGTACTTCGATTCATATCTATTTTATGAATAAAGTGGCTAAAAATAAAGAGAAATGTGAATGATGAAGAAGAAACATCTCCTTTGTAGGAAAAATACGTTTTCAAAGAAATAAAGTCAAAGAATAACTATTTCCACTATTTCAAAACGGCAAGTTTGAAATCTGAAAATTAATAACTAAATCCAAGTAGTATATATCGACATATGCATTGCATGTATGTCGACATGCAGTGCTTAAATGGTGCATTTTCTTTTAAAACACAATGAATTTATGACATAGAAACGTTTCATTAATATTTGAATTCAAATACAAGATAAACAGAAATAAACGTGTTAAAACGAAATAAAATTGCACGTACAAGAAAGAATGCATGATAATTTAGGTTAGTAGCTTTAGAAAGTTGATGAAGATGATGATGATGGGCTAGCTCCTAGTTTCTCTAAAACTTTTTGTTGAGTAGTAGGAACGATAGTATCAGAATATTTCATCCAAGCTAAATAGGAAACATATAAAAGTCTAGCATCTATTATACAGCTGTTAGCTATACTTGGTATTTTGTTGTAATTATGATACAGTTAGGCAATTATAATTTAGGAAATAAGCAACGCTAATAGAATTATAATCTAGGAAATAAACAACGGCTAGTAGAGTTATAATTAAGGAAATAAGCAATGACTAGTAAAATTAAGCTATATAATCATGTACAAAGAGCTTGTAGAATTAGAGAACTTTTTTGCAATAAAGTTAATTATTCATCATATTCTCTCCTCTCCTCTAAAATTCAATATGGTATCAAAGCAGGTCAAATTCCGACTCAAAAATTCTGGAACAACATCAGTTGCTGCAGAAATCAAATAACCACAGTAAGTTCAACATGTCCCAATCCGACAATATTAAACTCAGAAATATCATACTCAATGGCAATAGAAATTACATTCTTTGGTTGACATCAGCATTAATTGGGTCTTGATGGTAAAGAATAATTAAAGTTTGTCACTGGCCAAAAGGAGAAACCCAAAACAGTAGAGCCAAATGAGCCAATTCTTGAACAGAAAGCAAAAATAGAAGAATGGAAGACAACTGACTAATTAATCATGTCATAGCTTCTCAGCACAGTGGAACCAAAAAATTTCAAATGTACTCATGTACTCCAACACATCACAGAAGATTCGGGACAAAGCCAAAAGAAAATATAGACAACAAATTTTTTTTGCTCATTTCTTTAGCCTTAAATAAGAGCTTGCCCAAATTAAGCAGAGTACCCAAAGTAATAATGAACTAGTGATCGAAATTATGTCAAAATGAGAAGAGCTCAATATCTATCTCCCATCAATAATAGATCCTCCACAAGTAAAGATTGGTAATGGAGATATAGTCCAAATTCATGATTTTGATACAACAAAGTTTCTTACAAAAGATGTGAAATATATTCTATATTTACCAGATTTAAGTCCAAATTTATTATCAACTAGTAAAATAACCAATGAACTGAAGTGCAATATTATATTCTAACCATATAAAGTGACCTTTCAGGATCGAGAATCAAGGAGGAAATGTCTACAAAACGGCCTCTATTATATTAATGAAAGCACTAATAAATGTCATATG
The DNA here is from genome assembly GCA_030765085.1 of Allium cepa. NCBI lineage: Eukaryota > Viridiplantae > Streptophyta > Magnoliopsida > Asparagales > Amaryllidaceae > Allium > Allium cepa. The sequence goes on along the minus strand of CM060942.1, from coordinate 562,399,747 downwards.
CCATAAAATTTAGTAGATCGTGATAAATTGCTGCATTGGAGGTTTGGTCATCCATCTGATCAAAGTTTGAATAAAATTTTTTGTTATAAATTAGATTCCAAAAATTGTGATGTTGTAAGTTTTTAAAGCAAACTAGATTACCATTTTCTTTATCCACTAATAAGTCGGAAAAATGCTTTGTTTAATTCATTCCATTGTTTGGTTCCAACCCCTATTGATTCTTTTGAACACTTTAAATATTTTATCACATTTAGTAACGATTTTTCTCGCACTACATAGGTTTACCTTTTAAAAGGAAAAATGAAGTTTTTTCATGTTTTTAAGAATTTTATAGTTTTATAGAAAATCAATATAATGCAAAAATAAAAACAAAAATTGATCAGATAATGGGACATAATACGTAAATAAAGATTTCATAGAAATTTTTAAACAAAAAGGAATTTTACACTAAACTACTTGAATTAATACACCAGAATAAAACAGAGTTTCAGAAAGAGAAAATCGACATTTGCCTGAAGTCACCAGATCACCTCTTTTTAATGTTCCAAAATCTTATTTGTTAGATGCCGTGCTAACTACGATTTACCTCATAAATAGATTGCCAAGTTTCATGCTTAAAAATATGAGTACCTTAGAATTTCTTAAGAATAGGAAAATAAATCTTGATCACATAAGAGTTTTTGGATGTACATGTTTCGTACATTTAAAAATACATGACAAGCTAAATAAAAATGATGTTAAAGCCATACTTTTAGGATACTCATCCCAAAAAAGGGGTATAAATATTATGATCCAAAAAATCATAAACTTTATATCTCATAAGACATACCATTTTTTTTTTGAAAGTGAACCATATTATCAAACAAGTGATAAGAAAAACATAAGGTAAGTAGATCATATTGTCTCCAATTAATTTCATGTTTCTAAAAGAAACAAATTAAGAATAGGTTGATCATACAATTAACGAACAAATTGGAGAAACAAATCCAATTTGTTTAGGGGGGAGAAGAAAAGATAGATCAGTCAAGTGAAGAACTAACTCATGAAGAACCAACTCAAGAAGAAAATGCCATTAGAAGTTCTATAAGACAAACTCGACCTCCCATCAAATTAAGGGATTATGTATCCCAACAGGTGATGTATCTAATACAAGATTTTATTACATATAACAGGGTATCCCCTTTATATCAAGCCTACCAACCAATTTTAGTGAAGCCAATTAAAGCTCAATTTGGTGTAAGGCTGTGAACGAAGAACTTTAAGCCTTAGAAAAAAATGACACATGGGATATTATTAATTTACCAGAAAACAAAAAACCCGTAGATTGCAAATGGGTATACAAAATCTAATGCAATAGTGATGGTATTATTGAAAGGTACAAAGCTAGGTTAGTGGCTAAGGGATTTACCCAAACGTATGGTATTGACTACCAATGGACTCTTGCACCAATAGCAAAAATGAATACAGTTAGAATTTTTCTGTCAGTAGCCACTAACTAAGGATGGAATTTGATCCAAATGGATGTAAAAAATGCATTCCTTTAAGGAAATTTAGAAGCAGAAGTCTATGTAACTCTTCCTCTGGGCTATAAAAGTGAGACAAACTCATCACTAGTGTGTAAACTAAAAAAAGGCGATCTATGGTCTAAAGCAATCTCTAAGAGCATGGTATCCTAAGCTAAGCTTTTATCTTTTAAAGATTAATTTTTTTTTAACTACCATTGATCCGTCTATGTTCATCAAACATTCACATAATACCACTACTATTATTCTGGTTTATGTTGATGATATTATCATCACTGGAAATAATAATGAGGAAATTGAAAAGTTTAAACAATATTAAACAAAGGAATTTGACATCAAAGACCTTGGGAAATTTCATATTTTCCTGGAAGAGAAATAGCCCACTCAAATAAAGGATTATTTATATCCCGAAGAAAATGTCCTTGATCTATTAAAAGAGACTTGTAAATTAGTAGCAAAACTAACTAATACTTCTATGAAGATGAATACAAATTTTGGAGTTGAAGATGGTAAGTCATTATCTGACATAGGACAATATCAGAGATGGTAGGCAAATTAAGTTACTTTACAGTAATTAGACCTGATATTGCCTTTGTAGTTAGTGTTGTAAGTCAATTTATGCATGCTCCACGTACTAGCAACTTGATTGCAATTAATAAAATATTGAGATATCTTAAAGGCACTCCGGGTCAAAAAATTTGGATGAAGAAAAACAATTCTAACGATATGGTTGTTTTTCTAATATAGATTGGGTCGGAAGCTATAACAGAAACTCAACCACAGGGTTTCGTATGTTTGTAGGTGGTAACTTGGTTACTTGGAAAAGTAAGAAGCAACATATTGTAACTAGATCAAGTGCAAAAGCATAATATCAAGCCATGACATCCACAACAAACTGAGCTTATCTAAATTAAGAAATTACTTAGTGATACGAAGATAAAGCACACAAAAACAATGCAAATGTACCATGATAATCAAGCTGCATGTCATGTTGCATCCAATCCTATCTTCCATGAGAGGATAGAACTACAGAGGTAGATAGCCACTTTATAAGAGAAAAAGTGCAGCCGGGGGAAATAAAAACTCCATTTTTCAAAAGCAAAAAGCAATTGGCAAATATTTTCACAAAGGCACTCGAAAAGACCAGCCATCTGAACATACTTGACAAGTTAGGTTCTATAAATTTATTCGAACTCAACTTGTTGAGAAATAGAAATGATAGCCTTAGAATATTTCATCTAGGCCGAAAACAGAAAACAAATATAAGTCTAGCATCCAATATATAGTTGTTAGCTACACTTGGTACTTTGATGTAATTATGTTGTAATCAGGATATTATAATTTAGGAAACAAGAAATGGCTAGTAGAATTATAATTTGGGAAATAAAAATCGGCTACTAGAATTATAATTAAGGAAATAAGCAGGGCCGTCAATTTCCAGCACGACCCGAAACCCACACGAAAATTAGCTGGCTAACCCGACACGTTTAAAAGGGCGGGTCATTTTTGGGTCAATCCGTTAGAACCCGTTTAGTAAACGGGTGGGTATAGGGTTGACCCATGAATTCGAATTTGACCCGACTAACCCATTTATGGGTTCGGTATTGTTGTACAATTCTCATTTTAGCTTGCACAAGAATTGTGTTATTGTTATTCACTTATTCCTACAAATTCGCACTTAACAACTTCCTACATTTTCATGCCCATTTCCACATTTTCATGCCCATTACCACGTAACAACTTCCCAAATTTTCATATCCATCTTAGCTTGCAATAAAAGAACGACAACAATACCCTTCTTTTGCTCCAAAATTCTCATCGTAGCTTGCGAAAGAAGGGTATTGTTATCATTCACTTATTTCTACACATTCACATTTAACAACTTCCCACATTTTCATGCCCATTTCTACTTCTTTATACAAATATTTTTCTTCATGGGTTACACGAATCAACCCGAAACCCACCTGATATAAAATTAAATCAACCCAAAACCCGCCCATTTAATAAATGGGCTGACCTGACTTGTTTAAAAATCAACCCGCACCCGAGTTGACCCGACCTGAACCTGACCCACTAACAGGCCTAGAAATAAGCAATGGCTGGTAGAGTTAAGCTATATATAATCAAGTACAAAGAGCTTGTAGAATCATAGAAAATTTTTGCAATAAATTAGTTATTCAACATATTCTCTCTTCTCCTTTAGAATTCAATACTTTTCTAAAAATATTATTGATTTTATTGGAGTAATTAGAAAACTTTTTTCCCATAGTGCGCTTGATTTTTCTTTGACTTTGAAGCTTCTCTTAATGCCAAATTATATCAGTATTTGAAATAATGTAATTTCTATCAAAATTCTTTAATGAAATATCTTCTTCCACTTCATCTTCTTCTTCTTCTTCTTCTTCTTCTTCTTCTTTAATTTTCATTTCTTGTGCGTCTTCCTCTTCAATCTCTTCCTATTCCTTACTTGTTGTATTCACTTTTTTTTTCCAATGAGTGGCCTATATGGCTTGGACTTGTAAGAGATATGCATAAGAGAAATGTTTCTATTATCGAAGACTTTCAGATCAGAAAGTGTTTCTCCCCTTAAACCTATGCAAAACTAAATAAAAATTCTAAGCAAGTATGCTTCATGAAATAATGTATATTCGTTACTAGATATTTTCTTTACCACTAAATCAATGAAAATAACTTATTCCCAATTTAAGTCAATTTTGGCAAAGATAACATACAGAGCATTATACACCTTTTGAGTGGGATTGTTATAGTTGCATGTTCTTGGTGTTATACTTTGTTGCAAGATAAGACTCATAAGCATAGCTTTAGGTCTTAAATTATTTCTTTTAAAATCAAAATCTTAGCCACTTTTAAATAGATTGTGAATAACTTCACAATTGTTGCAATCAATTTTAAAGTGCTATAGTTCGTTTCCTTCACTTTTGCAACCTAGTATCTCACCAAGTAATTGAGCATTCAAAACAATTGTCACTCTCGTTACACTACTCCATTTCTCTTCCTCATTTCCTTTATGAAAATTCTCCATTAAGTTTGCATAAAATTATTTGATAAAATGTGGATAGAAGTGAAATAATTTGAGACAAGTCGGTTAAACCAAAGATTCCATTTTCTAGAGTAAGAAATTGTAAACTATAAGAATTAAAATCATTGAAATTTACAAACTGATCCGAAAAATTCTTGCAAACTTAACAAACTCCGAGTAGACTTTAATGAAGTCTTTGTCATTATAGAGTTGCCTTTTGAGTTTGAGAGTAAATTTATCTGTCCAGAGGAAGAAGATTCATTAGATGTAGACAAAATGAAAATTTAAGAGCAAGTAGTGGAGAATGATTTGACGTTGAGAATACATTTTGAGATGAAGAATAAATAAATAGATACGTTAGCAATGAATAGCTTTAATCATGCCTTGTGACAACGTTAAAGATGTCTCTTTGAATTTGAATTTAATATGAAAGAGATGGAAATTGAAAGTTTCAAAGTTTGAAAAGATTCTTCCATTTTAGTACGCATACGTCAACATATGTTGTTGGTGTATGTCAACGTACTTTTCCCAAAGTCCTTTTTTTATTTTAAATTAAATTTTATGAATGAAATCACACTATTTATAATTCCAAGGTTTGCATGACATAAAAAGGAATAATACATGCTGCTTTCAATAATCAACATGCATGATATTTTAGTGTCTCTTTCTCCTTCCTTTGAAAATAAACTCTAAAATATGATTTAACATAATGCAAGAGTTCTTTTTGGAATATACTTTAGAAATACTATCACATTTGTACTTAATAAATTCTGTTTTAATTTTTTAGCAAGCAAAACAATAGAAATAAGGAAAGTTTTAGAGTTGCTGTTGCCAATAACATATCCTTTTGAATTATCCCCAACAGTAACATTTTTAACACCTTCGTATATAATGTCGCTCAATATCATGTGGTTTTTCCATCATATACTTTGAACTTCCACTATCTATTATTCGTTTCTCATTCTTACTATTCATCGCATTATCGGGTACTTGAATATTATAAAATATGCACATTGGAACTTGTTTTACTTAGGGTCCCAATGGGTTAAGTTTTGGAAAACCAAGCCCATGAAACGTTTGTATATCCTTTAAAAATATAGTTTTTAGAAAAATGAACTTTATCAATAAAATAATCTATACGTTCTTCCTATTTATTATTATCTAAAATTTTAGGAATATGTATATTAACAAATTTATTTGGTTTTTAATTTTAACCTTCTTGGTTTAGGTTTGAACTTGTAACCCATAAAAAAATTAGTACTTTGAATACAATATTTTTTGGTTTAGGCTTTGAGGTGTATCCAATCCATGCTTATATTTCCAGGCTTGGATATAGATAATAAGATATCTAAAATTCTTTATCCTTATTAAATTTATTATCATTTGTTTTCACTTTATCAATGTCCTTACTAAAACTAAGAGTAACATTATCTTGATATGTAATTTTTTCATTTAGACATGTTATCACAAATTTCATTGAAATATTCTCAATTTCTAAGGATTCATTTTCACCTTCAAATTTTTCTAAACTTTCCAATTTTTGGATCATTTTCTTCATTAACCCGATTAAGTCCTTTAACCTCATCTTCTAGAAATTATTTTTCTCTTGTTGGCATTTCATTATACATTTTTAATTTCTACTAAACTATTTTTATACCGCTTTCCATGTATTTTTAACCTTATACAGATCATTCATAACATCATAATTTTTTCTTTATTAGAGTTTCATAACTGGTCATCATCAGCCATGAAGCGCATGTTGGCATTTTCTGTCTCTAGCTTATTTTCACCTGACGATATGCCTAAATCATCACATTCAGGAAATCCTGCTTCCTCTTCTTGTTTATTTTATTGATATTTAAAGATTACTTTAATTTCTTCAGATAGGATAATACCTTTTCGAATAACCAGTTTGGTCACATTTGAAGCACTTAACAACATTTGTTTTTCCAAAATTATCTGTATAGTCGTCGATTTTTCTTAAATTTGTTCATTTTCTTATATTTCAAAAATTTCTTGAAATCTATAATCATAAAAGCAATTTTCTAATCATCATCTGAATCATGTTTCTCACATGTAGCATTAAATGAAGACGGATTTTTTTCATTTGCATAATTTTCTTTTCTTGCTTGTAATTGCACCTTATATGACATAAATTTACAACCAATTCTTCTATTTTCCTAGTTCTAATATCATTTGCTTCTTTTATGGCAAGGGTTTTTTGATCCCATTCAATGGTAACTGAATTCAAGATGTTTCTGACTTGTCCTCTTCAAAAAAAATCTTAGTCATGTCAGTACATATAAAATATCTTGAAATCTAGCATACATATCAGATATTGATTCATTTTTTTCAATTTTAAAAGATTGAAAATGAATTAACATTGATATTTTGGTCTATATAATATTATTTGTTCTTTTATGTGTAACTTATAGAGTCCTCCAACTTTAATATGCACTGTTGCAAACCGATACTCTATTAAACTTGTTTTTATCTGGGGCACATAATATATTATTCATAACCTTTGAATTGTTGAGCACATGTGCCTTTTATTTTGTGGTTTATTATGCGTAATACATTTAGGGCTTAATATATTCATTTCATGTTATATTCCAAATATTTAATCCATTTGATTGTAAAATTATTTTCACTCAATGAGACTGATATGCATAATTGCTACCATTAAACATGGTGGTCTAGCCATATAAATTAATTCCGTCTCTCTTGCGTTATTGGCCATTTATCCCTTTAAAGAATTAATATTATGAATCTTTTGAAAAACGTGTGCTCTGATGTCAATTATGGGTTGTGAATACCTTAACACACTTTTACGGGATGGATCTTAAAGCCTTCTTCGCATTGGGGTAGAAGGGGTTGAATAGTGTATGTTAACTGGTTAAAAATTACTTGCAATTTTAAAAAATATACTTGAAAGAGTAATAAAATAAGAAGCGCATGTAGATAATAAATAATAAATGCAGAGTAAAGTAGAAGTAAAAAGTAGTAGACACCAGGAATTTAATACCGGTTCAAATATCCAATCTTATGCCCGGTCTGTTAAATTTGGACGATACTGTATGGGGATCTGTAGAGATTGGAAGTAGCTTCGTAACAGAGAAAATGGTTTGCAAATCGGAGTTCATAGGTGGAAGTTATAAGGGAAATGGTGAAGTGCGCAGAATTGATAGAGGTCAGACATCTAGCAAAAAGGGTCAGACGTCTTAGTCTGTGCAAATTACATCCAGTAACTTTAGTCAGACGTCTGACCAAATGGTCAAATGTCTGAGCTAAAAGTAAACTTTTCCAGAGACTAAAGTCAAATGTCTGACTATTTTGGTTAGACGTCTGAGACGACTTCTGCCTGTTTTTCAACTGTGGATTTGGTGTGAAGATTTGTGATATCTATAGGGGCAATTTCGAAACATTGCCTAGGGTTTCTATTCTCCTATATAATCTTGCTTCAGGTTCCATATTTAGAAAAAGGATGCAAGCAACTGTAGGAGATTAGCCTCTACCAATTAGGGTGTATCAAAACCTAGTTTTCTTCAATTCTCTTCTCCACAAATCAATTTCTAATTAGAATTTTGATTATTGTATTCAATCTCTTGTACTTTTCTCATCAATATTAATAAAAGCTCTCTTGTACTAATTGAGATTGGAATTTGAATTCTTGATTGGTTGTTTTCACACTTATTACCATGATCCCGTCTTCCGTTGTACTTGTGGGGTTTCGATTTGAGTGATCTTTAGTTTGAATCCTGCCCCAAACATTTGGTATCAGAGCTTTGGTGTTTGTAGGTGGTTGTAGAAATGCCTGAATCAAGTAGTAACTCTAGTAGTTCCTCAATGGGTAATCCAAGTGTTGTAGCTCCTTATGTACATGGCTCGTACGCAGCTTCAGGATCATAATTGGTAATAGACAAGTGGAATGGAGATAATGATTTTGAAAAATGGTAATGGAAGATGAAAGCGGTTCTAAGGAGGAATCGTGTGCATCGGGTAGTATTTGATACACATTTCTTACCAGCAGACATCTCGGATGTTCAGAGAGAGAAGATGGAAGAGTGGGAATTCACTACACTTCAACTTGCTATGTGAGAGAATGTTATCTCTGAAATTAGTGGTGAGACAACCGCTAAGGGTATTTGGGACAAGTTGTAGGAGTTGTATATGAAGAAGTCACTGACAAATCATACTTATTACGAGCGTTCCTCACCTATAAGATGAAGGAAGGTACTTCGCTAAAGGCGCATTTGAACATTTTTGATGATTTTCTAATGAAGATAAAGGCAGTAGGTATGAAGATTGAGGAAGAGCAAAAGGCGACGATATTGTTTTGTTCATTTCCAGATCGCTATACAGGTTTCTCAAATAGTTTGATCTATAGCCGGGATACATTGACTCTTGATGATGTCAAGACGAGTCTTCTTAGTGAGAAGTTGTAGGATCAAATGAAGGAGTTAGGTGATGGAAATAGTGGTGCTAGTAATGGTCATGGTTTATTATGGAGAAGGAGAGGTATGTGAAGGAGGAGAACCGGGGGCGTTCTAAATCAAGGAACCCCGATTGGAGAGGAAAGTCGAAGGAAAGAAAAGGCAAGTGCTATATTTGTAGGAAGCCCGGTTATTGGAAGAATGAGTGTCTTGTCAAGGAGAAGGCAAAGAAGGAAGTAGCATCTTCATCAGTAGCGGTGGAGAGTGGAGTTGGTGAGGGAGATGTAGATGTTTTGTCGATGGTAGTATCGGATGTTTCGGGTAGCAAATGGGTGGTCGATTCGGGGGCGTCTTTTCATAGGATGCCAAATAGAAATTGTTTTTCTTTTTACATCAAAAAATAAGGAAATTCAATTGTTATGAGAAATGGTGCTATTTGTAAGTCGAAAGGCATTGGTTCCGTGCAAATTTGAATGTTTGACGGGGTGGTTCGTACTCTCACTAATGTGTGCTATGTTCTAGGACTTAGGAAGTCTCTTATCTCTTTGGAGCAGCTGGATTCTTTAGGTTGTAAGGTCACTATTGAGAGTGATAGCTTGTGGGTATCGAAGGGGGCGCTTGTGGTGATGAAGGGTGCTAGGACTCATGGTATTTATCTACTTCAAGGAGTGATTGTAGAAGGTGAAACTTGTATAGGGGTTAATAGTTCTCATGGCTTGGATGCGAGTAGGTTGTGCATTTGAGGTTTGGTCATGTCTCTGAGAGGATTGATGTTCTTTGGAAGAAAGAGATGATTGATAGAGAAAGTTTCAACAAGTTAGAGTTTTGTGAAGAATGCGTCATGGGGATGCAAACTAAAATTTCAATCGGTGAGGAAAAGCATGATTCGAGAAGGGTTCTTGAGTATGTTCACACAAATGTTTAGGGACTGGCACCTGTAGCTTCTGTAGGTGGAGCTCGCTATTATATTTCTTTTATAGATGACTTTTCTCGAAAAGTTTGGGTGTATGTAATGAAGGCCAAGTAGGAGGCATTTGAAAAGTTCAAATCATGGAAGGCTCTTGTTGAGAATGAGAGTGGAAAGTCTTTGAAGGTTCTAAGGTCTGACAATGGCGGAGATTATATTTTCGGAGAATTTTTAGAGTTTTGCAAGCATCATGGTATTTGGAGGTATTTTACTACATCTGGAGATCCACAGTCGAATGGTTTTGCAGAGAGAATAAATCGTACTCTACTTGAGAAAGCTCGTTGCTTGAGATTGACATCGCGTTTGGCGAAGGGATTTTGGGTTGAAGCTTTGTCAACCGCAGTGCACATTATTAATCGAATTTCATGCTCAGCTATTGATAACAAAATCTCGGAGGAAGTGTGGAAGGGAAAGAGCATTGACTTGAGTTATCTTCGTGTGTTTGGCAGTCCTGTTTATGTGCATGATCCGAAGAATGGTAAGCTTGAACCTAGAGCTTTCAAGGGGATTTTGCTAGGCTATACGGAAGGAGTAAAAGGCTATCGGATTTGAAATCCGAAAATGAAGAAGGTAATGAATTCTCATCATGTTACTTTTGATGAGTCGGCGATGCTCAAGAAGAATGTGAGCTCATCAGATGTTCCGGATTTGGTTCATGGTGAATCAAAGGAGAAGGGATTTTTTTCCACATTTTGTCCAAGGAGTAGAGAGAGCAGAGTAGTTGGAGATGCTTGTGAGGAAGTAGCGGTTGATGTTACATCACATAGTCCATAGGATTCCTCTAGTAGTGTTAGTTATGTACATGATTTTAGAGAAGATTCGGTTCAAGGTGGAGCTGAAGGGAGTTTGGGTGAGGGTATTGCTACCCGAGTTGGTCGTCGTACTATAAGACCACGCGAAAGATATGGTGATTGGAACTCTCTTAGATTTTGTGATAATTTGGACTATGCTCTTCATGTAGTCCAAGATGAGCCGATGGACCTTGATGATGTCATGAAGTCGAGTGATAACTCGAAATGGATTTGTGCCATGGAGGAAGAGATGCAATCATTATTGAAGAATCAAACTTGGGATTTGGTTCCACTTCCTAAAGGAAACCGTTCTATTGGGTGCAAATGGATATACAATGTGAAGGACGATGGAAGATGCAAAACTAGGCTAGCGGCTAAGGGTTTGCATCAAAGGAAGGGAAAGGAGTATGATGAGATATTCACACCGATTGTGCACCATACTTCTATCAGGATATTACTTGCTATAGCTGTTATTCACGACTTGGAGTTGGGGCAACTTGATGTGAAGACCGCCTTCTTGCATGGGGACTTAGATGTAGACATATACATGGAGCAACCAGATGGTTTTGTTATGGATGGTATGTCAAATTTGGTTTGCAAATTGAAGAAATCACTATATGGTCTTAAGCAATCACCTAGACAATGGTACAAGAGGTTTGATCATTTTATGCTTGAAAATGGTTTTGATAGAAGCATCAAGGATGCTTGCGTTTATTTGAAGAAGTTGAAAAATGAATGTTGGGTGTATTTACTCTTGTATGTGGACGACGTGCTCATTTCTTCTAAGGATAAGAGTGAAATCAACAAGCTAAAAATGAATTTAAAATCAGAGTTCGAAATGAAGGAACTTTGAGAAGCAAGAAAGATATTGGGAATGGAAATTGTAAGGGATCAAAAGTATTTTGAATTGAAACTAGCTCAAAAGCAGTACATTGAGAAAGTGCTTTGCCGGTTTAGCATGGAGAATGCAAAGGCGTCAAATACACCTTTACCTTTGCATATGAAGCTTTCGAGTAAAGGATTACTAAGAAGACAAGGCTTATATGGTCAAGGTGCCATATGCTAGTGCGGCTGGAAGTCTAATGTATGCAATGGTGTGTACAAGGCCCGATATTGCAAATGCCATCGGGATGGTTAGTTGATACATGGCTAATCCGTGGAAATCGCATTGGAAAGTTGTGAAGCTTATATTGAGATACCTTAGAGGCACATCATCTCATGGTCTTGTTTTTGGCGGTAGTAAGGCGATGGATTGCAAGTTGGTTGGTTATTGTGATTTGGACTACGCTGGTGATAGGGATCGAAAAAAATCAACTTTCGGATATGTCTTCACACTTGGGAGTACGACAATACGTTAGAGATCTAAATTGCAGACCGTAGTTGCTTCATCCACTATGGAGGTAGAGTTGACAGCCGCGGAGGAGGCGGCAAAGGAGGCACTCTATTTGAAGCAATTGTTGTATGACTCGGGATTCGAGCATGATAGTGTTAATGTTCGATGTGATAGCCAGAGTGCTATTCAATTGGTAGAGAATTTAGCTTTAGCTCACGGACAAAGCATATTGAGGTGAGAGAGTCATTTCTAGTAGCCATGGATGAAGATAAGCAAGTATATCTCTGGAAAGTGCGAACAAAGGATAACACATCGGATATGTTCACTAAGGCATTGCCGGTTGGAAAGTTCAGGCATTGCTCGAACTTGATTCGCTTGGAGAAGTGCTAGGTGCCACGGGATGGCACAGTTAAGGGAGAAGTTTGGTGGTAGATGAGGAAGAGTATCGGTGAGAGATTGAGGTTCTATCTTCTTGGTAAGTGCTAGTCTTTGGTGAAATAACTTAGGATTTGGATGTTTTCAGCATTTCATTAGCGGACGGGGGCTTTGCCTGAGCTCATTGGTAGAATGCAATTGGCAGTGACTTTGCCGTAGCTCATTGGGAAAGCATTCATGTTTGGCTGAGGATAGAAGAAGTGATAGTTGGTGCCATCGGTTGTCGTTGATGGTATGGTACCATTAGAGTTTGAGATGGATATAGTGTCGAGATGGAGTCTTAAATTTTGGCGATATTATATGGGGATCTGTAGCGGTCGGAACTAGCTTCATGACGGAGAAAACAGTTCGCAAATCGGAGTTCGGAGGCGGTGAAGTGCGCAAAATTGAAAGAGTTCAGATGTCTGACCAATAGGGTCAGACGTCTGAGTCTATGCAAATTGCATCCAGAGACTTTAGTTAAACGTCTGACCAAATGGTTAGATGGCTGAGCTGAAAGTAAACTTTTCCCAGAGACTAAAAGACTTCTGACCATTTTGATCAGACGTCTGAGACAACTTCTGCCTATTTTTTACGTATGGACTTGGCATGAAGATTTGTGATATCTGCAGGTGCAATTTCGGAACATTGCCTAATATAAGCTTGTTTCAGGTTCCAGATCTAGAAAAAGGACGCAAGCAACTGCAAGAGATTAGCCTCCACCAATTAGGGTTTATCAAAACCTAATTTTCTTCAATTCTCTTCTCCCCAAATCAATTCTCTTCATTCTTCGCACACACACACACACACACATATATATATTTCATTTTTCTAATTTAATCACTGAGTATCTTTCATATCCCTGTATAATATCTCCATAATTTATCTAAAAATTTTACATAACTTAAAGATAAGTTAGTAGCAATATTTATATGGTTGTTGTCATCAAAATCAATACTTTGTGAATTAACATCCTCTACCACCATTTGGTAAGATTTCTTCTTCATATAGACATTGTTTTATTGAGGCGTTCAAGTGATTATTTCAACAACATGGACTCCATACAGACACTCACATACACATATGCATTCGTATATCCTAAGCATTCGGAACTACTCAACCAATTCAATTAACTACAAACATTTGTTGGTTAATTATATATACACATATATCCATATAACTTGTTTTATGTATATAAATATAAATGCCCCCCATACACATACATACATACATATATATATATACATATATATGTATACAAATATATGTATGTATGTATGTATGTATTGGAAATAAATAAATATTCACACACTTTTGTTTTTTCTATCTTCATCTAATAATATGGTTATGAATCTATTACTTGAAGGTGGTTTTACTCTTGTGTCTATACCATCTCGCCAATTAAAACCACTTCCTATCATTCTTAATTCAATCATTATTCCATAAAGAAACACATATGCATATTTACTCAAATACATAAACATATATACATATCTAATAAAAACAAATTTAGTATCATTTCAATGCTTTAAAATTAAATAAATGGTTTTCAACTCTTTTTGCATGGTACTTCTTAATATTTCAGGTTATAATTCACTTTATCTAAGTTTATAAAATCTATACAACTCATATAAATATTCAATTTCAATTTTATACATTTTCTAATAAATTTCCTCAACCTTAAGAACTCGGCAAACTAAGTTATAATTCAATAACCTTTCTAGCATATCACTATAAGTTAAAAAATCCCACTTTTTGAATATCAAGTATAATAATTTAATGACATAGATATAATTCATAATCCAAGTCATAATTTATGAAAATAATGGAGTTCGCCTTCATTTCTTTCACAGCGATTCCTCACATCTAACCACCTTGTGCCTCCTCCGTCCCCCTTCCTCTTTTCCCCTCTTTACTTGTTGCCCTCCTACTCATGCTATACCAAAGAAAAAGAAGTTCAAGCCCATTTCTGATGCAGTTCTAGGTAATGATGTTTTAGTGATGAGACCTGGTCAACGGTTAACATCCATCTTGCGATCTTCAATGGCTTGTGATTCAGTTGTCGATTTCCCGTCTCCTATCGGCCTATTGATTGCTTTGCCAATACCCAAAATCCCAATTCATCTTGAAGGACATCGTGACTTTTCCTTTCAAGTGCCTGTCCTTGCCAAGTCTGGATCTACCACGGCTCGTACTTGGCCTGCTGTGGGTTGTTCGATTATTGCAAATCCCCTCCTAGCCTTGTGTGATGAACTAAATGAAATGCTGGTAGACTCCTCCTCTGGACTATCAGTCCTCTTTTAGTAAGTTTCAGGTGACTCATATGTTAGCTGCAACTAATTACGAATCTAGCTGGAAAGAAACAAGTGTTGGTTAGGGTAATGCTCTGTGTGAATATGTTAATGTGAATGGGCCAGTTAGTTGTGTGGCTGTGGTTGTTGCTACTGATGCTATTGTCGTGCTTCCTAAGCCTTGCTCGTAAGGTGTTTGGTCAATGCCTGTAGGAACCCTCCTGCCATTTCTAACAATAATTCCAATTTATCATTTCATGAAGGTAGTCCTAATGTGAAATCCCCTAATCTCGCATCGGTCCTGGATGACCGAGTAAAGGCTATTAAGTGGACTTCCCTTTTTTGTCCTTGCCGAGGAATGCTGGTGACTTTGTGCCCCGTTTTTTTGACATGGTCGAAATAGATGGAGTTATGGTTCCTCCTTCGAAGGTGATTCGGAAGGGTGTTGAATTTTGGTCGGGGTATCTCATTGGTTTTTCTTAGATTCTAACTCGCCATATTCTATGGTAAAAGAGCACTGCATTAAAGCTTGGCAATTAAGAGGTGGACTTCAGGTTCATATGGACAACTCTTTATTCTTCTTCAAGTTCTCGAGGCCCAAGGAACGTCTTCGTGTTCTGAGTGCCGATCCTACTTTTATTTAGGGTAAGCCTTTTATCGTTACTACTGGGAGTCCTTTTGTTGACTATGTCAGGGATCAGGTATTATCTATCCCTTTTTGGATTTACTTCTCTCACATACCATTCATTTTGCAACCTTTGCTTGGGCATAATTTGTTAGCTAGCAATGTTGGAAAACTAAAATGTTTTGATTCTAATATTGTTGCATGGAAAAAGTTTGTTTATGCTAAAGCATTGATTGAAATAACCCCGGATAAGCAACTTTCGGATAAGATCAAATTCCGTTTTACTGATAGTCATGTTGCTGAGACTGTAGTTCGATATGGCTAGAGGCCAGATATTTGCTTGTCCTATCATTCTTTTGATCATCTCCTTGAAGCCTGTCCTCGATCATCTGCCTTTGTCCCATTGTCTGTAACAACCCATAATTTTAATAAATATTTTAATTCAATTTCAATTGAAACTTTGATGTTTAATTATTTAAAATTTGAAATTTTATAATTTTCCAATATAATTTTGGATTTTGTTTATAAATTATTTTACAAATACAATAAAATAAATATTTTTTGAAATTTTTATATTTTGGTCAATTGAAAGTCAAAGTTTGACCACAGTTGAAAATTTTAAATTTGAATTTTAAATTTCTAATCTTTTTCTTTGAAATTATATTTTATTTTAATATTAGTTCTGCTTTTCGTTTCATAAAATTCTGTTTTATACTTTTTAAATTTGATAACTTTCAGCATTTTACACGCGATTATTTCATCATTTTTCTATTTATTTTCTATAATACATTTTTCTACTATAATGTATTTCATTTTCTATTTTCTATTCTGTATTTTATTTTTATTTTTCCATTCTCTATTTTCTATTTTCTTTTAATTGATTTTGGGCTTGGAAATTCAAAGAATTTTCGGTTTATTTGCTTGGAAATCAAGTAGGCTTTTCATTTTCTACCCTCTTTAATTCCTAGACATTCACAACCCTTCCCATATCCCTAGTCGCCACTTCTATTTGCAAATCACATACAAAAGTTTCTCACTCATCTCAAAAATTCATTTGCGTCCAGAGAAAAATACAGTAAGTCATGGCCTCCTCCTTCTCTTCTCTTTTCTCTTTTCTTCCTCCTTTTGTTCTCTAATTTTTTAGCTCGGCCACACCATGCTAGCCGACCTTATCTCACCACTCCACCACTTCCATGATAGGCCACATCCCTTCTTCATCATCCCCATGCCATAACCGTGACCATAGGACAAAATCCCTTCACCAAAATTGCAAAAAACTCCTCTTGATCCATGCTTATGCCTTTACTTGCTTTGCCTTCCATATTCTATACCCTAGCCGTGCATTGCTTGACCCAAAGAACACCGAACCGAGCCTTGCTTGCCTCTAAACATCATGGCTGAGAAAAATATGGCGATGGCCGAGCCCATTTGTTGGTGGTCATGCCCCACTTGATTGATTAAAGCAAGCTTATGTCATTTTTGATTCATAATTCTCACTATTTAATCCATATTTGTTTGTGTTAAATCATATACTTATAATTGTTTTATTTATTTGATTACAAATTTTGAATTTGGGTGTTACTTCTTATCGAATCTAGTTGTGCCTTTTCGTGCTTTGCAGAGTTTGGATTTTGTATTTTGAATTTGATCTCTAGCTTGAGAATGTGAGTTATTCACTCTAGACAATCGTGCTTGTGTCGATGTGAAACAATGTCACGTGAATTGTAATAGTTGATATGCTTTGTTATATGCTCACATCTGCTTGTTATCTGACATTATATGATGATATTACCTAATTTTATATCTATTGCATCACCTGACATCATATGATATGTTATGCTGCTTATTTATTTACTGTTTCTCACATTGCAAGTTCCATGTAGAATAGAATCACTATGGGTTGAAATGATACATACCCGAATGGACATTAGAATAAGGAAAAATCGTTATGAGCTGAAATGATAGGCTCAAGCGATTTTTGTTTATCTTGTTTGACTTGGGATTGTTGGTTTGAAATGATAGAACTCGGATTTTTCCTTTTAAATTACGGATTGAAATGATATATATCCGTATCACTTGACCTAGGTTCGAAAATTATATACAGACCCGTGGTTAATATTAAATATTTTCTGAATATTTTTAAGTATTTTTGAAATATAAAATGTGAGATTTTAACTTAAATTGGATTTAAATGATTTAAATAAATGTTATAATGATTTCTATAAGTTAAAATGTATAAGAAAATTAATGATTAAAATGTAAATTTTGATTTGACTTAATAATTAAAAATTCCGGGTTTAAATGGAATTTTAAGCTTAACTTAGAGATAAGAATATTTTATTTATGAAATGGGTATTTTAAATAAAGTATGAAGTAATTGTTGAAAGAAGAGTAAAGCAATTTATAAAGTATTTGACTTAGCAAATGAATTTTAATTTAAATTGGATATTTATTAATAAAATGTTATTTTATTAAAATTATAAGTTAAGTAATATCCAAATAGATAATTTTGAAAAGTGAAATAAGCTTGATAAGTTAAAAATGAGAAAAGTTGAAGATATATTGTTTTAAAGGGTATAGTAAAGCTTATAACAGAAATTATCACGTTTCAGAAATGTTGTGGTTTAATGAACTATGTGTTGAATATACTAAATATACCTATAGCAGCATTTCTGAAGTGCTGCAGTTTCTGAAATTTGAACTATGTGTTGAAAATACTAAATAAACCTACAATAGCATTTCTGAAGTGCTGCAGTTTCTGAATTTGAACTTTGTTTTGAATATAACTAAATACATATTGCAGCACTTTGTAAGTGCTGTTGTTTCTAAAAATAAACTGTTTCGAAATAATAAAATACCTACCGTAGTACTTTATAAGTGCTGCTATTTCTAAAATGACAATGTTTTAAAATATTGCTATATCTACTGTAACATTTTATAAGTGCTGTTGTAGCTGAAATTTATTTTATAATTGAATGAATGAACTTAGGATTGCTACAACTTTGAAATGAATAATATTTGACATTGAATTTAAATGGTTTAAATGAATATGTTTTGAAGTGAAATATAAACTATTTTTGAAATTTATAACCATGGGTAATAATAACGTTTGGTTATTAAAGAGACCGGAATCGAATATGTGCATACTCTCTGTCGATACCGAAAACCACTTTAACAACCGTGTACGCGGTGGAGATTCCAGAATGAAGTAGGATTGTGGCGACGTTCTATTGAAGTATGTACATGGACCCGACTCCCGTGAGTTGGCATAAATGGCTAAAACAGGAGCGATTGACGGGCTAATGAGGTAGCTCCTCTTATCAGACACACTTCTTCGTATGTCATTCTATTACTTTGTGATTGATTGGTGCGCACCTTTGATTTGGGAGTGTGGCTCGAGGTGGTCGGTAGTGGCTGCTACGCGTTACCACCGGCCCGGAAGCTAATTGGTATATCTACTCTGGCATTATCTAGTTGTGCCATGTCACCTAGCCTAGCGCGTCTTGTATGATTTTGGTTTTGTGTCGTAGCCTATGGAGTATCCTCTGGTGGTTTCCAATCAGAAGGGACTATGATACTGAATAGACTATCGGGACTATTTATGTGTTAATGGGGATATGGGTAATGCCTTAACACTATTTTAAAGTAAGTTTATTTTACTTTTAGACATTATTATAATAGCGTATATTACTACATAGTAAATAGTTTAACGGATCCTTAAAGGATGGGCGTCCCAAGCATCCTTTAAGTTACTTGTGCATTTATATTACAGTCACTTGAGTTGGTTTACATTGTATAAGTACGTATGTCCTGACTCGAGTGTTTGTGTTTATTTTCTTACGCTCGAGTCAGCCTAAGTATTTCAGCTTTGGAATTCACCTTCTGGAGCTAGGATTTGCTGGAGATCATCTTTTATCTAGTTGCTGTCTTTTTATTCGGTATTTTCTATTCAGCTATTGTACTAGTGAACATCTATGTATTTGGGATTTCTGTTGTATTTACTTTTTGACTCTATATTTTGTACCTGTTTTGAGACTGCATTTGAGACTGTGTTGTAGTAGCTTCATGAACTACTACTGTTATTTTATTTCCACTGCGAGTTATTCTGATTTATCCGTGTCTGTGATTCTATGATTGGTTTTATTTGCTCCAAATTATATTACAATATACTGTTTTGAATTATTCAAGTCAGACATGTGTGGTTTTATTGTCGATTTGAATAGTCCAAAATAGTGGGTCGTTTCATTTGGTATCAGAGCTTTGGTTTTAGGCAAACCTTAGCCTACAGAGCAAAAACTCATTAGAGATAGGGTAGAAGTACCCCAAAATGAGTGAAATCAATCTGAGAATCCTTTCTTTGTGAGAGAGCGTATTATAAAGTATAAAATGATTTTTTAAATGATTTTCGAAGGATTTTAAAAGAGTATTTTGAAAAAACTTTCTTGTTTCGAAGTTAAATTTTTCTAAACTTCCTTCTTTTCCTTATCCACCTTGTTAGTAAATTCTTTGTACGGGATGTTCAATTCTCGTCGCATCTTATCTTAGCTAATCTTGTCTTTGTCTCTCAGTCACCTCTGTCCTAAAATTCATTCTTTATTTTTCAGGATGGATCGAAGGAACACTAGAGGTAGGGGACGTGGTGTTGCCCCAGCTCTTGAGCCTGCTGCGCCAATCAGGTGCATTAAGCTTTGTAAGGAATACATTGAGCTTGGTGGCACCAAGTTCACTAGATCTGAGAGCATTAGGACCAGCAGTGGTTCAAGGATTTGGAGAGGATTTTCTCTGGTCTTGAGATCACTAATGCCCAGCAGCGTCAGTTGGCAGCTTGACAATTGAAAGAAGCAGCCTTGGATTGGTGGGGTCCGTCACATCCCACGCTACTGAGGCTGACATTTCTTGGGAACAGTTTAAGTACCATCTCCTGTTTGTTTTGAATTTGGTTCAGTTTCTCTTTTTGAGATCTATCTTATATTTCTTTATCGTTCTTTAAGGATGCTTTTCTTGTGAAGTGGATGCCCGAGGCAGGAAAATCTCAGCTGTATCGAGAATTCGTGGATCTGAAACAGGGTGATATGTCTTTTGCTGAATATGAGAGGAAGTTTAATGAACTCTCTAAGTTTGGCATTAATCTGATTGACACTCCTCTTAAGAAAAATGAGAAGTTCATTGCTGGTGCCCGTCCGGAGTACTATGACCGTCTCATCGCTCATGTTCATAGACTTTTGACTACTCTGATGGACATGGCCATTAGATGCGAGAATCTACTTCTAAGGATCCTTTAGCTACTCGTTCTGCTCCAGCTCAGTCTTTTTCTGGTAATCCTAGGAAGAGGAAGCCCAACTTTCACCATCAGAAGAAGAATAGGAACAAGACTCCAGGGTTGGAATCATCTTCTTCATCTCAGAGGCAATCTGTAGACCTGTCTGCCATCACTTGTTTTAGATGCAATCAGAGGGGACACTATGCTAATAGTTGTCCTACTTTAGTTGGTGCTGCTATCCCTCCTCCAGCTCAGTTGACCAGGCCTGATCTCTGCCATATTTGTCCGCAGCCTGGCCATTTCAAGAAGGACTACCCTACTCAGAAGAAGGGCAAGGCATCAGATAGTTTTGCTGTTACTTCTGTTTCTTCCCTAGCTCCACCACATGCACCTGCTCCTAGTGATAGCCAAGGTACACTTCAGGGCACTTTTTCTCTGTTTTATTTTCCGGTTCGTGTTCTGTTTGATGTTGGAGCTTCCCATAGTTTTATTTCCATGGATCTTTGTAATAAATTTGAACATCTTCTTTCTCCTAAGTTGGCTCCTGTGCCTTTGTGTGTTTCAAATCCTATTGGGGTTACCTGCGAGCCTTAGTAGGATTTGTAGAAATGTGAAACTCTTCCATTCTGGGTATCGGTTTTCTGGTGATTTCTATGTTCTTGGTTTTGATGCTTTTGATCTATTACTTGGGGGTGATTGGCTGAAGAGGCATGATGCCTTTATCTCTTGTAATACCCGAAGTATTTCTCTTATGGATGATTTTGGTATTTCTTTGGTGATTCAGTGTAGTTTACCATAGGATTTTGGTGGCAGCTTTATTTATGCTCTTGATGCTTCTCCTGATGATATTCATTCGACTCCTATAGTCAAAATCTATCCCGATGTATTTGGTGAAGTCACTTCTTTACCTCCTAAGCAGGAAACTGATTTCCGTATTGATCTTATCCCTAGAGCTCAACCAGTAGTTCTTCCTCCCTGAGAAGGTTGAGGTAAGGAAGCAAATTGAGGACTTGTTCTCCAAGGGTCTGATCAGACCTAGCCATTCAGAATGTGGAGCAGCAGTGGTTTTCGTCACCAAATCCGATGGTTCTTTGAGGATATGTGTTGATTATAAGGAGCTGATCAAGCTCACTATGAGGAACAGATATCCTATGCCTCGCATCAATTGTATGTTTGATCAGCTCCATAGAGCTACTGTTTTCTCTCAGCTTGACCTTGCCATAGGTTTCCACCAGCTCAAAGTTGCTGAGGAAAGTATTCCCAAGATTGCTTTCCGTACTGAGAATGGGTTCTACGAATGGTTACTTATGCCTTTTGGTTTGACTAATGCTTATGCTATCATTGTTGATTTGATGAACCGTGTTTTTCGAGATGTGCTTAATAAGTTTGTTCCAGTCTTTGTTGATGATATCCTTGTCTTCTCTAAGTCAAGGGAAGAGCATGAGTCACATTTGAAATTTGCTCTAGGGACTTTTAGAAATCATCAGTTAAAGGCTAAATTTTTGAAATGCCTTTTCTGGAGAGATGAAGTCCGATTTCTCGGGCATATTATTTCTAGTAATGGAGTTTCTGTTGATCCAATCAAGATCTCTACGATCAATGTAAGTCTTTCCTTTCCTTTCCTTTTGAAATTGATCACTTTATCTTTTCTGTGGTCCTTATTTCTTACTGGATTGGGAAATTCCTAGGACTTCAACTGATATTCGCAGTTTTCTAGGCATCGCCGGTTATTATCAGAGGTTCACTGAGAACTTTGCTCAGATTTTTGCACCCGTCACTACTTTAACTCGAAAGAATGCTAAGTTTATATGGTGTGACAAGTGTGAAGCTGCATTTAATGAGTTGAAACGTAAGCTTACTTCCGCGCCAGTGCTTACCGTTCTGAATGGAACTGAGGGATTAACGGTATACACCGATGCTTGTCGTGAGGGTTTGGGAGCTGTTCTGATGCAAGATGGGAAGATGATTACTTATGCTTGTCGCCGGATGAAGACTCATGAGGCCAAGTATGCGGTCCATGACTTGGAATTGCTTGCTGTGGTCTTTGCTTTGAAGCTTTGGAGACATCATCTTTTGGGTGCTAAGTTTGAGCTCTTTACTGATCATCAGTCTTTGAAATATATCTTCACCCAGAAGGATTTGAATCAGCATCAGGTTCAGTGGCTTGATTTTCTTGCTTCTTATGATCAAGACATTAGCTATACTCCTGGAAAAGCTAATGTTGTGGCTAATGCTTTGAGTTGAAAGAAGGCTGTATTGTGTCAGCTTGTTGTTTCTTCTTCTCCTCTTTTGGATCGTATCATAGCTAAGCAGGATAAGGATGTGATGCTTAGGCGTATGAAGGAGAGTGTTCATAGCAAAGTTGGCGGTAGTAGTCCTGATGGTGGTGGAACTTAGATCGATGATAGAGGGATTTTGAGGATTAATAACCGGATTTGTGTCCCGAATGTTGATGGATTGAGGTATGAATTACTTCGGAAAATCATCAATCCAGACTTTCTATTCATCCTGGTGTGACGAAGATGTATCAGGACATGAAGAAGCTGTATTGGTGGAAAGGTATGAGGCGAGATATCTCTATCTTTATTAGTTGGTGCGTGTCATGTCAACAAGTCAAGGCAGATCATCAGAAGACCCCTGGTTTGCTGCAGCCACTTGAGGTTCCCAATTGGAAATGGGAACAGGTTTCCATAGATTTTATTGATGGCTTACCTAGGACTTGGAGGGGTAATGAGAGCATTTGGGTTATTGTGGATAGATTGACCAAATCAGCTCATTTCATTCCGGTCAAATCTATCCGTTCTGCTTCCAGTCTGGATGAGATCTATATGAGGGAGATTGTTCGTCTCCATGGTGTTCCTATCAGCATTGTTTGTGATCGGGATCCTATATTCACCAGTAAGTTTCGGAAAGCTTTTTAGAAATCTTTGGGTACTCGTCTGAATCAAAGCACTGCTTATCATCTGCAGACCGACGGTTAAACGGAAAGAGTGAACCAGATTCTAGAAGATCTTCTTCGTGCTTGTGTTCTTGATTATGGAGGATCTTGGGAAGATAATCTACATCTTGTTGAATTCACCTATAACAATAGTTATCAGGTATATTTTCAGTCTTCGATTTCAATCTTATCTTAATCTTTTATCTATCTCATTCCGTCTTTGAATTCATGCTAGTATTGAAATGTCTCTGTTTGCTGCTCTTTATAGAAAACCTTGTAGATCTCAATCTTGTTGGATTGAATCCGATGATTGTTTGGTTCTTGATCCTGATGTGATTTTGGAGGCTTCTAAGAAGGTTGAGGAGATTAGGAGGAAGATGATGATTGCTTAGGATAGGCAGAAGAAGTATGCTGATCGGCGTAGGAGGAGTTTGGTGCTCTCTGTTGGTGATTTGGTTTTCCTTAAGGTCTCTCCCTTAAGAAACGTGATTCGGTTTGGTCGTAGAGGGAAGCTAGCTCCTAGGTTTGTTGGTCCTTTCCGTATCTTGGAGAGGATTGGTTCTTTAGCTTATCGTTTGGATTTGCCTGAGAAGTTTTCTGGAGTGCATAATATATTCCATGTTTCGCACCATCGTCGCTATCTATATGATCCATCTTTGATTGTCCAACCTTCTGCTCTCGAGAGTTTGGATATTGATCCTAATCTGACTGTCGAGAGGAAGCCACTTCGTATTATCGAAAGAGGTACAAAGCAGTTGAGAAGGAAATCTGTCAACCTAGTCAAAATGTTGTGGAGTATGGATGATCGGGATTGTACCTAGGAGACGGAGGAGAGCATGCATGCTTCAAATCCGGAATTGTTTTTTTTAGGTATTATTTTCTTTTCTATCTTATCTTTCCTTGCTTCCGTGCCTCGTTCCTTTTCGAGGACGAAAAGTTTTGAGTGGGGGAGAGTGTAACAACAGATAATTTTAATACATATTTTAATTCAATTTTAATTGAAACTTTGATGTTTAATTATTTAAAGTTTGAAATTTTGGAATTTTCCAATATAATTTTGGTTTTTGTTTATAAATTATTTTCCAAATAAAATAAAATAAGCATTTTTTGAAATTTTTATATTTTAGTCAACTAAAAGTCAAAGTTTGACCACAGTTGAAAATTTTAAATTTGAATTTTAATTTCTAATCTATTTCTTTGAAACTGTATTTTATTTTAATATTAGTTCCGCTTTTCGTTTCGTAAAATTATGTTTTATACTTTTTAAATTTGATAATTTTCAGCATTTTACGTGTGATTATTTCAGCATTTTTCCATTTATTTTCTATTATACAGTTTCCTACTTCATTATATTTCATTTTCTATTTTCTATTCTCTATTTTATTTTTATTTTTCCATTGTATATTTTCTATTATCTTTTAATTGATTTTGGACTTGGGAACTCAAAGAGTCTTCGGTTTATTTGCTTGGAAATCAAGTAGGCTCTTCATTTTCTACCCTCTTCAATTCCTAGCCGTTCACAACTCTTTCCATAACCCTAGCCGCCACTTCTATTTGCAAATCACGTACAAAAGTTTCTCACCTCATCTCAAAAATTCATTTGCGTCCAGATAAAAAATACAGTAAGTCATGGCCTCCTCCTTCTCTTCTCTTTTCTCTTTTCTTTTTTCCTTTTGTTCTCTAATTTTGCCACACCATGCCACCCGACCTCATCTCACCACTCCACCACCTCCATGATCGGCCACATCCACTCTTCATCATCCCCATGCCATAGCCGTGACCATAGGACAAAATCCCTTCACCAAAATTGCAAAAAACTCCTCTTGATCCATGCTTATGCCTCTACTTGCTTTGCCTTCCATTTTCTATACCCTAAACGTGCATTGCTTGACCCAAATACCACCTAACCAAGCCTAGCTTGCCTCTAAACATCATGGCCGAGCAAAATATGGTGATGGCCGAGCCCATTTGATGGTGGTAGAGCCCCACTTGATTGATTAAAGCAAGCTTATGTCATTTTTGATTCATAATTCTCATTGTTTAATCCATATTTGTTTGTGTCAAATCATATACTTATAATTGTTTTATTTATTTGATTACAAGATTTTAATTTGGGTGTCACTTCTTCTCGAATCTAGTCGTGCCTTTTCGTGCTTTGCGGAGTTTGGATTTTGTGTTTTGAATTTGATCTCTAGCTTGAGAAGGTGAATTATTCACTCACGACAATTGATGTGGACATAAATATGCATATTTTTACCACCATATTTAATCTATTTAGATTAAATAAATGATCATATTGGGTATTTTAACTTGTTTTAACCAAAATCCATATTGATTCCAAATTCTCACATAACCATTTTCACATAGGGGAAAAACGGTCATTTGTGTGCATATATTTCATTGAGAAAAATTAATTGGAAATTTATACATATTTGTGTAGGAATCTGATCTCAAATAGAAGTGGGTTCCTGAAGACACATGCATGCATAAAATAATTACAAAGGAGTGAAGATGGAAATAATTCAAAGTGAAGAACATGGAGGACTCCACTTACCCACCTACGCTAATGTACAAATTAGAGGCTAATACACATGCTTATGGAATTAATGGCTTCATGTACACTTAAATGATGATTAGTAGAAGCTAATGATTATTTGGCCTCCGCACTAACTCAAGGGCATTTTGGGCATTCCCCAAATTATGGATTAGGGTTTCATGCTTGTATAAATAACTCATTATGTTCATGTAACCTCCTCTTTTGCTCATCATTAGTTTAGGCTCAAAATAGATGACTAGTTCTCTTTCTCTTTTCCAATGCTACTTAGCCATTTTTATTTTCATACAACTTTCATTTTTTCTACGCAATGTTAATTAGTGCTCTCTTTCTTTTACATGCTTATTTTTTTTATTTACTTTCGTGTTAGTAGTGTAGATTTATTTTTCATGCAAGTAGAATAGTTTTTTTCTTTACTTTGCTCTCTTTTTCCTTTTCTTTTTCTTTTATGTTGCAAGCTATATTTATTGTTTTGATAACAAATATGAGAGGCTAATCCCTTCAATTTAGGGGTAATGAAGTCTCTAATCATGTAGCTTCAACATTTTGATAATTATAGCTCTCTTTTTATGCTTAATGACAATGCTTGAAGTGGTTTAATTTGTTATTTTTGTTTTGAATTTGATAGCATATATTGTTGACACCAAATAGGCTATGCTTAAACAATCACTAACACAAATGACTCTTCATCAAAATATGATTATGGCATAAGAAAGTGATTTGAAATTTAAAATTCGATGGCCTATATTTCTAATTAATAGTTAATAGGCCATACTTAAAATAGATTTCATTTGCAACTTTGTTGTCATTTTCATGAGAGTTAGTAAGTGGTCTAAAGGTTGTGTTATAGTTTGATGGCTTATGTTGAGCTAATTAATAGCACAAATGAGCCATACTTATGATAAACACATCATTTCAACTCACTTCTGACCAAAAAATAGATCATAATTTCATTAATTGTTGAATTATACGATCCAGAGGGTGAATTTATCTCTAAATTGTCATTTAACTCTGATTTTTTTATCTATTTTTCTTTTAATAATTTTTGTCAGTTTCTTACATTTTTAGCTAATCACACTTTCATCTTCAGTTAATTTGATTGAATAGAATTTTAAAATCATCAATTCCCTGCGGATCGACCCATATTCGCCACGTGCTACATTCGCACATCGTGCGCTTGCGGTTATTTTTAATTTAAATTCGTTCGACGGTTTTCTAAACCGATAGAATTTCCCTCGACGAACAAAATTTTGGCGCCATTGCCGGGGAATCGTTTTGATTTTGATTTTCTATTCTTCGAATTATTTTTGTTTAATTTTTGTGTGCTTTTAATTTTTTTTTGTGTTGAGTGCATTCCTCAAAAAAAAGGGTGTTGTGTTGTGTGCTTGAGTGATTTTTGTTTCCATTTTGTTGTGTGTTTGTGTTTTCTTTTGCATTTGCATTAGCATTTCTTATTATTTTTTAAAAAGAAGCATACACAATCAAAAAAATTCATTTTCATTCTTGTTTACAACTTCTGTTTTGATTTACATTGCATTCATTTTCGATTTTGTTACATCTCATTTACAAATTTTCAATTCACTGTAATCACTGTACATATATCATCCATACAGTGCTTCTGTCTACTTGCTTCTGCCTACAACACTCTTTTTGCCACATCTTCTTCACTGACCACAGCACCTTCCCCGACATTCACAACCAAATTCACGAACAACATTGCTGCAACCCCTTGCTTGCTGCGACTTCAACCTTCATTCAACTGAACCATTGCAACAACTCCACATTCAACAACCAGAAACCATCCTCCACGAATTCAAAAACTACTACCTGACTGCTTCCAGTCATCTCTACATTCAACAGCCCCTTCTTCTTACCTCCATACAAATGCCTCTGACCATTTTCCCTTTCATCAAACCATACAACTTCACCTCCCCTATTCAAATTCTCTGCCTACAACTTGAACACCACATTCCATCATATTGCTTTCTCTTACACCAAACAACATATAGTTTCAACTTTATTGTTGTACAGTTTCAATAACAACACACATCATTCACTTCATCACCATAACAGTCCACTCACACTTTCCTGAAACAACCACAAACCCAAACATTTCCTACTTCTACCATCATACAACATACCATCCCACTGAACAGTTCCGCTCTCTTGTTACCACAAACTAACATCCTCCACCATCGCAATGCAAACACTGCCATCAACCCATTCAACCTTCACCTGAAATCGTATAGACCATCTACCACCAGAGCACTTCACTCGACAGCCATCAACACACCATACATGCAACTGCACCTGACAACGTTCAAATTGCATACTTCGACTCAACCTTCACTTGAGACCACTCACAAACCATCTGCATTCAACACTACAACTCCTCCATCAACCGTAGATACTTCCTTCAACTACCACACAAACCACCCATCTTCCTTCACCATTACATACAGTACACCAACCAACTTCCTCACTGCAGTGTCCTCCTACATTCCACTCACAGTCATCCAACTACCCATCAACCAATATCTGCCTCGCACCTCTGCTGACAACCAGAACTTCACACCACCATTTCAATCGTGAAACTAACCCAATTCCTCTTCTGCCAAATTAAATACTTCCAAACATCTACTGCCGTAAACAATCACTGCCGTAATCAATCACTGCCGCAAACGTCCACTTTCTACATATGAACTAATTCACTGCCACAAATGAATCATCCACAACTTCAAAATCGCCTCCACCCGCATCGCGTTTCAAATCGACAAGCCGCTCAACCGCCTCCTGAGTAAACTGCCGCGACCACAATTGAACAACCCGCCAACGTACTCCTCAAACCCATGCACGCACACCTCTCACTGCTTCCACTATCCATCATTCACTACCCAAATTCGATTCATCCTCCTCCACTACAATCGAACCCGCCTCCGTCTTCCCCTTTGACAATCGCGTTTCATTCGAACGAGCCTAACTCCTCAACACTGCGACTAACACCATCGCCTTCACCCAAAATCGCCTGCACCAAACACTACATCACAAATCCGAATTCATGAACCCCTCTAACCAAATACCCAAATCGCCAAGTTGAATAGTGAGTAGAATCCATTACAGAGAAAATATATGATTTGCGAATTTAACTTGCGAATTTGGGAATTTCAACACGAATTGAGAATTTGGAAATTGTGTGCTTTTGTTATTTTCGATTGAGGGTGTTGATAATTTTGGAGAATACGTTCACAGGAGAGGTTTAATTAGCTGTTCATCTTATTTTGTTTGGGCCGAGGTTAAAGAGATTTTATTTGGGTCAGTGGATTGTAAAACCTTTTATTTTATTTGTTTTCAACTGTTCTTTTTGCCTTAAGTTTTAGTCGTTTGGGTTAGTGGATTGTAAATTTTTGTTGTTTAAATACAAAAAAAAGTTTTTTTTTGGTTTTCCTTACCCATTTGCTTGAAATAAAAATTCATCTGCCTTTTGTAAGAAAATGAACAAAAAATTTCAATTTTTTTATTTCATTTGTTTTGTTTTACTAGTTTTTTTTGTCTTCCTTTAGTATAAAAAATTGTATATATCTTGTTTTATTTTCAAGTTGCCCAAGCAGAAAATCACAAAGAAAAGAAGTGCTTGCTAAAACAAATTGCTTGCCTGCTTATAATTTTTTTATTTGTCTATATTGTATATATCTTTTGCTTTTATTTTAGTTCATTGTCGATTGCTTGCATTTGCATTTATATATTTAAAAATATCAAAAATCAGAAACAAAAACAAAAAACATTCGTAGTTGCATTGTTAATACACGTTTACTTTCTACTTTGCATTTCATTCTAGAATTTGATTAATAATAATGGTTAGACATCGATAACTTTTAATTGTATATTGACAATTTGTCTTCTTTGAAAAAATTACTTTCTTGGTGTCTAGGCTACGGCAGAGTAATAAACATTTATAAATATTATGGTGATTCGTAAATATTATAGTGGTTGTTCTTCTAAAGATACATAAATCTTCGACTGCATTGTTATGGTGATTCGTGATGCACCGATAAATCCTGTTCGTTACCTGACTGAGAACTATCTTGTTTATCTAAGACAATGTGTAATTATACAATTTTGAGTTAACTTAGGATAAATCATTTGTAATTAACTCTTCCATTCATTTAGTTGCATTAGTTCATGCATATTTAAAAAAAATTCAAAATCCAAAATTAAAAAGATTGTGTAAATTCCTTTTCCTTTGAAATTTTTGAATCCATTATCTTTGAAATTTCAAAAAATCCAAAAAAATAAAGAAAAATCAAAATCCAAAAAAATATATTAAACCTTTCCAAAAACAAATAAAAAATTTGAAAAATTAAAAAAAAAACAAAAATCAATTTCCTTTTGAAAAATATATTTTATTTGTAAACATTTTTCCGTTATAAAAAAAGAAAAAAAAAATACTTGAAAATGTCCGAGTTTCCATTTCCTTACGCACTTGAATTTAGTTATGAAAACCAATATAATCCATATGAGTTAACTCCAAATTCGTATGGATATTTTAACAATAACTTTTGTTTAAACAATTCGAGTTTTGAACCATAAAATTTTCGAAATAATGGTCAACCCTCAACTCTTGAAAATAGCATTTCGTCGTTACTTGAACTCTCTACAATACAAAATCAAGAGATAAATGAGTTGTGAAATTTATTTTTATGCGATAACTCGAATCAAAATTTTCAAAATAATCAAAATTTGAATTCACTTAAAAATTCAAATGATTTCTAGTATAACCCATGCCAATTAAATGTCGAACTTCAAAATGAATTTCAAAGCCAAAACGAAAATGTGATCCACTTTCCAAATAATTTTGGCAATGGGAATAATCTCAACTGCAAAACGAGTGAAAAAATTTGTTCTCAACAAATCCAAATCGAAAATTCTCAAGTTAATAACTATAAATTGGATTTTGTTAAACAAATGGACGAAATCTACGATGATCACATCGATTTGTTTTTGAAACATATATGAAACAATGTGAGAAACAGAACCAAATCCAAATATGTGACGAGTCAAATGATAATCCATCTTTTAACCAAATCGATGATTTTCAAATAACAACTTTCGAAACTGAAAACGACAATCTTAATGAAGTTGTTAAAAAGACGGTAATTGAGTTGGATTTCAATTCTTTTGAGAGTGTCGAACCAAATATAAAATTTGATTTTCCTTTTCTCGATTTCGAAAATTTTAATACAACAACTTTGTATTTTGAACTTGAGATGTGTAATAAAGTTGTTGAGAGTCCAATAAAGGAAGATAAATTTAATGAACACGAATTTTTTGGACTTTTGGATGATGAGTTGTTAAATTGCGACGGGGAAGATGAAAATCACCATTTTGATTTTGAAATCAATTATTCTGAAGAATTTTTCAATGAAGAGCTTGAATTTCAATTTGGTGAAAATAAACTTAAACTTCAACCAATTGTTTTATCGACCCCAAAAATCATCAAAAATAAAAAACTCGTACGATTTTTAATAAGACGACATTTGTTTTTCCAAATCAACATTCACCTTTGAAATTTTTTATGCTTTGGTTTTTCGAGCTTAAGCCGTGTCTTGAATTCTTGACGAGACAAATGAATTGGTCTTTGCAAGACCGTTTCATTTACTCTTTAACAGCATAACTTTCCGATGGTCTGTAAATAACAATCTTTTTCATGTAAATATAGGTTTTGTTTTATTTTATTTTTCTCCTTCCACTTGGGTTGACTATGGGGACACAGTCAAAATCAAGTGTGGACAGAGACTCGCCTTTTTTTATTTTATTTTTCATGGTTTATTTTAGCTTTTTATTTTAAAATCTCAAAAAAAAATCAAAAAAATCCCAAAAACAAATTTTCTTTTGATTTATTTTTAAGAAACACTATAAGATAAATATATGGTTTTGTTTTATTAAACTAAAATTTTCGAAAGCTTATTTATCTTAACAAAAATAAAAATGAAGGTTGATTACAAATAATAATGGTTTAAATAGTATATAGGAAGATTCATATGTGTTAATTATGAAATACGTCCTAATTGAAAATCTTTGTTTTAAAAAGTGGTTGATTTAAAGTAAAGATATAACTTTTTTTGTCTTCTAAGTTAAATGGTGCTAAGATGATTCTGCAAAACTCTCTCTCTTAAAAAAATAAAAAAAATTAATAATAATAATAACATCCAAAGTATTCACTCTCATTTAAAAGTCCTCACGGTTATGCATGGATGAATTACTTGGAATTTTTAATTATGTGCTTCCATACTCATTTAAAAGTCCTCACCGTTATGCATGTATGGAGCACATGTACAAAAAAAGAGAAAAAACAAGAACAGACTTAATAAAAACTACCTACGGTCGATAGGTGTATGCACGAAAGTGTGTGCACTCGCCATGCTCTGTACTCCCCTCACATAAGCCCGGCCGAAAGGCAGTGCATGAGTGATATATCTGGCCTTAATTTACCTGAGCTAGGTGTGTAATTTTTCTTGCAAATAATGAGAGAGCAAGCAATTGAAATCCTAGCACTATTTTTACTTATTTGATTTGATTTGTTATTGAAAAGAAATGAAAATACCACTTTGATAAATTTTGATAATCAACAAAGGATCCACTTCATAGTTACACTGTGTTATTAACCAAAACAACGAGTTAAACTATAGTCTATTTGTTATGATAACTTGATTTTTGTTGGAAATTTTGATGAGTAAATGACATAAATTTTCAAGATAATAGCCAAAATCTATATTTAACTTATTTGTGTCAATTTAAAAATAAATCCTTCATTTGTAAATATTTTAAAAAACTTGCAATCATCTCTTTATAAATAAATCTTGCATTTTGTAAATATTTTCGTCCTACATTTGTATTTTGTGGGTAGTGTCCGGTGAAAACCCTCACGAGACAACACTCTCCTGTTGGGGACACCTAGAGGTCTAACAGCTTTTGCATACGCTCAATGCAATCGTGCTTCCTACGAAAATGGATTTATCTTAGTTTCCCTTTATTCGAGGACGAATAAAAAGATAGGTGTAGGGGTATTTGAAGTGCACGTAAATGTGCACATTTTTACCACCATATTTAATCTATTTAAATTAAATAAATGATCATATTGGGTATTTCAACTTGTTTTAACCAAAATCCATATTAATTCCAAATTGTCACATATTCATCTTCATATAGGGGCAAAACGGTCATTTGTTTGCATATATTTCTTTGAGAAAAATTAATTGGAAATCTATACATTTTGTGTAGGAATTTGATCTCAAATAGGATTGGGTTCATGAAGACACATGCATGCACAAATTAATTACAAAGGAATGAAGATGGAAATAATTCAAAGTGAAGAACATGGACGACCCCACATACCCACCTACCTTAATGTACAAATTAGAGGCTAATGCACATGCTTATGGAATTAATGGCTTCATGTACACTTAAATAATGATTAGTAGAAGCTAATGATTACTTGGCCTCCCTACTACCTTAATGGCATTTTGGGCATTTTCTAAATTATGGATTAGGGTTTCATGCTTGTATAAATAACCCATTATGTTCATGTAACCTCCTCTCTTGCTCTTCATTAGTTTAGGCTCAAAATAAAAGACCAATTATCTTTCTCTTTACCACGGCTACTTAGCCATTTTATTTTCATGTAACTTTCATTTTTTTCTATGCAGTGTTACTTAGTGCTCTATTTCTTTTGCATGCTTCTTTTGTTTATTTACTTTCATGTTAGTAGTGTAGATTTATTTTTCATGCAAGTAGAATAGTTTTTTTTTCTTTACTTTGCTCTCCTTTTCCTTTTCTTTTTCTTTCATGTTGTAAGCTATATTTATTGTTTTGATAACAAATATGAGGGGCTAGTCCATTCAATTTAGGGGTAATGAAGCCTCTAAACATGTAGCTTCAATATTTTAAAAATTATAGCTCTCTTTTTATGCTTAATGACAATGCTTGAAGTGGTTTAATTTATTGTTTTTGTTTTGAATTTGATAGCCTATATTGTTGACACCAAATAGGCTATGCTTGAACAATCACTAACACAAATGCCTCTTCATCAAAATATGATTTTGGCATAAGAAAGTGATTTGAAATTTAAAATTTGATGGTCTATATTTCTAATTAATAGTTAATAGTCCATACTTAAAATAGATTGCATTTGCAACTTTATTGTCATTTTCATGAGAGTTAGTAAGTGGTTTAAAGGTTGTGTTATAGTTTGATGGCTTACGTTGAGCTAAATAATAGCAAAAATGAGCCATACTTATGATAAACACATCATTTAAACTCACTTATGACCAAAAAAGAGATCATAATTTTATTAATTGTTGAATTATATGATCTAGAGAGTGAATTTATCTCTAAATTGTCATTTAATTCTCATATTTTTATCTTTTTTTTATTTTGCTAGTTTTTGTTAGTTTCTTACATTTTTAGCTAATCATGCTTTCAACTTCCGTTAATTTGATTGAATAGAATTTTAAAATCATTAATTTCCTACGGATTGACCCGTATTCTTCACGTACTACAAGTATACGCCGTGCGCTTGCGGTTAATTTTAATTAGAAATTTTTCGATGGTTTTCTAACTCGATAGAAATTTCGTCGATTAACAACAATCGTACTTATGTAAATGTGAAACAATGTCACTTGAATTGTAATAGTTGATATGTTATGTTATATGCTCACATCTGCTTGTTATCTGACAATATATGATGATATTACTTGATTTTATATCTGTTGCATCACCTGACATCATATGATATGTTATACTGCTTATTTATTTACTGTTTATCACAGTACAAGTTCCCTATAGAATAAAATCACTATGGGTTGAAATGATACATACCCGAACGGACATTGAAATAAGAAAAAATCGTTATGAGCTAAAATGATAGGCTTAAGCAATTTTTCTTTATTTTGTTTGACTTGGGATCGCGGGTTTGAAATGGTAGAACCCGAACTTTTCTTTTTAAATTACGGATTGAAATGATATATACCTGTATCACTTGATCTAGGTTAGAAAATTATATACAGACCTGCGGTTAGTATTAAATATTTTCTGAATATATTTAAATATTTTTGAAATATAAAATATGAGATTTTAACTTAAATTGGATTTAAATGATTTTAAATAAATGTTATAGTAATTTCTATAAGTTAAAATGTATAAGAAAATTAATGATTAAAATGTAAATTTCGATTTGACTTAATAATTAAAAATTCAGGGTTTAAATGGAATTTTAAGTTTAACTTAGAGATAAGAATATTTTATTTATGAAATGGGTATTTTAAATAAAGTATTAAGTAATTGTTGAAATAAGAGTAAAGCAATTTATAAAGTATTGGACTTAACAAATGAATTTTAATTTAAATTGGATATTTATTAATAATATGTTATTTTATTAAAATTATAAGTAAGTAATATCCAAATACATAATTTTGAAAAGTGAAATAAGTTTGATAAGTTAAAAATGAGAAAAGTTGAAGATATATTGTTTTCAAGGGTATAGTAAAGCTTATAACAGAAATTATCACGTTTCAGAAATGTTGTGGTTTAATGAACTATGTGTTGAATATAATAAATATACCTATAGCAGCATTTCTGAAGTGCTGCAGTTTCTGAAATTTGAACTATGTGTTGAAAATACTAAATAAACCTACAATAGCATTTTTGAAGTGCTGCAGTTTGTGAAATTTGAACTATGTGTTGAAAATACTAAATAAACCTACAATAGCATTTCTGAAATGCTACAGTGTCTGAAGTTTGAACTATGTGTTGAAAATACTAATAAACCTACAATAGCATTTATGAAATGTTGTAGTTTCTGAATTTGAACTTTGTTTTGAATATAACTAAGTACCTACTGTAGCACTTTGTAAGTGCTGCTGTTTCTGAAACTGAACTGTTTTGAAATACTAAAATACCTACCATAGCACTTTATAAGTGCTGTCGTTTCTGAAAATGACAATGTTTGAAATATGACTATATCTACCGTAACATTTTATAAGTGTTGTTGTAGCTAAAATTTACAATGTTTTGAAAATTTTATAATTGAATGAATGAACTTAGGAATGCTGCAACTTTGAAATGAATATTATTTGACATTGAATTTAAATGGTTTAAATGAATATGTTTTGAAGTGAAATATAAACTATTTTTGAAATTTATAACCACAGGTAATAATAACGTTTGGTGGTTAAAGAGACCGGGATCAGATATGGGCATACTCTCCGTCGATACTGAAAACCACTTTAACAACCGTGTACGTGATGGAGATTCCAAAATTAAGTAGGATGGTGGCGACGTTCTATTAAGGTATGTACGTGGATCCGAATCCCCTGAATTGACATATGGTGGCTAAAACAGGAGCGACTGACGCGCTAATGAGGTAGCTTCTCTTATCGGACACACTTCTTTTGATGTCATTCTATTACTTTGTGATTGATTGGTGCGCACCTTTGATTTGGGAGTGTGGCTCGAGGTGGTCGGTAGTGGCTGCTACGCGTTACCACCGACCCGGAAGCGTAATTGGTATATCTATTCTGGCATTGTTTAGTTGTGTCGTGTCACCTACCCTAGCGTGTCTTGTACGATTTTGGTTTTGTGCCGTAGACTATGGAGTATCCTCTGCTGGTTTCCGGTCAGGAGGGACTATGATACTGGATAGACTACTGGGACTATTTATGTGTTAATGGGGATATGGGTAATGCCTTAACGCTATTTTAAAGTAAGTTTATTTTACTTTTAGACATTATTATAACAGTGTATATTACTACATAGTAAATAGTTTAACGGATCCTTAAAGGATAGATGGTCCCAAGCATCCTTTAAGTTACTTGTGTATTTATATTACAGTTCACTTGAGTTGGTTTACATTGTATAAGTATGTATGTCCTGACTCGAGTGTTTGTGTTTATTTTCTTCCGCTCGAGTCAGCCTAAGTATTTCAGCTTTGGAATTCACCCTGGAGCTAGGATTTGCTGGAGATCATCTTTTATCTAGTTGTTGTCTTTTTATTCAGTATTTTCTATTCAGCTATTGTACTAGTGAACATCTATGTATTTGGGATTTCTGTTGTATTTACCTTTTGACTCTATATTTTGTACCTGTTTTGAGACTGTATTTGAGACCGTGTTGTAGTAGCTTCATGAACTACTACTGTTATTTTATGTCCACTGCGAATTATTCTGATTTATCCGTGTCTGTGATTCTATGATTGATTTTATTTGCTCCAAATTATATTACAATCTACTATTTTGAATTATTCAAGTCAGACATGTGTGGTTTTATTGTCGATTTGAATGGTCCAAAATAGTGGGTCGTTACATTTGGTATCAGAGCTTTGGTTTTAGGCAAATCTTAGCTTGCGGAGCAAAAACTCATTAGAGATAGGGTAGAAGTACCCCAAAATGAGTGAAATCAATCTGAGAATCCTTTCTTTGTGAGAGAGCATATTCTAAAGTACAAAATGATTTTTTAAATGATTTTCGAAGGATTTTAAAAGAGTATTTTGAAAAAACTTTCTTGTTTCGAAGTCATTTTTTTCTAAACTTCCTTCTTTTCCTTATCCACCTTGTTAGTAAATTCTTTGTTCGGGATGTTCAATTCTCGTTGCATCTTATCTTAGCTAATCTTGTCTTTGTCTCTCAATCACCTCTGTCCTAAAATCATTCTTGATTTTTCAGGATGGATCGAAGGAACACTAGAGGTAGGGGACGTGGTGTTACCCCAGCTCCTGAGCCTGTTGCACCGGTCAGGTTCACTAAGCTTTATAAGGAATACATTGAGCTTGGTGGCACCAAGTTCACCAGATCTGAGAGCATTGGGCCCAGCAGTGGTTGAAGGATTTGGAGAGGATTTTCTCCTGTCTTGAGGTCAGTAATGCAGCAGCATCAGTGGGTAGCTTGGCAATTGAAAGGAGCAGCCTTGGATTGGTGGGAGTCTGTCACAGCCCATGCTACTGGGGCTGACATTTCTTGGGAATAGTTTAAGTATCATCTCCTGTTTGTTTTGAATTTGGTTCAGTTTCTCTTTTTGAAATCTGTCTTACCATGGGCGGTAGTGGCTGCTACGCTTTACCACCGTCCCGTATGCGTAATTGGTATATCTACCCTGGCATTGCCTAGTTGTGCTGTATCACCTACCCTAGCGCGTCTTGTACAATTTTGGTTTTGTGCCGTAGCCTGTGGAGTATCCTCTGGTGGCTTCCCGATCAGGTGGGACTATGATACTGGATAGACTACTCGGACTATTTATGTGTTAAGGGGGATATGGGTAATGCCTTAAAGCTATTTTAAAGTAAGTTTATTTTACTTTTAGACATTATTATAACAGCATATATTACTACATAGTAAATAGTTTAACAGATCCTTAAAGAATGGGCGGTCCCAAGCATCCTTTAAGTTACTTGTGCATTTATATTATAGTTCACTTGAGTTGGTTTACATTGTATATGTATGTATATCCTGACTCGAGTGTTTGTGTTTATTTTCTTACGCTCGGGTCAGCTTGAGTATTTCAGCTTTGGAATTCACCTTCTGGAGCTAAGATTTGCTGGAGATCATATTTTATCTAGTTGCAATTTTTATTTAGTATTTTCTATTCAGCTATTGTACTAGTGAACATCTATGTATCTAGGATTTCTGTTGTATTTACTTTTTCAGACTTTGTATTTTGTACCTATTTTGAGACTGTGTTTGAGACTGTGTTGTAGTAGCTTCACGAATTACTACTGTTATTTTATTTCCGCTGTGAGTTATTCTTATTTATCTGTGTCTGTGATTCTTTGATTGGTTTTATTTGCTCCAAATTATATTACAATCTACTGTTTTGAATTATTCAAGTCAGACATAAGTGGTTTTATTGTCGACTTGAATGGTCCAAAATAGTGGGTCGCTACATTATCGCTCTCTAAAAGGACCCTGCATCAGCGACCTCCGGTTTTGAAGTGGGTCCCGAATGTGTGCATAGAGTCTGTTGATACTCCTTCTATGTCAGTGCCTCCTGCCGAGGTTATTGTTGTTATGCCTTTTATTAACCTGTCGATGTTTCTACTGTTGTTCCTGCTATGCAAATGTTGCCTCTCCATCAGCTTTTCTGCCTTATGTCCCAACAGTGCCTATAACAGTAGTTGTTCCATCTATTGCTGCTATTGTGTCAGTTCCTTCAATTGCTGCTGCTACATTCTATTTCCTTGTCATCATACCCTACTGTCACCGTTATTACACCTTTTTATTGGGATGTGCAGGAAAAGACTTAGATCCATGTTAAGTCTGCCATGAGATATAGCCCTATAGTGGATTACTTC
Organism: Allium cepa; assembly: GCA_030765085.1. Taxonomy (NCBI): domain Eukaryota; kingdom Viridiplantae; phylum Streptophyta; class Magnoliopsida; order Asparagales; family Amaryllidaceae; genus Allium; species Allium cepa. Next base: position 562,360,242 of record CM060942.1, on the reverse strand, counting down.
TTCCGTTTTGTGTTAGATAACGAGTTGGAACTCATATATCTATTTTATTGCATATCAGCAGATTTGTTGGTTGTTGCTATGGAAGGCCAGCTTGCGAAAAGGAACGAAGGTTTGTTAGCTAATGCTATATGGATTAGGTCATTCATTTTCTCTTCAGAGTTTATTGACTATGACCCTTTTCTTGCGATTCGTTTTAGACCCTTCGCTTATGTCATAGGCGATGACCCCAGTTTAGGTGGTCAACTATGTTCGAATGAAGGAAGCAGCTCCTCATCTTTGGAGGAGGATTAGTTTTTAGGTCATTATAGTAGCTTAGGCACCTTTGCCTGACTCTTGGAGTGTTTTTTTCACTTTCTTATAGTAGCTAATGTCCTTTTGCCTTACTACTGCACTGTAACTGTTTTTTATTACCTTGGTAATAAAAGTGGACAGTCCATTATAAAACCGGTTGGCTTTGAAAAAAAACACAATTCATTAATTTAGCTAACTTCTTAACAATCATTATAAAGAATCATTTGTTAACTAGTATTGTTATACGTCTAGTATATCAAAACAAAGACCAATCAATAATAAACTCATCTCACAAGTTTACAAATCAGATTTCCACTACTTTGGAATTCTGTAATAGCTATTTTTAACAATGAGTATGTTGTAATTAATTACGACAACAAACTAACAACTAGTAATAATAACTATAGTGTTAAGTCAAACGTTATACTACTTAAAGAAATAGCACAATGTAGAAGCGAAAATGATATATATGTATATATATCAACTAGAAATCTAACCGGTTGAAGAAGGAAATTTCGTCTAAGGCTTGTCGACAATTTCCTTAAGACTTTATTCAAAGTCTCCCATGATACAACAGACATAAGCTGCTCAAATCGTGATGTGTATGATCCTCTGTGTGATAGAACTTATTATGATTTAAGAAAATAAAGATAAAGAAGAGATAATTCGGTTTTAAAGTTGAGTGAGGAAATTGATCAGGTTTTCTCCTTATTTATAGCCGAATTTCCAATGTCTACACCCGTCGAGAAAAGTAGGATCCCTTCATTTGCATCGCCAAAAAATGTTACTGTTCGCAACAGTCGCGTACGTTCGTTTGCAACGCCACAAAGTGTTACTGTTCGCAACAGTCGCGTCCGTTCATTTGTAACGCCAAAAAGTGTTACTGTTCGCAACAGTCGCGTTCGTTCGTTTGCAACGCTACAAAGTGTTACTGTTTGCAACAGTCGTGTCCGTTCGTTTACAATGGCAACAACAGTCGCGTCCGTTCGTTTGCAACGGTTCAAAACTATTGCTTTTCGTTGTAATGGTCATTTGGAAAAATCGTGTCTCTTCATCATTTTACAACGGTTACAACCGTTGAAAAATCCGCATCCTTTTAAATACACTTCTGTTTTAAAATCAGTCCATTTTTTAGGTAGCAAAAATATATGACACAGCCTAATCTCATTGGACCCGCAGCCGCATCCGCACCCGACCCGACCCAATTTGGTCGGTCAGAAGGGTGGACGGCGTCACGTGCGTGTGTAAGTCCATGGCCATATAGGTCCTCCCTCGTGCATAAAATTACCTGACCCTAAGGGCTAATATAGGGATTGAGAGTACGCTATATAAACAAGATAATGGACTTATTTTTGGCGATGTGGGATATATCTTATTCGCTATTTTTGAGAATTCTAACAATCCCCCACATGAATGACGATATATTTCTTCCCTACACAAAGTGTAATATCACACAGTTCATATGAAAATAATGCTATATCAAGGATAAGTAGATATTTCACTTTGAACTTTCCTAGTTAAAACTTATTGGATATACTTGACTAATCGGTGAATTATTTCATCTTGAACCGTCAGCTGTTATTGTATAACCAGACAATAAGTTTTACAAAGCATTATTTCCTTCACGTCCAATCTCTTGGTTGTGTTCATTTTGGTCCTAAACAATTTTTTGTTCTGCGAGTGTTTTTAGAGAATAAAAGCATTTAATATTCTCATAGAGCCGACCCAACTCACACTAACATAGGTGATCACAACCTTTAAGAGTATCCTATATATACCCCCACTTGTTATTTTCAAGATATGATCATCATTAAAAAACATAGTTTTATCCTTTTAATGCTTTTGTAGGCATGCATTTATATTGTGCATCATAGGAATGGAGCAGGACTAAGTCCAAACAAATGCATTACGTCTTGAGTTATTCAGAACTGGTTTTCCTATCGATCCAAGTCCGTGGGATCTCCAGTCGCTAGGATCGGTTTCCGTATAAGATAACTCTTATTGGTTTAGGCTTTTAAACTCATTCTCCTCGATGTGCGGTTAATTTTCTCTCTTGGTAAACCTTTAGTAAATGGATCCGCTAGGTTATCATTTGTTTTCACATAATCTATGGAAATAGTTCCATTTGAGAGTAACCGCCTAGCTGTGTTATGGCATCGACGAATGTGTCGTGACTTTCCATTATACACAGAGTTCTAAACTTAATGCTACTTGGTTATCACAGTGTATGCATATGGCCGGTACATGTTTAGGCCAAAACGGAATATCTTCTAAAAAGTGACAAAGCCATTCTGCTTCTTCGCCTGCTTTATCTAAAGCGATGAACTCCGATTCCATAGTGTATAGAGCTATGCTTATTTGTTTAGTAGATTTCTGTGACACTTCTGCCCCTGCTAAGGTAAATACATAACCACTCGTTGATTTTGATTCCACTGAATCAGCAATCCAATTTGCATCACTATATCCTTCTAGGACGGTAAGATATTTTCCATAATGTAAGGAATAGTTTGTGGTATTTTTAAATATCCAAGCACTCTCATTAATGCTTTCCAATGTTCCTTCTTTGGGTTGCTTGTATACCTGCTTAATCGACTTACTGTATAAGCTATATCTGGTCCGGTACAATTGCATTACACTCTCAGTAGTGTTTTTATGTAGTACTTCTGATGGATTATACGGCGTTCGTACTTCTTTAGTTCCAAAATTTTAAAAAATTTCAATTCCTTTTTCGATAGTGTGACTGAGATAATTCAATTTCATTAGGTGTTCTTATTATTTTGATTCACAAAATAACATTTGCAACTCCTAAGTCTTTCATATCGAAATTGTTGATTAACATCTGCTTAGTGGTCTCATTACCTTAGTATTTGGACCGAAGATTAGCATATCGTCTACGTATAGACAAATCATCACGTATGATTGTCCAATTTGTTAGTAATAAAAAATTTATCACATTCATTTATACAAAAACCATTTTTCATCATGACACTATCAAATTTTGTGTGCCATTGTTTTGGATCTTGTTTTAGTCCGTATAATGATTTAACTAATCTACATACTTTTTTTTCATTACCTTTGGATATAAAACCCTCAGGTTGCTCCATGTAAATCTCCTCATCGAGATTTCCATTTAAGAATGCCATATTAACATCCATTTGATGAATCTATTGATTGTAGATGGATGCAATTTCTATTAACATTCTTATAAAGGTTATTCATGTTACTGGTGAATAGGCATCGAAGAAGTCTACACCTTCTTTTTGACGATATCCTTTGGCTACCAATGTTGCTTTGTATTTTTCGATGGAGCCATCTGGCTTCATCTTCTTTTTGAAGATTCATTTACAACCAATTAGTTCTATTTCAGGCGAAAGATCAACTATTTCCCAAGTTTTATTACTCAAAAATGAATCAATTTCACTTTGGATTGCTTCTTTACAACACGAGGATTCAGAAGATGATATTCCTCCCTTGTACATTTGAGGTTCGTGTTCTAACATATATGTTAAAAATTCTGAAACAAATGTCTTGGAAGTTCTTGCCCTTACGCTTCTTCTCGATTCAACTTTCTCAGTTTCACGATGAGTTTCATCTTCACGTGATTTACTCAATTCTCCTCTTGTCCTTTTGAGGACATTATTTTCTTCATTTTTTTGTGCAGAAACACATCTTCAATGAATGAGGCGTCTCTTGATTCCATGATTGTATTTACATGAATATCAGTTATATCAGACTTGAATACCAAAAATCTGTAGGCACTATTATTTTGGGCTAGCCCTATATAGTAACAATCTACTATTTTTGGTCCAAGTTTGGCTTTCTTGGGAAGCAGAACTGGAACTTTTGCCAGGCACCCCCACATTTCAAGGTATTCAAAACTTGGTTTGTGTCTTTTCCATAACTCATATGGAATTGTTCATATTTTATTGTGATGAACCTTTTTTAATATGTGATTATATATATTTAAGGCTTTCCCCTAAAAGTTCGTCGGAAGGCTAGAAGTTAAGAGCATCGCATTAATCATGTCTTTTAATGTTCTATTCCTTCTCTCGGCTATACCATTTCGTTGTGGTGAATATGGTGCTGTTGTTTGATGAATTATACCATTTTCGGCACAGAATTGTTCAAATGGTGATTCATATTCTCCGCCTCGATTAGATCTCAATATTGATCTTTTTATTTAACTGATTTTCTACCTCAGATTGTACTTCCTAAATGATGTAATTGCTTCGTCCTTGCAATTTAGAAGATATACATAGCAATATCATGTATAATCCTCAATAAAGGTAATAAATACCTTTTCCCACCTCTTGTAGGTAATGATTTGAAATCACATAAATTGGTATGAATCAAACCTAGTGGTTCGGTGCTTCTATCAACTGTATGAAATGGTTTTTCGAACATTTTTGCTTCTACGCATGTTTCACATTTGTAGTTTTTATCTGCTTCGAATTTCAAAATTAATTTCAAGTTTGATAGTTTTTTATTTTTCGAAAATTTATGTGTCCTAATCTATCATGCCATAGTAAAATGTTGTGCTCAAGCAAATAAGAAACTTCAAATTTATTAATAGCATAATCAGAATACATAGTTTTATTGCCGACAATGGCTACATTTTCCTTAAATAGGCCATCACTTAAATATCCCCTTCCTATATACATTCCAGCTTTGGACAGAACCATCTTGTCCGACTCGAAGATATTTTTGAACCCTTTCTTTGATAACACCGGACCAAAGATGAGATTCTTGCATATGTCTGGAACATAGAGCACGTCATTCAACTTGATAGTTTTTCTAGAAGTAAACTTAAGGATTACTGTGCCACTGCCTTCGATCATCAAACTGCAGAATTACCCATATAGAGTTTTTCTTCCTGATCGAATTTCTGGTATGCAGAAAATATGGATTTGTAAGAACAAACATCACGAGTAGCGCCTGTGCCCTCCTACCATTGGTTAGGGTTCTGGACCAAATTGCATTCAGATATAACTGTTGAAAAATTAGACTCGTCTACTTCGATGTTATCCACCATATTTGCCTTTGAGTTGCATTCCTTCTTGTGTCTGCAATCTCTAACGGCATGTCATGCTTTTCCACAAACCCAACACTCCAAATTAAACTTCTTGGTTCGTTTGTTGTCTTTGGGTTAGTTATCAGGCGCTTTTCTTTTCTATAGGAATTTCTTCTTCTTGTTTTTCTTGAAATGCCCTTTGTTCTTTGGCTCTTCTACACAAATGCCTCTTCGCTTTGTTTTATCACTCCGCGGTTATCAGACTCAATTTTTAGTCAGACAGTAAGACCTTCTAAGAAAATCTCCTTTTTCTTATGTTTCAGATAACTGCGGTAGTTTTTCCAGGATAGTGGTAATTTCCCTGTTATCGCTTCAACAAGGAAGGATTCTCCAACTTTATGTCCTTCTCCTTCAAGTTCATTAATTATGAGTTGTAGCTCTTGCACTTGACTAGTTACGAATTTGGAGTCGACCATTTCATATTCATAAACTTATCTACGGTGAACTTCTTCCAACTGACATTCTGCATTTTCTATTTATGTGCAAGTGCAGTCCATAAGGATTTTGCTGTCTGGTGTGGCTGATATACTTTATATAGTACTTTATCCAAACAAATCAGAATGTAGTTTCGGTACAGGAAGTCTGCATGCTTCCATGAGTCAATTCCAAGAAAAACAGCTGCATCTATTTCTCTAGTTTGTCCGCCTTTAGGCTTTGGTTCATCCTCCTTGATGCACTTCTACAACCCTAGCGTGGTGAGATAATACAGCATTTGATTTTTCCATGTTATGAAGTCATCACCATCTCCTTTGAACGATCAGGCCTATTGTGAGTAGTAGCCTTTGTTGATAGTTCAACTATTGTCATCTCTGTTTTAGTGAAAACAGAAAAGTCTTAAGATGTCAAACGTCTATTATACCAAAACAGAGACTAATCAATAATAAACTCATCTCACAAGTTTACAAATCAGATTTCCACTACTTTGGAATTCTATGTTAGCTATTTTTAACAATAAGTATGTTGTAATTAATTACAACAACAAGCTAACAACTATAGTAACAATAACTATAGTGATAAGTCAAACGTTATACTATTCAAAGAAATAGCACAACGTAGAAATGGAAATGATATATATATATATATAAACTAGAAATCTAACCGGTTGAAGAAGGAAATTTCCGAGGCTTGTCGAAATAATTTCCTTATTACTTTATTCAAAGTCTTCGAAGAAACAAGACGTAAGCAACTCGAGATCATGATGTGTATGATCCTCTGAGTGATAGAACTGATTATGATTTAAGAAAATGAAGATAAAGAAGAGATAATTCAGTTTTCAAATTGAGTGAGGAAAGTTATCAGGTTTCCTCCTTATTTATAGCCAAATTTCCAATGGCTACACCCTTGAGAAAAGTAGCATCCCTTCATTTGCAACGCCAAAAAGTGTTACTGTTGGCAACAGTCGCGTTCGTTCGTTTGCAACACCAAATAGTGTTATTGTTCGCAACAGCCCCGTCCGTTCGTTTGCAATGCCAAAAAATGTAACTGTTCGCAACAGTTGCGTCCATTTGTTTGCAACACCATAAAGTGTTACTGTTCGCAACAGTCGCGTCTGTTCGTTTACAACGGTTTAGAACTGTTGCTTTTCGTTGTAACGGTCATCTGGAAAAATCACGTCCCTTCATCAGTTTGCAACGGTCACAACCGTTGGAAAATACGTTTTAAACACACTTCTGTTTTAAAATCAGTCCATTTTTTAGGTAGCAAAAATATATGACATAACCCAATCTCATTGGACCCACACTCGACTCGATTTGGTCGGTGGGTAGCGCGCGCGCGTTTGTTAATCCATGGCCATATAGATCCTCTCCCTTGCACAAAATTACCTAACCCTAACACTATAAGGAGAAGATTGTTTAGCGTCGGCATATAGCTGACTGAAGTTAACTCCGGCTGATTCTAGCCGATGCTAAATAGCTCATCGCCAAGTGAAATAGTGATGGCGATGGGGACGGGTCCATCACCTAGTTTAGCGTCGGATAGAATCGGCTACCCGACTCCGGCCGATGCTACGTGTAGTCCACGTGTAAAAAAATAAATGACCCATAGGCCGATCCTAGCCAACTCCAGCCGACGCCATTCTGGGTTGATTTTTCTGCATTTCCAACACCATTTCTACCTTCCATCCACATAATCATATATATTCCTCAAATATACTTCACCAAACAACAATATACATCGCATACATGCCCAACTAAGAACCAAAAAATATCAATATACATCTCCAAACGTCCATTATCACAAATATCCATAATATTTACAAAATTCAACCAAAAGTTCATAAACATACAAGACATTCATAGTTCATCAAAAAACATATACAAAATTTACTACCACTCGCCTCAATCATCAGCAGCGCCGGATCCCTATAATGGTGGCGTATTCGTCCCGTGCTCTGCAGCAATTGCCTCGTCTAGTTGCTGCTTCAATCCAGTATTTCTTCAGTCGTTCAACTCGACGATTTGTGCTTGTAGGGCCGCTATTGTTTTTTCAGCCTGTTATTTATTGTAAGCGGCTTGCGTCGCAGCCTGTGTATTAATAAATTCATATTTATAGTTTATACGCAATATTTAATAATATTTATAAAATGGTTAATGAATTAATTAAATTCAATAAATATTACCGCTTGATTGCCATATCCATACTGTTTATTTCTGGTCGGCGGGTCGGTAATACAAGCGAATATCCTGTCCGTCTCCTCAACGGTCAACTGCTCTCTGCTAGACTACAAGCACGCGAGCAATCTCCCGATCGCATCTCTCCTGTGTTTAGAAATACAGTTTTGAGAAGATGAATATTCAGTTTAATGTATTGTTGAATAAGGGAAAAAATTTATAGTCTTTATACCCGGATATTCATTGATTTGGCGTCTGACAATTCATATGTTACCATGCCATCTTCATCTATATGCTCGACGTCGTGTGTTTGGGTGAAGACGTCCAAATGAGACGGTGCAACACCACCTCTCTCCCTCGTTTGAAATTAGATATGATTAAAAAATTTATATATACACATATATACATATATATAACTAAACAAGGTTATAAGTAAATTACAAATAACAATTTTTATATTTACCATTTCTTCTCTATATTATTGAAAAGACTTGGATCCACCGCGGTGTGTTGTAGGATTCCTAAGCCTGTTTGCGGAGTTCCTCGATGTTATTGCCTGTATAATTTAACTAATATATAAACATTTAAACGAATTATAATTACAGACATATGAAAGTAGAAAATTTACCTTCGCGTCTTCGCTTTCCCAATATTGCACAAACGGTGCATATAAATTTTCGCTCGTCCAGTTTGGCTTTTTACCGGCCTCTTTCATCTTTGAGAGCGTACCTCTATAGTTTTTTCTCATCATCCTCTCCCAATGCGTCCTGAACATCGCGAGTTCTTTAGGACCCACAGTAAAGGACGCCTGCACATTGAAATTTAAATGAATTATATAAATTGTATATTAATTTTCAAAGATCAAATATGCTAATCTCAATTTATTTATCATTTTATACATACCTGGAGGTCAGCCCATATGGCATCTCTGATATAAAGTGGGATCTTATCCCAATATTCCCACAAGTATGTCGTCCTACTACGGTAGCTATTGCGAGACATAGCTAGAATGGGCTCGGACGGTTATAAATCGAAACCCCTGAATACATTTTGATATTGTCTAAATATACTAGTTGCACTAAATAATATAATGAAGTTGCATTAAATTAAATAATTACCTTCCATCGGTCTTCGACACTAAGTATGCTCTCTGGCGATTATCGGCCGCACCACTATTACCCTCGCCAAGAGCAGGGCCTCGTGAACCTTAGGACCGCCTGCTATGTGACATAATATCTGCTAGAAACATGCATATATATATATATATATATCATTTCATAATTAGAAAACACGCCTGATTAATAATCACATACATATGTTAGTCCTTGAGATGATGGTTTTGATGACAACAACCTTAGAATAAAATTATGAAGTATAAATACTAACATTATAGTTTAGATATATATGTATATGCAGGATTTGAGCATGCAGGTATCAGGATTGAAGACTGTACAGTATAGAGAATCAAGATATCAAGATTGAAGACTCATGAGTATCAAGATTATCAAGAGTTCAAGATAAGTAATTTAATTAGGAATTTTGTTAAAACTCCTAGAAAAGCACGGGCATCTTAAAATCTAATTTATTCGTGGAATGGAATCCACTTCAAGCCCGTTAAAGGGATGGAACCCTAAGTAGGATGGAACCAACGAAAAATATAGTGGAACATTGTTTTGTATCCGCTAACTTTTATTCAAAATGTTTTACAAAATTATATCTTGTTTTTAAAATGTTTTCAAAATTTCCTTTTAAAAGAATCAAAAACATCTTTCCTGGTTTTAATACTTTTAGCCTCAAAATAATCTTTATTTTCAAAATCAAATTATCCTTGGTTTTAAATTATCTTTTAATTATAAAATATTTAACTTTTAAATATTTTATACTTAGATTTAAATATAAAATTAAAGTAAAATTATATATATATATATTATTCTCTATATTTATTGATGTATTTTAACTATACTCAAGTATATTTATAAAGTTTAAAATAGTTTAATATAAGATAGAAGTTATTTTCAAAGAAAAACAAATCACCAAAATTTCCTTTGGCGTGTCGACATACTCAAGTACCCCATGTCGCCATGGTAGCAGTTAATTTCAAAATTTTATATTTCAAAAAAAGTGTCTATTCGTCATATCCTTTCACGAATGGACATGGCTGTTGTTCTACTATAAATAGGGGTGGTTTTGAACGAATTTCTGAATATATTTTTTTCTGGTTTTCACTCCTCTTCTTTTTCCACATTTCTCTATACACATTCTTACCATTACTCTACCAAAATCAACATTGAATCTAACTAGATCATTTCTGGTTTGATTCTCTATCACTATCTCAACAAGATCTCAGTGCTATTCAGAGTTATAGACTTTTTTGTAATCAATTTAGCGAAAAAATGTGTGATAGTAGCCTTGGAAATCAATCAATCGAGAAAAGGTGTGATTATGGCCTTGTAAATCAATCAAGTTAGAAAAGGTGTGGTTGTAGTCATGGAAATCAATTGGACGAACTTGTTGCCCCTGATATCAAGTATCTCTACCCAGAGGATTGTGAATTTGGAGTGGTGTACCTTATGGCCTTGAAATCGAGGGTGTAACTGTACAATTGCTTTTGAAAGGAAATCTGTACTTGTGTGCGGGACTGGATGTAGGGTAACACTGAACCAGTATAAAATCCGGTGTGTTCTTTCCTTTATTTCTTTTACTTTATTTCTGCATCTGTGTTTTATTCAATGATCATATCTGTATCTGAATATTGCATACATTTATGTTCAAATTAACAAAAACTTAAAAAGATTTAGTAATTCCTTTAAACACTGTTCACCCCTCCCCTCTAGTGTTAATCCTAGCCTTAAGATCTGTATTCCGCACTTCTCACATTTGGTATCAAAGCAGGTTTTTCAAAGTTTCATAATATGATTTTTGAAAAAGTTTTTAAAATGGCTATGTTTAAAAAATTTGTAAGTACTAGTTTAGAAATATTCAGATCATCATTGTCTCATGGGTCTGCATATAATCAATATTCAAATTCAAATTGTCTACCAAGATTGTTTGATGTGCAGGAAACATGCTTTATGGTGGTTGAGGAATTAATCCACAATGGACAAATTGTGCAGATCAGAAAGAATAAATTGATACTCGATGGTGGATGCTCTAGACACATGACTGGTAATCCAAATATGCTGAATGATATAATATACAAAGATGGAGGACTGGTTAACTTCGGAGACAACTCAAAAGGATATGTGATTGGTATCGGCAAAGTCGGTAACTCCGAAACTCCTATTATTACTAATGTTTTGCTAGTTAAGAATCTAAAACATAATATGCTAAGTATAAGTCAACTTTGCGCCAAAGGATATAAAATTAAATTTGAAAAAGATAAGTGTCACATCGAAGATAATAATTCGACCATAATATTTGAGGGAATTAGGAAAAAGAATATTTATATTCTTAGTATGAAAGTTTCGAATGATAACCTATGTCTTTTGGAAAATACAAGTGACCCTTGGATTTGGCATAAGAGATTTGGGCATTTGAATTTCAAACTCTTATCTAGACTGTCAAAATATGATCTAGTAAGAGGTCTCCCTAAAATGAATTTTAAAGTAGATAGTCTATGTGATGCTGTCAATAAGGAAAACTTAGAAAAAGTTCCTTTAAATTAAAAGATATGATTTCAACTTCAAAAACCTCTTGAATTACTTCATCTTGATTTATTTGGTCCATCTCAAATTCTGTCAATAAATCATAATAAATATATTTTTGTAATTGTAGATGATTATTCTAGATTTACATGGACAATATTTTTGAAACATAAAAGTGATACTTTTGAATGTTTTAAGAACTTTACAAAAAGGATTCAAAATCAACTTTCTCTAACATTCGTAGTGATCACAGTGGTGAATTTGAAAATGAAAAGTTTGAGGAATTCTGCAATAAAAAGAGAATGACTCACAATTTTTCATTTCCAAGAACTCCACAACAAAATGGAGTTGTAAAACGTAAATAGGACGATTCAAGAGTGTGAAAGAACTATGCTTTCAGATAGTACATTACCAAAGTATTTTTGGACAGAAGCAGTTGCTACCGCCTGCTATATGTTAAATAGAATTTTAATTAGACCTTTAACCGATAAGACATCTTATGAACTTCTTTACAGAAAGAAACCTAAGGTATCTTATTTTAGAATTTTTGAAAGCAAATGTTTTATTTTAAATACAAAAGATAACTTAGATAAATTTGATCCTAAATCCGACAGAGGTATCTTTATCGGATATTCTAATAGAAGTAAAGCGTATGAATGTTTAATTTAAGAACTGACACCATTAAAGAAACAATGCATGTTTCATTCAATGAAAATCTGAATTTTTTTGAAGATACAGATTATGAAGAGGATTTAATCACTCAAAATCAAGAGTCAACTGAAACTAATAATGAAATTAATTATCCTAATAAAGGACTAAACTTTTAAAAGATCATTCTATAGAAAATATACTAGGAGATATGCAATCTTTTGTTAAAACTAGAAATCAACTAAGTAAAATGAGCAATGCAGCCTTTGTATCAACTATTGAACCCAGAAATCCAAAAGAAGCATCAACTGATGATTCATCGATTTTGGCTATGCAAGAAGAACTAAATAAATTCACTAGAAATGATGTTTGGGAACTTGTTCCTAGACTTGAAAATAAAACTACAACTGGAACTGAATGGGTTTATAAAAATAAAATGAATGAACAAGGAGAGGTTGTTAAAAATAAAGCCTGGTTAGTCGCTCAAGGTTATTGTCAAGAAGAAGGAATAGATTTTAGTGAAACCTTTGCTCCCGTAGCAAGATTAGAAGCCATTAGGATTCTACTCGCAAAATCATAATAATTTTAAATTATTTCAAATGGATGTTAAAAGTGCCTTTTTAAATGGATTTGTAAAAGAGGAAGTATATGTTGAACAACCACCACTTTTTGAAAATGAAAAATTACTAAATCATGTTTACAAACTTAAGAAAGCTCTACGGTTTAAAACAAGCTCCTAGAGCATGCTATGATAGAATAAGATCTTACTTATTACAATCAAATTTTGAAATTGGTATAGTAGATAATACTCTTTTAATTAAAAGAAGAAAAAATGAGGTTCAACTAGTACAGGTCTACGTAGATGATATTATTTTTGGGTCAACTAATTTTGAAATGAATAAAGAATTTTCTGAAATAATGACAAAAGAGTTTGAGATGAGTCATATGGGTTCTAGGATTACAAATAAAACAATTAGATAATGGTATCTTTATTAGTCAAGAAAAATATGCTAAAGACCTAGTTATTAAATTTGGTTTGACTACTGCAAGTGGAAAACCCACTCCCATGGCAACCAATGAGTACCTAAGTAAAGAAGATCTCTCGAAAGATGTATATCAAAAATTATATAGAGGAATGATTGGATCACTACTCTATATCACAGCTAGTAGACCTGATATCATGCATAGTGTTTGTCTCTGTGCAAGATATCAATCCCAACCTAAAAAGACCCACTTAAAAGCCGTAAAACATATCATAAGATATGTTAAACACACCTCTGATTATGGCTTATTTTATCCTAAAAATGATTCTTTTGACTTAATACCTTACTGTGATGCTGATTATGCTGGTTGCAAATCAGACCGAAAAAGTACAAGTGGAATTTATCACTTTTTGGGGGCATTCTCCGATTTCCTGGTTCAGTAAAAAGCAAAACATAGTTTTTTATCAACAACTGAAGCATAGTATATTTATTGCTGCATTGGCCTATTCTCAAGTAATATATATGCAACAAACTTTAAAAGATTATGGTTTAAATATCTCAAAATCACCAATTTATTGTGACAATACTAGTGCAATAAATTTGTCCAAAAATACTATTCATCATGCTCAAACTAAACATATTGATATCAAACAACATTTTCTCAGAGATAATATAAGTAAGGAAGTAATTACTCTCGATTGTATTAATTCTGAGAATCAAATTGCTGATATCTTAACAAAACCATTAAATAAATCTATATTTATTAAATTAAGAAGAGAATTAGGTATTTTTTCAATAACTGAAATATAAAATATAAATAACAAAGTATAATTAAAAATTAAATCAAAATAAATCAAATAGTAAAAATTTCAAGCATCATGTCGACATTCCCCTTATACCCTTGTCGACATATAACGATTTTTTATTTTTGAAATTTTTTCCACCAAAATTCAAATAAATGTTTATATATTCTTTTTATTTTCGAAATTTTTATCATTCTCTCTGTTCTTTCTCTGTTCTACCTTCTGAAAAAATTTAAACAATGGCCTCCTCTTCCAAACCAAACAAAAATTCAACTTTTTCGTTCCCTTCTCCTACTTCTGAACCGTTTCAACGAATTACGCTTGCACGAGTCACGAATATGGAGGATTCTTTGAAGGATGCATTTCAACTAATGACTGAAATTCAAGTGGTGCAACTTAGAATGGCCAAAGAACAAGAACGGCAAGGCAAAATCCTTAGAAATTTGCAAAATTTCTAATGGACAGTCATGCTAATCCGATCTTGATTGATGAAAAATCTTTAGGAGATCAAGTGTAAGGGGACAGCGAGGAAGAAGAAGAAGCATTCATGGAAGAAGAGCATGCTGAAGATGACGACAAATTCATTTGCGTTGGTGAAGTGTGCTTTGACAAGGATGGAAATCTTGTAGAACAACGTGGAAATTTATGTTTCCACTATCCAAATTGTTCGGTTCATAAATCTCCTATTGTCAAAGACACATATTAGTTTCTTTCTCTCTTTCCTATTGTTGTATATTTTTATTTACGTTCTTTACGCACACGTAAATATAATTATATAATTAATAAATAATTTGTGTTCTTATATGTGTTCTATTAAAAGTATTACTATATGGATACTTAGTTAGGATAGTAAGAAGTTTAGGATTAAATTTTAGTTTTAGAATTAAGTGTTGATTATTTATGATAACACTATCATTATAATCACATGTCATAGAGTATTAGACTTAGGGGGAGCCGTAAAATTTGGAGTATGTAGTTTCGAGTTAGTTTTTGTTGATGACAAAGGGAGAGAAGTATAAAATAGGATAGCTACGCATAAATTAAGGGGGAGTTATTAGGATAGAAGTAATATTCTATAAACAAAGGTTGTCATCATCAAAAAGGGGGAGATTGTTAGTCTTTGAGATGATGGTTTTGATGACAACAACCTTAGAATAAGATTATAAAATATAAATACTAACATTATTGTTTAGGTATATATGTATATGCAGGATTCAACCATGCAGGTACCAAAAATGAAGACTGTACAGTATAGAGATTCAAGATATCAAGATTGAAGACTCATGAGTATCAAGATTATCAAGAGTTCAAGATAAGTAATTTAATTAAGAATTTTGTTAAAACTCCTAGAAAGGCACTGGCATCTTAAAATCCAATTTATTCGTGGAATGGAATCCACTTTGAGCTCATTAAAGGGATGGAACCTACAAAAAAATCTAGTGGAACATTATTTTGTATCCGCTAACTTTTATTCAAAATGTTTTACAAAATTATACTTGTTTTTAAAATGTTTTCAAAATCTTCCTTTTAAAAGAATCAAAAACATCTATCCTGGTTTTAATACTTTTAGCCTTAAAATATATTTTCAAAATCAAATTATCCTTAGTTTTAAACTCTTTCGATTATAATATATTTAACTTTTAAATATTTATACTTAGATTTAAATATAAAATTATAGTAAAATTATATATATATTATTCTCTATATTTATTGATGTATTTTAACTATAGTCAAGTATATTTATAAAGTTTGAAATAGTTTTAATATAAGATAGAAGTTATTTTCAAAGAAAAACAAATCACCAAAATTTCCTTTAGCATGTCGACATACTCAAGTACCCCATCTCGACATGGTAGCAGTTAATTTCAAAAAAATTAATTTCAAAGGAAGTGTCTATTCGTCATATCTTTTCACGAATGGACATGGTTGTTGTTCTACTATAAATAGGGGTGGTTTTGAACGAATTTCTGAATATATTTTTCTAGTTTTCATTTCTCTTCTTCTTCCACATTTCTCTATACACATTCTTACCATTACTCTGCCTAAATCAACATTGAATCTAACTAGATCATTTCTGGTTTGATTCTCTATCACTATCTCAACAAGATCTCAGTGCTATTCAGAGTTATAGACTTTTTTGTAATCAATTTAGCAAGAAAAGGTGTGATTGTAGCCTTGAAAATCAATCAAGCGAGAAAAGGTGTGATTGTGAGCTTGGAAATCAATCAAGTTAGAAAAGGTGTGATTGAAGCTTTGGAAATCAATTGGGTGAACTTGTTGCCCCTGAAATCAAGTATCTCTAACTAGAGGATTGTGAATCTGGAGTGGTGTACCTCGTGGCCTTGAAATCGAGCGTGTAATTGTACAATTGCTTTTGAAAGGAAATCCGTACTTGTGTGTGGAACTGGATGTAGGGTAACTCCGAAGCAGTATAAAATCCGGTGTGTTCTTTCCTTTATTGCTTTTACTTTATTTCTGCATCTGTGTTTGATTCTGTGATCATATCTGTGTCTGAATATTGCATACATTTGTATTCAAATTAACAAAAATTTAAAAAGTTGTAGCAATTCCTTTAAATACTATTCCCTCCCCTCTAGTGTTAATCCTGGCCTTAAGATCCGTATTCCGCATTTCTCACAACATATAGCTCACAACAGAATAATAAAAGAATAATACAACAAATATACAAATTTCCATTACATTAACACAGGTTTTAGAATTGATATAATACAACAAACGATACAAATTTCCATCTTATATACATTACATCATCACTAATTAATAATCAATCTTCGTCGTTTTCTGATTCTGACTCGGTTTCGCACTCTATATCGTCATATCCCTCTAAAGTCTCAAATACTTCTATTAGAATATTTGATTCATCGTTCAAAGACCCTATATCAGCATGATCATTAGTTATTATTAATTCATTATTTGGCTTAAGATCTGCTTGATAAGCTGCTTCGTCTAGAATATTATTTCCGTCAAGTGTAAATCTTGTCTTTGTTTTAAAAACAGCCGACCAGCCTGCTTTATCTCGTTTTAGTGATGGATACGAAGCAAAATAAACTTGTAATGCTTGTTTGGCTAACACGAAAGTATCATACTTTGAGTAACGTGATTTATGGATTATTTCAATAAGTTTACAGTCTTTGTGCACGTTGATACCAGAGCCCGGAACATTGCTAAACCAACTGCAACTGAAAAAATACTTTTTCTGCGGATTGGACAGATATGTCAATTCCCAAACCCGTGTTAAGATGCCGTAAAAATATTTTATATGTTCATCTGGATCATAAATCCCTTTGACAAATACACCGCTGTTATAAGTCATTTTTTCAGCATCGTATTCCTTGGTGTTGAATTTAAATCCATTCATGAAGAATATTGGATAAGTGCTGACATTTCTTTTTGGTCCTGTCGCAAGATGTTTTAATCCTTCATCATCGACACAATTTCTTTGATCATAAATGTATTTCATGAACCAGTTAGTAAATTCTTTACTGAGATCGCCAAATGGATGTTCTAATTCGTAAATATTGCAAATATATGTATACGTTTATTAAGTGCAAAATCAATTTAAATTGGGTAACTCGTAAATAATGAAAATATGTACTATTATCGAGAATTATCATTCAATATTTTTCTAATAAATGGTGCAACTTTAGCACAATTAAGAAGAATGTATGTGTGTGCTATATGGCAATCTCTATCGTCCAACCATATTTCCATACATTTTCCAGCAGCTCGACCATTCTGTTTAAAAATAGAAAATATTGATTCAGAACAACCTTGTTCAACGACTTCATCATTACACGAAACACTTGCAAATGATAAGTTCACATGGTCACTGAAATAGTGAGAGAAAAAGAATTAAGCTTCTTCTTCGATATGTGATTTCCAAATTGAACCTTCAACTCGTGCCTTTTGGCTAACTTTTTTCTTGAGATGATTCAAGTACCTATTATAAAATTTGTTCGATTACAATTTACTTACATAAAATTCAAATTTAAATTATTATTTCAAATATTCAAAATTACCTCTCAAATGGATACATCCATCCCATTGCACAGGACCTCGAAGAAGTGCTTCATATGGAAGATGAACAGATAAATGCTCCATTACATTAAATAATCCTGGAGGAAATATTTTCTCATGTTTGCAGAGCAGTATAGAGATGTCATTTTCAAGTTTATGAATGCGCTCAACTTTTAATGTGGTCGAACAAAGTTCTTTATAAAACAGACTTAATTCTGTTATAGCACTCCACACTTTTACGAGCAATAGTTCTTTGAAAACGACGGGTAAGAAATTTTCCATCATGACATGTCAATCGTGACTCTCATCCCACTCAATTTATTATTTTTTAAGTCAACACATCTACGGAGATTTGAAGAAATCCCATCAGGACATCTCAGCCCTTCAATCCACTTCAACACAAGTTTTACTTGATTGCTGTCTAGCTCATAGCATGCTTTGGGTTTTTTACTGTCATTAGGGTCTATATGAAGTTTGGGATGATTACAATATTGTTCTATATCATGTCCTGAATTGAGATCATCCTTAGTTTTACCCTTGACATTCAAAACTGTATTAAACCCATTATCAAACACCTTTTTTTCGTTGTGCATCACATCAATATTATGTCATTGCTTCCAATAAGGTAACTTCTAAAATATACTTTATTTGCACCAATTATGCCAATTCGATTTACCTGGAATTTCAGTTTGTACTTCAGTTTCATGTATCTTCAGATATTCTTTAACTAGTTCATATAATTCTTCACCTGATAAAGTCGTTGGTCATTGTCTGTTCTCTGCTCTATTTACTACAAAGTTTTTCTTATCTCTTCTAAAAGCATGATTAACATGGAGAAAATATCGATGACAATCAAACCATGAAAATTTTCTTCCATGCGGTAATGAAAATGCCCGTGTATCTTCCATGCCGTAAGGAGAAGCCAGACGACCGTCGTACTCCAGCCTGAAAGCATTGCATAAGCCGAAAAATCACTAATAGCCCATAACAAAGATGAAAACATACGAAAATTATTATTTTTCAACACGTCGTATGTATCCACCCCTTCATACCATAATGTTTTCAACTCTTCGATCAATGGCTGTAGATAAACATCGATTCCTTGTGTCGGATCATCAGGACCAGGGACGACAATTGTAAGAAACATATGTGGAGTTTTCATACACATCCACGGAGGTAAATTATAAGGTGTAACGATAATAGGTCAAAACGAATATTTACTACCTAATTGAGAGAATGGTGAAAATCCATCTGTACATAAACCAAATCTCACATTACGACTCTCTACGGCAAACGCGAGATAAGTCTTATCGAAATGTTTCCATGCTTCTTCGTCCGATGGATGTATCAAAGTCCCTTCTTCCTACGTTCTCACACTGTGCCATCTCATATGTGATGCTATCGCAGACGACGTATATAACCTTTGAAGTCTAGGAGTTATTGGTAAATAGTGCATTCTCTTGTATGACACTTCCTTTTCCCTTTTTTCTTGGTTTGTATCTTTCCTCATTACATATTCTGCATTTCTTAAGATTAGTTTCATCTTTCCAATACAACATACAACCTTTTATACATGTATTTATCTTCTGGTAGGGCAAACCGAAAGCAGACATTAGTTTTTTCACTTTATAATGACTATCGCACATCATATTATTGGGTGGCATATGTTGTTTTGCAGCTTGTATAACTGCTGTAAATCCAGCTTCCGTAAAATTGAATTTTGATTTCATAGTAATGTATTCGGCAGTAACTGAAAATTCCATTCCGCTACTACAACCTTTCCACAATGGTCTTTTCGCAGAATCCAGTAAATCGTAAATTCTTTTAACCTCTTTGGTCGGTTCTTCTTCGACATTTATATCATTAACTTGAATAGTAGGGAACATTGACCATGTTGCATCTTCCATCATACCTACTATTGGATTCGTCGTAACATTATTGTTATTCACCTCAGACTCAGGCACTATAGAATTAGATGCGCCAATTTTTCTCCATGACGATCCTAGAAATAATATTTTGGCACAAAATCGGATTTACACAAATGTATAAGAACTAAATCCGGTTTTCGATAATGCAAATGTTGACATTTACGACACTGACAACGAATTTGTGTGCCGCCTTCTTCATTATTAGCTTTAGCGAATTTAACAAATTCATGTACACCATCCTTAAAATGTTTTTTCGTTAAACCTTTTGTTCCTGTTCGACTTTCGTACATCCAGGTATGGTCGAGAAGATAGTTGAACATTTTTCCTAATTTAAAAACATATATATTAGAAATTTTGACAGCATTTCTTTTCTATTCCTATACGCATATAGTTGCATCTGAAGTTTTATGTGACTATTATCGTATTTTCTAATCTACCAAAGCCTTTTGGGACTAAAGACTTTGTTGTTGTCTTATTTTCGTTTAAATTATTTATATAAATTAGAGATAGAATAAATTAAGTAAGAAGTTTATTTATAAATTATTTTCTTTAAATCATTTATATTAAGATGTTTACTGCTATAAAGCAATAAACACCCAAACACATGGAGCACAGTTCAGCCAAACAACACTCAATGACCAAGTCGTCCCCACTCAATCTAAATACAAGGCGCACAGGCCAGTCAAACAACACTCAATGATCAAGTCGTCCTCACTCAGTCCAAATATAAATATAATATAAGGGATCGATTGGGAATAAAATTCAAATTCACACCTTCACACTTTCAAATTCCCAATTCACACTTTCACACTTTCAAATTCTAAATACCTACGTCCAATTATTCCCAATTCACACTTTCAAATTCAACGTTTTCATACTAAAATAACCTAATACACTAAATTAGCAATACCTACACCTAATTATCATCGCAATAATGTACATTTAAACCTAATTAAATAATTTAATTCGAAATTAGTGTTTAGAAAATTACCGAATTCAAGAAGAAGAGGAAATTCCGGCGAGTTCTAGAATTCTACGGCGACGACTACGGAGGGTGACTGCTGGAGAGGGTCGGAATCAGTGATGGGGAAGAAAAAAATCGTTTTTTTGTAAGCAAAGAAAGTGGGAAGAAGCTGTCGGCTGAAACCTGTATATTCGATATGGCGTCGGCTAGAATCGACACGTTTAGTGACGGCTAAGGTCGGCCCGTATATTTTTTTTTAAAATTATTTTTTACACCTTTTTCGTTTATAAAAATAAAAAACACTACTACAATAAAAAAAATTGGCATTTATTATTATTATTGACCCAATTATGATAGGTCCTGATAGGTTAAATTGGTATTTTCAATGATATATGTTCATATAATTTAAAAAATTTCGTTGTTGAAAATCTAACTTGCACGACAATTCGATGCTACTTTTAGTCGATCCGTTATACAAATTCGATAAAGGTGGTTTAATATAACATTTTAAAGAATTGAAATAATTTTTTAAACCGTTGGGCAATCAATTATGAATTTTTAAATGTATTTGGTATAATAAAATTATATAAAATAAAATTATCAAAGAAATATTTTATTTTATATAATTTTATTATACCAAATACATGTAAAAATTCATAATTGATTACCCAACGGTTTAAAAAATTGTTTTAATTCTTTAAAATGTTAGCTAGCCGACTCGGGTCGTTGCATGCCGTCCCCAACCGACACCAAAGTATTGCCGTCCCCAACCGACTCCATAATGGAGACGTAGCCGACTCCATTGTCCGTCCCCATTTTAAAGTATTCTTGTAGTGTAAGGACCATATAGGAATTGAGAGTGCACTATATAAACAAGAAAATTGACTTATTTTTGACGATGTGGGATATATCTCATTCACTGTTTTTGAGAATTTTAACAGTCACTAACACGCACATCAAACCATTTGTTGCGGTCAATATCACTTCATTCTTATTTTTAAACCAAGTCTAGATTACCAAAATTATTTATTTATCTTACAAATATATTAAAATTTCATATACTTAGTTCCAATTTATCAACCTGAATATACAGTCAACGATTATATTACTAATACAGACTATTCTCAACTTCAAAAATGAATTCAAGCTTACTAACTTTCGAAATCTCGTTATTAATGTTTCATATCAACCAAAAAATCACATAACTATGTTTGCATATTAACAAAGTATCAAAACTAGACTTAAACCAAGACCAATACTCTAAAACCACTTATTTGCTTCCAACTCATTAAGAATGCCATCTTTATAATCTAAATAAACAAAATAGTGATACATCATGTTCTACTCATTCATATGAAATCATGTCAGCTCTAAACAACTTCATTGGCATTTACATAACTCCTTTTTCTTAGAAAATTGGTGCTTTTATTGTAAACATAAATATAAAGGGTTCGAACAGCTTCACAACTCCATACCAAACATGAACTCCACGGAATAAATTCTTAATACGAAATAAAGGGAAAAACTGTAATCTCATATGGTGTAAGGTTAAAGTATTCTGGACAGGGAAACAAAAGAAATGTGACCTAACCACTTCATATATTTCACTTCATTAACTACGCTGACATCATTCATTGCGACAATGGCGGCGGCAGGGAAACCCTCAAAGGGCTTTTCAGCTAGAAATTCATTAGAAAAATAAACTGGCCAATGCCTCACCATGTTGCTACTGGAAAAGGATGGTTGATCATCTGCCTTTGACATGGTGTAGTGTGATATTTGTGTAGAATATCACTACAACGAAAACACTTTTTTACAACTGTTAAAAACAGTTGTAATATGTCTATTACAACGAACGGCCGTCGGTCGTATTATGTGGCGTTGTAATAGAGTCGTATTTTTTTTTACAATGGTCTTCAATAATTGTAAAATAATTTTTTACAACTGCCCATCACGGTTGTATAAAATCTTTTACAACTGCTTGGCAGTTGCAAATTTTTTGTACAACTACCATTGGCAGTTGTAAAAGATTTTTTACAACTATGGTTGGCAGTTGTAATGGACTTTTTTACCACTATAATTGACAGTTGTGGTAAAATTAATGCAAAATAAAAAAGTTTTTCTAGATGCATTTTGCAACTGCAGCACGAAACTGATAAAAATACATAATTTACAAATTATTTGTAAGGTAATGTAGTATCCTAATAAAAAAAGCCTCAAATTAATAATGAAAACTTTGGTGTACATATATAATAGTCCTTTCACCACTTACAACCTACAGCAGAATAGAGTGTTTAACACTAATTTTTTTTTCTTTAACTGCATTATGCTCACAGAAGGCGAGATATAGAGCAACGAACCATCTGACTCTTGCCTTCTAAGCTCAAAAAGTGCTAATAACAACAAAGCGTTAATAATAATATATCCCTGACAGAAGAATCACGTCCTTTCATTTGTGCCACATGCTTCACTAGGTCTATTTCATCTTTTGCAAGTATGATTGCTTTAGAAGTAGCTACAGCTATTGTTCTTCTTCTTCACTGATAAGCAATTCGAAATCTGGAGAATCTAAACAAAAAAATACATTACAAACATTGTATATTATAGAGCTTGTCCCCAATAATTAATTTCCGAACTTGTTTTCTTATTTTTGGATATGAATAAACATACACATTGATAAACATATACATTGTTTTCTTTATGGTATCTAATCTTAGCAGGCAAGTGAATGGCTAAGTAAATATAACATACCCACCAACATGGATACAATGTCGTAAAAAGTTCTATAAGGATTAATCTTACTGTTTCTTTAGACCATTTTTTACTTAAGAACAGATGATTGAAAATAATAACATCAGCCGAATATCTTTAATACCATTATATAGGCTTTGTAAGCAATTGGTACAAGGAATTCAAATAAAATTCTGTTCCACTCTATTAGTCATCTTCACGTGTTTCACTATACTTCAATTTTTTTCAGCAATTTCAACCTTGTATGTTCTCTTGCCAACCTGCTCGGTCTTCGTCCAAAATTTATGGTATCACGGTATCAACTTCATATTATGAAAACTTGACCACTATTTTATAATAGGTATTTGACAACAAGTTTACATAAATGAAAAACATTGTTTTTTGTTATACAAATGAAATTCATTGACGTTTATGTATGTCGGTTTATATAAACACTAAGCATAAGCGTAGTATATATAAACTGAGTATATAAACTGAGTTATGCTCAGTTTATGTAAATTGACATAACTCAGTTTATATACTTAGCTCATATAAACTGAGGATAACTCAGTTTCTAAATTGATTTATGCTTTGTTTATATAAAACAAGCATAAGCTCGGTTTATATAGATTGAGCATAAATTCAGTTTATATAAACTGAGTTATTCTTAGTGGTAGATCTGTTTACAAACCTTTACTAGGAAGGAGAGATTCTTTAACATCTGACCAGTCATCCGTAAATAAACTTCCCTCTCCTATTGACTCAATTAACGTAATTATTGCCAAAGTAGGAAGACGGTAGATGCTAACTGCCTACTGAAGAAGAAACGCAGGCTCCAAATGTTTAATGAAAAGTTTTCACGGCTAACAAAGTGAGCCATTAAACCTTTAATTCTTAGGCCATTCTTATGATATCTTATGATTAAACAACACTGTAATACTAAATAAGGAGATAACAAAGAAAAAACTCTAAATTCTAACTTACCAGAAAGCGGCTCGAATAAAGGTGGCATATCGGGTTTGGATCCGATAAGGAGGTGACTGGGAAAAAGAAATCGATGAGAGTTAAATGGAAGACGGGGTGGGGATATTGGTGGCGAATCGCTGGCATTTAGGAACAACGAAAATTGACTCCGAGCTGGACATAGGAGGAGGGATGTTAGCAGGCTTCTTATTGGGTTTGGGTTTGGGTTTGGTTTGGAGGAAGAACGATTAGTAGAGATTGAAGTTAGAAGGGGAGAAAATAAAGGGAGCGGTGATTATAGGTGAAATTTGAGGTTTGGAGCAAAAATTTTGGTTTTGGAGCCAATGGGAGATTTTGTTTTAGAGGGAAGGGAATTTATGTGCCTTCAACATATAACCTATGTAAAATAGGTCCAAATTAGAGTTGTCAATGAGTATCCAAAAAATTCAAAGTTTGTCTGTATCATTATCCGAAAATAATTATTTGATATTCAAAAATTGATTGCAAAAATGGATACAGTCATATCTACGTCCGATAATTATCTGTCTAGTTTCAATCAAAATATAGTTAATTTTTTATGTATTTAAGTAGATAAAATGGTTATCATCTACTACTTTATATAAGTAAAAAAAATTAATATGTGTATAAAAATCAATACTTGTTGCTTAAAAATTATTTTATTAGCATATTTATTATTTTTTATATTTTTAGTACTAAAATTGATTATAATGAATCAGAAATTTCTATGTATTTGTTTAGACTATTACTATTATTATTTAATATTAATTTTTAACTTTTAATTATTATTATTTGACTAACTGTTACATATTATAAAAAAATTCTATTATTTGT
Organism: Allium cepa; assembly: GCA_030765085.1. Taxonomy (NCBI): domain Eukaryota; kingdom Viridiplantae; phylum Streptophyta; class Magnoliopsida; order Asparagales; family Amaryllidaceae; genus Allium; species Allium cepa. The sequence goes on along the minus strand of CM060942.1, from coordinate 562,334,715 downwards.
AAATTAATAGTATTTAATAGTGAATTATTTATAAGTTATTAATTATTAAATAAATATGTAATATTAAGATTTACATATAGATTATTGATTATTAATTTATTGATTTTTAATTACCAATTATTAATAGGAATTATTTCGCAGTTCAAATTAATTATTAATTAACATTATTTAATAGTAGTTAAAAATTATTTTATATTAATATTTAGTTATCATTATTTAAGTATTATTTATTCAAAATTATTTTTTATTGATTATTAACTATTATTATTATTATTTAATATTATTTTTAACTTTTAACTATTTAATTAATTATTACAGAAAAATAGCATATATTATTTATTAATTATTATTTAATAATGATTACGATTTATAAACTATTAATTAAATATTTATAATTTATTTATTAATTATTAATTATTAATTATTACTTATTAATAAGTAATTAATTATTAATTAGTAATTATTTCATATTTCAAATTAATCATATATAATTATTATTATTTATTAGTGGTTACTAATTATTATAAATTGATATTTAATTACCATTCTTATTAAAGTATTATTTATTAAAATAGTATTTATTAATTATTATTAAAAGATGTTATTAATTTTTTATGAATTATTAAAAGTTTGTTACCAAATATTAAACATTACTTCTTAATTATTATTTTAATTAGTATTAGTTATCACTTATTAATTATCAATTATTCAGTATTAAAAAATAATTCTTATTTATTAATTATGAATTATTAATTATTTAGTAGTAATTATTATATTAATTATACATTATAAGTTATTGAATAGTAATTATTAATATTAATTATTTCATATTTTCAAATTAATTATTGTTTATTTGTGTTAATATAACTATTAAATATTAATATTTTTGTTAATTGTTTAATTATTAATTATTAAGTATTATATTTGATAGTGATTATTATATTTAATAATGGTTATTAATTATAATTATTTAATAGTAATTGTTAATTATTAACAATTTTTTATAAATTGTTAATTATTAATTATTATTATTTGATTATTATTATTAATTATTACAAATAGGCAAACGAAAAAGTTTGTAATAGACATCTATTACAGCTGATAAAAAAGGAGAGTTGTTAAAAACAAACACCTATTACAACTGGCGAACGAAACAGTTGTAATAGGCATCTATTACAACAGGCAAAATAGAAAAGTTGTTAATAATATGCATCTACTACAACTGGCAAAAAAGAAACGTTGTAATAGGCATTTATTACAACTGGCAAATAAAAGAGTTGTTGAAAATAAGTTTATTACAATTTTCTAAAAAAAAGAGTTGTAATAAAGCTTTTTTTGATAGTTGTAAAAATACAGTTGTAATATGGTCCTTTTGTTGTAGTGTATGAGTGTGCTTTAATAGAGAAAGGTGGTGAGAATGTAGCAGTTTTTTGTACAGTGAGTAGAAATGTAGCAAGAAAAGGACAATAGAAGTCTGGAAAAGATGAACAGACTTGGGGTTTGAGAAAAGCAAGGGAAATGCTAATTGCAGAAACAAGGAACAGGTAGCAAATGCAAGAAGAAAGAAAGAAAAATGGAAATGAAATTGCAGTGCTAAGTAGTAAGAGCAGAATGTAAGAACAGCGAGAACAAAATGTAGAATTAAACTTGTGACAGAAATAAAAAATTAAGTTATAGGTTTCAAATTGACCATCCTCTCATTACAAAGAACATGTAAACACACACACACACACACACACACAGATATATATATATATATATAGAAAACGATGCACATGCTGACTTGACTCAACCAGGCCTTAACCCACTCTGGTTCGACCATACAACAAGCCTACATACTCAACACAATACACAAAGATACAGGACCCCAAACATAAAAGAAAGCAGACTCAGACAAGGCTTGTATCAGTGTGCATGTACACAGCTTGCACAAACATGCACACACTGATACACCCTTGTATCTTTATCTTCAAGCTCTGACTCCTATAACCTAAGCATCTGACACACTTCTGACATCTTTAAACATCACCTCTGGTTAACACTGCCCTGTTTTTTGATGAATTTGGCTAGAATTAGAGTTTTCTCTAGTTTTGGGCATAGGCAGCTGCTTTGCATCTTCTCAATCAAGGCAATCCTGGCTTGACTGTTACAAAAGCTTCGATTAAGCTTATGGAAGTGTGTATGAGGTGTTTAATGGTGTCAATCTAGATGTCATTGTGTGGCATCTTTCCAAAGCACTTAGGATAAGTGTCTTTTCACTCAGATCTGTGCTGTAGAACTTTGATTTTGCTAACACATGCTTGCAATCCATGATAATTAGTTTTAATCTGACATCTGCTACTCAGGATTTTTGCTTGAAATTTTCTGTAGTTCTATTCTTGCCATATGTGCTAAGTGGTCACTAACGTCCTTCATAATGTTTGAATGCTGAACATTGTTGCTTAGTGTTCGAAGATGTTAGTAATAGACCATTCTGCATTGTTTCTTAATTGAATACCTAGGTTGTTTCTCACCTGCTTCAAAATGAATTTTGAGTTATTACAGTTAAAAAATAAGTGTGATGAGGATTCATAGTTTGTGTTGCATAATAAACACTGCAGATCACCACTATTTGACCATCTGTTGATCACCACTATTTGACCATCTGCTGATCCTACCTTGGTTGGTAATATGTTTAACTTGGCAAAATAAGTAGTTATAGACATCTTTTGAGCGCAACAGTTATTCCATGCATTTTGGTGCCATAGTTGCTCTTCTTGTTTTTTGTCTTTAACTACATCCCATGCATGTTTTAGACTGAATTTGCCATTATTTCCAGTCTACTGCCAATAATCCTGATGCTTATCACTATGAATTTTGATTTGGTTTATTTGATCATATACATTTACAGGTAAATTAGATGTATGAACTTGCCATTTCCCATCATTTTTATGTTGTTCACTGTTTGGTTGCAACTTCTTGCTATAGCCATATAAGATCAGCGTTGCTTGTTGACTAAAGATTGCCCATTGATCCATGGTCAAACCAGAGACCGGTGTCTCTTCATTTACTATATTTTTTGTGAATTTCTAGCTCTTAAAAGAAGTTTCCATATAAATGAGGAGTTGTTGTCAAAGTTAATAGCCCAGATTCTTTTTATATTACAGTATCTGCTTTTTGTCCACGTTGCTATAATGATTCATTTTACAGGTATTTCCATAATACTTTGATTGCATATGTCTCCTCCATATCCTCCAACTTCTATAAGCCTAAACCCTGACAGTTTTGTGGGTGCACACATTATTCCAGCTAATTTTGTGAGCTTTGCCTTACCAAAGAAAGTTGAAGCATACTTGTTCAATTTTTTTCAGAATGGTTATGGGAATTTGGCAAATTTGCATCAAAAATTGAGTAACAGGATAAACAACAGATTTGTATAGTTATAGCCCACCACTAGTGTTTAAAAATTTGTTGCTCCAACTATCTAATTTTTTATTGATTTTGTCACGGAATTCTCCAAAGTCCACAACTTTAAGTTTGTTATTAGTGAATGGCACACTAAGGTATTTCACTGGTAAAGTGGTAGCTTGAAAGTTAATTTTTTGTAGGATTTGAGGCTTTATTTTCTACCACTTTACCCAAAAAAATCCTTGTTTTTTATGGGTTAACTACAAGATTTGATTGTGCTTCCAGCTTTTTAGACTTTGACTAATTGCCATAGCACTTGATTCACTTCCTTTTGTCATTATCAGAAGTCATCGGCATAAATCAAATGATTTAGAGCTGGATCAATATTGTATATTGGATCAATATGCCCAGTAAGTGCTCACTCTCTAATTTTATGGATAAAAAATTACATAATAATAGCAAATAGATAAGAGGAGAAAGGATCCCTTTGTCTAATTAATGCCTTTATTGTTATAAATTAAATCACGAGGGGTGTCCTTTGTGATGATTGAAAAGGTATGGATAGGCAATGATAAATGAGGGATAGGAGCAGTGGGGGATTTTATCAACTTCATCATATGTATAATGTTAACCCAAAAAATGGATCAACACCAAAAATTGGTATGTGAAAGCACCAGCCCTGTTAGAGTAGGGAAAAAATAATAGAAAATAGCAATAATGTAAAAGAAAAAGAGAGACACTGAGTTTCTTTACAGTGATTCGACTACTAACTAAGCCTACGTCCACTTTATAACTTTATCTATTGATTTGATCTTGTTTGTATGTGATTACAAAGGGGTTTAGAAAGAATCACAAGTACAAGGGTTATACAAGTTCTAATTTCTAGAATTGCCTAGAGGACCTGCCATGGCGACTATTGTGTGGAGAAAAGGATTGAAGAAGAGATAAAGTTCCTACATAGTGATAGCAGAATCCAAATCCTTTATTGATTGCTCTATGGTTTGTATTTATAGAGGTAGCATTCGTATCGGATCAGAAGCCTGCTATCAAGAAAGTCTGGACATTAGTCCATGACAGTGTGAAGAAATTAGGTGAGCAACAAATTAAAGTGATAACTCAGTGCTGAGTTATCTCTATAACTAAGTACCGAGTTTTCCCCTTAGTGGGAAACCTGATGCTTTCTCCTGGGTTAAATCTTTAACCCCGTTTTGTAATTTCCTTTGTGTTTTTGTAGTCCGATGGCTTGTTTTGATGATCTTTCCTCTACAACTTGGTTAGTTTTGCAGTTTACTGGACCTAACTCTTCAAATCTTGAGATAGGTTGTCCGAAACATTATAAAATTGCTTGATCTTGCATTTAATAGTCTGAGAATAGCTTGTAGAAAGTTGAAGGGGCTAACAATGAAGCACCATAACTCGGTGCCGGATTATAACCTGTGTAGTCAGATATTTGCCCCGATATATCCCTGATATATCCCGTAGCGGACTTTTGGGGCAACGATATTTCTATGTAGCAGCCCAATATAGCGGATCCGCTATTATCCCCGATATTGTGGCAATAATCTGCTATATCCCCGATTTTGTTTCCCCGCTATATCCCCCTTTCTTATAAATAAGCATTTTGCTTGATGTCTTGCTTTTAAATTTTACGGTAACTTCAAAGTTGATGTAACAATGATAGACGATGTTGGTTATTATAACTAGTTCTTACTTTTTAAGTGTCAACTTTGTTTATTTTTACTTTATTATAACTTTTTTGCTTGATGGAAAATGATAAGTAATACTTGTTCCTCTTTTAGTGTAGAATGTTCATCATTCTTCTTTTTAAAGTCGTCTGCTATATCCTGCTATATCCCCGATATACCTCCGCTATAACTTTTCACACCTCAAACGCTATAGAGCGGCAGGGCGCTTTAACTGCACAGGTTATAACCTTAACTCTGTGCCGAGTTATGGACTTAGCTCCATATTGGTCCAACTTTTCCTGACTTATTTTTATAGTCCATATGAGCATGCCTGCCAAGTTTTAAGTCGTTTCTTCTTTATCTTACTTGGGGTCGTCCAAAGGTTGGAGTGCTTGGAGTCCGACATTTTTATGATGTTTTCAAAGTCCTTGAATCATTTTGTCTTCGTTTCAATATTCTATCTTCCATTGACTTTTACTTGGTAAAAAACCCATAAGCATTTGCCCCGGAGTATGCTTTCATTAGAAACAAAGTGTGCTCTGACTGCTATCCTACGAATTCCAGGAGATTTCTTAAGTGCCATCTCAAGACGTCACTTTTACATAGTGGATTTTCCTTTAACCGTTTGACTTGGTTGTAGTCAAATTTTCATTCTCGTGCTAAGGACTTGACCTACGCTTTGGAGATCCGGTCTTTGCTTCAGAGATCGTTTCATGCCTTAAGCGAGCAATATCCCTCTTTGTAGTGAACTATTGCCATTTTTGTTTTTCTGTATCCCCCGAGAGCTTTTGGCTCCTGCCGTTGAGTGAGATTCATCTAAGTTCGATGAAGCGCGATTGCTTGCTAGTGGGAGATTGTCAGAGCTTGAGTCATGCTTGATCTATGGCAGACCCCGAGCTTGTCCTATTTTGCTCTTGGAATGATCTTGTTGGATGATCCCACCGCTTTGCTTTTCATACTGTTGCACTCCTCGTGTTCCTTAAAAAGAAATTCTTTCTGCATCGCTTCGGACAACAGCTTCGTCATCGACTATTCGTCGACAACGAGTAAGTTCCGACATATAATATCACTGTTTGAGAGAGCTTGTTTTCTACCACGAGCGAGCTATCTACATATGATAGTCCGTTCATGGTATTCGGGACACCTGACTTACTTTGCATAGATAACACACTGCACTTGCCCTAGTCAACACTTAGAATCTAATTGGTCAACATACGTTGGCTTCCTTTGGATTCCAAGCATTGCTCATATGGAAATATTATTCGAAGTAAAATATACCTGACTGTGTTGAACATCAAGTTTTATTGTTTAGAATGACTTTTCATCATGTCTTTAGTCTGGTGAAGGAACTTCCACTCCTTCGGAAGCTGGATCCTTCTCAGCTTAGGCTTCGCTTTTTATCCTATTATACCGGGACGATTGATTATGGTTGAATTGCAAAGCATAATTTTTTTGTAGAGTTGTTTCTAAATCAGCCTCTCCTCCTCTAAATGAGTGCATGGCCTTAAGATCCTTGAACGAAGAAGGAGGAGCAAGAAGGGATTTCTCGAAGTTTGTTGTCCTATTGGCCTTCTTTTTGGTTGTGCTTATGCAGAAGCGACCTCCATTGTCTCACAACTTTGTGCAAATGGATAGAATCCCAACAATTTCTTTGGTTATGTTTCTGTTTAGGTTCAGTCGAGTTCACTTCGACGAAGTGTAGGTGTATATGTCCTAGTCTGTAGGGCTAATCACTCTAAATACTAAGTCCATACATTTTCGAGAGACTAGGTTTCCTTAACAATACATTTGACTGCCCCCAGCCTAATTCGAATGGTACTTCCCATCTTGGAAACTAGTGCTTTGCTATTTGATTCCAAGATTTGAATTCTCAGTGCTATTAATTCCTTGACTGCGATCGAATTCTCCCATATTGACATCATTAGCCAATGTCATCTTTTGTCGTAGTAAATTCATTCAAGCTTAGTGTTGAGATCCTTGATATTTGTGAATCTTCAAGCAGTGTCAGATTCCAGAAGTTGGGGTTGAAGATTTGGTCGAGCTTCTACTTCTATCTTCGAAAGCCAGTGTATTGATAGTCCTAATCTAGGAGTTTTTCTCCTTGGCATTGCAATCTTCAGGCGAAGGCATATTCGTGCAAGTTGGGACTAACAGATCTGGTCGGTCCATAAGCAGGTTATTAATCCTTCTTGTCATCGGCAGACTTCGGGCACTGGCAAATTTATGCAGGTCGAAGCCGAATTATCAACATGGTTCCTTTTTTGGTTTTGAGAACCTTTTCGCTATCGTTGATCTTCGGGAATCAAAGAATTCTTGAGGACTAGGTACTTCCTCTCCCTATCGTCACGTATCTTCGGGCAGTGGCATATTCCTGGTGGTTAAGGTTTTTCCTTTCTAACACCGCCTATCTTCAGGCAATGCCAAATTCCTAAACGTCAAGACCTTCACTTCCCTAGATGATAATTTGTTGCCAGTATGTTCAGTTTGGCAAAACAGATGGTTATCTAACCAACTTCAAGATTATTCGAGTTTGGACTTGACGAGGTTTCCTTCGACCAAGTATTTATATGCATATCCCTCTTCATGGGACTAGCTATTTTGAATGCCTATATTCATGTATTTGTGAAAGATGGAAAGGTGTGGGGAAAATGATCCAATTGCCTCCGGTCTGGCACTCAATCCTGCTGAGGGATCATGAAAGTCCGATGATCTAATTCCCAACTTTCTGTGTTTTCCCCAGCTTGTCATTTGTCGTGCATGCCTTACTTGACTACTAACACCATCATAGAAGTCATGTTCATACGTTAGTTCCTATTTTCAAGAACTGGTAATTTAGCTGTTTGGTTCCAAGCAATATTTTCTCGATGCTACCTATCTCTAGAATGCATCAAAACTCTTTCTCAGTTAAATACTGAAAATTCGGTTGTGCCCCGTTTCTATCTCTAAAAACTAGCACACAAGTGATTCGATCCTGAGGGTTTCCTTCCAACGTAGCCTTATCTTCGGGCAGCGGCTGTTTGGAGCAATGAAGGGCAGTACCAATCGATCGACCTATGAATGGTTTGTCTTCCGATTGTTTCCTATCTCCAAGAAGTAGTGGTATTCTGAAGACAATGGTAGAAACTCAATTGAGCATCAACTTCTATCTCTAGAAGCTAGTGCATCGACGTTTTACTAACGTGAGTATTTCTCATTGACCCTGTAGTTTGAAGTTTTCCCAGCGTTACCGAGGCAACACCGGTACTTAGAAATATAAGTATCTCTGCATTACCGGGACAACATCGGTACTTAGAAAATATAAGTGTTTCTTGGCGCTGCTGGGACAATATAGATACTTATGAGGTTGAGATCGATTTTCCCCATCGATCTAGCGGTTTTGGGCCTCTCTGATGTTGTCGGGCCAACACCGGTTTTCAGAAGGCAAGGGTCGATTTTCCCATTGATCCTGCGTCGTTGTATTCTAGTTGGGCACAAGTTTCAGTCTTTGGAAACTAGAATTTTAATAATTGGACCATAGAAGTCTTTCCTTAGTGCTGCCAGCCTACGAGCTGCATTAAAGTCCTGCAAGTTAGGATCGAATCGTTCATCTGATCCTGTATTGTTGGGTAGATTCCATTTAACCAAATGCAGCTGCTTTCTTGACATTGCCTAACTCTGGGCTACGCCACATTCCAAAAGAATGAGAGTCTCAGGCACACCCTTTAGCGATGCAAGGTTGTTGTTTAACTAATTCCATGGTTATTCTTATTTGCATAGGGTCGAATTTCCTCCAATCGTTTTTCGTTGCGATTCGACTTCCGGTTGCAGAACCCATTATTCACAAGTGCTACCTTCTAAGCACTTGTAGAAAATTAAATACCGTGAAGCAAGTCGTTACATTGCCCTCGGTACGACTACGCTCTTCCCATCTTGATCATGGATCGATAGAGTTTGGTAGTGCTTGTCTTGAATCTGTGACAATTATCCTTGCTTGTTATGGGGTACATACATTCTGTTGGGCCAATACTGTTGATGTGGGTATCTGCCTTATTTGTTGGTTTCAATCTTCCAGAATTGATGATTTAGTTGCCCAATTCCAAGCATTCTTTCCTTGTCGTTGTCTGTCTTCGGACAACACTTGGTTTTCTACAAGCAGAAGTCAAAGTACCTGATCGATCTTTGCATGACTGATTATTCCAAGAGCGGCTAACGTCCAAGCCACGACAAATCTAAGACAGTTGAGGGTTATTTTTCCTGACGTCACTAGTCTTGGAGTGGCACCAGATTCCTAGAAGACAGGCTATTCTCTCCCGACATTGTCAGTCTTAGGGCTATGCTAGATTCTTGCGGTTAGAGTTTGAGAACCCAGTCGAGCACCTGCATCTGTCTTTGAAGACTGGTGCATCGATGATTTGATTCTGAAAATGCCTTCTGTCATCGCCTATCTCCAGGTAATGGTAAAATCTTCCTATTATCGCCTGTCTCTGGACGATAGTAAGTTCTAAGGAGTTTGATTCTCTTGTCGATATGGTGGTCTGGAGTTCCAGATGTTGTCGGGGTAACATCGATACCTAGGAGGCTGGATCAATTTCCTTTCCAATTTTGAATTTGAAAGATCTTTCGGAGTTACTAGGGGAACTCTGGTACTCGTAATGTCAGATCGCTCCACAATGTCGCTTGGGCAACACTGGTACTTGAGAATAGGGACTTTCGGCATTGCCGGGGAAATACTGATTCTTAAAAAGTAAGGGATTGATTTTCCATATATCCTGTAATTGAAACCTTCCTAGTGATGCTAGGGAAACATCGGTACTTAGAAAATTTGATAGCCTCTCGGTGTTGCCAGAGTAACATCAATAACATAAAATAGAAGGGTTTGGCAAGGCAACACTGGTACTTAGGGAGTTGGAATCGATTTTCACCATCGACCGGCGATTGTGGTGTATATACTTCTTATCTGAAGATTTAGGAAGTACTTTTCCAATTTTATGAAGCATGTGCACATTGCTTACAAGAAAACGGTTCCATCGGTTCAAGGAGCAATGTGCGAATTGTAGTAAAGGGAGATATTGCATACTCGAATGCGGTTCCATCGGTTCAAGCAGCAAAGTGTGGCTTGTGGGATGCGTACAAGGAGTATTGTGCACTTGTACGCGGTTCCATTGGTTCAAGCAACAAGGGAATGGTGCGTACTTGAACACAGTTCCATCGGTTCAAGAAGCAAGGGAGTGGAGCGTACTTGAACACATTTCCATCGATTCAAGCAACAAGGAAATAAAGCATACTTGAATATAGTTCCATCGCTTTAAGCAGTAAAGGAGTGGAGCGTACTTGAACACAGTTCCATCAGTGAGCGTCCTTGAACACAGTTCCATCGGTTCAAGTAGCGAAGGAGCAGAGTGTACTTGAACACAGTTCCATTAGTTCAAGCAACGGAGGAGCAGAGCGTACTTGAACATGGTTAACACAGTTCCATCGGTTCAAGCAGCGAAGAGTGGAGCATACTTCAACATTGTTCCATCGGTTCAACCAACAAAGGAGTAGAGCATACTCGAACACAGTTCCATCCGTTCAAGCAGCTAAGGGGTGGAGCGTACTTGAACACAGTTCCATCGGTTCAAGCAACGAAGGAGTGAGCATATTTGAATGTAGTTACATTGGTCTAGGCAGTGAGGCATGGCTTATGGGTGCGCATACAGGGAGATTTCTTGCAAGAGCATGGTTCCATTGGCTCCAGAAGCGATGTGCGGCTTATGGATGCACATGAAGAGATTTTTGTTTACAAAGACGTCGTTCCATCGGTCCAAGAAGCGATGCGCAGCTTATGCGCACACGCAAAGAGATTTTTACTTACAAGGACACTATTCCATCGGCCAAGAAGTGATGCGTGGCATTTGGGTGTGCGCAAAGAGATTCTTGCTTACGAGGAAGTTCCATCGGTCCAGGAAGCGATGCACAACTTATAGGTGCGCACAATAGTTTGTTTGCAAGAGCACGGTTCCATTGACTCAACAAGAGAGGTTTATTTATAAATGAAAGGAAAGGTAAGCCTGGGAAATTTGATGCTACTTTGGCATTGCCGAGGCAATACCAATACTTCGAGGAATAGAACGTTTCCAATCTCTTAACCATTTCGGCTATGTGTTTTTCAGTGGCATTGTATTCCGTAGGACAACTGCCAATGGCTGCACCGAGCATTCGACTCAGTAAACGGTCTCAGTTTGCTTACTAGCGTCTATGTCCTCCAGTCAGTAGGAGAACCATTCTTGTAGGATTCTATTACCATATGTTTGGTTGAGCTCTAGCAATGTTTTCTCAAACTACTGGTTCAAAATCATTTTCATCAAATTGAATATCATCCTCAAAGTCATAAACAAGTGTTGCATTGCCTTGTTGGTGAGCATTCACCCCAATATTTGGATTACTGTCTGATTATTTCCTATAGAGGGAACATTCCTACTTCCTCCTGCAGCATTTGCAGCAGCACTGGCTATTTCTTCCCTTTATTTTTGCTTTCTATCCCTCCAGTTTAGGCCAGAAACAAAGGAATTCTCTTGTTTCATTGCAGGAGAAGTTTCCCTTCTTGTCCTTCTTTTAGTTATTGGTTGCATAATTAGCAAAGCATCCATTTTATCCATAAGAGCTTTTTGACTATCCATGAACTTTTGGTTATGCTCATTGATTATCTTATCAAATTCTCTTCTTGTGACAACTTCTTGGTGAGAAGAAGAGCCTGGGAGCATGATTTCCATTGTTAGCTTCAGTTTAGTGGGTGTTTGTTTCATCACCACCAATAGTTTCTTCTATGGATCTTCTGGATGCGAATTTCCTTTTGGGAGCCTTTAGTGTAGCAAACCTTCTTTTCTTTCAAGTAAACTTTTTGGATCTAACTTTTGGATCTATCCAACCAAAGTAGACAGCTACATATAAGCCTAGATTCGATTCTCTCAATGAAAGCACCAAGCTAAAGTGATAACTCGATACCGATTTATCCCCTCAGTGAGAAACTCGATGCTTTCTCTTGGGTTAAGTTTCTTACTCCATTTTGTAATTCCCCTTATGTTTTCATAGTCCGATGACTTATTTTGATGATTGTTACTCTATAACTTGGTTTGTTTTGCAGTTTACTAGAGCTAACTCTTTAATTCTTGAGATAGGTTGTCCGAAACTTTATGAAATTGCTTGGGCTTGCATATAATAGTTAGAAAATGGCTTGTGAAAAGTTGGAGGGGCCAACGATGAAGCACCATAACTTAGAACCAAGTTATAGCCTTAACTCGGTGTCGAGTTATGGACTTAGCTCCATATTGGTCCAATTTTTCTTGACTTATTTCTATAGTCTATACGAGCGTGCTTTCCAAGTTTCAATTCGTTTCATCTTCGTCTTGCTTGTGGTCGTCCAAAGGTTTAATTGCTTGGAGTCCGACCTTTTTATGATATTTTCAAAATCCTTGAATTATTTTGTCTTCGTTTCGATGTTCTATCTTCCATAGACTTCTGCTTGGCCGAAAACCCAGTTAACATATATTAAACTCTATAATAATCTTGTCACAAGCAATTTGGAGATCCACTTCAATGCACATGCTTTTGCTGATTCTTCTATTGAAGCTTCTTGCAGTTTTATATGCAATAGAGAGTTCTCTAAAATGCATCTACAAAGGATATGTGCATTTTGATTGTTAGATATTAAATTATTTGTGAGGCCTTTTATTCGATTGCAAATTATATTTTTGATAATTTTATATATTATTTAAAACAAGATATAGGCATATAATCATTTATGCTATTGAGATTGGGAGATTTAGGTAGTAAAGTAACAAATGTGTGATTTCAATGAACTTCCATGTCAATAAAACATGAGTGATGGCCTAAAATAGTTCATCCTCGAGATCTTTCCAATGATTGTTATAGAAATTTGTATTGATTTTATCAGGTTATAGGCTATTGTTATCATTTATCTAAAATATAGCATCCTTCACTTCTTGTGAATCTATTGGTTTGCTCAATTTTATTTTGGCAATTTTAGATTTTTTTGCACATTATGGATTTGAAATGACTCTTTACATTTTGTAAAGTAAACAAGTCTATGTAATTTTTACAATCTCACTAACTAATCTGCTTTCTTTATTAACAGCCTGGCCCTCTTAATCTAAAATTTTGTTTACTTGAGTCTTGCTTTTTTTGCTTGACATTTTTGCATGAATTTGTTTAGCAGTGGTCTCCTTATGCGAGCTTATTTATTTTTTTCATTCTAGAAGTTTTCAATTGCCTCAGAGTGAAGAATTGATTATAACTGAATTAGGCGGTTCTCTATTCTTGAATAATTGCATGATTATGCAAATTATTCGATACTAGCAAATATAATCAGTTGCTTCTTTCTCGATGAATTCACACTGCCTTCTAATGCTCATTTTATTATGATTCTAGTTTTTATGACTAACCTTGATATTTTTTAATTTGGTAATGAAACTAGACATAGGGTTGCCAAAGCCTCTTGAATAGATGCATCATTGAATAACTTCTTGATAACTAGGTTGAATTTTCCAAGCATTATTCTATTTAAATGCCCTATGCTTACTTTTGGATAATCTAGGAAAAGATTTGTATATTTGAGAGTGATTGCTAGTTGGGTGATCGAGGGTAATTACTTTGACTTGAGTGAATTTATTGCAAAACTCATAGGTTCTTAGTGCTTTATCTATCCTATTAGGTATGCAAAAGTTTAATCCACCCCTTCCATGTTTAAAAATTGCCACTAGAATATAATTCTTTTATTTGGTTGTTATTAGGCAAGAACGAAAGTCATTATCCGATGTTAGGTAGAATTGTGTAATGTATTATTGAGTGACATGTTATTGATTTTGTATGTTAGAGTTCACTGGTTGTATCTAGGTTTGTTATGTGGAGTGGTATGATAAGATCAACTGAGTGTATGCACGGATATATGCATGTACACATACGCGCCAAAGTGTTCATATGTAAAGTCTATAATGTGACTCGGTTGGATATGAAATCGTTATCATTTCGCTTCAAACCAAACTCTCATGGTTATTCCTCTCTGAAGTCAGTAATCTTCATTTTCTAACTTGGTATCATAGCTGTAAACCTAGCGGCATTTTCTCATCAAGATCCAAGAACTACTCCAGATCATCAAAGTATCATTAGAACCCTAAATCATTCCCAAATTATCTTCTAGAATTATACCTACATAAAATTAACAAGTTATCTTGAAAACCCAATCAAGATCCTCAAATCGATCATTCGATTTCAACTCTTTATCAGATTACAATAAGAATCATGTCAGAAGATAATAGTCGTCAATCAAGAATTGATTCATCAAATCAAGGAAATGTAAGTACAGATTCATCTCTAAATATTCTTGAATATTCATTAAAGACTGCCATTCACCATCAAATCCAACTTATCACCTTGACCTTGGATGAAAACAACTTCTTACTATGGAAGTCTCAGATTGAAACAGCAATAAGAGGCTAGGGTTATAAATTTTCATTGATCCTACAGCTTCAGTACCACTACGGTTCATAACTGATCAAGAAGAAAAGCTTGTCATCAATCCTGAGTTTGTAACACATCAAAGGCAAGACAATTTATTGTGTTCATGAATGCTATCTTCTATCAATACCAACCTCTTATCACAAATCATAGGATGTAAAACCTCGTGTGAATTCTGGACTGCAATTCATCAAAACTTCAGCACTCAATCCTCTGCCAAAATTATGTACTACAAAAGTCAATTGAAAAATATCAAAAAGGAGAATCTCACCATAAGAGAGTATCTTAGTAAGACAAAAAAACACTATGCGATCTCCTTAAGTCATCTGGTCATAAGGTGATAAAGACTGACATGTTCTCACAATCCTTAGTGGCTTAGACAGTGACTATGAGGCTGTTGTAGTCGTGATCTCCTCCAAAGAAACATCACCAACCTTGCAATATGTGAGCTCCATACTTCTTGCACCTGAGGCAGGTTAGAACAAAAGGCTACATCCACCCTGGAGTTCTCGATTAACTATGCATCAAATTCAAGAACCATCCTATAAACCAGGTATCCCAATCATTGAAGGAAGAGGTGCACAAAGTCAAAGGTCAGATCAGTTCTATGGCAGAGGTGCTTTGTATGGAAGATCAAGAGGTCGAGGAAGAAGTAATAGCAAGAGATGAAGATGTCAGATTTGTGAGAGGTTTTGCATACTTTTCTGAGGTGCTATTTCAGATTTGGCTCCAATTTCACAAATAACTAACAGAATCCGGCTAGTCAAGGAAACCAAAGAGACAGTTCAATTAATGCAAATCTAAGTCAACTCCATGCTGATACAGAGAATAAATCAAGAAATCATAGTTTTCTTCATGGCAGTCAAGTTAAATTGGCGAGAGATGAAGATATTCAAGATGAAGCCTAGTTTCCGGACTCAGTAGCCACTAACCATGTGACAAATAACCTATAGAACTTAAACCTTGGTGAAGTTGTACATCAAGGTAAAAATTCAATACACATGGGAAATGATACCCACTTTATATATCACATGTAGGTCATGCTAGCATCAATTCAGGCAGAAATGATAGGTCATCACTTCTAAGGAATCTTTTGGGAATACTCCAAATCAAAAAAATTATCATTAGTGTCGCACGGTTTGCTAAAGATAATAAAGTATTTTTTGAGTTCCATCCACAAGTATGTTTAGTTAAAGACAGTGCGAATAAAGAGATATAGTTGCATGGAGAACTATGTGATGGATTATGCAACTTCAACCTAAAGTCTTAAGCAATTTCTGAAGATAAAAATCAATAAAGTAATCTTACTAATACTACATCCGATGATGTAGTTGATATATGGCACAAGAAGCTAGGCTATCCCAATGTAAGTGTAATGAATTTTTTTTTTAATAAAATCGATGTTTCTTGCAAAAATATTGTACTACCCTACATTTGTAGTCAATGTTAGATGGGAAAGAGTCATAAGCAGCCATTTAATTTTTCAGAAACATCATATAATAATCCATTAGAGCTTGTAGAGTGTGATCTTTGGGGTCCTGCGCCCATAAACTCAGATTATGGGTATAAATATTATATTACTTTTGTGCATGCATGTACAAGATATACTTGGATATATTACTTAAGGCAGAAATCTGAAATCTATGAGGTAGTCAGACAGTTTATCATGCAAATAGAAAAACAACTTGATGTAGAATCAAGATCTTTCAAACCGATTGAGGGTCTAAATTTAAACCATTAAAATATATGTTCAATGAAAACGGTATACTACACAGATATACTTATCCATATACCTCTCAACAAAATGGAATGGTGGAAATAAAACATAGGCATGTTGTAGAGTCTGGCTTAACCTAATTAGCTCAAGATCATTGCCACTTGAATTCTGGCTAGAAGCTTTTTCAATAGCAGTGTATCTTATTAACCTTCTACCCTTAAAAGTACCCAAGTATACAAATCCATCAGAAGCACTTTATGGAATGAATAAAAGCTGGGAGTATTTGGTTGTCTATACTTTCCACTACTGAGACCATATATATATATATATATATATATATATATATATATATATATATATATATATATATATATATATATATATATATATATATATATATATATATATAATGCATATAAACTCAACTTCTGATCTTCAACATGTACATTCTAGGCTTTGGCGTCAACTAGAAAGGATATAAATACTTAACCAACAATTGAAAGCTAATAGTGACCAGGCATGTTGTATCTAATGAGAGAGATTTCCCTTTTGTTCGCAGTGACATAAGGAGTATAGGTAAAGTATATAATCCATAAATATCTCTACTACACATCCCAGTATGTGTCAGAGAAAGTAAACAGCTTGTCACTCCCGCCATAGATAGATGTGATGATCATTGTAGAGCATTTTCTATTTCAAGCAATACTGTAGATCACAACATAACAAATGATAATATAACATATATAGAAGGATATCAAGTTACAGAAAATATATTACATGCACATGATAATCATCAAATAGGCACAACTGATAATGCAGCGGCTTCAGCACATGATCAAATCAGTGAAAAGAACAAATAGCAAGGACTTCACATAATGAGTAGAGCTAAGAGTGGAGTACTTAAGCCAAAAATATACATAGAAAGCAGCACTCATAAAGTACTGGAGACTGATGAACATGCAGTTAAGCGTATAGATTTGAACAGGGCAATGAAGGAAGAGTATAAAGCATTAATGTGGAATAAAACATAATCTAGTCACACTACCAGAGAACAAATCTATCGTAGGCAGCATGTGGACTTACAAACTGAGGACAAATCCAGATGGACCAATAGCAAAGTATAAGGCAAGACGTGTAGCAAAGTGGTATACTCAGTGGCATGGGTTTGAATTCAGTTAGATCTTCTCACTAGTTGTAAAGCCTACCACTATCAGAGTCAACCTAACTATAGCTAAATACAAAGATTCAGAGATAAGACTGCTAGATGTTCATAATGCATTCCTGAATGGAGAGTTGGAAGAAGAGGTGTACATGCAGCAGCCAAAAGTGATTTGAAAGTGAATGCGGATCACAATTAGTGCATAAATTGTATAAGGCCATATATGGGTTGAAACAAGCACCAAGGGTGTGGATTGAGATGTTGAAAGTGGCACTGACTAAACTGAAGTATCATGCAACAAAATCATGATAATTCATTATTAATTATTCATCAAAAGAGGCAACGGTTACACAACTTATATGTTGGTACATGTATACTATCATAATTAGAAGTAGCAAAATAGAAATAGATAAGCTGATTTAATACCTAGACAACCAGTTCAAATTGAAAGACCTTGGAAGTTTGAAGTATTTTCTAGACATTGAGGTTAAGCATTCAAGAATGGGTAGCTGCACCTTTGTCAAGGGAACTACATCCAGTCTGTATTGGGAAGAGAAAATATGGACAAGGCAAAGCCACTACCTAACCATATGATCAGAAACCTTTATTTTTCCAGGAATGCAAGAAATCCATATAAGATCCACATCAGCACAGATGTATAGTTGGGGCCTTGCAATATATCACCATCATAAGACCAGAAGTATCATTTAGCGTAAATAAGGTCTGTCGATTTATGCAACGACCTTTAACTAATTACTAGAAGGCAGTAAAGAGGAAATTAAGATACCTGGTAGGGACATTGAATTACGGAATAAAGTTGTGCATAAATAAAACATTAAGTATCAATGCATACGTAGATGCAGATTGGGAGCAGATCTAGATGATAGAAGATCAACAAGGGGATATTGTGTATATCTTGGGAAGAATATAGTACCATGGTGCTCAAAGAAGCAATCAACAATCTCTAGGTCAAGCATCGAGGCAGAGTACCAAGGTGTAGCCAGTGTTACATTAGAGATTACAAGGTTGAGGTCCTTGTTGTCAGAAGCGTGTGATGAAAGAAATTACAATGCAACGTGTGGTATAATAATTTGAGCACAGTTTCACTTGCTGCAAATCCAATGTTGCTGTTAAAATGCAACATCAGTTTCAGTTTGCTACATTACCGAGTCAGTTCCTTCTTTGTTTTTTTTTGGCATGTGGTCTTATTTCTAGCATGAGATCCTGTTTTGTAGGTGTTTGTTGCTATAATGTAGTTAGTTGAATAAGTTAATAATGTGAGGCCATCACGCTCTTATATAGGGCATGCAAAGTATTTTACTGTTGCTGTACATCTTCTCCATAAAATAAAGAAAACTATTTGTTTTGTTTCTTCTCTGCAAAATCATACTGTGCTCCTATTTATCTTTCTACTCTTAACTGCACTTCAGTTTTTCTACACTTGGTATCAGAGCCAGGTTTCCTTTGGTGCTATATATTCTTCAACTCTTACTTCGACAAGATGAATGATCTCCAAGTTGTCGGCGGAATCAAGAAGCTGAACAATCATAATTACAACACTTGGTCCACGTGTATAATGTCTTACTTACAGGGTCAAGATCTGTGGGAGATTGTCAATGGAAGTGAAGTCATGCAACCGGAAGCAGAAGATGCAAATCATACTCTGCGGAAGTGGAAGATAAAAGCAGGCAAAGCAATGTTTGCCTTAAAGACTACGGTTGAAGAAGATGTGCTAGAGCATATCCGAGATGCCAAAACACCAAAAGAAGCTTGGGACGCATTTGCCATGCTATTCTCAAAAAGGAATGACACGAGGCTTCAACTTTTAGAGAGTGAACTTCTGTCATTAATACAACATGACATGTCTATCGCTCAATACTTTCACAAGGTGAAAATGCTTTGCCGTGAAATTTCTGAGTTGGACCCAACGGCTCCAATTGGAGAAACCAGAATGAAGAGAATAATCATTCATGGTTTGAGACCGGAATATAGGGGCTTTGTTGCTGCTGTACAAGGATGGAAAAATCAACCATCACTTGTTGAATTTGAGAATTTGCTTGCTGGACAAGAAGCACTAGCTAAGCAATTGGGAGGAGTCCATCTGAAAGGTGAGGAGGAAGCACTCTACATCAACAAAGGCAGAAGGAACTCTAAGCAACATGCATTTGGCGGGTCTAAGAAGAATGAGGATAAGACAATAGTTCATCAAGGAGAAGGAACTAGTCATGCAAGGGGAGCTTCGAAGGCTAATGGCATTGGCAGGAAGTTTGCAGGTAAGTGCCACAATTGTGGAAAGAAGGGACACATGGCAAAAGCTTGTTGGTCTTAAAAGCGAGGAAGAATGGGATGCTGAAGCATTGTTTGCAGCCGAAGAAGAAAGTTCTATTGTTGCAACAATTATGTCCGAACACGTCGATCATGAAAAAGATTGGATCGTTGATTCGGGATGTTCAAATCATATGACAGGTGATAAAGATAAGTTACAAAATCTATCCAAGTATAAGGGAAATCGAATTGTAGTGACAGCAAACAACTCAAAGTTGCCAATAGCTAACATTGGGACTACAGCAGTTCCCTCTCAATATAGTGATAATATGCTACAATTCCAAAATGTATATCATGTCCCAGGTATGAAGAAAAATCTACTCTCTGTCTCTCAGCTAACATCCTCTGGACATTGTGTCCTGTTTGGCCCACATGATGTCAAAGTATATCGCAATCTGGAAATAATGAAAGAACCGGTGATGAAGGGGCGAAGAGTGGAATCGGTTTATGTAATGTCTGCAGAAAATGCATATGTGGACAAAACGAGGAAGAATGAAACGGCGGAGTTATGGCACATGCGATTAAGTCATGTTAGCTATTCCAAGCTGAACATGATGATAAAACGAATGACGCTGAAAGGACTTCCACAACTTGAGGTGAAGTTGGATACTGTATGCAGCGGCTGTCAGTATGGTAAAGCACACCAATTGCCATATGAAGAGTCCAAATTTAAAGCAAAGGAGCCACTAGAATTAATACACTCTGATGTATTTGGACCTGTCAAGCAGGCGTCTGTCGGGGGAATGAAGTACATGATAACATTTATTGATGATTTCACAAGGTACGTTTGGGTTTACTTCATGAAACAAAAATCTGAAACTATTTCAAAGTTCAAAGAGTTCAAGAGGGCAGCAGAAGGAGAAATTAGTAAAAGGGTTCGCTGTCTACGCACTGATAATGGAGGCGAGTACATGTCGGATGAGTTATGCAATTTTCTTCGAGAGCACCATATACGCCGTCAGTTTACATGCCCTTATACACCACAGCAAAATGGAGT
The DNA here is from genome assembly GCA_030765085.1 of Allium cepa. Lineage (NCBI taxonomy): Eukaryota > Viridiplantae > Streptophyta > Magnoliopsida > Asparagales > Amaryllidaceae > Allium > Allium cepa. Next base: position 562,313,953 of record CM060942.1, on the reverse strand, counting down.
AGCTGAAAGAAAGAACCGACATCTAGCTGAAATATGTCGAAGTATGCTTCATGCGAAAGATGTTCCAGGCCAATTCTGGGCAGAATCAATGAACACTGCAGCTTATGTAATCAATAGACTGCCGCAGCGAAGGTTATGTTTTCTATCTCCTTTTGAAAAATTATGGAATAAAAATCCCACTGTTAGTTATTTTCGTGCTTTCGGATGTGTATGCTATGTTTTCGTGCCTGACCATTTACGAAGCAAAATGGACAAAAAGGCTGTTAAATGTATTTTTGTAGGATATGATAGTATAAGAAAAGGCTGGAGATGTTGTGATCCTACGACCAGAAAGTGCTACACATCTCGAAATGTAGTATTCGATGAAGCATCTTCGTGGTGGTCTTCGGATAATAAGACACCACATGAGTCAGATGCCATAAAAAATGAGTCGCAGCCTGCACTAATTCAGCTGAATCCAGGAGAAGCTGAAGATGAAATTGACAGTCCAGATCATGAAGAAACCAGAGTACGAAGTCCATGGCAAACTGGTATGCATGATGGGGACAAAGAAACACATGATGGCGAAGAAGGACCTGCAGTTTTTAGGAGATCAAATAGAGCAAGAAAGCCAAACCCTAAATATGCTAATGCTGCCATAACAATAGAAAATGAACCAGAAACATTTGAAGAAGCAGTTCAAATTACAGAGTGGAAGAAAGCAATGACTGAGGAGGTTGCTTCATTAGAGAAAAACCAAACTTGGGAACTTGTACCTAAGCCTAGAGATGTTAAACCTATTTCTTGCAAATGGGTATATAAAATAAAACGCAATGCAGATGGAGTAATTGAGAGATGTAAAGCTCGGTTGGTAGCTCGGGGATTTTCTCAACAATATGGAGTGGACTATGATGAAACGTTCAGTCCAGTTGCGAAGCTTACTACAGTCCGTGTCCTATTAGCACTTGCAGCCAACAAAGATTGGATGCTTTGGCAGGTGGATGTAAAGAATGCGTTTCTACATGGAGAGTTGGATCGAGAGATATTTATGTGTCAACCCACGGGCTTTCAAAATAAAAACCATCCTGAATATGTATGCAAATTGCGGAAGGCACTTTATGGGCTAAAGCAAGCACCGAGAGCCTGGTATGGTAAAATTGCTGAGTTTTTGGTTCATGATGGTTATTTAGTGACTTCTGCAGATTCTAGTTTATTTGTTAAAAGCAATGAAAAAAAACTAGCCATTGTGTTAGTGTATGTGGACGATTTAATCATAACAGGTGATTATGAAGATGAGATTCTTCAAACAAAAGAAAATTTGTCTGTTCGCTTTCAAATGAAAGAACTTGGTGAACTTAAATATTTTCTTGGTCTTGAGATTGAACACACCAGTGAAGGCATATTTCTTAGTCAGCAAAAATATTGCAAAGACTTGTTGAAGAAGTTTGGAATGCTAGAATGCAAACCAATTTCATCTCCTTTAGAACCGAATGCTAAAATGTGTGTGCATGAAGGGAGAGATCTAGAAGATGCAACGATGTATCGCAAATTGATTGGAAGTTTGATTTATTTAACTTTGACCAGGCCTGACATTTCGTATGCCGTTGGCATATTGAGTCGATATATGCAAAATCCAAAGAAGCCTCACTTGGAAGCTGTTCGGCGAACTTTACGATATGTGAAAAGCACACTTAGGTATGGTATTTCAAATGAAAGAGGTGGAGTCTGCAAATTAGCTGGTTTTTGTGATGCGGACTATGCAGGTGATCAGGATACTCGACGTTCAACCTCTGGGTATGTCTTCATGCTTGGGTCCGGAGCAGTCTCTTGGTGCAGTAAAAGACAGCCAATGGTATCTTTATCAACAAAAGAGGCGGAATACCGAGCTACAGCAGTAGCAGCTCAGGAAAGCACTTGGCTTGTACAACTGCTAAGGGATTTGTGTCAACCTGTGAATTATGCAGTTCCGTTATATTGCGACAACTTGTCGGCAATACGTTTGGCAGAGAATCCTATCTTTCACGCAAGAACTAAACACGTGGAGGTGCATTATCATTTTATCAGGGAAAAAGTTTTGCGGGGGGAGATAGTGTTAGAATACACTAACACAGAAAATCAAGTTGCAGACCTGTTCACAAAAGGCTTGGCTGGTGGAAAATTTGATAGTTTTCGCAAGCAACTTGGGCTGGTAGAAAAATAAGCAAAACTGATGTTGAGGGGGAGTGTTAGAATGCAACATCAGTTTCAGTTTGCTACATTACCGAGTCAGTTCCTTCTTTGTTTTTTTTTGGCATGTGGTCTTATTTCTAGCATGAGATCCTGTTTTGTAGGTGTTTGTTGCTATAATGTAGTTAGTTGAATAAGTTAATAATGTGAGGCCATCACGCTCTTATATAGGGCATGCAAAGTATTTTACTGTTGCTGTACATCTCCTCCATAAAATAAAGAAAACTATTTGTTTTGTTTCTTCTCTGCAAAATCATACTGTGCTCCTATTTATCTTTCTACTCTTAACTGCACTTCAGTTTTTCTACAGCATTCTTGAACCAAACATATTGAATAAGATTTATATTTTGTCAGGGAGCAAGTTGCAAGTGGAACCATAAGTATAAATCATGTCCCAGTTTTGTATCAGAGGGAAGACATACTGACTAAGCCCCAGTCTTTAATGCATTTTGCGAGATTGAGAAAGGATTTAAATGTGGAAGACGGTACAAGTATAGAAAAAGAAGACGATTTGAAGAAAGAAGGAGCAGAGAAGAAAGGGAAATAATATGAATAGCTGAAAGAAGAAAGCCTGATTAATGGAAGGAATTAATGTAATGGCATGTTATTGATTTTTTATCTTAGAGTTCACTGGTTGTATTAAGATTTTTTATGTGGAGTGGTATGACAAGATCAGGTGAGTGACTGCACAAATATATGCACGTACACATATGCACCAAAGTGTCAGTATTTAAATTCTACAATGTGACCTAGTTGGACATGAAATCTATTATCATTTTTCCTCAAATCAAACTCTTATGGTTGTTCCTCTCTCAAGTCAGTAATCTTCATTTGCTAACTGGTGGTTTGAAATGATAATTCTTTCATTTTTATTAAGTACGTAGTTAAAGTTTCCTGTCAACAACTAACGAATGTTAAAATGCTAGGTTTCAACTTTAAGTGAATCCCATAAATGTGCTCTTTTTGATTCAGAGGTTTTAGCGCATATTACTATTAATAGAAATATAATTCCTCCTCTATTATCTACTAGTCATGTTATGTGTTGACCATACTTATAGAGTTAACTAGTTTATCATAAAAGGGAGATCCATAAGATGAGAATTCTACCTCTACTATCTAAATCATTATTTAGGTCAAATCCTAGCTATTATTAATAATTTACTAAATAATATTATGTTGTCATTATTCCTTTTATGTTCAAGCAAACCTAATATAGATAGTTTATATGATACAAGATGTTGTAGAACATCTTGTTTTCTTATGAGGGAGTTCTGCCCCGTCACATTCCAAACTAGAAACGACATTAATCAGCATTGTCACCCCTAACAATATGGCTGCTATTAGTATAAAATTTTATAAAATTTTGTGACTTATTTTGTTTATAAATAAGAAGAAGAGAAAGAGAAGAGGGATTGTGAATAATCTCACATCTTAGAATATTGAGAAAAATATTTGTTAAAATATAGTTTTCTTAAGAGAATGTTGGACCCTTTGGGCATCCAAATATTTGCTCTATTGTGAAGAGGAAAGCCATGAATAACCACCACACGTGCGCGCCACCCTCATCGTCCGTTTGATCTATCGAACTGGATCGGGTCGAGTTTGGGTTTGAGTCTAAATTATAATTTGGATAGCAATATTTTAGTTAAAATGGGCTAGATTAGAACCCAATAACAAAGCCCAGAATTTGAATTTGAATGTACAGAAATTGTTGGAAATGCGACTGTTGAAATAGCAGGACGGGACGTTTGAATTCAAACGTGAGGAACCATCGTTTGGTAGAAAGACGCAACTATTACAAACGAAAAGACGCATCTTCATAACTATAAATGGCAACACCCGAAAACTGTTTAGGTTTACTTTTCTTCTCCTTAAAATTTGCAACACCTTAAAAGTGTTTCAAAACACTTTTTTCTTCCTAAAATCTGAAACGCCTAAAAGATGTTGCAAATCAAAAAGCCTGAAAGCTATTGCAAGTCAGATCTCCTTCTCTTCTTCACTTTTCTTTCAAACCATTTCAGTTTTGTGATATTGTAGATCACAAATTTGATACTTTTGTCACTGCAGTCAATTCAAAAGATAGTTTGAACCGATTTTGATAACGTTATCACAATCGATTAAGAGAATAATCATCTTGGCTCCACTGTATTGTGGAAGACAATTTGTCTTATCCTACAGCACCCATTTATTTGTTTCAACGAGTGATGATGTAACGACCTAGAATTTCGATCCCGAATATTCCAGATAGTTAGGAAAAAGAAGAAAGAGATAGAAGGAACAGAAAATAAGTCACAAAATTTCACATTCGCGGCAGATCAAAATATATTATCAAATAATAACAGTTATGCAAAAGAAAACTCTATCTGTCAATTTATATTTATATACATCAGAGTTACAAAATTTCATAATCATCCTGCTCGCCTCCTGAGCTCCAGATCGTCCTTACCTGAAATTCTGTAAGTCTAACCCGAGCATTACATCAAAGTAACACCCGGGTCAGGCTGGAAAACAGCGTGAGTAAACCCATCTAACACTTAATACAAGGATATAAAATTTATTTGAAAGACCCAGGGTAACTCGTACTTCACTACGAGTTCATTTACTTGTTATGCTCAACACTTATTTTCACAATCAATCTCTAAGTAAATTTACTTAGTTTTGAATGATCCAGTCATTTAAATTATTCCATTTCAGCATATTGATTACGCATATCAATCCATAAGGAATTTATAGAAGATTACAAATCGAAGTGGTTTGGGGTATTTACTGATACTTGACTCCGGTCTCTTCGAACCCTATGGCATCTTAACCCAAGTTATTACGAGTGAGGTACAATTCAAACTTTAAATATATGTTGTAACTTTTACACAGCAATTTATCAACGATAGATAACCATACTATCACTGTCTACCCAAACATATCCTATTAGAAAACATTTCATATCAGAGATATCAACCAATCAAGAAAATTTACATCATTAAATCATTCATAAGTCAGATTTATCACTTCCAAAATTATTTAATTTATCTCTAATTAAATTAATTACTAATCTTTAATCACTTAGATTACCTTTACTTAACATTAATTAATTACAAACCAATTAATTAATCATCTTTTTAATTTATCCATTTTAATTAATCATCCTTGATTAATTACCCTTTAATTACAATAAGTAATTAATTCTCAATCAATTAAAAAAAATTATTAGCCTTCCCTAATCATATTAAATAACCCCTTAATTACTCTTATAAAGTAATTAACAATGACTTATTACATTTAACCTTAATTGATTACTCAAATTAATTATCCTATAACAACTTACATTGATTAATTATCCCTTAATTAATCATACTCATTGATTAATTATCCCTTAATTAATTTCCTTAATTTATCAATCCTTTAATTAATTACACTAAGTAATTAATCTTTAGTTACTTTCCTTAAGTAATTTACCTTTAATTACTTTCATCAAGTAATTATCCCACTGGTCAGTTCCTCAATTAATTAACCTTAATCATTAATTAATTTAGCCTTTAATTACTAATTTATTTAATTAACCCTCAATAGATTAATCCTTTAATTACTTATATTAAGTAATTAATCATCTCTTAACCATTTCCTTCCAGTAATTATCCAAATCATTCAAGTTAAATAACTAACCCTTATTTACTTTCATTAGTTACATTCTCTTTAACTAATTACATTCATTTATTTACTTTAAATTATCACATTAAATAATTAACTATTCTTTAATGAATTTCATTCAATAATTATTCCTAAATAATTAAGATAATCCACAAACTTGAATTAATTACTTAGTTCATCAATAAACTTATTTAAAATCCAAAAGCTTTGAAATTAATTTAGTCAAAACACTTATTTATTAAAAAAATTAATATACTTAAATTGAAACCCGTTTGATAATGGCTGTGAGAAATTGATCATTTCAAATTGTTTTGAAAACTGGATACAGTTTTCTTTTTTTTAAACCTTAAAAAAAATTAAAGCCCACCTGATCACCTAAAGAAAAATACCCGAGCCACATATCAAAATGGAATTGAATAAAATGAACTATATAGATAAGATAAATTAAATGTAACGACCTATAATTTTCGATCCTGAATATTCCAGATAAACTATCATCAATTCCTACTTAAAATATTTTTACAACTTAAATCCTATCATTTCTAACAATATATGTTCGAACATCACAATACATAACAATCAGAGGTAGAGCAGTTGATTTTTTTTAGAATTTTGGACCTAAGAATGAAGAGCAGAGAAATCTTTTGTTCCAGGTATGCACAACAACTTTCACAATCAAATACACATGCAATCTTGTTTAAACAATCAAGCAAACACATATCATATTCCATTTTAAGTAAATGCTGCATGCATCTAGATTTTGACAGGTTTAATTCTTTAAATAAAACTGTTTACTCACCTGTTTTGATGAGCAGAGGTTTTGAAACAGTTTGAACTGGAGACTTAGTTATGACTGAGATGGCTTAAGCTTGAATCTGCATTTTGTTTCTTTGATTAGAAACTGATCTGAAACTTGAGTTTTCATCTGCTGCTAGATTTTGATTTGCTTGATGATTGAGATGCTCTTTGGTTTAGCTTCAGGTTTTAATTGGTTTGAAGTTGTATCTGAGTTTGCTTTCTAATTTCTCTCTGGTTTTTCTTTTTGAGTTATTTTTAGGAATTGCAAGATGAAATAAAAAGAAAATGAATATGGGGTAATGATATGCATATATAACTATTTTCAATTTTCTATTATTTATTTTTTAAGAAAATGCCACCTGTTATATTTTATGCTAAAATTATTACACTTGTCGCTAAACACATTTCTATTGCTTACATTTGTAATTTTACATGCTTTACACATTTACAAATGTTAAAAACTTATTTTATATATCTCTTATAATTTATATGTAAATTTCTATATCATATTTCCTATTAAATTTAATATTTATATATGTAAGTGTATAATTATATTTAAACTTTGTCATTTTAGTTTAGATTTGTACAATATCGAAATCCAATTATACACTCATAGATAATTATATATACACACACACTAACTATTAAAATATAGAGTTTGTTTAAGAATCAATTTAGTTTTAAGATGTTTGAATTTCAAATCCAAACCTTTGTTTTCCATCTACCTATATACATATACACACACAAATAAACAACACCTTATTATTTATTCGAAAATAATAATTTTGCAAAAAATAAATTAGGAGATTATAAGATAAATATTTATCTCATCAGATTTATTTTCTCATTTATAAATCAATGTTTTAATAAATTTAATCCTGTTAAATTTCTAATTAACAGATGTTCAAAAAAATCCGGGTTATCACATTTCTCCCCCCTTTGAATCTTTTCGTCCTCGAAAAGGAACGAAGCCAGAATTTTTTTGTATTATAATGCTTATTATCAGAAAAATTATTCTTTGATCATTTTTAAAATTTACATAATATTATAAAATAGTTTTTATAAAAATACTTTTTACAACTCGATGTCTCAACCAGTCCATCCTTGTTCTTATAGAAATTCGGTCATACATTGATCAGGCATACGACTGAAAATCTATAAGTACTTAGCAAACTCATTTCCAACACCTAGTGAAAATACTTGGAATTTTTTTTTTGGAAAATAGAGGAAAACATCTTTGGTGAGAATGCTCTGGAAATCATCACCCCCATCCACGGACGCAGTTAACCCGATGGTTACGTTGCCTTCCCGGCAAAATCCATAGATAACTGTAGGCACTCTGCGCCCCTCGATTACGCCATGGAACCCACTGCAGATCGCAGTTACATCATGGGTTACGTTGCCATCACCGCAAAAGTCCATGTAACTATAGGCATCAGCGCCCTCGAATTTCGCTGCCAAAAGAATGAATCTTCTCCACTCCCACATAGGTCGCAGGCTACATCAGTCAAGTCCTAATGTAGCCTTAGGCTCTCACGGCCTCTCAATTTTCGCTATGTCTTCATAGGTCGCAGTCTACGGATGTAAAATCAAACGTAGACTGTTGGCTCTCAACAGCACACATGACTTTCGCTATATTACCATAGGTCGCAGTCTATCGATGTAAAATCAAACGTAGACTGTTGGCTCTCGGCAGCACACACGACTTTCGTTATGGTCAGCAGTAGATCGCAGGGACATCGAGCTACACTGTCGTCATAGCATAACCCAATGTCTCTGTAGGCATCAGTGCCCTCGACTTTCGCTACCCATTGCACATAATCCTCAGGAGCTAGTTTGTCCGGACTCCTCATAGGATCAACTTTAGAGCCTTCCCCACTTTGAGGCTCAAGGCAGTACCAACCTATGGTACTCCTGAGAAGTTCATTCCAAGTGAGCGCCTTTTTCTACGGAGCCATTTTCAAAACACTTTACACTATACAAATATAGTATCTTCTACATCATACACCTAGTATGAATCCCATATAAATCTCTTTTTCTCAAAATCGATTATCTCAAAATGGATAATTCTCAAACTAGGCTTTCCAAATTTCCAAAATTGATTTTTCCCCAAAAATCAAAAGCCTTTCCAAAATCCATAGGTTCCAAAAACCTTTTCTCCAAAATCATTCTCATAAGATCCTTTATATATATATATATATATATATATATATATATATATATAACTTGAAAAATCTTTGGATCACTTCATACTTGTATAAATTCCCTTTTTATACTCCAAATACTTTTCAAAAACCCTTTTCTTTTGGCTATAGATTCAACAAGAGGAGTTTATCTTATTTAACAAGGATATATAACTTTATTTATTTCAAATCAAATATTCAAATTTGATTACTCTTATAAAGTTATTAACCATATTACTTACTTATATAAAGTAAAATTCTACTATAGAAATATCCAATTTCCACTTTATTTCATCATATATTTCACAAAATATACCTTTCATTTCTAGAACCATTTATCATTCAAATATACCATTCCATTTCAAAAATCATCTTCCAGTTCTTATCAAAAAAATTCAATATCATTCTCATTCAAACCCGTAAGATGTACACATATCATCCGTACGCGGTATCCATCTGATCGCTCACTCGAACACACAATTTCTTTTCCGAACTAGTATCGTCCACCCGACTTCCTAGTGTGGACTCGGATCTGATTCCTTGATTAGAAACCGTCATTCTCCTTGCATAGCCATAACTATGATAGAGAATATCCAGAACCAATCAAAAATCCATATCCAGGTTCGCCGTCAAAAATCAAGTGAAAAATCCCAACTTGGATCGATATACTGTCTCAAAATTCTGTGCTCGGATCTGGATCAACTCACTATGCAAATAGAATAATATACATACATCCTACGTATCTATCCTCATTGATTATTAACCAAATCAATTTTCTTTTCTATTCACATTCACTTATGAATCCTGTACACTTATTCACAATTGTTTCAATCCCATTCGGATTATCACCTTAATTCTTATCACAATTGGTAATAGACCATAAACAGTGTGAACTCTGTCTAGCTTAAATTTAGAAAATAATTTGAAAATTTTAAAATAGATAAGTAGTTGAAAAATAATTATTAATTTGTAAAATAGCTATAAAATAATTAACTAATTGTAAAATAGTTGGAATGTAGTTAAATAATTATAAAATAGTCAGATAATTGCAAAATAGTTATAAAATAGTAATTAATTATAAAGTAGTTGGAAAAATAGTAATTAGTTTATAAAACAGTTTGTAAAATAGTTAAATAGTTCCAAAAAGAGTTGTAAAATAAATATAAGGCAGTTTTGGATTTTAAAAAGAAAAGTTGTATAGTAAATAGTTAGGAAAATAGATTTAAAACGGTTTATATCAAAATAATTTATTTGAAAATAGTCCAGAGCCAAATTGTATAATTCCCAATCTCCGTCCCCTCAATTCAATTAATATTTCCACTTCCATTTAAATTGACTCAATTCTAATTAACCTTCAATTCAATTCAAATTAAGTTAACCTCCATTCACATTCCAAATTCAAATCAACTTCCGTTTGAATTTTAAACTTTAACCATCTTCAATCATAATTCTAATTAATTCAAATCAAATTCAACTTGAACTAATTCGATTTAAATCTCAACTTCAAACCATCTCGAATTATATTAATTCGAGTTAAATTTTAAATTTTGATTTAATCCTTTAAATCAAATTTACCTTTATTTTTAAATCAACAATCTAAATCTTTAAACAATTTAATTCTGAGTCCAATTTTCAAAATTCTATTTTAAATTGCCTTTACTTAACTTATTTTCAAAGTTCAAATAAGGGTTCAAAATAATTTAATCTTCAGATTTTAATTTATTATCCATTTTTAACTTCAAAACCAATTCTCAGTTTCATAGTTTATTTACAACAATTGATATTAGGATAAATAAATATCCAAATTTATCCAAACACCAGTTAACAGCATCCATTTTCAATTTCCAAATCTCAAACCCATTTTGAGATCACACAAACTCCCAATTCAAATCAACCATTTAACTTTCCAAGGTAAACCTCAATTTTCATCTTGAAATTTTGAAATCAGGTTGTTCATTCAAACTTATTTAACCTTTTCTAAGTTAAATTCAATTTAATCCCATAAATCCCACTCAAATTTGAATTCTCCAATTCAAATTTCTATCACCTAAAAGTTCAAAAACTTATTTTACTTTGGGTTTTTACATCATACTTTAGGGAAAATCAAAACTCATCAGTTTAGAGTTTATTTCAAATCATCTTTGATATTATGTATATCCACACACACACACACACACGCGCGCGCGCGCGCACACACACATATATATCCTTCTTGTCCTACCAAGCCAAATTTTTAAAATTTATACCACCCTTGGTTTTAATTCAAAACAAATTCCTTTAAAATTTTCGAACAACTTCTTATTTTAAAATAAGACTATATTCAAATCCACTTCAACTTCTTATTTTCAAATCCACTATATTCGAACAACTTCTTATTTTAAAATAAGACTATATTTGAACAACTTCTTATTTTAAAATTTTCGAACAACTTCTTATTTAGGTTTTATAACTCCACTATTTAAATCCACTTCAATTTAGAAGTCATACTTATCTAAAGGTTTTCTTCCTTAAAATTTTTTTATTTTGCTTTATCAAACAACATCCCATTATTATACAATAACCATTCCATGTTCTGGTTTGAAACCAATTCTAATTCATCTTATCAGTAAGTACTTAGACAGAACAGAATATGGAATGGTTGTTGTATAATAATGGGATGTTGTTTGATAAAGTAAAATAAAAAAATTAGGGAAGAAAACCTTTAGATAAGTATGACTTGTAAATTGAAGTGGATTTAAATAGTGGAGTTATAAAACCTAAATCTATAAGCATTTGAATTGTTTCAAAATGTTAAAAGAAAGAATAAATGATATTGTTCAAACTATTTTGAATATAGTCTTATTTCAAAATAAGAAGTTGTTCGAATACTTCAAAGGAATTTGTTTTGAATTAAAACCAAGGGTGGTATAAATTTTAAAATTTTGGCTTGGTAGGCCAAGAAGTAAATATGTATATATGTGTGGATATACATAATATCAAAGATGATTTGAAATAAACACTAAAGTGATGAGTTTTGATTTTCCCTAAAGTATGATGTAAAAACCCAAAGTAAAATAAGTTTTCGAACTTTTAGGTGATAGAAATTTGAAATTTGAATTGGAGAATTCAAATTTTGAGTAGGATTAATGGGATTAAATTGAATTTAACTTAGAAAAAGTGAAATAAGTTTGAATGAACAACGTGATTTTGAAATTTCAAGATGAATATTGAGGTTTACCTTGGAAAGTTTAATGGTTGATTTGAATTAGGAGTTTGTGTGATCTCAAAATGGGTTTGTGATTTGGAAACTGAAAATGGATGCTGTTAATTGGTGTTTAGATAAATTTGGATATTTATTTATCCTAATATCATCCTATTGTTATAAGTAAACTATGAAAATGAGAATTGGTTTTGAAGCTAAAAATGGATAATAAATTAAAATCTGAAGATTAAATTGTTTTGAACCCTTATTTGAACTTTGAAAATAAGTTAAGTAAAGGCAACATAAAATAGAATTTTGAAATTTGGACTCGAAATTAAATTGTTTAAAGATTTAGATTGTTGATTTAAAAATAAAGGTAAATTTGATCTAAAGGGTTTAATCAACATTTAAAATTTAACTCGAATTAATATAATTCGAGATGGTTTGAAGTTGAGATTTAAATTGAATTAGTTCAAGTTGAATTTGATTTGAATTAATTAGAATTGTGATTGAATATGATTAGTTTAAAATTCAAATGGAAGTTGATTTGAATTTGGGATGAGAATGGAGGTTAACTTAATTTGAATTGAATTGAAGGTTAATTGGAGCTGAGTCAATTTAAATGGAAGTGGAAATTTAAATTGAATTGATGGGGATGGAGACTGGGAATTGAACAGTTTGGCTCTGGACTATTTTCAAATAAATTATTTTGATATAAACTGTTTTAAATCTATTTTCCTAACTATTGACTATACAACTTTTCTTTTTAAAATTCAAAACTATCTTATATTTACTTTACAACTACTTTTGGAACTATTTAACTATTTTACAAACTGTTTTATAAACTAATTACTATTTTTCCAACTACTTTATAACTAATTACTATTTTACAACTATTTTGCAATTATCTAACTATTTTATTACTATCTAACTACTTTCTAACTATTTTACAATTACTTAACTATTTTATAGTTATTTTACAAATTAATAATTATTTTTCAACTACTTATCTATTTTAAAATTTTCAAATTATTTTCTAAATTTAAGATGGACAGAGTTCAAACTGTTTATGATATATTACCAATTGAGATAAGAATTGAGGTGATAATCCAAATGGGATTGAAACAATTGTGAATAAGTGTATAGGAGTCATAAGTGAATGCGAGTAGAAAAGAAAATTGATTTGGTTAATAATCAATGAGGATAGATACGTAGGATGTACGTATATTATTCTATTCGCATAGTGATTTGATCCAGATTCGAGCATAGAATTTCGAGATAGTATATCGATCCGAATTGGGATTTTTCACTCGATTTTCGACGGCGAATCTGGATATGGATTTTTGATTGGTTCTGAATATTCTCTATCATAGTTATGGCTATGCAAGGAGAATGATGGTTTCTAATCAAGGAATCAGATCCGAGTCCACACTAGGAAGTCGGGTGGACGATACAAGTTCGGAAAAGAAATTGTGTGTTCGAGTGAGCGATCAGATGGATACCGCGTACGGATGATATGTGTACATCGTACGGGTTTGAATGAGATTGATATTGAAAATTTTGGATAAGAACTGGAAGATGATTTTTGAAATGGAAAGGTATATTTGATTGATAAATGGTTCTAGAAATGAAAGGTATATTTTGTGAAATATATGATGAAATAAAGTGGAAATTGGATATTTCTAAAGTAGAAATTTACTTTATATAAGTAAGTAATATGGTTAATAAATTTATAAGAGTAATCAAATTTGAAAATTTGATTTTGAGTAAATAAAGTTATATATCCTTGTTATATAAGATAAACTCCCTTTGTTGAATCTATAACCAAAAGAAAAGGGTTTTTGAAAAGTATTTGAAGTATAAAAATGGAACTTATACAAGTATGAAGTGATCTAAAGATTTTCAAAGTTTTATATATCTATATATATAAAGGATCTTATGAGAATGATTTTGGAGAAAAGGTTTTTGGAACCTATGGATTTTGGAAAGGCTTTTGATTTTTGAAGAAAAATCAATTTTGGAAATTTAAAAAGCCTAGTTTGAGAATTACCGATTTTGTGATAATCGATTTTGAGAAAAAGAGATTTATATGGGATTCATACTAGGTGTATGGTTTGGAAGATACCATATGTGTATAGTATAAAGTGTTTTGAAAATGGCTCTGGAGAAAAAGGCGCTCCCTTGGATTGAAATTCTCAAGAGTACCATAGGTTGGTACTGCCTTGAGCCTCAAAGTGAGGGAGGCTCTAAAGTTGATCCTGTGAGGAGTCCGGACAAACTAGTTCCTGAGATTATGTGTAGTGGGTAGCGAAAGTCGAGGACGCTGATGCTTACAGAGACATTGGGTTATGTTGTGACGACAGTGTAGCTCGATGTCACTGCGATCTACTGCAGACCATAACGAAAAGTCATGTGTGTCGTTGAGAGCCAACAGTCTACGTTTGATTTTACATCGGTAGACTGCGACCTATGGTAATATAGTGAAAGTCATGTGTGATCTGAGAGCCAACAGTCTATGTTTGATTTTACATCGGTAGACTGCAACCTATGAAGACATAGCGAAAGTCGAGAAACCGTGAGAGCCTAAGGCTACATTGGGACTTAACTGATGTAGTCTGCGACCTATGTGGGAGTGGAGAAGATTCATTCTTTTGGCAGCGAAATTCGAGGGCGCTGATGCCTACAGTTACATGGACTTTTGCGGTGATGGCAACGTAACCCATGATGTAACTGCGATCTGCAGTGGGTTCCATGGCGTAATCGAGGGGCACGGAGTGTGTACAATTATCTACGGATTTTGTTGGGAAGGCAACGTAACCATCGGGTTAACTGCAACCGTGGATGGGGTTGATGATTCCAGAGCATTCTCACAAAAGATTTTTTCCTCTATTTTCCAAAAACGTTTTTTTTCTAAGTATTTTCACTGGGTGTTGAAAATGGGACTGCTAAGTACATATAGATTTTCAGCTGTACGCCTGATCAACGTATGATCGAATTTCTGTGAGAACAAGGATGGACTGGTTGAGACATCGAGTTGTAAAAAGTATTTTTATAAAAACTATTTTATAATATTATGTAAATTTTAAAAGTGTTTTAAAAATGATCAATTAATAACTTTTCTGATAATAAGCATTTTAATAATAAAAAATTGACTTCGTTCCTTTTCGAGGAGGAAAAGATTCAAAGGGGGGAGGAATGTGTAACGACCCGTGTAAATTCAATGTTTAAAATGAATTAAATTATAGGATTTCTAATTTAAATTTAGGAAGAAACAGAAATCTTATTTGTTTACATGCGAGAGAATGTTGAAATTTGATGGATCAAGGGTAATTAAAATTTTACAAATTTAATTTTATATTTCAATTAATTGGAATAGTGAAAATTTGGAAATAGATTCAAATTTATGTAAGACAATGAATTGCAGTAATTAAAGTTAATAAATCAATGGATTAAGTGGAATAATTAATTGGAGTTAAGATCTAAATTTGTATGTGAGCATTCATTGATATTGGAATATAAAAGGGTAAATTTATAGTATAAAATGTAGACATCACCTTTAAGATGATGGGTTTATAATTGATGCACAATAGGGAAATCAAATGAATGGGTTTAATTGAATAACAATTAGCAATTAATGAATGAAGAGAAATTTTAAGGGAGTAATTGTTTTCGTTAAATTAATTTTGGTAACAAATTGTATTGAATATAGATTTAATGTTGTGTGATGTACTTAAGTAGTAATTGGAGAACAATGTAAATTATATCTGTGAATGGTCAATTCAATTAAACAACAAGATTTTTAAATAAATAAACGTTTTTATTTAGGTTTCAATTTGTTAATTTATGAAGTTTAATGGGAAATCAATTGCAATAAATTGCCCTAATTTATGCAGTTAGAGGAGATTTGGATTTGCATTATAGATGGAAGTATAATCTAAATTGATAGGTAACAAACTTAAGAATAAAATTTAGAGCTAATAGGTGGCAAATTTATATAGTTGTTTATTTACGTAATGTGTACGTAAGCTTTGGTAAACCGATTTCTATCGATCCAAATCTAACGATTTGTTAATATAGATTTAAGTGTAGGAGCAGTATTTATTAATTAAATTGAAGTATTGAAAAATAAATGAAATTCAACGTTTAATATTACATTATTGTAAGTAAGATAATATGTGTAAGTATTGTTAAGGTTATTCATATTTGACAAATTTATTGAGTTACAAGGACTGATATACAAATTAATGTTGGTTTAGGATATCGTTACTTGGTGATTTACTATAGAGTAACGGGAGTGTGAACGTAAAATAATAAAAGCATAGATTTATGGTAGGACATAATTTATGGTTTTAGGAATTTAAATCCAAAGATTTATTTATTTGAGGAAATAATACGTATTAAATCTCAACTTGATATAATCAATGCAAATTTAGTAATTAAAAATAAATTGCAAGTTGGTAATTTAGGATGTTTGTGAGTAAATTTGCAGGTAAGATAATTTTTAAAGTTTTACCCATTCATATAATTTATTTAAATATATATAAATCAAATGGCAACATTGTGTTAATAATAGTCGTAAGTGAATTTGAATGCTAAAGGGGTAACAATCGTTTTAAGTTAACCGTTTATTTAATATATTAAGTCTAGACTGGTAATCGATTGAAATAAAAAAAAATTATTTTGTTTTGTTAATGTGACTTGGTTAATAAAGAGGAATTTATATGAAATGAAGCATGCATGAGAAATGCATTATAATTCAATGTTATGTTTACCCATTAAATGTATACTAGGTTAAGTATCAAATAGAGGGAAAGAAAAGTAAATATTGAATTCATTGATGAATAAGTATTCATTGGATAGAAATTTAATGTAAAGTTGATATTAATTGTATAATATCTATCTAAGATAATGAATTGCAATAAATTGTGGGTTGATAATAAGGTGTGAATGGAAATTTGATTTGTTATATTAAATGAATGGGATTCAAATTTATTGGGAAAGGTAAATGGATATTTGGTAATAAATATAAACGGGCTTCAATAGTGAATTTGGTTAATTTGAATATATATAATAAATAATGATTTAATGGAAACCTATACTCTGTATATATCTATAATATTTGAATGGAAATAATATATACTTACAATGTGGGATTTAGAGTCTTACAACAATTATTAGGAGTGATATAATTAGTTCATTCAATTAAATTTGAAAACATTGCAATAGATATAAATTAAGGGTTGTGTTAAATAAAGTAATAAATGGGAAATAATGTAAATGTCTTCATAGTATGGTGATTTGTAATTATTACGTTAATTTAAATTATCGTTCAGCGCGTTTGTTTATCAGATCTATCTACTCTAATTCTAACCTATCTATATAAACCCAATTATAAACCCTAGCCTCCATCTATTCCCTTTTATTTGAGCGTTCATTTTCTTCAATTCTTTCTCTTCCTAAATGGATGCAAATTTCAGATCCAATTCTATTCAAAAATCAAATAAAATTCAAAGTTCTCAGAAAATTTCAAAAATTATGTTGTAGTTTTCATCTACGGATCTAAGCGCAGTCTCTGTTTTTGCAATAGTCGCTTGAGTCAACCAGAAATCACGGTCAAACGTGTAAAATTCGAAACCCAAAAGGTTGAATTGGGGCTTTTTGATTTCTTCATCTATTTGCGAAATTGGAACATGAGTTTGGTGAGATTAGTCACTAAGGGTGCGCAGGAAACGCTGACGTGGCAGGTGGTAATAGGTAGGTTTATTTTGTTTGAATTTAATTTGATTTTGATTTTTCAAACGCGTTAATACATTTAACTTCCACATACGAACTCCGTTTCATGCGCGATTTTTTTTGTTAGGGTCGTAATTAAATTCCAGATTTTTTGACGCTGGTCTGGACAGATTTGGAGACCGTCGAATTTTTGGGTTTAAATCGGATTTTAATTCGATTTAAATTCAAAAGGTGAGTGTTATAACCCACTCACAATTTCTAAAATTTCGTGTGTTTGTTAAATTAATTTTAGATATGAGTAGAAATTTATTTATGACTGTTTGGCATGTTTTATTCATTATCTCTGATAAATCGCGTTCATTATTTATAACTGTTAATTAATTTTATTTATTGCATAAATTTGACAGTTAGAATTTATTTAATTGCATATTAACTGTCAGTCATAGTTATGTTAAATTTTCATATTAACTGCCAGTTAAATTTACGTTTATTTTTGCATATAAACTGCCAATTAACAGTTATTAAATTTATTTTGAGTATAAACTGATAATTGATACCATTATTTATCACCTGTTATGTATTGATGAATGTTTGAAATTGGATGATGACTGTGATAAATGGATGTATGATTTGATGGATGAATGGATGATTAATTTTATTAATTGCAAGTTGCTATGCATTTCATTCATTCGGGATTGCGGTTTGAAATGATATATAACCGCATTTTTTTCATTTTAAATTGCGGATTGAAATGATAAACATCCGTATCACTTGACCATATGATAGAAAATTATATACAGGCACCGCGGTAAATATACAAAATTACTTTTGAAATGTTTTTCTATGATTTTGTAAAGTTATATATATATATGGTTTATGAGATATTGATTTGTTTATTGATAAAGGCTATTATATATATATAGTAATTTCTAGTTTTTAAGCTTTGTATAAATTTGATTTGAAGTTTAAATAAGTTTGATTTTAAGATCAAATAAGATTAAACATTTATTTAAAATTTAATTTCTGGAGTTTTATGACTTAAATGAGAATAGATTTGGAAGATGAATATTAAGTTAAATTGAAATTTAATAAAAATTAGAATTTTTAAAGGATATGATTTTTATAACTTGATTTTTGTGTAAAGTGATTTTAATGAATATCAGGTTGATCAAATGAATGTATAATAAATTGAAAGATGATCCAATTATATGAAGTTAAAGGTTTTCTTAAATTATATTGAATTCATTAAGCAAACATTTCAAGTCTTAATAATAAGTAACTGAATTTGATATATATATATATATATATATATATATATGGAATTGTCAAATGAGTCTGTTTGAAATGGTGAAATATTAAAGCCTTGAAACATAAGAATTGAAATGGTATTTGGAAGTTTAAATCGATATTTGAAATTGATTTGTGAAATCTAAAGAAGCTATTTTGTTTATAAAAGTAATTTAATATTTAACCATTTAAGAGATGAAAATTTTGTTTCAAAGTTATGTTTTCAAGGTAGTATAATTTGGAAATATTATATTCAAGAGTTTTGATTTCTAAATATTTTACTTTGGAAACCCTATGATTTTGGAAAGAATATATATTGGAAAATAAATGATATCGTATTGATTTGGGGTTTTAAGAATAAATGATATCGGGTTTATATGGGTTTCAAAATGGATATTTTATTATGGTTTTAAAAGTATAATTTTTTTTTAAATAACCGCGGTGTTATAATAACGATTGGTTGGCAAAGAGACCGGGATCGGATATGGACATACTCTCTGTCGATACCGAAAACCACTTTGACTAACCGTGTACGCGGTGGAGATTCCAGAATGAAGTAGGTTGGTGGCGACGTTTCCTGTAAGGTAAATACGTGGACCCAACTCCCGTGAGTTGGCATAAGGTGGCTAAAACAGGAGCGATTGACGGGTTAATGAGGTAGCACCTCTGATCGGACACTTCCCTTCGATACTATACTCTGATTTTGGATTGATTCGGTGGCCGCCTTCATTTTTGATTTCTTTGATGTGGGGAGTTTGTTCGAGGTGGGCGGCAGCTCCCGGAAGCGTAATTGGTATATCTACCCTGGCATTGCCTAGTTGTGCCGTGTCACCTACCCTACCGCGCCTTTACTACGAGTTTCTATTTGTGTCGTACCTATGGAGTATCCTCTGGTAGCCTCTCGATCAGGAGGTATTACGGTACTGTATAGACTATTGGCATTATTTGTGTTAAGGACTATATGGGTAACCCCTTAACGCTATTAAAAAGTAAGTTTATTTTACAAATAGACACTATTATAATAGCGTAATATATTATATAGTAAATAGTTTAACGGATTCTTAGGAGATGTAAATCCCGAGCATCTCTTGAGTTACTGCACTCATATTTATTTCTGTTAATTTAACTTACATAAGATCTTTTAATTCTGACTCGAGTGTTTTGTCTTTTCAATTCGCTCGGGTCAGTCCGAGCGTTTCAGGATTTGAAGATTTAGCTCTGGAGGACGAAGACGAAGATGTATATTATTATTATTTATACTAGTGCACTACACACTGTTCCGCTGCATTGTTGTTGTTATGTGTAACTCTGATATGTATTATATGAATGTTTTATAAACAGATTTATAAACTGTATATTTTATTATTATATTTTATCCTTCCGCTGCGAGATTCTGTTTTCTTTTATTTCTTTCTTGTTTTTCTTATTTACCCCATAACAATCCGCCCTTCCGTATGAATTTAATCGGCATGTGTGTCTGTTTAAATCGTGCGATAAGGAGGGACGTTACATCTGGTATCAGAGCTTTGGTTTAGCGATAAACCTTAGCTTTGTGGGGTTTGACTCTTTACTAATAGGGTAGTAATACCCTATGGGAGTCGCTGAGTGTATATATATGAGAGAGCGTATTTGTTAGTGTTATAAAAAGGTTTTTATATTGTATTAATCTGTTCCGTTTCGTATTTATAAATTCTGGTTGGATCATGGGACGCTATGACATCAATAGGGATTTCTAAACACTTAATAGGATAGACCGACATAATATTTGTTTTTAATATAGGTGAATGAAATAATTTTACCTATTATATTTTCTATAAAATAATTTTTCAAAATAATATCTATATTTGGCTGTAATAGATTGGTTGTTAGGTAATAAAGTGTATAATTAATAATAGAAATAAGATTGAAAAATAAAATCAATGAAATTTGGAAATTTAGGACTTAAGATCCGGGGTTTTGAAATTTCTTTCGAATAAATTTTGGAATATAATAATATTGTTTATAAGTATTTTCTTATATAAATATTTCAATATAATTCGGAAGATTTGTTTAAAGGAGATTTTGGAGAAAATAAGTTTTGTACTTTCCTCTCTGTCGCTGGAAAATAATTTCGGTAATGAGTGCACGCATCATCGACATTCATTTTCGAGTTTCGAGGGGGAAAGGCCACTATAGTAGTTTTACTACCGATTCTTTTTTTGAAAAAAATATTTATATATATTTTGAATTGTTTTAAATATAAATTGAGATATAAGTTGTAAGAATATATTTATCTGTTATTTTAAAATAATTTGAAATTTAACCCGGTATCTAAATTCTTAAATTTCTGTTAATAAATTGTTTCAATTATTGTAGTGAAATGAAAGGTTAGTAATTAATAATTGGAACCTTTAATTAAAGTAAAAATTTAATAATAGGGAGATAAGTAATGTATATAAATGATTGTAAACCTTAGTAAATGAATTAATGAAATTCTTTATTTATAAGAATTGATGTTATAAGGTTATAAATTTAAGTGTAATTAAAATGTTACTATAATTAAAAATAATAGAATAAAAGGAATTGAAGGTAATTTGAAATATGTAACTTATAAAACAAAGATATAATTATTGAACCATTAATTAATTAAAAGAATTGAGAAAAAATTTGCATAACTTTCAATTACATCCTTAAATAACATATATATATAACTCACCAAATATTAAAAGTTGAAATGTTTAATAAGAGATTGTGATAGAATATTATACAAGTAGTAAAAGTATTCAATGAAATTGCTGTTAAATGAGAATTCAATGTTATAAACTTAAGCTATAAATTGAAATTTTACCAAGTAAAATATAATAAAGGTAAGTATGACAAATAAATGATTATAAACTTAAGTAATTAAAGTGTAAATAAAAGAGGTCATGCAATAATAAATGAATGAATAATAGTAATTAGTAAGTGAAAATAAATGAGTGTAATAATAAAGGGAAATTGTAAACCTAAGAAAAAGGGTTGAAGTTAATTTCTAAACAAAATAGAAAGAAATATAATGAAAATAAATGACGTAATGAAAGAAGGGAAATTAAACAGCTAAAGTATGAAATAAATTTATAATAAGTTAATTTGGTTTGTTGGTTTGAATTCTATTATTTGATTTATGGTTGGTTGGGTAAGGGAATTTGAAATTGTTGGATGAATAAATAATCTATTTTGTTCCATCTAAGACTGTTGAGTAAATGATGCACTTGATAGTTATTTCCATTCCGTACAATTTCAAGTTTTGAATCCGAACAACTATTTGTTTGTTTGTTGAATGGTTGTTTTGGATTTGTTGTGTATGCTGTTTTGATGGTTGTTGTACTGATTCGTTGTTAGTGTTTGAAACCGCTTAATTTCACTTTATATAAATTGTTAACCCTTTGGATCTTTATAAGTGAAATGCAGGTTGTGGAAGCAATTGCTGCTGCTTTTGGTTCCTTAACTTAAGCGTAAAATGCCCGACAAATAGGTACATTTTAGATTACGGTTTATAGCGCTATTTATATATATTTCGGGAGTTGGAATATAATATTTTGGATAATATATGTAATATAATTGTTATATTTTGATATTATATTTTCTCCTGAGTCTCCCCGTACAAAGGAGACTCTGTCAAAAAATTTCCGTAAATTTTGGACTTAGAATTTTTTTTTACATAACAATTTTAAAATGGTATATTTTATTTAAGGTAACAAATGTTGTAAATTATTGTATATAAGTTAATAATTGAATAAGATGTACTATTATTAAATTCTTCCTTCTCCCTTCTTTTCCTTTTAGGGGACGAAAAGTTTTGAGTGGGGGACAGTGTAACGACCCGTGTAAATTCGATGTTTAAAATGAATTAAATTATAGGATTTCTAATTTAAATTTAGGAAGAAACAGAAATCTTATTTGTTTACATAAGAGAGAATGTTGAAATTTGATGGATCAAGGGTAATTAAAATTTTACAAATTTAATTTTATATTTCAATTAATTGGAATAGTGAAAATTTGGAAATAGATTCAAATTTATGTAAGACAATGAATTGCAGTAATTAAAGTTAATAAATCAATGGATTAAATGGAATAATTAATTGGAGTTAAGATCTAAATTTGTATGTGAGCATTCATTGATATTGGAATATAAAAGGGTAAATTTATAGTATAAAATGTAGACATCACCTTTAAGTTGATGGGTTTATAATTGATGCACAATAGGGAAATCAAATGAATGGGTTTAATTGAATAACAATTAGCAATTAATGAATGAAGAGAAATTTTAAGGGCGTAATTGTTTTCGTTAAATTAATTTTGGTAACAAATTGTATTGAATATAGATTTAACGTTATGTGATGTATTTAAGTAATAATTGGAGAACAATGTAAATTATATCCGTGAATGGTCAATTCAATTAAACAACAAGATTTTTAAATAAATAAACGTTTTTATTTAGGTTTCAATTTGTTAATTTATGAAGTTTAATGGGAAATCAATTACAATAAATTGCCCTAATTTATGCAGTTAGAGGAGATTTGGATTTGCATTATAGATGGAAGTATAATCTAAATTGATAGGTAACAAACTTAAGAATAAAATTTAGAGCTAATAGGTGGGAAATTTATATAGTTGTTTATTTACGTAATGTGTACGTAAGCTTTGGTAAACCGATTTCTATCGATCCAAATCTAACGATTTGTTAATATAGATTTAAGTATAGGAGCAGTATTTATTAATTAAATTGAAGTACTGAAAAATAAATGAAATTCAACGTTTAATATTACATTATTGTAAGTAAGATAATATGTGTAAGTATTGTTAAGGTTATTCATATTTGACAAATTTATTGAGTTATAAGGATTGATATATAAATTAATGTTGGTTTAGGATATCGTTACTTGGTGATTTACTATAGAGTAACGGGAGTGTGAACGTAAAATAATAAAAGCATAGATGTATGGTAGGACATAATTTATGGTTTTAGGAATTTAAATCCAAAGATTTATTTATTTGAGGAAATAATACGTATTAAATCTCAACTTGATATAATCAATGCAAATTTAGTAACTAAAAATAAATTGCAAGTTGGTAATTTAGGATGTTTGTGAGTAAATTTGCAGGTAAGATAATTTTTAAAGTTTTACCCATTCATATAATTTATTTAAATATATATAAATCAAATGGCAACATTGTGTTAATAATATTCGTAAGTGAATTTGAATGCTAAAGGGGTAACGATCGTTTTAGGTTAACCGTTTATTTAATATATTAAGTCTAGACCGGTAATCGATTGAAATAAAAAAAATATTTTGCTTTGTTAATGTGACTTGGTTAATAAAGAGGAATTTATATGAAATGAAGCATGCATGAGAAATGTATTATAATTCAATGTTATGTTTACCCATTAAATGTATACTAGGTTAAGTATCAAATAGAGGGAAAGAAAAGTAAATATTGAATTGATTGATGAATAAGTATTCATTGGATAGAAATTTAATGTAAAGTTGATATTAATTGTATAATATCTATCTAAGATAATGAATTGCAGTAAATTGTAGGTTGATAATAAGGTGTGAATGGAAATTTGATTTGTTATATTAAATGAATGGGATTCAAATTTATTGGGAAAGGTAAATGGATATTTGGTAATAAATATAAACGGACTTCGATAGTGAATTTAGTTAATTTGAATATATATAATAAATAATGATTTAATGGAAACCTATACTCTGTATATATCTATAATATTTGAATGGAAATAATATATACTTACAAATGTGGGATTTAGAGCCTTACAACAATTATTAGGAGTGATATAATTAGTTCGTTCAATTAAATTTGAAAACATTGCAATAGATATAAATTAAGGGTTGTGTTAAATAAAGTAATAAATGGGAAATAATGTAAATGTCTTCATAGTATGGTGATTTGTAATTATTACGTTAATTTAAATTATCGTTCAGCGCGTTTGTTTATCAGATCTATCTACTCTAATTCTAACCTATCTATATAAACCCAATTATAAATCCTAGCCTCCATCTATTCTCTTTTATTTGTGCGTTCATTTTCTTCAATTCTTTCTCTTCCTAAATGGATGCAAATTTCAGATCCAATTCTATTCAAAAATCAAATAAAATTCAAAGTTCTCAGAAAATTTCAAAAATTATGTTGTAGTTTTCATCTACGGATCTAAGCGCAGTCTCTGTTTTTGCAATAGTCGCTTGAGTCAACCAGAAATCACGGTCAAACGTGTAAAATTCGAAACCCAAAAGGTTGAATTGGGGCTTTTTGATTTCTTCATCTATTTGCGAAATTGGAACATGAGTTTGGTGAGATTAGTCACTAAGGGTGCGCAGGAAACGCTGACGTGGCAGGTGGTAATAGGTAGGTTTATTTTGTTTGAATTTAATTTGATTTTGATTTTTCAAACGCGTTAATACATTTAACTTCCACATACGAACTCCGTTTCATGCGCGATTTTATTTGTTAGGATCGTAATTAAATTCCAGATTTTTTGACGCTGGTCTGGATAGATTTGGAGACCGTCGAATTTTTGGGTTTAAATCGGATTTTAATTCGATTTAAATTCAAAATGTGAGTGTTTTAACCCACTCACAATTTCTAAAATTTCGTGTGTTTGTTAAATTAATTTTAGATATGAGTAGAAATTTATTTATGACTGTTTGGCATGTTTTATTCATTATCTCTGATAAATCGCATTCATTAATTATAACTGTTAATTAATTTTATTTATTGCATAAATTTGACAGTTAGAATTTATTTAATTGCATATTAACTGCCAGTCATAGTTATGTTAAATTTTCATATTAACTGCCAGTTAAATTTACGTTTATTTTTGCATATAAACTGCCAATTAACAGTTATTAAATTTATTTGAGTATAAATGACAATTGATACCACTATTTATCACCTGTTATGTATTGATGAATGTTTGAAATTGGATGATGACTGTGATAAATGGATGTATGATTTGATGGATGAATGGATGATTAATTTTATTAATTGCAAATTGCTATGCATTTCATTCATTCGGGATTGCGGTTTGAAATGATATATAACCGCATTTTTTTCATTTTAAATTGCGGATTGAAATGATAAACATCCGTATCACTTGACCATAGGATAGAAAATTATATACAGGCACCGCGGTGAATATACTAAATTATTTTTGAAATGTTTTTCTATGGTTTTGTAAAGTTATATATATATATATATGGTTTATGAGATATTGATTTGTTTATTGATAAAGGCTATTATATATATATATAGTAATTTCCAGTTTTTAAGCTTTGTATAAATTTGATTTGAAGTTTAAATAAGTTTGATTTTAAGATCAAATAAGATTAAACATTTATTTAAAATTTAATTTCTGGAGTTTTATGACTTAAATGAGAATAGATTTGGAAGATGAATATTAAGTTAAATTGAAATTTAATAAAAATTAGAATTTTTAAAGGATATGATTTTTATAACTTGATTTTTGTGTAAAGTGATTTTAATGAATATCAGGTTGATCAAATGAATATATAATAAATTGAAAGATGATCCAATTATATGAAGTTAAAGGTTTTCTTAAATTATATTGAATTCACTAAGCAAACATTTCAAGTCTAAATAATAAGTAACTGAATTTGATATATATATATATATATATATATATGGAATTGTCAAATGAGTCTGTTTGAAATGGTGAAATATTAAAGCCTTGAAACATAAGAATTGAAATGGTATTTGGAAGTTTAAATCGATATTTGAAATTGATTTGTGAAATCTAAAGAAGCTATTTTGTTTATAAAAGTAATTTAATATTTAACCATTTAAGAGATGAAAATTTTGTTTCAAAGCTATGTTTTCAAGGTAGTATAATTTGGAAATATTATATTCAAGAGTTTTGATTTCTAAATATTTTACTTTGGAAACCCTATGATTTTGGAAAGAATATATATTGGAAAATAAATGATATCGTATTGATTTGGGGTTTTAAGAATAAATGATATCGGGTTTATATGGGTTTTAAATGGATATTTTATTATGGTTTTAAAAGTATAATTTTTTTTAAATAACCGCGGTGTTATAATAACGATTGGTTGGCAAAGAGACCGGGATCGGATATGGACATACTCTCTGTCGATACCGAAAACCACTTTGACTAACCGTGTACGCGGTGGAGATTCCAGAGTGAAGTAGGTTGGTGGCGACGTTTCCTGTAAGGTAAATACGTGGACCCAACTCCCGTGAGTTGGCATAAGGTGGCTAAAACAGGAGCGATTGACGGGTTAATGAGTTAGCACCTCTGATCGGACACTTCCCTTCGATACTATACTCTGATTTTGGATTGATTCGGTGGTCGCCTTCATTTTTGATTTCTTTGATGTGGGGAGTTTGTTCGAGGTGGGCGGCAGCTCCTGGAAGCGTAATTGGTATATCTACCCTGGCATTGCCTAGTTGTGCCGTGTTACCTACCCTACCGCGCCTTTACTACGAGTTTCTATTTGTGTCGTACCTATGGAGTATCCTCTGGTAGCCTCCCGATCAGGAGGTATTACGGTACTGTATAGACTATTGGCATTATTTGTGTTAAGGGCTATATGGGTAACCCCCTAACGCTATTAAAAAGTAAGTTTATTTTACAGATAGACACTATTATAATAGCGCAATATACTATATAGTAAATAGTTTAACGGATCCTTAGGAGATGTAAATCCCAAGCATCTCTTGAGTTACTGCACTCATATTTATTTCTGTTAATTTAACTTACATAAGATCTTTTAGTTCTGACTCGAGTGTTTTGTCTTTTCAATTCGCTCGGGTCAGTCCGAGCATTTAAGGATTTGAAGATTTAGCTCTGGAGGACGAAGACGAAGATGTATATTATTATTATTTATACTAGTGCACTACACACTGTTCCGCTGCATTGTTGTTGGTATGTGTAACTCTGATATGTACTATATGAATGTTTTGTAAACAGATTTACAAACTGTATATTTTATTATTATATTTTATCCTTCCGCTGCGAGATTCTGTTTTCTTTTATTTCTTTCTTGTTTTTCTTATTTACCTCATAACAATCCGCCCTTCCGTATGGATTTAATCGGCATGTGTGTCTGTTTAAATCGTGCGATAAGGTGGGACGTTACAGAATGTGATAACCGAATTTTTTGAACATCTGTTAATTAGAAATTTAACAGGATTAAATTTATTAGAACATTGATTTATAAATGAAAAAATAAATCTAATGATAAATATTTATATCTGGATAAATATTTATCTGATAATCTCCTAATTTATTTTTGCAAAATTATTTTTTTCGAATAAATAATAAGTAGTTGTTTATTTGTATGTATATATATATAGGTAGATGGCAAACAAAGGTTTGGATTTGAAATTCAAACATCTTAAAACTAAATTGATTCTATAACAAACTCTATATTTTAATAGGTAGTGTGTGTGTGTGTATATATATATATATAATTATCTATGTGTGTATAATTGGATTTTTATATTGTACAAATCTAAACTAAAATGACAAAGTTCAAATATAATTATACACTTACATATATAACTATTAAATTTAATAGGAAATATGATATAGAAATTTACATATAAATTATAAGAGATATATAAAATAAGTTTTTAACATTTGTCAATGTGTAAAGCGTGTAAAATAATAGATGTAAGCAATATAAATTTGTTTAGTAACAAATGTAATAATTTTAGCATTAAATATAACAAGTGGCATTTTCTTATATTACACGTATAAACTTTGACGACCCGCCTTTCATTCCACGGGAAGATGCATCATCAATAAGAAAAGAAATAGATAGGAATAGAAAAGATAGAAAGAACAACAACATCAGAATCTCACAGTGGAAATGGAACAAGATATAATATTACACACATCCATTACATAGTTTTACATATCAGAGTACACAAAATAATACGACTTCATTACATTAGACAGTTATAAGTGTCTGTCTAAATATTACATACAAAATACAACTACCAAAACTCACAACACAGCGGATATAGATAGATAGATACGTCTGGGCTCCAGCTCCAAGCTTCTAAAATATTTGACAATCCAGACCTGATCACTTGGCTACTCATAAAAATCTGAGTACCCAAGAGTTTAAGGAAAACAAAATAAACTCCGGGTCAGATATGGGTCTGGTGTGAGTAAAAAGATTAAAGTAGTTTAACTTTAAAATCGTTTGAAAACAAAAGGTATCACGTAAGACTCCTCACACATAAACATGGGTAAGTTTTTACCCTACGCTAACCAAAACATTTGATAGGAAATCCAGTGATATTACAATAGGGTCTAGGGTTTTCAAATAAATAAGAAATAGCTGAAATTGTTACATTCATTAAATTCTAGCATACTAGCCACAAGGTGGGTTATACAATCAAAACCGTAAAGGGCACGCAGAAAGAATGGCTTTCCATCAATGGCAGGGCTACTGGGTACTGCCCGTCACAGTACGGGGCTTAGATTACCGTACCAAGGATCCACCCTAAATCCCCTGCAACACAAGGCAGGAACCATACCTTACTAGACAGTCCCGACCAAGACAACCCTGCAGTTGTGGCCAATAACTGCCCACACAGCCGAAATAAAAGGGACTTCTAGACAGGGGTAAATCTTTTCCTACTTGGGTGCTACCCACTTAACCTTACTGCACCTCCTCTATTTTAGCAATTCCCGATTGATGAGGCTTGAGGCTATGATTACCTTCATAGAACACATCTATCTTAGAATGATCATCGTCCACCTGACGATGTGCTGAAAGCATTCAATCCATAAAAGTTCGTTTCGGGTTCAAACGAAACCGAAGGCATTATCTCGTTACACTCATTTTGGAATCACCCTGAGAGTAAACGGCAATAACTCATGCACTCTGAAACTCCATCTCGATCTTCACTTTGAGATGTCACGACCTAATGTTTAACTTGGATCAATGTGGTTTTCGAATAATCAAACTTGATTTCCGATCCCGGTCTCATCGTAATCCAGACGTATCTTAAAGGTCAAGTTGTTCAAAGATTTAAACAATTCAATTCAAAACATTGAATCCACACACCTTATCCACGGATAATAACAAACATCTATCACGGATATATTCAATATTTCATCACAGAATATCATAGATTATCATCCAATAGATATTAATCAATCTAGACATTCAACTCAAAACAATCATCCATAAGCAAGCATCTTTAGTCCATATTATAATTAATTTAATTAATTCAAATTAAATTAATTACCTAAGAGTTAACCAATTAACCTTGCTTAATCAATCATTTATTTAATCACAATCATTTAATTAATTAATCACTTCTTAATTAGCCTCATAATCAATTAATTAATCTTTAATTAATTAATTATCCTTTAACTATTAATTAATAACCTTAATTATTAATTAATAAAATTAAATTATAAATTAATCAATTCTTAATTATTGGTTAATTAATCCTTAACTTACAATTAATTAATTCTTAATTAATAATTAATAAATCTTAATTGCTTAATTAATTAACTTCAAATTATAAATTAATTTATCTTAATTACTTAATTAATTATCCATAATTAATTAACTTTAATCACTTGATTAATAAATTCTTAATCATTTAATTAATTAACTATTAATTATAAATTAATTAATGCTTAATTACTTAATTAATTAACTCTAATTACTTGATTAATTTATTCTTAATTATTAATTAATTAATCACTTAATTAATTAATTACTAATCATTGATTGAATAATCTTTAATTATCTAATTAATTAACCTCTAATTATAAATTAATTAATCCTTAATTACTTAATTAATTCTTAATTAACAATTAATTAATCCATAATTAATTAACTAAACCTTTATAAATTAATTAATCCAAAATTATTAATTAATTTAACTTTAATTACCTTATTAATTAAAGTAATCTTTAATCATAAAAACCTAACTAACTTTCAAAATAAAACAATTTCATTAATTACTTAAAATTAATACATGTTTAAAACATTTCATCTTAATTTATACATAATTACTTTTAAAAATTAAGTTTTAAAAGAATACTTAAGCATTTCTCAAATTTTAGTTAACAAAGTATAAGACCTTCTTTAATCAAATAGTTTTAAACATTTTATCATAAAGAAGTTTAAACCATTTTTAAATTTAAATTTTAAAATTTTGTTTTGGAAAACATTTTTAAAACACCCAACTAACTTCGGGTTTGACCCGACCTAAACTCAAGACCAGACTCGAGTTTCTTTCATTATCTCCCTTTTTTTTTTAAGTTTAGTTTAGTTTTAAACTTTAAACAAAACTGGAAACAACTATCTCTCGAACACAAGCGCAGACCCGAGCTAAAACTTCGAGTCTTCGTCCCAAATACCCGAGGGTATATTCGAGACTACTCCCCACCTCAACCAACCTGACACAGAACTGATGTCGTGCATGTGCACAAACCATCAACGGTGCTGCTATCTCCGACGACACTAAGCACGCGTCGATGAACGACCATACGTTCGAATCCAGCCCTCAATCAAACATCGCGAAGCCAAAAGCAAATTCTAGACTTCCATTCGAAACTGGAAACTCATGACCTCACCAGAAACCACCTCGTTAAAGCAATCTCGTCCTCCAGAATCACCATGTCTTCGCCAGCACCTACATCCACGTCTCAGCTACGTCTCCTCTATACATGTCCAGGCTCGATGCATTGACGAACGTGAACAAACCCAAAATCAGACACCTATCTTGTAACCCCTTAAACCCAAATTCCCTCTACGTCCGACGCCACGACGATCGAACGCCACCATTACCATTTTTCCCGACACCCCCAGAAGACAACAAAGCTTCGACAAAAATCCCAAGGTCGAATGATCATCAAGTCACCGTAATTTAACCAATCTTCCATTTCTGATCATCTTAGAAATACAATCCCAAAACTCAACTGAAATTCGAAAATTTTGCATTAAAAATCGTATTTTGTAAAGGGAATTCAGATTATATAAATGAATTTACAAATCAATGTATTTGATTTTTAACATAAACCAATATTCCTCTGTTCTTTTATTTTTCCATACAATATTTCTATTTATTAAACTTAAAAATATTTTAAATCTTAGTTTAATCTTAAACAAACATATTTTGTTTAAATGCCCTAGCTTAACAAAGATTAGAATAAGAGGAATTGAAATTTTATTTAAATTTGTACTCTGTATTTTTAAACACAGATGAATAAACACAATCCAACATGCACAGATTCAAACATTCATATATACAGAAGTTCACACACATATATACACATGCAGGCTAAAATTTTATCATTGAAATCACATGCAGCAGATTAACTTTCCAAAACCTTTTTAATATATATGTTTACTCACCTGACTGTTTGAAGAGATGCTAAAACTGGAGAGTTTTGAAAAAAAACTTGAAATCTGTTGTAACTGGAATGCCTAACTTGATTTAGTTGTTAAATGATTTGATTTTGCTCTAGTGCTTTGTTGAAATGATCAGGTTCCTTTAAAAGCAACTGAAAATGCTGAAGCTTTTGAAATCATAGAAAAATGCTTGTTTGATACGAGGCTTTTAAATTGTTTGCAGATTTGGAATTTTTTTGAAATGAACTTGATTCTATGTTTTTATTTTTTGGTCGAAAAGGTGGAAGTTGATAAAGTTTTCAGGTTTGTAAATTTGTGGCTTATTTCTTTTGCTTTTAGAAAATGAGATAGGAAAAAAATGAATGAAGAAAAAGAAGTAAGGCTATATAGATTTGATTTTTGATTTATTAAAATTAAACAAAATAAAATAAAAATGTGACACTTGTATAATCAATTAACACTTGTCACTAAACTTACTTAATTAGTTAACACATGTTATTAGAGAGATTCACAAGTTAACACATGTAATTTTCATGCAAAAATTAATTTGTAAATGTTTTAAAAAGCTTTTATAATTGATTTCCTAATTTATAAATACTTATTTTAATTTCTATAAATAAATCTCTTTAAAAAGAAAATAACATAAAACAATTTTATGTTTTAAATAAAATCAAGAAAATACATTTTAAAACCAAAGTATGATTTAAGATATAAATAACTATCCTTTGAATTTCAATTTAAATATCTAAATTCAAATTAAATTTCAAATTCAATTTAAAAATCAAATTTGATATATACATATAATTTTAACAAACCCAAATTCCATTTGTATGTAATAATTCTGTTTAAAATCTATATATACAACACAATTATTATTATTGTTTAAAATAACAATTTTATCAATTTAAATTAATTTATTAAAAGAGACTATCACATTTAAATTTGGTTTGAAATTTCGGGATATCACATTCCTTCCTCCTTAAAAGAATTTCATCCCCAAAATTTAAACAAAAGATAATCCAAAATTTTCATTTTATTTCAACATTTTCAAGCATACATATTGTCCATACATTAGCAACCAACAAACGATTCATCCAAACAACAATACATTCAAATAAACATCACTAGCTATCCGGACACAAATCCGGATAAGCTTTCCTAAAACTATCTAGAGTCTCCTAGGTACAGTCTCTGGGATCCTTACTCCACTGGACTTTGACAAGCTTCACTATCTTGCTCCTGAGTTGCCTCTCATCTTGATCAACAATCTGAACAGGATGTTTGACAGCCGATAAGTCTGGCTCAATCTCTAAGTCTTCTTGCATAGTTGGCTCCATAATAAGAGAAGGATCATGCACGTATTTCGTCAGATGAGATACGTGAAAAATGTTGTGAATTCCAGCCATCCGGACTGGCAATTAAATCTTGTAAGCTACACCACCAATCCTTTCGAGCACTCGAAATGGACCAATATATCTTGGGGCGAGTTTTCCCGTCTTCCCAAGTCTTATTGCTCCTTTTATCGGGGAAGTTCTCACAAAGACGAAATCTCCAATCTCAAATTCCAATTGTCTTCGCCTTTTATCTCCATATTTCTTTTGACGGTTCTGAGCAACTCTCATCCTCTTCTTGATAAGCTCAAATTTCGCACATGCTTCATGGATCAGATCTGGTCCAAGCACAAGACGATCTCTCGACTCTATCCAACAAGCTGGGGATCTGCACGATCTTCCATACAGAGCTTCATAGGGAGCCATCTTAATACTTGCTTGGTAACTGTTATTGTAAGAGAATTCCGCTAGATGTAGATGGTCTTCCCACGATCCACCAAAATCTAATACACTGGCCCTCGACATATCTTCTAGAATTCGATTAAGCCTCTCCGTCTGCCCATCTGTCTGGGGATGATATGTTGTGCTCAAAATCAGACTCCTACCCATAGCTGATTGCGAAACCTCCCACAACTTGCTGGTGAAGATAGGATCTCGATCACTTACTATACTGACTAGAACACCAGGCAGTCTGACAATCTCTCTTAAGAAAATCTCTGCCAAAGAAGCTGCAGTACGAGTTGCCTTAACCGGAATAAAATGGGCGCTCTTGGTTAGACGATCCACAATCACCCATATTCCTTCGTTTTCTTTCTTAGTTCTTGGCAAACCGTCGATGAAATCCATTGGAATCATTTCCACTTTGGAACTTCCAAAGGCTGCAACAAACCAAATGTCTTCTGTTGATTTCCTTTAACCTACTGGCAGATAGCACAACTATTGGCGAAAGTAGCTATATCCTCCTTCATTCCCTTCCACCAGAAGACTCTTTTCATATCCTTATACATCTTTGATATTCCTGGGTGGATATTCAGTCTGGAACAATGATCCTCAGATAAGACTTCTTGCTTCAATTCCTTAAAATTCAAAACAAGGATCCTTCCGTTGATACTCAGTGTCCCTCGGCCATCAATCTTAAAACTGGAACACTGACCCTTCTTGACTCTCCTGATGATTCCTCTCAATCTATTATCTGATCCTTGCTTGCTCGAAATCCTTTCGAGAAGAGATGGAACCACTTCCAAAAGAGACAGAACCGCATTCCTGCTAAGAGCATCTGCCACAACATTTGCCTTCCCCAGAGTATACAGGATATCCAAATCATACGATGCCAAAAACTCAGCCCATCGCTGCTGCCTCAGATTAAGATCCTTTTGAGAGAAAAGATGCTTCAATGGTTTGTGATCCGTAAATAGCTCGAATTTCTCCCCTAAAAGATAGTGCCTCCAGATCTTCAAAGGAAAAACAATGGCTAACAACTCCAGATCGTGCGTGGCGTAGTTCCTTTCATGTGGCTTCAATTGCCGACTCGCATACGCAATAACTCTACCATTTTGCATCAGAACTGCTCCCAGTCCAACTATATAGGCATCCGTATATACCTCAAACTTGCCCTTCCCATCCGGAAAAGCCAACACAGGAGCACTTGCCAGTTTCGCTTTCACATTCTAGAAAGTCTCTTCACATTCAGCGGTCCACTTAAATTTTGCTCCTTTCCTTATCAGCTTCGTTAGGTGCGAAGAGACCTTGGAATAATCCTTGATAAATTTCCTGTAGTAGCCAGCCAATCCCAGAAAACTGTGAACTTCAGTCGGTGTTTGCGGCTGCTTCCACTCCAAAACAGTCTCAACCTTAGATGAATCCACAGAGATGCCCTCTCCAAAAACAACGTGTCCCAAAAATTTGACTTTCGATTTCCAAAAATGGCACTTAGATAACTTCTCCTTCAAAACATGCCTTCTCAGAGTCTCCAACACTATTCCCAAATGTTGTTGTGCTCTTCTTCAGACTTAGAGTAGACCAGGATATCATTGATGAATACCAAAACAAACTTATTCAACACATCTCTAAAAACTCGGTTCATCAGATCAACAAAGTAGGTAGGAGTGTTGGTTAACCCGAAATGCATAACCAACCACTCATAGAAAAAATTGGATCTCCTGAATGCAGTTAAGGGAATACTATCCTCAGCTACCCTTAATTGGTGGAAACCTGATGCTAAATCCAGTTGGGAAAGGACTGAAGCTCCATGCAGTTGGTCGAAGAGATCATCAATACGAAGAAGAGGATACTTATTTCAAATGGTCCTTTGTTCAACTCTCAATAGTCAACACAGAACCTTAGCGACCCATCCGATTTGGTGACGAACAACGCGGTAGAACCCCGACCAGAAAAACTGGGCCTAATCAATCCATTTTTCAAAAGATCTTGAGTTTGCTTCACTAGCTCCTCCCTCTCTCTCTAGGAGCCATCCTTCTGCTAGGCTGAATCACTGGTACTGCTCCTGGAACCAAATCAATGCGAAACTCTATCTCTCGATGCAGAGGTAAACAATTGACTTCCTCGAATACATTTGGGAAATCTTGGACCACATCGGTATCTTCAACCTCCTCTTAAGAAGTCTCAACCCCATGTAAAAGACTACTCAAGTGAATTTCATAATTATCACACATCACTCTAGCAATCCTACCAAGATCAATTTCCAACGAAACTGTTCTCTCATCACAATTCAGGACAGCCTTAACTTATCAAGCCAATCCATCCCCAATATAAGGTCAAACCCCTTAAAATCCAACACATAAGGGTCACAAGAAAAACTATGGGACAAATAGGAGATTCTCAAACCCTTACAGATCATATCAAATTTGGTTACCCCTCCTATAGGATTAGATACAAGAATGGGACGGTCAACAGTATTAGGGGTAAGAAAGAACTTATCTACTATTCCAAAGAAACAAAACCCAAAGAGGCACCTGAATCAAAAAAAACTTTAATATACTTGTCATCTAAAAGTAATGTACCTTCCAATACTCCTTTGCCTTTAGATGAAGTTGATGGTGTGCCCTCCAAAGCAAATACCTTATTCTACTGAGCTTTATGAAGTAGCGGGCAGTCCTTGATCATATGACCTGGTTGATGGCAGTTGAAACACAACGATTTCTAAACCAAAGCCGAACCCGGTCCACTTTGATGCGACTGCTGCTTTCTTCCCTGAGGACATTGATTAGCCAAATGCCCAACTTGCTAACAATTATAACATTTCCGAGGTCCGTTGTTGCTTCCAGGCTTCTTCTTGTTCAGTTTCTTCCAATTGGGATTGAACTTTTTCTTATTTGGGTTGGAAGAATTTCCTCCGGATGCTGCTACTGGTGCCACTGGTCTCTTATTCATCAAATCCTCATACCTCAAAGCCATATCAATCAACTCCACAAAAGATCCTTTCAAATGCGCCGTCAACTTTTCGTGAAATTCTGGCCTTAATCCTTGCACAAACATTTCGTTCTTTTTTAGGGGAGCGTCTAAGAGTCCTGGTCCATAGCAAGATAGTTCATTGAATTTGGTCTCATACTCCGCTATAGTCATGCTTCCCTGCTTCAAATTCAGAAAACCCAGGTATAGACGAGTTTTCCCTGCTGTTGGCATGAATTTCACTTTAAACAACTCTTTAAATCTACCCGAAGAAATGTCGTCCTTAGAGACATTTACTGTCACTGCATCCCACTAGGCTGCAGCACCTTCTTGGAATTACCATGAAGCCATTACCCTCTTCTGCTCATCAGACAATTTCATACTCTTAAAGATGCGCTCCCAAGAGCGTAGCCAAGCTTGGACCTCAATTATAGTCTCTGACCCTTTAAATGGTTTACCTCCAAGGTTGGTGAAGTCCTTGCATAAGGCAGCAAAACTAACTTGAGGCGGTGCTGGATTAACAACGATATTATCAGTCTGACCTCTCCTATCATTGGTCGAGTGCGTCCTACTACTCTGCCCTGTTTGCCTTTTGAATTCATTTTGGCTACCTGGACAAGTAACCCAACCAATTTAGATAGGGATATAATTATATATAAAAATTTACAAATACGCACTCTCAAGATAGATATTATTCCAAAGCCTAGGTATTTCTCAACATAAACACATTTCTATTGCTTACACATACACACACACACACACATATATAAATATATAGTTTCAAGTGAGAAAGAAATAAATATACTCATTTAATTACTAATTTAAATTATTTTTGATACTAAAAGATTTTCAAAAAGGGAATTCAATTTAATTAAATAAATTGGTAAGAGAAAATTTGTTTAATAGAATAATTTGGATAATTTAATTTATCTAATAGGAAATTAATTTTTAGATTAGTTCAAATTAAAAGTGTTAATTAATTTAATCTATTGAAAAGAAATTGACTGTTAGATTATTTCGAATATTAATAAATGGTATAAAAATTGCTTATACAAGGTCTAATACTGTGAAGAAGATAAGTCGGGATTGGAAATAGATTGCAAATAAAAGGTGAGATCTTCTCACTCAAATTATAATGATTGAAAATTTCAGTTATTGGTTGATTGTTGAATTATGATAATTAAATTTAAAATTGTTGATTGTGTGCTTGGATTGATAAATTATTATCAGATGTGTTGAATTAGGCCCTATGTGCCGCATAATAACGGAGGATATTATATTAAACCTATATACCATGATATTCCACCTTAAAGTGGAATTGGTATTCTATAAGTATTTGGAGTGATTGATTTCCCGCATTATATAGCGGATGAGACCCTATGCGCTGCATAGTAGCGGGTGATATTTTATAAATCCAATATACCGCGATATTCCACCTCGAAGTGGAATTGGTATTTAATTGCTGTGCTAACATCTGTGGATGCAGGGAAAACAGGTTGGAGGGATCCAACTGGATTCCTCAAATAATTGAATTTGTTTCAATATTGTGTGTTGATTTATTTATAATCTGTGTGTGATTATATTATGATTGAAATCGTTGAAGGCTAAAATTTAGCCGAATATATTTTTGGTATCGTATGATACCAGAAATAAATCAAATTGGATCTTTAAATTTAAGTAGAAAATCTATAGTGAAATCCTATTGAATAAAATTCCAAAATATGGGAAAAAGTTTAATAAATGGATTTCAAGTAATATTATTCAAAAGGTGAAGAATTTATTTTAAAAATACCGATTTTTAATAATTTGGAAGAGATGAAGGAATTTATTTTAAAAATAAATTCAAAAATGGATTTGGTGTTTAAAAAAAGTAAATCTTTGGGAAATCAATATGAAAATTGATTTGGTGTTTGAAATAAATTTAGAAATCAATTTGGAATTTGATTTGTGTTTAAAATAAAATTTTGAAATCAATTTGGAAATTGACTTAGTGTTTTAAAATGATTTTTGAAATCGATTTTAAAATTATATATCGGTGGA
Source organism: Allium cepa (assembly GCA_030765085.1). NCBI lineage: Eukaryota > Viridiplantae > Streptophyta > Magnoliopsida > Asparagales > Amaryllidaceae > Allium > Allium cepa. The sequence continues at coordinate 562,274,730 of CM060942.1, read as the reverse complement.
TATTTAGGAATTTGAATTCACAATGGGAATTTTATAAAGGAAAGGGAATGTTGTTTTAAAAATAAATATTGTTTTATTTTTAATTTAGTGTGGAAAGGAATTTATGGATTTGGAATGTAAATTTAAAATAAATCCAGAAGGATATATAAATTGATTAAAAATGATACATTTTTAAAAGGAAGGTGTATTTTCTTAAAAAGTTGGGTATGTTTGTAAAATAGCTTTTTAAATATAAATTAAAAGTTCTAGAGTTGGTTTTAAAAGAATATTTTGGAGAAATTAGTTTCTTAAGTTATTTTGTAAATCTTTAAAGTAAAGATTTATTTAATTAATTATGGAAGTAATGATTTAAAGATTTAATTGATATTGGTTTTAGAAATTGGATATTTAAATAGTTATATCATATATGCTAATTTTATTTAAAAATTAGTTTGGACTTGAATTTTTATATGAGACATCAGTATAATATTTTCATAACTAATATTTAAGCAAGTGTTTAAAAATAGTTTTATTTTAAATATTTCCAAGTATATTTTGGATAAGTATTTTAAATTATTTTAAAATATTTGAACTTGGCAGATTTTCAGTGGAAATAAATAAATATTTGGAAATGTTTTCCGTGCAAGGAAAATGATTTGAAATTTGTTTTCAACGTATTGAAATATGGAAAAGTGATTTGAAATTTGTTTTTAAAAGATTGAAAGGTGAAAATTGATTTGAAATTTGTTTTCAAACGATTGGAATGTTAAAATTATATCTTGCGAAGATATTTTTGAAAATAAATAATTGGGGAAAATTATTTAAATCTTGGTGATTGTTGTGAATGTTGATTGATAATTAAATAACCAACTATCAATATTGGACTTTTAATGGCATTCGAATTTCGATACGACCAGGGTCGGATTCCAAATGGATATTTGAAAACCACATCGAATCTTTGTGATGGATCTTTTATTTAAAAGATCAAAGTGGAAATTGTTGTGATTTGTTTGAAATCTGACTGAACACTTATTTTTAAAAAATAAGCGCTCATTATTCGGATTAGCCGGGAGAGGACTGTGTGTCATAAAACCCATTCCGAATAATGATTCGATGAAATGGGATTACATTTGAAGATGGTGTTGAAGACCGAGTATTTTCGAAAGCGAAAGAATTACATGTCGAATGTCTCTGCACCGGGTTGCTCCGGTATAGAGATTTTATCACCCTTTGTGACGGGGATTTAGGACGTGATTAGTGAATATCCAGACTGCAAGGGCTTCTTTTGAAGTGCCCTCAGTTCCGTTCGATCCTGGAACGGACTTGTATGGATGTGTGTCTGACGTTACACTTTGAAATGTAAAGCTGGTTTCTATCAAATACATTTCTGTTGGTGGCGGAGAATTTATTCTCTTAGCTTAACACTCTTCTCTGAGACGTACGAGCTCAGAGGTTATGTAGTTGATGGTTATCAGTGATACATTCCCAAATTGGTAATGTGGCATACAAAGTGCTGCTGATCATTTGTTGATCGAAGCATGACTTTGTGAAAAGTGTAGCTTTGTGGACGAAGCTTCGTCGGACCTCACAACCCGGAAATGGTCGAAACAAGAAGGATGCGGCAAGGTTATTTGGGGGTGGCTCCCCCTAAGGGTATGTTGCTTCCTTCTGGAAAAGGGTGGTATCATGGTATGAAACCCATATATTTTACCTATGTTGATGCTGCAAATTTATTGTACTTTGTGGTTGTTGCTTTGTGGTTGAGGATCCTCGGATAAAGGTTACAAACGACCGGGGGTTGGCATACTCCTGTAGTAGTTACCTAGTTACAGAGTTAACCGGGCCTTGTGTTGGCAAAGATCCGGTTAGGTTCTTGAGGCATCCCTCTAGAGGCGTACCTATATGGCAGTAGGAAGTTCCTTAGCCTGACCATTTGTTGGAAATCTAAAGAAACAATACGCGCCTTGTACGATTTTAGTTATGCCATGGAATGTGGCGGTAACCTGCTATTAAACATGGTAGCTATAGTAGGCATACAATAATGCTTGTATGTTGGCTAAGATTAATATTATACTTTCGAAATGTTTTCCACACTATGCACTAATGATAATATTGAAAAGATTTTGCGTATCAAGCATGTTTGACTATCATAAGGAGAAATCTCCTCCAATTCTGCGTTTGCATTGTTTGTGTGGCGGGAGACCTTACGGCAGTTTCATTTTCCAAAAGCATAGCGGATTTCTTTTCCTTTTCTTTGTGAAAAATAACTTTTTTAAGATCTCACATCAGTCCCATGACTGACCTGGAGTTTATTGTTCCCTTTCTAAACTCTGGGTGTCCATAATTTTCCACACGGGCAGCCTAGAGTCAGGTTATCAATTATTCGAAAGCGAAGTCAAGAAATTGTTGTGGTTATCAGGAGATCATGACTGTCCGTTTCATTGTGGTGGTGCAAGTAAAAAAATATCTATGTAAGAAAGTTAAAATACAGCCAGTGTTTGTATTATGTCATTGCAAAACTCTGATAATGTGACGTATGTAAAACCGATATAGTTCTTTGTTTTAAAGATATTCATTTATCTATTATGTGTTGTTCCGCTGCGAAATGTAAGATTCTGTCATTGTTTCTGTTCTTCTTCTATCTTCTTCTTCTTAAACCTTAACGGTTCGGTTTTCCGGCATTCGACTGTGCGGCATTTGATACAGTGGAGGTATTGATGTCGACTTTCGGGTGTCGAAAAATTGGGTCGTTACATGTAAATCTTTACTTTAAAGATTTAAAACAATTCCCAAAAATAATTTCTCCAACAATATTCTTTCAAATCAATTTCTCAAACTTTTAATTTATACTTCAAAAGCTACTTCAAAAATATACCTGGCTTTTCAGGGAAGAATTCACTTTCCATCTATATCAATTAATAAATCTGCTCGATTTATTTTAATTTACATTCCAAATCTGTAAATTTCTGTTCACACCTTTAAAAATAAACCAACGTTTATTTTTAAAACAACTGTAATGACCCGGAATTTTCGATCTCGAAAATTCCAGATAGTTAGGAAAAGAAGAAAAGAGATAGAAGAAGAAGAGACAAAGAATCAAATTCAGAACCTCACATTCGCAGCGGATAAAATATAATATCAAGTAATAACATTTATACAAGAAGTTGTATCAGTTAAATTACATACAAAATATCAGAGTTACAACATTTACACAAACACTGGACAGTTAAAATCACATATCCCAGATAACTACAATATTCACAGCGGAAAACACTCCATATGTTCCTGTCATCCAGCTCGCCTCCTGAGCTCTAGAACGTCATTACCTGAAAAAGCTATAATACTTGATCCGGGTTATCACAGATGAGGGTAAATAACATCTTAAGGAAAGCATCATTGACGTGCCTTAGAAGATCTATCTTGCCTAGCAGATTACAACATTGTCTTCGCTAGATCGAAGAATTTCAACAACAATCTTAAGATGGTATTCGACAATGGCACCGCATTGTTTGAGAGAGTTCACTTCTAATTTCACAAAATTAAAAAGGTTCGATGGTGTTAATTCATGTATTGGCAGAAGAAGATGCATTTCCTATTGGCCGGGCTAAAAGTGGTTTATGTTCTTACTGCGCCAAAGCTAGAAAAAATAGAAAATGAGACTATTACGCAAATAGGATCAACACTAAAATGGAAGCAAGATGATTACATATGCAAGGGGCACATATGCAATGCAATAATGGATACTCCGTTCAATATGACCTACAATAAATCAACTTCCAAAGAAGTTTGGGATGTACTGGAGGCCAAGTATCTAATGGAGGACGCAACAAGTAAGAAATTATTTGCTCCTAAAATTTTAAATTACAAAATGACTAATTCTAGGCTAGTAGTACAGCAATTCAACAATATTATGAATATCCTAAGCCAATTAACCCAGTATAACATGAAAATGGATGAGGAGATAAAATTCTCATACATAATAGACAAACTTCCACCTTCTTGGAACGATCAAAGGAAAATCCTTAAACAGAAGGAGGATATGAGTCTGGAAAATCTTACATAGTATTTGCAAGTGGAAGAACAATTTAGGTAAAAAGAAATCACTGAACCTACAGTGTTTCCATCTTAGATCCACGTAGTGAAGGAAAAAAAGGAAAAATAAAACTTCTGAGAACTCTTTTAGTCAAAAGAGGAAATTTCAGAATTTTTTTTTTAATAAAAGTCAAATAAAATGAATGGGTGCTACAATTATGGAAAACTTGATCACTTTACAAGAGATTTTCATTTCCCCAGAAAAAAGCCTCAATCGACAAAAGAAAACTTGACAGTCGTAATCTCTGAAATCAACATGATTGAAAGAGAGAATTCTTGGTGGATTGACTTTAGTGCTACTAAGCATATCTACAACGATAAGAGTCTATTCAAGAAACTTGAACTGTCTAAGGATGAAAATTATCTCTATAGGGGAAACTCAACGAAAGCAGCGGTCAAAGGAAAGGGGACAATAGACTTGGAGTTCACATCTAGGAAAATTTTGATATTAAACGATGTATATTATGTACTCGGGGTTAGAAAGAACGTTATTTCTAGTAGTCTATTAAATAACTTTGGCTTCAAATAAGTCTTTGAGTCGGATAAATATGTAATGACCAAAGAAGGGATGTTTGTTGGAAAAGGGTAGATGTGTGATGGAATGTTCTAATTGAATATTAATAAAATAGTTGATTCTGCATATATCATTGACTCTTTTTCTTTATGGCATAGTAGATTAGGACATGTTAATATCAGAAGTATGGATAATATGATTTCATTAAATATGATCCCTAAATATGATAATAAATTAGATGATAAGTGTAGGATATGCTCATTAACCAAAATAGCTAGAAAACCATTTCCATTAAAATCTATTAGTACTACTAATCCATTACAATTGATTGATAGTGATGTTTGTAATATGCATAGTACTCCTAACTGAGGAGGAAAGAAATATTTTGCCATATTTATAAACGACTATTCAAAATAGTGTTACGTTTATTTGATGCATAATAAGGATGAAGTATTAAATTCAATTATGACCTATAAGGCAAAAGTAGAAAACCAATCTGATGTTAAATTAAGATGGTTAGATCTGATAAAGGAGGTGAATATCATTTCTCTGCACTTTGTGAATCCGTAGAAATTATACATGAGACATCTGTAGCTTATACTTCATAATAAAATGGAGTAGCAGAACGTAAAAATAGGACCCTTACTAAAATGATTGATGTTACATTATGTAATTCTGGTCTTAATAGTAATTTTCGGGGTGAGGCATTACTTACTGCCTGTTATATCTTAAATATAATACGTCATAAGAATACCAAAATTACACCTTACGAACTTTGGAAGAAATACAAACCAAATCTTGAGTATTATCTAGTTTGGGGCTGTAGGGCTATTGTTCGATTACTTGAACCAAAAAACGAGAAATTAGGACAAAAGGGTATTGAGTGTATTTTCTCAGCATATGCTCGGCATAGTAAGGATTATTGGTTTGTAGTAATAGAACCTAATAATTCATTGAGGTAAATACAATAATAGAATCTAGAGATGCGGTGTTTTATGAAAATAGATTCATGTCTATTCCATCAAATCCATCTATTGTTGAAATGGTAGACGTCAATATACCTATACGTGAAATGGTGGAGGTCACTGAACCTATTCATGATTTTGATAGCACTTAAGAAAATAATGATCAAATTGGTGAAACTCTTAAGAGAAGTAAAAGAACGAGAATTAAAAAGTCATTCAAACTAGATTTTATCACTTATTTGGTTAAGGATCGACAAATGGTATTAGATAGCAAGTAATGCTTTCTACCACCACAGATTCCGATCCTTTGACATATACTGAGGCCATAAAGTCTCAGGATTCAGCGTTTTGAAAAGAAGCCATAAATGATGAAATGGATTTTATTACAGGTGTCAAACGTGGAAACTAGTAGACTTACCTCATGGTTTTATGTAAATGGGTATTTAAAAAGAAATTATGAGCAAATGCTACGATAGAAAATTTTAAGGCTGGATTAGTTGCTAAGGGATATACCAAAAAGAAGGAATAGATTATTTTGATACTTATGCACATATAGCTAGAATTTCAACTATTAGGACATTAATTGCATTAGCTTCTATTTATGAATTTTTCAATTAGATGCAAAGATTGCATTCTTAAATGAAGAACTTGATGAAGAGATATATATGTCTCAATCGGAAGGTTTTTTGATGCCCGGACAAGAATGTAAAGTATGTAACTTATTAAATCACTATAGGGTCTTAAACAAATGCACAAAAAAGTAGCATGAGAAATTTGATATAACCATAGTATCAAATGGTTTTAGGATTTATGAATCTGACAAATCCGTCTATAGCAAATTTTATGTTATTAAAGGTGTAATTATATGCCTTATGTTGATGATATGTTGATATTTAGGACTGATACCTTGAGTATTGAAGAAATGAAAAGATTTCTACATTCAAGTTTTGACATGAAAGATATGCGAGAAGCTAAAGTGATTCTAGGAATAATAATCATAAAGATAGCAGAAGGATTGATCATTACCCAGTCTCTTTGCATAGAGAAGATTCTAAAAAAGGTTTAATCAATCTGATTGCAAACTGTAAGCGCTCCATTTGACCCAAATATGCAACTATATTCTAATACTAGTACATCAATAGATCAACTAGGATACGGTAAAGTTGTTGGTAGTTTAATGTATGTCATGACATGCACAAGACCTGATATTGCCTATGTTGTTGGCAAATAAGTAGATATACTAGTAACCCTAGTCATATTCACTGACTAATTGTACCAAGAATTTTAAGATATTTAAAAGGAACCATGGACTATGGTATATTGTATAGTGGATATCCAAGTTTAATAGAAGTATATACGAATGCCAGTTAGAACACTATAAGAGAGGATAATAATAAATCAACCAGTGGTTGGATATTCACTCTTGGTGGGGGAGAGATATCCTAGGCCTCAAAGAAATAGCAATGTATTGCAGATTCTACCATGGATGCTGAATTTATAGCACTGGTTTCTAGTCATAAAGAAGTAGAATGGTTGAGAAATTTACTATTAGAAATTCCTGTATGTCCAAAACCAATGCCTCTGATATCCGTGCATTATGATGTCAAGCAACACTATCAAGAGCATATAGTCAGGTATATAATGGCAAATCTAGGCATATTGGCCTAAGGCACAGTGCGGTGAGGCAAATGCTCACGATGGGGTGATTACCATAGATTTCGTGAGATCTAGCCAAAACTTGGATGATCCATTTATAAAAGGACTTACAAGAGATTTTATGTTGAAAACATCAAAAGGAATGAGTTTAAAACAAACATAAAAATCACCTATGATGGAAACTCGACTCAGCATGAAATTCATTATCTTAAGTTCGATGAGAAAAAGTACATTATATGATGTGATTTGAAGCACTATAATATTAGTCTGAATAATTAATATAATATCCAGTCCACGAAGAGTTCTTAGTATCTATAATGATATGGTGGAGGTTGAACTACTTAGTACTTAATAGGTTTATAGTAGAAGTACTATTGAAGTGTATAGTTATAAGGCACTAGAAATAAACCCACATATATGAATGCGTGAATGTGGTGCCACCTTCTGCGAGACAATGGCTCAAGTCTCTAAGTTCATTTCATGAAATCAAGATATAGACACAAGGCCAATCCACCTATTGGTTTTTGAACTATCTAAAGAAAATAAAACGAGTGTGTGAAATACATCCACTACATCACATAGGTTCATTGCTTCGATGCTTAGTCAAATCATACCATCCTGGCATGCTCTAATAGGTTAACATTATATATAAATTCAAGTACACAAGACATCTATATTTATGCACAAGTTTTCCTGCAACAAATGACAAGAGAAATATTATTAAAATTTGGTGAAGTTTTGTTAGTGTAAAATTTTATAAAATATCGTGTGAGTTATTTTGTTTTTAAATAAAAAGAAGAGAAAGGGAAGGGGGGTTAGGAATATCCCTACATCTTAGAATACCGATAAATATATTTGTTTGAATATAGTTTTCTCTAAGAAAGGTTAGGCCCTTTGGGAATCCAAATATTTGCTCTCTTATGAGAAGGGAAGCCATGCATAATCACCATACATGCGCGCGCCGCCACCGTCTGTCCGACCTACCAAACCGGGACGGGTCAAGTTTGGGTTTGAGTCCAAATGATAATTTTGGACAAAAATATTTTAGTTAAGACGGGCTAGATTAGAACCCATTAACAAAGCCCATAATTTAAATCTGAATGGACTGAAATAGTGGATAATGCGATTATCGGAATAACAGGATGGGACATTTGAATTCAAACGAAAGGAAGCATCATTCAGTAGAAAGACGTGACTGTTACGAACGAAAATACACCTCTATACAAATATAAATAGCAACACCAGAAAACTGTTTTGGTTTACTTTTCCTCCTTAAAATTTGCAACCTCTGAAAAGTGTTTCAAAACACTTTCTTCTTCTTGAAATCAGAAATGCCTGAAAGGTGTTGCGAATCAGAAACACCTGAAAGGTGTTACAAATCTGATCTCTTTCGCTTCTTCTCTTTTCTTTCTTTTAAATCATTTCTAGTTTGTGATACTACATACTACAAATTCAATAATCTTGTCATTATAGTCAATTTAGAAGATAGTTTGAATCGATTTCGACAATGTTATTGCAATTGATCAATAGAATAATCATCTTGGCTCCATTGTACTTTAGGAGACGATTGCCTTAACTCACAACATCCATTTGTTTGTTTCAAAGAGTGGTGAGGGAGAATAAAGTCTTAGGAAAGCGTCATCAATGTGCCTTGGAGGATCTCTCTTACATTACAGATTACAGCCGTTGTCTTTGCCAGATCGAAGAATTTCGACAACGACTACTTGGAGTATTAATGCTGGACTTGCCTTTTTTAAACTTCTTTAATGAACTAGTTCTTCGTTGTGATGCATATTTGTCCTATTATATGTTATCGATGACATCTACATTGGCAATGCTTTGGATTCAAAACATTTTCCTCACTTCTGGTATTGCAAGTTAGCCTCTCCTTACTTGTAATTGTGGTAGTTTTTTTTGCAAGGACTGAAGATGAGGAAAGATTACATGTTGACTGAATGCTGGATGAGTTACGTTACACTTTCACTGGCTTAGGTTCAAAAATTAGGAAGGGAAGTGGATGATCGGCAGATAGAACCTTGTCTTGCATGATCAGATTTGGTTTATTATGTTGCATAATAGCTTTTGCCCATTATAGAAAATTTATGCTTTCATCTTGGTTCACGGGTCCTAAACAAGCTAATTTTCATTCGATGATTGAGAATTTGGAATAGAGAATGTTGGTTCTTGAGTCATATTCGAAGTAGTATGAGTGAAACTTTGGTTATCAAGAGATTTGTCCATTACGTTTTTTTATATACGATCTATAGCAAATTGTACTTTTTAATTGGGAATACTAACTTTCATTGCTTCGGTGTTCTGATTTTACTGCTGAGTAGATTCATTTTGTGATTTATGTGCAGATTGTTGCGAATGACTCTCTGTTACAATATTATGCTAATAGTCTTGATTACTTTTAGCAATGTTGTTTGGAATGTGAGAATTGTTTGACCGAGTGGTGGTTGGGTTGTTTTTTGGGAACCATTCCTTTCCAAACATGCAATGGAATGCCCAAAACATTTGTAGTTTTTGTGAATTGTTGGCTTCAACTCATACTTAAACTTTTGTGTCAAGACTATATTTTAGTCATTTAAAATGAACACTTTCAAAGAGTAACCAGATTCTTTATTTATTTCTATTAATACTATTGTAAAATAAGTGCTAATTAACTCTTGTATGTGGTGGTCCATTTTATTTGTATTTTCAAGTACTGATGTAATTCTACTTATGCCTTCTTCTGACCAATAATTTGCTTTTAGACTTGGGAACCTAATCCGAACAAGGATGGTGCATAGAAATTCCTTACTAAGGTTAAGTTCAGGAACCCATCCTTTTATCATCATAAGTCTACGGTCAAAGAAATATGGTCTTCCTTCTAATATTATACGCAATTGGATTTTTTTAAAATTTTATAACATCAAAGCCATTTTCTTTAGTAAAAAAATTGAATGTAAATTCCGACTTCCTAACTCTTTCAATGAAGTTTTTGAAATACTGATAGTAAGGGTTGTTACCTATTATGTAAATTATAATAGAATTCACCAACTGCTTTTTGGCCGAATCGATAATTGTGCGAGTCATGTGAGCATAGCTTCTTTCAATAAACCTCGCTGGTTGGTTGAATTTTAGGGGTGCCGAGACCGTAATTTGATTGTCGATGACATCCTTCCAAATCCTTGCTGCTTGGATTGAGGATGAAGTATAAGGCAGATTCCTTTATTACTTAGGGTCTTCGAATGCTTTCTTGTGCCTGAAACTAAATTGCTTTGGTTGGGACTCATGCTATGGAATTTTTTAAGCATCGGATCTTATTTGGGTTTGAAACTGTTAGGTGTTTAAGTCAAACCATGGCTAGATCTAAGGAGTGGACTTGATGTAGGTTAGGAGGTTAAGGGCATTGGTGTTGAGTATGAGACATATTTACTTTTTGCCTAGATCTTCTATAATGCACTATGGTGAAGCCATCGTCGACCATTGAATTTGGTGCTCGGGGAATATCTGATGAATCGGGTGGGATTTGTGATGCTTGAACCCATCATCAAAAACTTCATCTTCATCATGGCTAAAATCTTATCCTCATCAAAACCCAATTTTCTTACATGGTTTGTAAAGCAAAAGTTGTGACAAATTAAGATGATTTCTTTTGATTTTGGAGAATTTATTTTGTAGGACCTAGGTAGACTTGAGAGGAGGCTAGGTCTTGGACTATGAAATGGTTAAGATGAATATAAAGTATTGTGTTTTATAAAAGAGAGGAGCAGTGTGATGACCTATAAATTTGATGCATTTATTATCAACTAATTACTCATAGTCGGTTAATTTAAAGTGATGATTAAAGATAATATCTAGAAAAAATTGTCATTTTAGAAAATTTGGTATTTCTATTGTGTTTAGAATATTCAAGAAATGAATTTTGATATGTAATATGTTAGGATTTGGATACTTTTGTTGAGACTTGGTTTTGATTCATGACACGAAGCTATCACTATGACATACAGATTTGACGACTGCTACGACAAAAAGAGATAAGGAGACGAGACTTTAAAAATCGATGCATCAACTATGGTATTTTGTTTTTATGTCTTAGGTCAATATTTGTTAAAATATCTCCTCGATTATGTCTACACTAGCTTATATATTTAATCATTATATTTACTAAATATTTTATACATATATAAGCACACATTTAAATTATAAACGTGTTTGAAAGTTATAGAAATTAATATATAATTGTGCAAACTGCACAAAAATAACCAGGTCAGTCGACTGACCACCTGAGACAATCGACTGACACTGGGATTTTTGTGCAGCATGCACAGTTACATAAATAGACGAATTTAAAATTTAAAATTATTTTGAATACTCGGTTGACTGTCACAAAGGCTCAGTCGACTGTATTTCTGTAATAGCCACTTTTTTGAAAGGATACGACTTTTGTGAAGAGTTGCGAACCTTTAAACGAAAAGATTCGGACGCAACACTTCGATCGAAACTCTTCACCAACAGTCGCTGCTTTCTAACCTTTATAAATACAAATTCCAACTTCATTTCAAATCACTTAATCATAATCAATCTTTCTTATTCTCTGATCTAACTTTATGAAATCTGTTCTTCATATACTTCAAAATAAATATTTATACTCGAGGAGAAGATTGTAGGAAGGGTGTACTACAAGTGACAAATCCGTGTTATCAGAACCCATATTAGTCAAAACTATGTTCTGTATTTGTTGAAGTCATGTTCAGCTGCTCGGTTGAGTGAAGTCCTCTTCGGCTATTGAGGCGAAATCCTGTTCTGCTGCTCAGGTTCATGTTCGGCTGCTCAAGGGTGTATAGACCTGTTCCTCCAAGTTAAGTGAGGGTTGTTGTTTTAGTGAAATTCCAGAAGGAGTCTAGGACTGGACGTAGGACGGTGGTCCGAACCAGTATAAAAATCTCTGGTGTCATTTTAATATACTTTTTTTATTCCGCACTTTTTACAGTATCATCATCATCATTATACTCTATATTATCATATATCTATATTACACGATCCATGGCACACTTTCATTTGGTATCAGAGCAAGGTCATCATATAACCATAACACAGTTATCTGATAATCTAATAATATGGACACTAACACCAGCACTGGCATTAACACTAGCTTTGTTGAAGGACAATCAACTGCATGTCCACCACTATTTAATGGCATTAATTATAAATATTGGGCCACACGAATGAGAATATATATGCAAGCAAATAGTTTTGAGTCATGGAATATAACTCAGACAGAATATACTATTCCTACTGAAGAGTATTCCACTTGGTCAAATACACAGAAATTAGATGCCACAGCTAATGCAAAAGACATAATATGCTATTTTGTGCCTTAGATAAAAATTAGTTTAACCGTGTTAGCATGTGCAATACTGCATATGAAATATGGCGTACACTCAAAGTTACACACGAAGGAACCAACAAGGTTAAACAAAGCAAAATATCCATGCTCAAGGGTCAGTTTCAAAACTTTAGAATGAAAGAAAATGAATCCATAAATGACATGTACTCAAGATTTCAGGATATCTATCATTCATTAGTAGGATTACGAGAAAAATATTCAGACTTTGATATTGTATCCAAAATCCTTAACTTTTTAACGGAAGAATGGGAAATAAAAGTTCTTGCTATTGAAGAAGCGAACGATATTTCCAGAATAACTCCGGAAGAGTTGATAGGAAATCTAATATCTTATGAAGTAAATTTGCAGGCAAAAAGAGTTCATCTCAAGATAAAAAGAATATAGCATTTCATACGGAACAGGAAGAATCAAATTCAAACAAAGACGACCTAGCTTTTATTGCCAAGAACTTCAAGAAATTCTTGAAATATAGAAAAGGAAACAGAAATAATAGCAAGAGAAGCCCAAACAACAATAAACCACTGTCTTTATTAGTTATGGAATGTTTTAACTATCACAAAAAGGGGCATATGCAGAAGGACTGTCCAGATCAAAAGAAAGAACATCGAAATAAAAGGAAGGACAGATTCAAAAGAAAAGCCTTTTCAGTTACATGGGATGATTCAGAATCTTCATCTTCTTCTCCAGGAAGTGAAAGCGACAGTGATAATGAACAAGCTAACGTATGTTTTATGGTTAAAACTAATGAGGTTAGTGATTTTACTTTTGATGATATGATAGTAATAAACTCTGAATTAGTAGATTCTTTAAAAGTCTTAAAAGAAAATATAAAGAAGCTGTAGAAAATCAAAACAAGGCAGAATTCGAAAGAGACATGCTTAAAGATGAGATGAAAATATTGAAAGAAGAACTTGACAAAACTCAAGACTCTCTCTCTAATGTTAATTCTCAACTCATATTATTGAGTCAAGAAATTGAAACCCAAAAAGAGAAGATTGTGTCTTGTTTCTGAAAATCATGTTTTAAAAACTAATATTAAAATGGTAGAGCTAGAAAATTCAAGTTTAAAGACCAAACTAGATGGAATCACTAAAAATGTTTCAAATTTTAATAAAGGAAGAGAAAATTTATCTAGGATTATTGAGAATTCATAATCTGTTAGTAATAAACATGGTTTAGGATATAAGAAGAAAGTTAAAGAGTCAAAATCTAGTAATTTAAACAAAGTTAAAAAATGATAAAACACCCACGTCTTCAAACAAACTAGTTTCTAAAACAATAAATATATGGGTACCTAAAACTAATAACAAGTTAATAAGGAAAAAGTATATTAGTTCATTCATATAAAATGTTCATAATAATAAAAATTATATTTATAAAAGGGATACTAAACCCTCTTGGGTTTGCTTTCCTAAGATCTAACTCTTAGGACCTTATTAAAAGGTGGGTACCAATATTATCTCATATTTTTTGCTAGTCCTACTTAAGAAAAGAGAAAAATGGATACTCGATAGTGGTTGCTCAAAATACATGACAGAAGACAAAGATATGCTAATAAATATTACATACTCAAATGGTGGTTCTATCACTTTTGGAGATAATTCCAAGGGATATATCATCGGCAAAGGCGATGTGAGCAATTACGGTACATTTAATTTACCTCTTGTTACAAATGTTTTATTAGTTAAGAATTTAAACATAATCTATTAAGTATAAGTCAATTATGCAATAAAGGTTTTAAAATATCATTTTCTGGAAATAAATGTAGTATTCTCGATCAACATCAAACTCTTATTTTCGAAAAAAATAGAGATAAAAACATTTATGTTCTAAATACGAAAGCTAATCATAACTCATATATGTGTATAATAGCTAAAGAAAATGATCACCAGATATGGCACAAACGATCTTGTCATATCAATTTCAAAAATATAGATAAAATTTCTTAAAATAATCTTGTAAAAGGATTACCAAATATGAATTTTAAAGTTAATAATATATGTGACTCATGTCAATTGGGTAAATTAACTAAATCTTCTTTTAAATCTAAGAAAGTTATTTCGACTTTACAACCGCTCGAGTTACTTCATATGGATTTATTTGGCCCTACCCAAATTCAATTCGTAAATCATAATAAATACGTATTTGTAACTGTTGATGATTTCTCTAGATATACATGAACTATATTTATGAAAAATAAAAAGTGATATCTTTGAAAATTCCAAAACATTTGTTAAACAAATTTAAAATTTAAAAGGTATTAAAATTAAAAATAATAGAAGTGATTACGGAGGTGAATTTGAAAATATACAATTTGATAACTATTGTAAAAAGAAAGGAATATTTCATAACTTTTCATTTCCTAGAACTCCAAAACAAATGGAGTTGTAGAACGAAAGAATCGAACTATTCAAGAATGCACAAGAACTTTACTAAATGAAAGCACGTTACCAAAACAGTTTTGGCAGAAGCTGTTGCAACTGCTTATTATGTTTTAAATCGTGTTTCTATTAGACCTCTTACCAAAAATACTCCTTACGAACTTTTTAACGGTAAAAAACCAAATATATCTTATTTCAAAATATTTGGATCAAAATATTTTATATTAAATACCAAAGATCAGCTTGGCAAATTTGATTCAAAATGTGACGAAGGAATATTTCTTGGATATTCGAATCGAAGCAAAGCTTATCAAATTTTTAATAAATGAAATAATACTATAGAAGAATCACTCCATGTATCTTTTGATGAGAACTCTAAACCTGTTTCAAATACAATTAGTAACAATGAATTACTTAACATTAATCAAACAAATATAATAATAAACAATTCAATAGATGATGATGATATCATTTATTATTCTAGAGAAAATGAAAACATTAGTAATAATTTAGAAAACAAAAATGATACTAATATAATAAGATTTCCTCGAAGAGTTTTAGGAAATCATCCTACAGAAAATATAATTGGAGAAATAAATTCAAACATTTGAACTAGAAATCAATTAAATTTAATGGGTAATGTAGCATTTCTCTCTACTATATAACCTAAAAATGCTAAGGAAGCATCATCCGATGAAAATTGGATTATTGCTATGCAAGAAGAATTAAATCAGTTTGAACGAAATGAAGTTTAGGAATTTGTACCCAGACTAACCGATCATGCTGTTATAGGAACTAAATGGGTTTAAAAAATAAAGCAGACGAATTAGGAAATATAACTAGAAATAAAGCAAGACTAATAGCACAAGGATATAATCAGGAAGAAGGAATAGATTATGAAGAAACGTATGCTCCATTTGCTAGACTAGAAGCATTACGAATTTTATTGGCATACGCATGTTTTAATAACTTTAAATTTTATCAAATGGATGTTAAAAGTGCCTTTCTAAATGGCTATATTAAAGAAAATGTTTATGTTGAACAACCTTCTTTATTTATTCATGAAAAATATCCAGATCTTGTATATAAACTCAAGAAAGCTTTATATAGTTTAAAACAAGCACCACGTGCTTGGTATGAACGACTAAAAAGTTATCTAATTAATTTTGGTTTTGAAATTGGAAAAGTAGATCAAACTTTATTTGTAAAACATTCAAAAAATGATATATTAATAGTTCAAATATATGTCGATGACATCATATTTGGCTCAACTAATAATGAATTATGTAATGAATTTTCTGAAATAATGACTAGAGAATTTGAAATGTCCCATGTGGGAGAATTATCATATTTTCTAGGACTTCAAATAAAACAAGTTTCAAATGGAATTTTTATTAATCAAGAAAAATATTGTAATAATCTTATCAAACATTTTGGAATAGAAAACACTTCTGCCAAACCAATACCTATGAGCACAATAGCACATCTTGATAAAGATGAAAATGGCAAAAGTGTAGACCAAAAACTATATCGAAGTATGATAGGATCACTTTATTTAACAGCAAGTAGACCAGATATTATGATGAGTGTGTGCTTATGTGCACGATTTCAATCTGACCCAAAAGAATCACATTTACGTGTTGTAAAATGTATACTATGCTATCTTAGTAAAACTACAAATTTCGGACTTTTCTATCCGAAAGAGTTTTCGTTCGAAATAGTATCATACAGTGATGCTGATTTCGGTGGATCACGATTAGATAGAAAAAGTACAAACGGTACGTGTTACTTCAATGGTAAGTCTTTAATATCATGGTTTAGTAAGAAACAAAACTGTCTCTTTATTAACTTGCAAAGCAAAATATATCTCTGCGGCATTAGCTTGCACATAAGTAATTTATATGCAACAGACACTTAAAGATTTTGGGATCAATCTATCAAAATCAACAATTTATTGTGGTAATTCTAGTGTAATAAATCTATCTAAAAATCTAGTAAACCACTCTAGAACTAAACATATAGATATTAGACATCATTTTTTACGTGATAATATAGAAAAAGAAGTGATAAATCTAGAATACTTACCATCAGAAAATCAATTAGCCGATATTTTTACTAAACCACTATTAGAAAATATGTTTATAAAATTACGACGTGAGCTCGTTATAATTCCTAGTAAAGATATATAAATTATATATAAAATTATTAACTAAAAAAACTCAAAATAATTTTTTTACGAACATTCAAAATTCTGACCATGTTGAGACTCGAACTCGTGATCTGCTTTGAATAACCCAGGTGTCTTAACCACCTGAGCTATTAATGTTTTCTGTTCTAGTCTAGTACGGCCATCTTATTATATGGTAACATAAATTTATGCTACATTACATGTCACATTTAGCTTTATTAATATATATAACTATTTTTTATAAACATTTAAAATTATACAAAATAGCTCAGCCAACAGAAAAGCTAATGTTTCACCATACTTCTTGGCTAGAATTAATATAATCCATTAAATTCATTCCTATTTTTTCTTAGAATTAGGCTATAAATAGTTACATATTCTACTTTCTTAAAATCAAACTGAAAATAACTCTAAAGCTATCATTCGTTCTTCATTCCAACAGACTATATTTCAACAATGTCAAACTCCTCCAAAGACTCTATTGAAATCATTTCTTCTAATAACTCTCGATCGTAATAATTCACCATCATCGGTCTATCACACCGATATACTCCGGACAAGAAAAAGGGAAAGAAGACTATTGATATTTCTCTGAACACGAAACAAAAGATCGACGATCTCCACTATTATCAGCAGGAATCTCTAATGCTACAATGGGAGATATATTACGAACAAAAAATAAACTCTAGACGGATAAGAACAATCGAACACATCGCTATGAAATTCTGTGGGGCATCGTCACATTCGATAGACGAACATGCAGTTTCTCCTATCAGACGACCATCGACTTCGTCTCCACCAAGACCACAATACACACCGAATTCGTGGGATCACAACGAAGAATCGAATGTTCGTCGTAAGCAACTGAAAGACTTCAAGACGCCTAGCCCCTCGAAATACTCATAGCTATAATTATCTTTTACTGTATTTTCAAATAAATTTTCTACATATGTATGTTTCCGTTTTTAAATAAATTTATTTTTGGTGCATTAATCGACATCTCACATATAGAAAATATTAATATTTAACTGCAAAATAAAGTTATTTCTATATCATTCATGAAAATAAAAACTACTTATATTAAAAGAATTAACAAACATAAATACTATATACATTTCACACCAAAATAAATTCATCGCAGAAAATACTCCAGGTCAGTCGACTGGACCAGGAGGTCAGTCGACTGACACAGTAGACGAATTTTTTATATATACATGGCCAGTCGACTGTCCCAGAGCCTCAGTCGACTGGACCAGAAGGTTTAATATTTTCGACCTTCAGCATCAGTCGACTGAAGCCCTGAGCCAGTCGACTGACGTAGCAATATCAAATTTTATATCACATGGCCAGTTGACTGTCTCAGAGCCTCAGTCGACTGGACCAGAAGATTGAAAAAAATCAATCTTTAACTTCATTCGACTAAAGCCCTGAGCCAGTCGACTGAGTCGTAGATCTGAGTTACTTTTTACCTTTTAACCTACCCCCTTTACTCCTTGTACTTTCTACTTTACCTTCCCTCCTCATTACCATTTCAGATTTCCAAACTTTCAAAACCCTTGGCTCTTCAAAACTCAATTTTTATTCTTCAAAATTAAAAATAAATGGCCCCAAAACGTAAGGGACAAGCTTCCTCATCATCTCAACCTCCGTCGAATGAACAAATTCAAAGGTGGCTATTTGATGACACCGCGATGAAGAGATGGAGACGGATGCAAGACTCAAGGATCTTCGAAGGTTCGTTCATCAAATTTCCTGATTTTTCCCTGTATCACATCCAAGAGTTAGCTCGAAGGAGCAATTTAGAGTCGTTAATTAACATCGACGACAACAAACACAAAATTAACCAAATTATGATGAAATTATTCTCCGCTAACCTAAATTTGGGTCACCAAGACGTTACAAATAAACAAGACTGCGTATGGAATCTCGTATGTGAGAAACCCGTCTTTTTCTCTCTAGACCGCATGGCTCATATTTTACAAACAGAAAATGATGGTGTTGAATTAGCTACTATTGATGTTGATTTGGTTGTTCGAGACCGTGCAAGCCATTTGTTTCTAGAAGATGACATGTATCAACTAAAATCGATGTCTTTACGACCAAAGGCATGAATAATTCATCGTGTTCTAATGAAAACCGTAACTCCTCGAACCGGGAGTTATGAACTTGTCTACGAAAATAATTTTAAAGCTTTGTATGCTATCTTTGGGAACATCAAAGTAAACTGGCTCCGTTTAATTTTTGATAAATTTTTAAGTTTCAACAACGGTAGGATGAATATACTTTACTACAGCGAATATATTATGCGTCTTCTCAAAGCTTGTGAAGTTCCGGAACTGGATTCACGCGTTGGATGTTTGAATGCTCGGACTTTAGCCTTGATGAAATTACCGGTTCCGACCCACTCCTATAATATCTTTTGAAGGATGGATCCAAAGGCAAACAGCTCAAGTCTAACCACAACAACATGGCGAGCCATCTCAACAACCATCTTATCAAAGATCGACTCGTTATCAACAAGAAGAAATTATGATTCCAAATGAAGGTCTTCAACCACTTGAATCCATCAATATAATTTTCCGTAATCAACAAATTCTATAATCAAACATCATCAAAGTTGATAAGAAGCTCGATAAGGTCAAAGGATTTTTCACCAAATTATGACAAGCTGTATCATGCTCTTTTGGTACATCTACTGCTACTATAGGCGATCCGAGTAAGCAACCCGTCTTTACATGGTCTTCTTCTTCTGAGGACGATCAAGCTAGTAGTAGTGGTGATGATGGTGATGAAGGTTACAGTAGTAGGGTAAGCAACCGATGGAGTAAGATGTTCATTCTTTTTTTCAAGACATGTTTTTCAATTCATATGGCTGGTACTAAATGGCCATTCTAGTTTATTTATTTTGAACACTCCTGACTATGGATGTTAAATGTGTGGATGATTGTTCTTGTTTTTATTTCATATTATCTTTCACATTATAATATCGTATTACTTATTCCTTTTGTCGATGACAAGGGGGAAGAAATATTATTGCTACTAATAAGAATGCAGGATATAGAGCGTCAAAGATTCAGGGGGAGTTAGTATTTATGATATATACAGTCGAAATTTATATCTATTTATAGGTTGTCATCAATCAAAAAGGGGGAGAATGTTGAGACTTGTTTTTGATTCATGACATGAAGCTATCACTATAACATACAGATTTGACGACTGCTACGGAAAAAAGAGACAAGGAGACGAGACTTTAAAAACCGGTGCATCAACTATGGTATTTTGTTTTTAAGTCTTAGGTCAATATTTGTTAAAATCTCTCCTCTATTATGTCTACACTAGCTTATATATTTAATCATTATATTTACTAAATATTTTATACATATATAAGCACACTTTTAAATTATAAAAGTGTTTTAAAGTTATAGAAATTAATATATAATTGTGCAAACTGCACAAAAATAACCAGGTTAGTCGACTGACCACCTGAGACAGTCGACTGACACTGGGATTTTTGTGCAGCATGCATAGTTACATAAATATATGAATTTAAAATTTAAAACTTATTTTGAATACTCAGTCAATTGTCCCAGAGGCTCAGTCGACTGAATTTATATAACAGCCACTTTTTTGAAAGGACACGACTTTTGTGAAGAGTGGCGAACCTTCAAATGAAAAGATTTGGACGCAACACTTTGATCGAAACTCTTCACCAACAATCGCTGCTTTCTACCTTTATAAATACAAAATCCAACTTTATTACAAATCACTTAATCATAATCAATATTCTTTATTCTTTGATCAAACTTTCTGAAATCTATTTGCTATCATATTTTCAATTATTCTGCATTAAAGCAATACTGTACCTTTCTACTCTTCAGATACTTCAAATATAAATATTTACACTCGAGGAGAAGATTATAGGAAGGGTGTACTACTAGTGACAAATTCGTGTTATCATAACGCACATTAGTCAAAACTATTTTCTGTATTTGTTGAAGTCCTGTTCTGCTGCTCAGGCAAGTGAAGTCCTCTTTGGCTGTTGAGGCGAAATTCTATTCTGCTGCTCAGGTCCCTGTTCCATTGCTCAGTGGCGTATAGACCTGTTCCTCCGGATTAAGTGAAATTTTAGTGAAATTCCATAAGGAGTCTAGGACTGGACGTAGGACGGTGCTCCGAACCAGTATAAAAATCTCTGGTGTCATTTCACTATATTGTTTTTTTATTCCGCACTATTTATAGTATTATCATCATCATTAAACTCTGTATTATCATATATCCATATTACACGATCCATAGCACACTTTCAACTTTGGCCAAATTTGGTTCTTGGGCCCAAAATTGCTTTAGACCTAATAGTCTAAATACTCTCTATAAATACAAAATTAGCATAATTCTAGCAACCACCAGATCCATTTCTCCTTCCTAATCCCGAAATTATCCCCTAATTACATCCTAATGATAGTTGGTCCGCTTAATCCAAACACGCCAAAAGTTGAATAATGTCCAAACCTCATATATTTATATATTGAATTATTCATCTTGAAGAGGAAAAGAGAGGAAAATATATCGTTTCCTCAGACTAATCAGAAAACACAGTTAAAGGTTGACGACAGCGAAACCCTAAGCAATTTGGGTATTTCCGATCGAAGCAGCGATTGGAGAAATTAAAGACATAGGTTTGTAGATATCAAGGATATGAGTGCAAATATGGTCGTATTGTGGCCTAACCCAATCAAAATTGGCTGGTATTGGCAAATTAGGGTTGTCGAACCCTAATCTCAAGTCGTGGCGACTGGAGCAAGTGGCGGAACGGTTGGTGCAACAGGTAGGAGTTAGTAAGGATAATGAAGGTGAGAGATGTTGGCATAGGTTACTGGAGGAAGGATAATGGCATGGTCAAAATTTGTCAAGAGGGGACGAACCGATGGTTGTAGCGATGAGGTAACTTTACAATTTATCCAATATAATTTTTATATCTATAAATTAAAACCTAGATATTATAATGACTATAACTTTTGCATATAACCTCTAATACATGCGCAATTCATTACGTAGGGTTCATGGCAGGATCTTGATATTTTGGAATATATTTTGCCAATTTTCATGAATACGTGTGAAAGTTCCTTAATGGGATTCAAAGGTTCTAAGTCTATGTTTTAAATGTTAAATATTTATTTACTGATACATACACACGCACATACAAACACTCACCAATTGAGATACGATTATACCATTTTTCAATTTTTGTTTGGATTTTGTGATGCTTTCGGTATGATATGTTAGCAGTTGATTATATATCTGTAAAATCACTAAGTTATTAGATGATGAATATTTTATGATAGTTATCTACATATTTAGGGAAATTAATTAATAATTAAGAATGAGTATAAACATGTAACTGTGCAGTAAATAAGATTATTCATAAAGTTTAGAGAAATATTTGAAAACAATTATAATTGATAATTTACTAAAATCAATATGTAAATTTTAGTAAGGTTATTATTTATGAAGTTTTGAGGAATCCATAAATAACAATGAAATAAAATTATCTTGAAGCGAATTTGATAAAATTACTATTATTTATAAGGTAAAGCGAAAAGTAATAAATAATAATATGATTTTTAGTAAACTATTATTATTTTTGAGTCATACTTTAATGAGAAAATATAAGGAAAACTAGGAGAGAATGACGTCGTTTAAGATAAATAGTAATGTTGTACTTTTTTTCAAAATTAATGGGCACTATTAAATATGATTGCTTTAAGATATTTATGGAGAAATGATATTATTTTTATTATTTAAGGCAATAGTAATGAGAGATATTAGAATATAATAATAATAAAGAGATATTCTTAAAATTATTTCGAGTTAAAAAAAAGATTTGAAATTGGGTTGTTTGATGGTAGTACATGTTAGTGGTACATGTCTTAGGTAATATACAACATATTATATATCAATATGTACGGTACAAACCATGCTATGCAATTTTCGAACATGTAACCTCTCGCACCAAAGGCGGAGTGTTTAACAACTAGAATAGTGGTGTGGTCAAATTATTATTATTATTGAGACAAGTAATATTGTTCAAGTAGTTTATAGAGTGAAACCTATTCTTTCTAAAAAAAATGAAGTGGAACAGTTTTATTACTATTTTAGGTTCAAAACGGAATATAGTGATTTAAAAAATATGTTTTTCTCAAAAAAAATTAGGACAATAAAGATATTACCTATAAAGGTATTAATTGATAATTTTTAATATTTTGAGAATATAGTAATATAATGTTTTTAAGATATTTAAAGTGAATTAATGTTATCATTTAGGACAAATAACCATAAAGTGACTATGTATATGTGAAGTAAAGTACTGGTGTTTTCAAAGTTAGTAAATAATAAAATAATTAATGTTCTCCGAAGTAACTTGATGATGTTTGGATAGATAATAATAAAGTTCTTTTACTACAATGAGAATGGAGCATTATCAACTATTATTGTTCATTTTTTTGTGCATAGGTGCTTATTATTTGTGGACGTGTTATTTGGGTAGGTATTTACTATTTATGGTGGTATACCTTTTAGTATTTACCATATGGGGAGGCGATTACTCTTTGTGGTGGGTAATTGCTATTTGTTAGTATTTACTAGACGTCGCTACATTTGTTTGTGATATTTACCATTTGTTAGCACATGCGATTGTTTGTTTTTTACTCAAGTTACTATTGTTGTTTGATGTGTGGTTAGTGCAATTATTATTTGCAGATTGGAATTAATTTTTATATTAAGCGTTAATGTTTGTTTAACACTTTGGATTAACATTGTCGGAAATAGGGAGGGATGAATTTTGATTGTGTATGTGTGTTGAGATATTATTCGTCATTTCATATTATTATATCATGGTTGGTATCACATATATGCAAATATTATTATGCTAATGGGCTAATAATAAATGTTATATTATGCTAACTCTTAAGGCTACATGAGAAGAGCAGGACTAGGTATGAAAATAGAACTATGGGAAGTTTAATCCTACATAGGCGGATATATGCAGGTAATATAACTCTCGTTACTACTACTATATTATATATCTAGGTTAGGACCTAGTACGGGTGCCTGGTAGGAAGGATACAATTGGATGGAATGTCTAAGCATTATGTAATTAACTAACCGGTTTCATCAAAACCAATCGGGTCAGTCCCTCAATGAATGGGTATGCTATTATGTTTCAATTATTTATTATGTCAATCAACTCTCTCCGATGTCGATAAAACGCATTTATCATGTGGAATAATCTGTAGTATGTCTCTCAGCCTCTGGTGGGCTCTATATTCTATCACGAACTATATCATGACATTGTTATCATAGAACAATGTTTTGGGATTTTCAACATTTGAAATCGCCCTCGACTCATTTACAAATTTGTGCATTTATTATGTATATGCTTTTTTTATTGTGGCGCTATTTAAAGCGATGTATTTGGCCCTTTATTGAATCATTCACAATCTCTCATTTGGAACATTTCTAATTTAATGCTTCTAACCAAGATTTGAGCATAATTTTATATTAACATACCAATTCAATATCACATATGAAGTCCGAGTCTGAATACTCCTTCATAAGGAGTTAGTTGTTTCTATAAACAGTTCTCTTGTATTTCGTAAATACATGAGAACGCTCTAAACTAACATTTAGCGACCTTAATTCGGATTTGATATCTGCTTCATATATCAAATACATAAACAAATCACAATACTATAGAAAACATAACTTGTATGATAATTCCTATTACCAATGCATAAGGAATCCATCTTACATGTTACTTATTAATTATTTTAGTAAGATGTTTATGCATATTATTCGAGACATTCCCAATGTCCTTTATGCTCACTATAATAGATATAATTTGCAAATCCAACATCGAGTATAAAAACAATTAAAAGTTGATTTTAATGCAAATACATCATTAACAATCAGCAGCGTGTTGTTTTCTTATGTTTAGAAATATCAATGTATCTTCAATGTTCTTTCTTATGGACATATGCTTTCTCTGCATTTTGATTGAAATCAAACTATTTGATATTTCTGTTTAAATACTTATTCAAATTTGATTCTTATCAAACGATACTTTCATACCGATTCTTGAATCATATCCAAACCCCACAAACTCAATAGCATTCCTACTGACTTCAAAACATTTTAGTTGTTATGTGCAAACAGTCTAGTCTAAATCTTTATTTAGAATTTTCTGTCTCAATACATATGTACCAATACATAAAGTCATACTAGGCGATAATTTTGTGAGTAAATCAGAATCAACTTGAGCGCATCGAATGGAAAATCTGTTAAGCTAATTTTAACAATTGAAATTCATGATGTTATTTTTATCAATGCGGCTCTCTATATTACAACTGTATTTGCCTTTCTCTTAAAGACATATTTGTGATCGATGGATCATATCTCTTTGGATACAACTATCAAAATCATATTTTGATAACATACTTGGAACCTATTTCAGACTTGAATATCGTACCATATCATAGAGTCAATACTCTTAATTATTTAATTAAACAATCGAGAATAGTTTATTCTTGACATTGATAAGAACTCATAGTTTCTTATTCAATGTGCAAGAATAATCGTTAGAAACTTCAATGATATGCGTTCATCTATGTTTGGTCAATTTCATTTCATCCTTTATTATTATTGGATCATATCCAAATCCATTTTACTACCAATAATTTGTTAAAGAAATTCTTTTGCTATTAAGTTGGTATCTCTTGAAATAACAATTATTTCTTATTAAAATAAAAAAGGAAATCATAAACATTTTATAAATTGTTATACATAAAACTGATTTGGTATTAGTTGTATAACATATATCAGTAATCCAATAACTATCACAGCCAAACTCCTTTGGGGTATCTCATACAAGATTTCTTTGTACAAACATTACATGCAATCCTTCGACTCACACAACCCAGCAACTTGTTAGCATAGGACATGATGGGGCTTCTAGTAACCCCTATCTTATAGATTTTGTAAACTATTCTTGGATGAAATTAATCTTAAGCTTGTGTACTACTCTTAAGAACACATCTTATAGAAAGAATTTAACTCAACTTCACTCATCCTTTAATCGTCGTTTGTCCAACAAATTTTGGTTACTCCTTATCAACACATCATTATGTATTATAAGGAGGAATGACGCTTGAGATTGAATCTTAATTCATTTTAGGTATGTTCGAAACTCTTTTTCAATATACTTACTTATTTGATTAAATCGAATCATTTTTTGCATGTTTTTTTATTTATTTCCAGTTTATATTCTATGAATTTATCATAGACATGCTTCATATGTATCAAATACACATATTCATGTTTGTGATAACTCATCGATGAATACAACAAAGTGTGTGGAACCGTTTTGGTAATATTATACTTCTGATTCCATAAATCTATATGTACAATCCGAAGAGTTCATCAACTCTTTTAACGCTCCTGTTGAATTGGTACTTTGCCCTTAATTGTTTAAGATATAATTAGCCAGTAACATATGATTCATAATCGTATAATAAAAATTATTTTTCAAAACTACAGCTTACACTGTAATTAATTGTATATAGTTTTAGATACTTGGGTATTTTCCAGTGCATCACTTTTGTTATAAAAACAAAAACCATATTATAGTTTTATTTCATAACGGATATTCATAATATTCTCATTGAAATAAAACTATGCTTAACTTTCAGTCTTTATTGAAAAATAGATATTGATTCATAAACAATGTGCGGTACGTTTTACAAAAACAATTTTCATAACTTGATACAATCAGTAAGTGTTATGTGGCATGCTCCCACTGTTTCTTTCATTACTATAATGGTATATTGAATATGAAGGTCCATCATCCACTTAACATAGATTATTTATTTCATATATACTATAACTAGTTTACAATGAGGGGTTCTTTGTTCAATTATCTTGAACTCAAGGAAATAAATCTCATAGGAAACGATTTTTGTACGAAAATACATTTTGGAATAGAAATCATATTTAATATTCCAATAATAAGTATCAATGACAAGCACCATTGTCTCGGCGGTTAAGTGATTCGACTTTGGTACGAGAGGTCACAAGCTCGATACCTGCGTAGCGTGATTCGAACATTTATTGACACATGATTTGTGTTTTTTTGTCTCAGTGACATGTTTTATCTAAGTACCATTTCAAAAAATGTATCAATTATTATTTTATAATTTTCTACCCTAATGTTTCTTTACAAAGCATGAGTGACAGTTCGCTCTCTTTATCTTAACTGTACCTTACCATGGCTAATCTTGTACATTCATTTTTCTTTTAATTGGTCGACCATTCAAAATAAAAACCTTGCTACAATATCATAATTAACTCTTTACAAAAGTCCATTCGATCATCCTTAACATTTAAGGACATCATTATGCTGCACTTTACGTAAACTGATCAAAACTAACATTTCAGCGATCTATTTCTTAGACCTTTTTATAGTTTTTATCTTGTTTTACATTTAACATAATACGATATATTGTAATCAATCCATTGATTACTCAATCTTGTAGCATGCTTTATTCGCTTATTTCGAATGAACTAATTTCATCGAAGTATCGTACATTATGAATTATGATTATTCACGATATTACACTTATATATGATAGCGTATGGATCAAATATCCATGGTCTTGTATTGCTTTAGAATTCAAAACTCATAGTATGCAATACACAGTCTCGACTAAATAAACACGCAAGCATCCAAATCACGAATGTATTTTGTAGTTATAACATTAGGTGCTTGCATGGGTATTGAAATATCAATATGCAGGAAGTATTTATTAATAAGTACATGTTATATTTCTATTTATCAATTTTCAGTTTAGTTCATTTATATATTTTAATTGATAAACTATTATAAATCATATTAAATGCACAAATTTATCAGTATATATTATTATAACATTATATAGCAATGTATTTACAATATTATAAATGTTAAATGTCACCATTTTATTTTTCTAGTGAGGCTCCCACTAGATTTTTTTATGTTTTTCAAAACCCTAAGGGAAAACATAGAAAACATTTGATTTCACTAGGTGGTGTTAGGATTAATATGTCGTGGGATTTTGACCTTGAGGAAAGTTCAACAAATTATAGACCCATATATGATGGATAACTCCTTACCGGTTGTATCATATACAACTCTTAACTCATCGTTCCTTGTCCTGATCTCATCTTTACCTTGAGGAAAGCTTAACAAATAAAGAGAGATTATTGATCCATATCCACCATTACGCAATGGCGTAAGTATAGTGCACATACCTTAAAGAAAGCTTAACAAATATGTGCAGTTATCTTATCTTATCTATTCAATGCATTAAAAGTACTACATGTAACTATTGGAACCAGGCCAGTCCACAGCGGAAGTTATGAGTGAATTTCAAAAAAAATACCATATTGGATCTTCATTGGCCTACGAAGTCTAATTTATTTAGAACATTTCTAAATTTAATTTAAATAAAAAAATTATTTCATTTAAATTTTTAATTAATTGAATTGAATTTATCTTAAATTAAGTGTAACCCTACACATATGTATCATAAATATATATGTATGTGTGTGCATGCGTAACATAATAATCCGTGCAAATCATAACATATCGATATATAAATGTTGGGGTTTGCATCCCAATAAACATGTTAGCTCATCTTATATGTATTATATTTTGTCCGAATATATGTATGTCGTATGTGTGTGTGTGTGTGTGTGTGTGTATATATATGATCATTAAAACAATATAAACATATGCATATATATTACATAAATGTGAAATATTAATATATATATATATATTTATATACATTAAATTAGATAATTTGATGAATGATTATATATTAATATATATATATATAAATTATGCAAAGTTATTTTTATTTATTTATACATGTATGTTTTATAGCAATATAATACATATATATATATATTTAATTATATTTTTAGTAACTAAAAATATTTATAAATGTATGTATTTAAATATATGTGCATTCATATTATATAATTATATCAATTATAAAATTAACTAAAATTAAATATATATATATATATATATCTTATAACATTCTAGATCGGATATACAACATAAAAAATATTTCACTATAATTTCGTATTATTAAATTATTTATATATAAATTTATTATCCAAAAACATTACAATAATTTCATAACATATTTTTCAAATATTAAATTTTCCTAAATTCGAATATGATATTATAAGGTCGTGAAAAAATTTCCATAATTTTCTGAGATGAAGTTATTTTTTTATTATTTCACTAATTTCGATCGTTATAATAAATAATTTTACTTTAAATAATAAATTTAATTTTTAAATTCTAGAATTTTGGCCAAAAGTTTATATGATGGTGGAAATTTTTTATAAGATTTAAAATATAATTTTTGAATCGTATATTATTTTATATTAATTATGTAACCTTTATTTCAATTTAACTAATATTAAAAATAGTAAATAACTACAAAAAATTTATATTGTTGTTACTTAAAATTATATTTATTATAAATTTTCATATATAAAATATTAGATTAATATTTAACAAGATATGGTGACACAATGAATTATAGATTATTTAAATTTATTTAATATGACTTATTAATATAAATATAATAAACTAATAAATATATATTATTAAAATAAATAATTCCGATCATGTATACATAGATCTAATTAAAAAATTGTTTTTTATTATATGTACATATACATAACCATTCAATATGTGGCAATATTCATACATATAAGAATCTCACCTAACTAACAATATAAGTATGATGTATATGTACAAACAATGGAATATTATACATAAATTATACTTTATATGAAATAAGAAGAAAACATACCAGAACTATGCTTTGAAGTATGCCTTGCTATGATGTATATCTCTCCTTAGAACCCTTCTCAATTCGGCAGACTGCTAATGTTTGAATTGTAGAACGTTGAGTATCCAATGGTTATTGACTTGAAACTGATTTGAGATGAGCTTTGATGGAGCTTTTTGTAGATGAGATCAGCCAACAAGAAGGTGAAAATGGCGGCCAAAAAGTCTCAAATGCATTAGGGTTATGAGTTATTTTATAGTGGAAGGAATAGAGAGAAAGTCGGATCAAATCTTTTGCCTATTCTCCCTGAATTAGAGCCTTCCATCAATGATCCTCCTACCCATTTTTAGCCTCCTCTATCATATATGTTGTTTTCGTTTGTATCTTCATACATCATGGGCTAATAGCCCATTTAGGCCAAAATAAATATTACTAATTAAATCTGATTTAACTGCTTGTTGATATCGTATATCGATCAATATAATTATAACTATTACAAATATATACACTAATATTTATTTCTCAAATCATAATCAAAATTCAAAACCAATATTTCATAAATTTCAAATTTAGTTAATCTATAACAATTTTAAAGTAATTAAATCGTTTGGTTTAACGAGAATTCATCATATCGATTGTGTGACTCGTCGGGTGTAAATTTGGTCAGTGATTAACATCGAACTATTCGAATGTCAACGTTCACACATCACTTAGCAGAGGATGTGACAATTTGGACAAATTTATCACTTACTTAGTGTAATGAGGCTCAAATTTATCGCTTTGACAAATTATATTTATGTTTAAAATATTCAAATATAAGCTTTTGAACATAGATTACGTTGTCTCGAACAATAAATAATGATGGTAATCCTATTTTGAATAAGAATTTACAAAAATATATACTTTGAAAAAATATCAATAAAATGACCGAAAACCGTTTTATCAACAAACAGCTCCTAGACCATCCGACATCGTACATGGAGCTGGATACATACACTTATTTACATATATGGTTAAGAATATGAAATAAAATTATTTATTTTATTTTTGAAAATAAAATCGCTTTATGACATCATCAATGATATCGCTATTGGAACAAATGATTTTTGAATTTAAATTGAGTGTAAATGATTTAATAATCATTTTTATTATTAAATAAGCCCTTTTAATTTTTTTTATAATGATAGGAATATTATTTTCAAATTGTTTTTGCATATATATATATATATATATATATATATATATATATATATATATATATATATAATAAGTGTATGGCCGAAAATCGAAATCGCAATCCATAAGAATTCAACGTAGAAAAGTTGTGCAACGTTGTGAATCATTTGATATATATATATATATATATATATATATATATATATGCAGACGTACATGTACATATACATGAACACTTTCACATGCATATGAACATACAAGCACATACAAATATACTTAAACATATATATATATATATTACAAAAGTATCAAGTTATTTTCCATATACTTCACCCTTAAGCAAAACTGAAGTCAACACCTTACATACTAAGTACAAGCACATGGCTATGCACATGAGGGGGGCAGGTTCGGTCGAACAAGATGAGAGAAGGGGGAAGTGTGGTGATGAAATGATGATGCATTTGTGTATAAATATCATGATATTTTCATTCTTATTTTTTCCAATAAATAGCACCCACCTCTCTTTATTTCATTCACATTTTTCTTCATAAATTCCTAAGCTATTTCATCTTCTTCTTCTCTACATTATGGCTTCCATACCCTAAGAAAGAAAATTTTAAAAAATCAAAACAAAGTTATGCCAAAATCAATCGGAATCTATACCACTTCGAACCAAAGTTCAAGCTAGTGGTCTCTTTTTTCTCCTCCACCAAGACCGTGTGCAACCAAGCTCTCCACCACCATTTTCCAAGGGCGAAGCCTTCCAAGCCTCCGTAACCAACGCCGAACCCTCTAGGAGCAATTGAGCTAGTAGCCGTGAGCTCTGTTTCGAGATAGCGGAGCTATAACCATTTTAAAATTAGCCTGACTGAAAATCAAGTGATGTATGCATGTATACTCTGTGTATGTGTGTGTGCGTGTGTATTTGTGTGTGCATATATAATGATGTGATATGATCGCTATGGATGTTTACTATTCTTTGATCATCAAGTTTGGTTGTTTTAATATAATTGTTTAACTGTGTAAACAAGTCACATAAAATACACGTCGATATTATACAAGGAAATCCATTTTCGAATCAAGTTCGCGATTTAACGCCGTGGAAAGTTAAATCCATTTATACAATGGATTTAGAGTCGAAATTATTTGTAATAAAAAATTTCCAAACTCTTATAATCATAGTTTTTAAACAAAAGAAAACGATCAAGAATTTGTTTAGTAGATTTTGAAATGTGGGCAAATCAAATTTTCAAAATAGTCGCGGTTTGATAGTTTGGAAACTAAAGCGACAAATTCTTTAAAATTGATATTTTTATTTCTTTAAAATATGCAATAAATTCTATAAATATTTTTTAATGTTTTAAATGATTTTTGAGTTATAAAAATGGATTTCTATATGATATAAAAATTGTTTTGATCAATAAGCTTACAAGCATAATTCACAGCATTATTCGCAGCAC
This sequence comes from Allium cepa, assembly GCA_030765085.1. Lineage (NCBI taxonomy): Eukaryota > Viridiplantae > Streptophyta > Magnoliopsida > Asparagales > Amaryllidaceae > Allium > Allium cepa. The sequence goes on along the minus strand of CM060942.1, from coordinate 562,242,019 downwards.
TTTTTGTGGTACTTATAATAACTTTTGAAATATGGTTTTAAACTTAAATGATATTTCCCAAATATTTTATAAATATTTTCCAATAAATAATTATGTATTTTAAAAAAAAGGTTTAAGTAAATGATTTAAAGAAAAGATGTTATAATCAAGTGATTTAATCTTAGCTCTAAAAGCCAATGAGCAGGCTAGATTTTTCTATTCGTGATACCCAAATGTGTGGTGCTTAAAATAAGGAGAAATTCAGGATTAACCAGTGCCCTCGCTCACTTGGCCTTTTTCTAGGGCAAGGAATGGATAAGTTTGAAATGTAAGAAATGAGGCAAGTATAAAAGATTTAATTTTTTCTAAATTTAATATAACTTGGATTGCATAGAGAATAACTTCTTATACTTATTACTAAATTCCAAGGATGAACATGTATTATCCATGTAAATTTAAAAGATAATTTTTCCACTATTCGATGGATAGTAAAGGTTGAATACAGACATTAATATCGAGTAAAATTAGTATAATTTCTATGGATCTGCTTTACTCGAATACTAACTAATTTGGATCTACCATCTTAGATAACATGGTTTCAACCTATTAAAAGGATATGTGTTGGAAATAAGAAATCTTTTATCAAGATTTAAATAAATGATTTGGAATTTAATTCCTATACTTAAAATTAATTGTTTTAGGCTTACAATAAATGATGTCATAGATAACATTGTTTTTGACCCGTTTTAAAAGTTATGATTTAGAAATCTTTGTTAAGATTTAAATAAATGATTTGTAAATATTTTCTATGTAAAGAATGAAATGATTTGGAATTATTTCAAGATTTAAGCAGGTTTTAAGTAATCAAAGGATTTGATAAGAGAGGTTTAATGATTCCATATATACTGAAAAGAAATGTTTTAAGGATATATATCTCTAGAAGAAGATATTTTTTGATAAATAGAAAGTAATTAAACTAATGACAATCACCTATTTACTTAACATCTTTTTATCGATGATTGGTTCGAAAGAACTGGGGTTGGATTTGAGTGATTCTTATTCTAAAACCACCTACGAGTTCGAAAGTGAATACATGTTAAAGACAATAAAATTGAAGTTGAGGATCTTCATAATGGAAGGATTGCTCATTGATAATTTTGGAGTAACTCCTGAGATAAATAAATAGCAGTGGTCCCTTCATTTTGGGATCTTCATATGCAGTGACTCTTCACTACTAATTCTAGGGGTAATCCTAACAGGATGTGGTAGGAGAGTGCCTTCGATTTATCCTGTTCCTAGACAACTTATATGGATGGATGTCTGACATTGCATTTCTAAGATTATAGTGCATTGATCTCTACAAACGTACATCTGCTTGGTGGTGTAGGAGGTAACCCCTCTTATACTTAACACCCTTCTCTGATACATACGAACTCATAGGTTGTACTTTTATGGAAATCAATAGTGTGTTGCTGGAAATGGGAAGATGGCATTTTTAGTGAAAATGTTCTAAGAAAAGTTAACGTTACCTCTAGCCTCACATCCGAGGAATTATGAAATAGGGGTTGCTTTAGGACTAAATGGTTTGCTACCATTAGGGTATAATGTCACCTTTTTAGATTTATTTTGTATTTGGGTATGGTATGAGAGCTCTCGGGTAGACTGGGAACGGCAGGTGCTATCATATTTTATTATATCACCATTAGATGGGTTTGCAGCTAGGCTGGTCTTAATTCTCGAAGATGTCGATCCTCGGTGCATCCCTCTAGAGATGCACTATTCGGAAGGTAGTCCCTTACCTTGCTATTCATTGGAAATCAAACTCTCCAATAAATGCCTTCGGACTTAGTTGTAAACCTATCATGCTGGAATTTAATAGTTTAACAACTTCAGATATTTGAATATGATTATCTGAAATGTTTTCAAAAGAATATCATTAAAAATAATATCATTGGATTTCACATAGAAATGTTTTAGTTATCATATGGTAAAATCCCATTCTGTCTTTATTTGCGGAGTGGTCTTATGAGATACCCTCTGTTTTTAAAATACCCATACGTTGTGTTTCTCACACTAGTCTCATGACTGACCTAGAATTTATTTTCTTTTCCGTTAAACTCTAGTTGCCCTATTTTTCCAAGCAACCTAGTAGTCAGGTTTTATTTAGAGCATTTTGAAAGAGCTGGAGCAAGGAGTTAGAAGATTCTTTTGAAGATTGTTAACCATTTCCACCATGCTCATGTACTACTGTATTCTGCATTTGTAAGGATGGATATTTATAATTGTCCATGTTAATGTTAAGTTAAACTCTGATAAATATATTTAAAATCTTCCGCTATAAAGATTATATGTTAAAATAATATATGTTATTCCATTCGTGTGAGATTCTGTTTTCTATTATGTTTCTGTCTTTATTTTCTTCTCCTCGTAACCATCCACCTTTTCGTTTAAATTGAGTTGGACATGTATGGTTTATTGTCAACTTAATATGTACGAAATTATGAGTCGTTACATTTGGTATCAGAGCTTAGGTTGAGTGAACACCTGAGGCTGATATGGGTAAAGTCTCATCAGAGATAGGGTTAGTAACACCCTAGGATGAGTAATTCATTAGAGATAAGGTTAGAGATACTCTAGAATGAGTTGAGAGTATATTATATAAGAATGTGGATTTGTTAATGATATAAAAATGATTGAAAATTTCGTCAATGAAATAATTTTATCTAGGAATATATTTTGAATATAAAGAATAAATTTTGAAAAAAAATGTAGAATGATATGTTATAACTTAGATGATAGTTTGAAATCAAGATTAGTAAAATCTAAGGATACACATCTTGTGATTAGAATTTCAAAGTTTGATTACAAGGTGTTTAATAACAACATAGAGAAGATTAAGAGCAATACTTTGGAAATGGATTTTGATAATGATAACATTTATTTAAAAAGGGTTTTTAGGAAGAGGATTTTCAAAATATTTTATTGGGAATATTCTAAGTATTGGCTTGGTGAAACAATATCATGTGCTTAGCAAACTACCATCCTTAAAATTGTATAGTTAAAATGGATTTATGCTGGGATAAACTTAGACTTATAAACTAACATGAGATTTAGTTAAGACAATTAAAATGCTTAGTATCTAAGTGTTTGTTGTTGATAATTGTAGAAACCCTCAAGCTGCGGGAGAAAGTATTCAAAAGGGTAGACCTCGAGAGCAAACTGGGGTGAGAAGGTTAATCTAATCATTCTTTCGAGTGATGAGGAAGAACTCATGAAATGGCCACTTAGCAATATTAAGCCCATTATTAAAGAAGAATTAGATCCATACACCCAATTAGATAAAGAGGGTTACCCTATGGCCGAAATGCCTATATCTTCTTTGACTCCAGAACTTATTATAGTGTCTGGTAATGAAAAAACCCCTCAGGCCTCAAAAAGAATGTGGATCATTGACCTAGTATGTTCAAAACTTGAACTAGAAGAAGAAATTCTTGAGGAGGAACCGATGGAAGAAGAATTTGAACCTGAAGAAGACCTACACACTATAGTATCCCATGAATCCAATAACAGCAGTAAAGACAGTAATGTTAAATGGGAGGTGGACGGTGACCGTATTATTTGGTGCAAGGAGTTTCCAGACTCCAACATTCATTGGGACAACATGAAATACGAAGAGGAAGAATTTGTGGATCCCAAAAAAGAAGAAGTGCAAGGTTTAGAAGAACTAGAAAAAGAATAAATTATACAAGAAACGCCAACTGGACTAGGGCATGTGCCATGGAACCTGGTTACCACATGAAGCTGATATGATACCATAGAATGGGGATGGAAACGAAGTCGATAATGGACAAGATGATAGTGATGACAATGGAGAAGTCTTGTTTGATTTTGGATATGAAAATGAACCGTCAACATCGGACTCAAAGGAGTGATTATGATGTGAGATTGGAAGATTTGGAAACACCTATCTAGTATTAGTATTATGTAGTAGCATATAATGCATGGCTTATAAGGTAGTAATGTTTGAAAACAAAGTAGGTTTAGAAGGACTTAAGAATGGTTTAAGTATGTAAGGAGTACGATGTGTGTAAGATAAGGATTAATATAAACTATTAAGCATGTATAATACAAATAAGTCCTTCGGTTATGAATTTGTTCAAATATAGATACACAAACCACTTGAGAAAATTTCATAATAATAAAACTATATCTTTATGAAATGTTTAAAAACTTAAACTGAGATTTTTTAAATATTTTGGAAAAGATAAAAAATGTATATGTATTTTACACGAATTATTTCGTAACTCAAATTTGGCATCGAATATTGGATTTTGATATCCGTAAAGAATTAATCACTCGATGCTTTAGGGAAAACATTGATGAGGATTTCTAGTCGGATCCTTACGTTTTGTATCATAGTTGAGAGCTATGCAAGAAAATAGAAGTTTATGAGCCTGATGAGAGTCTGCACTAGAGAAGCGAAAGATCAACACTAGTTCGGAAGTAAAGTTATGGATTTGAATAGTAAGATTGAATCAAATATTTCATACGGATGATCTATATACATCAAACGGAAGTAGGTTTAAAAATAAATATTTTAGGCAAATGTCTTTGGGTTTTGCGTTGTAATTTCGAGGACGAAATTCTTTTAAGGAGGGGAGTCTCTAACAACCCACACATTTATCACTGACTAATTATATTTATTTTTAAAATATTCAAATATAAGCTTTTTAATATAGATTATTTTGTCTTGAAAAATAAAATAAGATGGTAATTCCATTTTTAATAAGTATTTAAAGAAATATATACTTTGGAAAAATATCGATAAAATGACCGAAAACTGTTTTATGAATAAACAACTCTTAGACCATCCGACATCATGCACGGGGCTGGATACATATATTCATTTACATGTATTTTACATGTATAAGTGAGAATGAAATAAAGTTAATTATTTATTTATGAAAATAAAATCTCCTTATGACATCATCAATGATACTGGTATTTTGGAACAAATGATTTTTGATTTTAAATTGAGTTTATATAATTTAATAATTTTTTTTACAAGCAAGCCCTTTTAATTTTTATATAACGATTGAAATATTATTTTCAAACTTTGTTTACAAATATATATATATATATATTGTAACGACCCGCCGCTCTGACCGCCTCTAGTCGGTAATTAAACCAACTCGAAACGTTCAAAATGACGGATTGTTGTTCAGTTTATAAAGTTTAAACAGAATCAGCCACAGAATCACAGAATAATCATAATATTTTTCATAAATGAATTTTTCTTACATACATCAGAGTTTGTACAATGCATTAAGTTTTTATACAGCGGAACAATTTATTTTCATTAAGTACAAGAAAATTTTCTGAAAACTGAAGTAAAGCTTTTAATCCCCCTCTCTCTAACTTCGCGGCCTGAAAATCTTCAAGCTGTAAAAATACTCGGTCTGACCCGAGTATTATATTCAAAAGAAAATAATACACAGGTCAGTCTAATTCAAACTCAGTTATTAGTGCATAGAAGCAATAATAATCAACAATTAGATGACAGTCAAATATATTTTACCTATCCGATCCTTTAACAAGAAATCGGATAACGGTAACATATAACACTTAACAGTGTTAACAACAATTCAGTAGATTCAGATTATCAATGAGATAGATGAAGAGATTATTGATGAAGATAATTTAGAAAACAATCAAAATTTGCCTAAACGGCAATTAACAACAAAATCATCAAAATCGATTCAAATTATATTGAATTTGCAACATAAAATAATTTTCATCAAAGAAAACATCAATTTAAACATTAAATTTGGTAGGGCTGCAGTACACACACGCGCGTACGGCCTCGCCACATTTAAAATGTCAACTCCGTGGCTGCAGTTCACGCTTGCGTGCACTGCCTCGCCACTACAACTTGTGAAATAAAACAAGTTTCCAAACAACTCATTACTGCACATTTCAACAAGTGCAAAATTTTCATAAAAATGAAACTGCAGTCACTAATGAATACAAGGGCGAACTGCCACAAGAATGCGGTCGCCACAAGTACACAAAGCACGAAGGCTCGAATAAAGCATGAAAACAGTTCAATACCCAAAATTTTGCAATCCAGTGATAAATGATGTACACATGAGTGCAACATTGAAACTGCTACACCAAGTGCACATGTACAACAACAATGAAGGCACCAAATCAATAGGAATGAACACAGTGGCAACAGATCAAGAAAAGAAATGTCAGGTGCAAGACCAGATAAAAATGAAGCATAAATGCTACTGAAACCAAAATGCTCAGATCAGACGAATATACTCATATATGCTGCCGCAACCCAGTATATATGTAATGTGCATACATCAAGTATACATAAACCAGACCTCATGAAGTCATGCAACAGCAATATAAATTCAAGTATAGACAGTCATGTCTATACCAAATGAAATAGAGGTGCAACAAGTACAAAAGATTATGTGGTTTGCAAATGTACAAAGCACACAATCAATATGAATACGTGAACTACAAGCTAACAAATGGAAACTTCAAAATAGCAGACTCGAAACTCATGCATCAAGTCAAAAAGTACATCTGGAACTTCAACATGATACAAGTGTATATGTATACAAAACCAAAAGCCTTCAATTGATACTAGACCGTATATAGGTGGGCACACTGGTTATGTGTGAACAAACATATATCATTTTAGACATGTAGGGATGGACACATGAAAACAAGTGTATAAGGACAGAATTGATGACCGAGGATATAAGTTCATCCGAAAGCAAGTATTTGAAATGACAGCAGCTCAACTAAACATACAGACAGATTCAATGAGACTTAACCAACATACAAGGAAATGAAACTATACTATAGCACAGTAACAAGTTTAACATACTCACATGTACAAATTGGTGAATGCAACATTTCAACTCAACCAACATATCAGACATACTCTAGTTCCACCAAAGCAAAGACATGAGACAAGACTACAAGTGCAAAGCACAAATAGAACCAGATTCCAATCCAACCCGACTTCATTAAAATGGAACCAAACTATACTTCACAAATAAGTTAACCTGAATACAAAGGACCCAACAACAATGGAGCATGAAGCTACAACAGAGTTCCAGTCAGAACCAAAATAGAAAATGCTCATGTTCAATACAATGGTCAGGAGCTTTAGTGCAGACTCAAGTGAATGGAAAACATGTATGCAACATGGTGAGCAAGGAGGTACAAGGCCGTGAGTATCACGTGCAATTTCAAGTGGAGCTATGAAATAAATGCCCAATCCATGGAACAGTAAGCAAAACAAAATTGTCCAGTAGACAGAAGATCGTGTCACGATGACAACAATCTCATATATACATACATAAATGCATATATATATGAAGTGCAGTCACAATTGCAAATGATGGTAGCAGTTTCAAATCACAAAGCATGCAGCAAAACAAAACAAATATTGGGTAACATCTGCTCTCATCAGTTAAAACAAATCACAACTTGATAGTATCTGTTCTTATTAGTTTAAATAAAAAAAAATTGATAGCATCTGTTCTTATCAATTTAAATTTAAAACAAATTATCAACTAGCATCTATTCTTATCAGTTTTTAAAAAAAACAAGTATCCGGTAGCATTTGTTCTAATTAGTTTTAAAAACAAAACTAAATAGCATCTGTTCTTAACAGTTCAAATTAAACTCCAAATAGTGTCTGTTCTTATCAATTTTAAAACAAAACCAAATAGCATTTGTTCTTTTTAATTTAAAACAAATATTATATCTTGGTAGTATCTGTTCTTATTAGTAAAAAAAAAACAGATATCAAATACAACAGTATCAAACTTCAAAGATACAACAATGAAGGAAACTGCATCACAGCAGTATGAAAAAGGTGCAGACAAATCATACAAACACACAATTGCAATGCTTGAGTGAAGGATGAAATGCAACTCAAGATTACAGAGTGCAGTTAATGGTAATACAACTATATACACAAAACAAAAATGAGATGCTTGGCATGTCCATTAGAAACAAATCCATGTCAAAGCCATGAATCGAAATGCAAATCGTCTCGAGTAATAATACCAGAGACTACAGAGAAACCAAGTGTATGAAGAAAGCATCAAAATTTAACTCAGAGGCAAATCAAACAATTATGCAGCCGACTCGAGTGATACAAGTTCGACAAATACTCTGTGCCACTACAGCCGAGACTTCATTGATTCAAGTCATGGCCGAAGTTACCCAAAAATCAATTTCCAGAAATTCGAACTAGTGAACCAGGAAATCGTCATCACAGCAAGAGATTTGACAAAATCAAAGTAAACCAAGCCAACAAGAATTCAACAACTTTCAAAGCCGCGAAAGGCAGTAAATCAAACAAAAAAAAATCACTAAATCGCAAGAATAAACTAGCTAGAATTAGATGTGAGTGAAAATTAAATCACTCACCTTTGCAAATGAATTGGGCAGTCGCGAGAGAAGTGGAGGATCGAGCACGCGATCGATATTGAAGCCGCGAGCGAATTTTGAAGCCGAAGCCCTAGCTATTGAAGGAAGACGAACGAAGACGCCATTTTTTTTTCCTTTCTTTTTTTTTTCCGTATGAAAATGAAATGATAGGGGAAGGGGGTTCGTGTATTATGCAGAGGAGAACGTGATTTAGGGTATGGAGGAAGGCGTGAAAAACGGCGTGGAACAAGGCATGTTTGTAGCTGGTGAAGGTAAGGCAGAGTATACTTTATTTTATATTTTTATTTATTTTTATTTATCATTATTTTTTTATTTTTTATTTTTTTTATATCTTTTCTTATTTATTTTTATTTTGAATTAAATTTTGTTTTGTAAATTGTTTTCTTTAATAAACATAGAAACGTTTTGAAGTTCAACTATCAACATCTATTTATAAATTTACATAAATATAATTCGTAAATCCAAACTATTTTTCCTAGTCATTCTTTCAAATTTTAAAATATAAATTCAATGTTCAATTTCAACTCCAAAGTCAAATTCAAATTTAGTTCAACTTTAAATAGATTAAATTCTAAAATTTAATCGCCAATTCATAGTTTTATTGGAATTCAATTTTAAAATTATCTCAAATATTTAAAATTAATTAAATATCTTCATTTTTAAATTGTTCAAAATTCAGGATCGTTACAATCTCCCCTACTTAAAAGAATTTCGTCCCGAAATTATAAGTTAGGAAAAACGTTTGCTAAAATCTCACCGATATTTATATCCTACACAATTTTACCAAGTTTCAAACTCATAAATAAATATAGGATTCATTCCACTTATTTCATTTCACTAGTTTTGTTCATCAATTTCAATAATCAAGACACAAAAGTCTTTTATCAAATTTTTGACTTACCAAAAACTCAGATTTTTAAACTTGAAATCTTTCATGCTAAATATTTGCATAATATATCTTATCCAAAGCTGTGTGCTTTCAAAATATTCAAAAAGATCTTCTTCCTTAGTTCATTAAGTTAGAATTATGTAATTCTAATTTCAGATTATTGATTTTCTGTTCAAAGTTTGAAAATACTTGATAACTCAAAGTTTAACAAGTCCATCGTCGTTCTCACAGACTTTAGGCATACGCTGGCCAGGCGCAAGACTAAAAATCTCCAAGTACTAAACATACTTGCTTCAACTCCCAGTGAAAATACTTTTTTTAAAATCTTTTAAAAATGGATATGGAAAGTCCGTTCCCCCATGGATCACAGTTTACCCGGCGGTTTCGCTACTATCTCAGTAGAATCGCTTGTAATCTCAGATTTCTCATCACTCCTGAATTTCGCCATGGTTATCACCTTAGATCGCGGTCCACACGGCGGTTACGCTACTATCTCAGTAGAATCGCTCGTAGCCTTAGGCATCACGCCCCTCGAATTACGCTTCGGTTTCCAGATCGCAGTTTACTCGGCGGTTGCGCCACTATCTCAGTGGAATCGCTTGTAACTGTAGGCATCACACCCCACGAATTACGCCAGCATCAATCACATAATCCCAAACACGATTGGGATATCATATCAGTCCCATTGGACATTCCACTAATGGAATTCTACGTAGCTACGATTTACAATGGACACTCCACCGAGTTCCAATCACTTTCACACATAATAAATGGAAGGTACATTTCCATATCCTCAGTTTTTAGAAAACATATGTCATATACATATAGTACTTCATTTCACATTTCGTACTTATCATATCTATGTAAACCTACACAGGATTTTCATAATAATGACTTTCCAAACTGATAGTTTTCGATTATATTCACATATATAAGTTACGAAAACTCAATTCACATTCACAACAAATAGAGGATTCCAAATTTTCTATCACGTTTAAAATTTTCCTCTAAATCGATTTGAAAATTTAAGGTTATTTCAAACCTAATTCACATTCACAATCCAATTCATTATCGACTTCACATTCGATTTGGATTTCACGTTACATCGTCAATTCTCAACACATAATTGATGTCTATCGATATATAACCTCTAAGCTCATACGTCTCAGAGAAGGGTGTTAAGCTAAAAGAATAAATTCTCCGTCACCAACAGAAATATATTTAATAGAGATCAAATGCTATGTCATCAATTCACAATGTTAGACATACAATCCCAATCGACTATCCAAAATTCAAAGCTGAACTTATATTATTTTTGGTGTCAAAGTTAAACTCAATTTAACTCAAAATTCAATTCTTTGAAAAATTTCCAAGTTGAACTAATTGTTCACATTTCTCAAAATAATATCTTTACAAGATATATAATTTTCACACTTAGCCATTTGAAACTAATTTCAAATATTCATTTCTCAATTTATCTTTAAAGGATAAAGTTTCAAACCTTTCATTTCATATTGGAAAACATTTCCATACTTATTTATTCATAAGTAATTCACAAATCTTTTTATTTTCAACACTTTGAAAATATTCAATATACTTGAATCAAAATTAAGTATATATTTCATTCTTTAAGGAAATCATTCTTTTAAACACATTTATTTGAGTTAAAACGAATGTTGCGTAAAACATCGTTACGACAACTCAAAATCACTAGTATAGGGATTCGGATTTAAGATAGATATATAAATCCCAATACTATAAACAGCATTTCCTTCCGGAAACCATTTACTATAACAACAGTGTTATAGTCCACCATTTCCTTAATTTTCTCGAAAACGTCTATTTCAACAATTGAATGTCGAAATCTATGTATTCGATAGTTAATGCATTTTAAAACATCTTTAAAACTATTAACTTTTTCAACTTCAACTTAATTCAATAGTTTGAATTCAATAGTTTGAATTCTTCATACTTTTCACAATATCAGTTTTAAACCGATTTCAAACTTTTCAATATTAAGTTTTTCACTTAATTTAATTCTCCGCACGTTTAAATTCAAATTCATCACTGAATCTATTTAAACCTATTATAGATTATCGTGTTGACAACTTCAAAATTGAAATTTAAATTCTATTTGAACTTTGCATTTACTCTCTATTTCAAAAAATAGTCAACTAGTTCTTTAGTAAATCATTCATCGATTTAGTTCCATTAAATTCATATTTCCACATTAACTATTTTAGACAATAGTTTTAAGCTTGAAATATAAACTTCACATCAAACTCAGTTTGATTCATACAGTTAAATCAACAATTAAACTTCCTTCCATAATATCACTTCCCAAAATGCTATTCCATTAAAATATTTCCTCCGTACAAAATTTTACATAGCTTAATACTTTTAAAAGACGTACACAGAAGATTGTGGATTACAAAAGATAGTATTACAAAATATATCGATTGGTTTAAGATTCAGAATAATTAAGGACTAACGACTTCTTGTCCGATAGTATGCATCTTTGCCAAACTTTCATCTTCGGATGACACTATTTCATATTGTATTAAAGGAGAATTAACACATTCAAAATCCACATGTCCCCATTCCTTACAGTTATTGCAATAATATGAGATGTTTCCATCCTTATCTATCACCTTAGCACTTTTCGCTCTAGCTGGTCGGGCTATAGCTTGCTCTCCTTGTTGTCTTTCGGTGCAGTTTCTGGCTATATGTCCAGACTGACGACAATGGTAGCAGATTGTCAATCTATCGACGGGTAAATTGAGTACGCACTTTTTCTTTTTCACTTTAGGGAAATGACTAAGAAAATGCCCCCTCTCCTGACATTTAAAACACACAATCTCCGGACGAGCAAATCGGTCATCCACATTCCTTATCTTTCTCCTCTCTCGGCACTTAAGGGCATAATGTCCCTTTTTATGACATCGATAGCAAATAACCTCATCATATGGACCAGGTGCTTGCCTTTCAGTGAATCTCCTTTCAATTTCCGCACGTCTCGCTCCTGCTTCTCTACGAGCAATTTCTCTTCGTTCACGGCGTGCTGCTTTTTGTGCTTCGGTTTTCGCCATTATAATTAACAAGGTGTTTTCGAAGTTTCCTATCAATATTCGAAATTTTTATTAGCAGAGGTTGGATTATTCAATCTTTCTCTCTAAAACATATCTGTTTTATTCACTAATATATTCACTGTCCAAAATCGTGAATATACTTTGTCAACCAATTTCATCATTTCTACAACTTATTTTCATTTTTAAAGGATTACCCACTGTCCAAAATCATGGATAAAATTCCCAACCAACATTTACTATAACAATATTTAACTTAAAGGATAATTCGCTGTCCAAAATCACGAATATATCTCCTTTAATAACTTCTATTTTTCATTTATCAAATTCAATTGGTTTCGAATTTATAAACAATCTTCACAAATTCCATTTCTATTTATAAAACTTTGATTTATAAATCTTCTTTGTTAATTCAATTCAATTCAATTTATATAACTCAGTTATATACCCAAAAGTTCATATTATAAGTTAAATACTTATAATCCATTCATTTACCAATTCGTTCTTCACATTTGAAAACAATTTCTCAAAAGAATTCAGAATTAAATTCCTAAGTTATAATTCAATAATCCACTTGATTATAACTAAATTGACGTATCATTTTATTTCACAATTATTACTCGAAATATTCAAGTTATTCGATTTAAACCAATTTAAACCAATTCATTAATTCACTAGTTCACTTAACTCATATTTCATTTTTCATAGATCTCAATAATTCGATAATGAGTTTCCGAACGATCGAAACTCAAATCTAATGAGACCTCACCGAATATAAACTATCGCACACTCACATTTAGATAGGGGAATTTTCAAAATAATTCTAATTTTCAAAATACCTTTTACTTTAAAGAAAACAACTTCATACTTCTTTAAATTTGAAAAGCACTTTCTTTATAGTGGTTCTAGTAACTATTCATATTAAACATCATAAACTGAGCTTTGAGTAAACCAAAGCTCTGATACCACTTTTGTAACGACCCGCCGCTCTGACCGCCTCTAGTCGGTAATTAAACCAACTCGAAACGTTCAAAATGACGGATTGTTGTTCAGTTTATAAAGTTTAAACAGAATCAGCCACAGAATCACAGAATAATCATAATATTTTTCATAAATGAATTTTTCTTACATACATCAGAGTTTGTACAATGCATTAAGTTTTTATACAGCGGAACAATTTATTTTCATTAAGTACAAGAAAATTTTCTGAAAACTGAAGTAAAGCTTTTAATCCCCCTCTCTCTAACTTCGCGGCCTGAAAATCTTCAAGCTGTAAAAATACTCGGTCTGACCCGAGTATTATATTCAAAAGAAAATAATACACAGATCAGTCTAATTCAAACTCAGTTATTAGTGCATAGAAGCAATAATAATCAACAATTAGATGACAGTCAAATATATTTTACCTATCCAATCCTTTAACAAGAAATCGGATAACGGTAACATATAACACTTAACAGTGTTAACAACAATTCAGTAGATTCAGATTATCAATGAGATAGATGAAGAGATTATTGATGAAGATAATTTAGAAAACAATCAAAATTTGTCTAAACGGCAATTAACAACAAAATCATCAAAATCGATTCAAATTATATTGAATTTGCAACATAAAATAATTTTCATCAAAGAAAACATCAATTTAAACATTAAATTTGGTAGGGCTGCAGTACACACACGCGCGTACGGCCTCGCCACATTTAAAATGTCAACTCCGTGGCTGCAGTTCACGCTTGCGTGCACTGCCTCGCCACTACAACTTGTGAAATAAAACAAGTTTCCAAACAACTCATTACTGCACATTTCAACAAGTGCAAAATTTTCATAAAAATGAAACTGCAGTCACTAATGAATACAAGGGCGAACTGCCACAAGAATGCGGTCGCCACAAGTACACAAAGCACGAAGGCTCGAATAAAGCATGAAAACAGTTCAATACCCAAAATTTTGCAATCCAGTGATAAATGATGTACACATGAGTGCAACATTGAAACTGCTACACCAAGTGCACATGTACAACAACAATGAAGGCACCAAATCAATAGGAATGAACACAGTGGCAACAGATCAAGAAAAGAAATGTCAGGTGCAAGACCAGATAAAAATGAAGCATAAATGCTACTGAAACCAAAATGCTCAGATCAGACGAATATACTCATATATGCTGCCGCAACCCAGTATATATGTAATGTGCATACATCAAGTATACATAAACCAGACCTCATGAAGTCATGCAACAGCAATATAAATTCAAGTATAGACAGTCATGTCTATACCAAATGAAATAGAGGTGCAACAAGTACAAAAGATTATGTGGTTTGCAAATGTACAAAGCACACAATCAATATGAATACGTGAACTACAAGCTAACAAATGGAAACTTCAAAATAGCAGACTCGAAACTCATGCATCAAGTCAAAAAGTACATCTGGAACTTCAACAT